>NC_051165.1:136404798-137004798 GCF_013339725.1 Rhipicephalus microplus
ATGCTGGAGCTATGCTGTTCTGACTGGTTTAAATCATGAGCTGTCTAGATTCGAATGAATGTGGTATGTACACACACGTACCTCTGATTGACGCCGAGCCAAAGCATAATAAAGGCGGGGCACGGGCGTTTCGTTTGCTTTCTTCATTCATTCGTTTTATTTTTCTCAAAGCCCCGTGGCACCCGAGATTGCGGTGGTCTGCGGCCGTCTTGTTGTGCTTGCTCGAGCACAAGTGGGCGCTGTGTAGCTACCGCTTGCTTCCTCCTCCTCTCCCGACCCCACCTTCCCCTGCTTTTTTCCTCTATTTTCTAATGAGCGTCACGGTGTCCCGGTTCGTCATGCCCGACGTGGCTTCCATCCACGCTAATTAAGAGACGGCTGTCGCCAGACACCTTTTAAAATTTGCATGTGCAATTTACAGCCGAGTCCGGGCTTTCTTGAACGATGCCCTACCATGCAAAAGCGCGTTATACTGACGCGTTAAGGTGGCTTGCGGGCATGGTTATGTGATCGGAGGAGAGTATAGTGTGTCGAGTCATGCCATATGGTCGGCACGAAACATGAAGTTTACTGGGTAGTATAGAATGCCCATGCAGCAGCCTTATGAAAGCTATAATCACGTACATCTCGTGGGTTAACGAGCTTTGGGAAATGCGGCGAGACTTGACGATACTTCGCCAGACCTTGTCGGTTGTCGGTGTAATTGCAATTGGGTCAAAAAAAAAAAGCTAGCTAAAAGGGGATACACGAAATATATGAGGCTGCAGAAACGGCTAGACTGGGCGATGTATGCGTCGCGAGACCTTCGATTGCTCTATCACAGACAGGAATAATAGATTTTCTTCGGAACGATGGCACACGTGATGTTCATGGCGCGCTATCATGATCATTACGTGGACTTAGGTGAAATCTGCTGTCTTTGTTTTGTCGTGCTCTATATATTTGTCAGATACTGCTGAAGTATATATTGCGCAGTTCCATCAAATAAATCCTGTTGTGACTCAGTGCCGCTGTCTGTCTGCTTCTTTTTTTTTTTGTCCATCATTTTCGGCGCTGTGTTTATGCGAACAATAAAATAGTTGGTCAGACGTCACGTGATTTCCAAGCAAATGAAAGTGCGCCCATCGGAGCGTCGAAAGTCGTTTGGCCTCTATGCCACGTAACGTCATCAATGACGTAACCTGGTGACGTCATACGGAGGTCACAAATCCCCAGAAATTGCGACGACAACGAAAGTGCGACGTCCTCGCTATCCTCAAAGTTGGCCCGTTTCAGGGGGCAGCGCATCACAACGTGAGGTACGGGGAGCTTCCGGATTCATGTAATAAACTGAAGAAGAAGAAGAAGAACTGATGAGTTTTGTCCCAATTGACCACGATGTCAGCGTTTACATTTATGCAGATGATATTGCTTTTTTCGCTGCAGACAGCGACATTTACTCGTTACATCTAAAATTGCAGAGAACTCTAGAACTTTGCCTGCAGTCGATTTAATTGTGATTAAACATGAGTAAAAGTGTGCTCCTGGTGTTTCCCCTAGCAGATTCAATTTCGATTACCATATTATATAAGCAGAAATCTGTACAACAAGTGGATTCATTCAAATACTAAGGTATATACTTTACAATGAAAAACTTAACTGGAGTCAAAACAGAGTATATAGCAACAAAGGCACAATGGTCGTCGGGCTTCTTGAGCAGGCTGAGCAACCGAAAACACACGTTACGCATAGACACAATGTTAATGTTTTATAATGTGTACATGTGCCCAAAATTGAATATTTGGTGCGTATTATTTTCGGGCAGCGCTGGTTATCAAAGCAGACCTCAACTTATGTTGGAGCGAAAAGCACTGCGAGTATGTCTGGGACTCCCCAAGTGCGTGGCTATTAATGCGATGTATCACGGCCCGTCGCGGAGGTCTGGTGGCTAAGGTACTCGGCTGCTGACCCGCAGGTCGCGGGATCAAATCGCGGCTGGCGGCTGCATTTTTGATGCAGGCGAAAATGTTGTAGGCCCGTGGGCTCAGATTTGGGTACACGTTGAAGAACCCTAGGTGGTCAAAATTTCCGGAGTCCTCCACTATGGCGTCTCTCATAATCATATCCTGTTTTCAGGACGTTAAACGCCACATATGAATCAGTATCAATCAATGTGATGTATCAGGAAGCGCACCTGCCAACACATCTTTGTCGATTCCACATTCTAACGGTTCAATTTTTTTTTAATTTTATTGTTTACTGGCTAAAATATCTCAGTTTGCATTTTTAATGACCCAGACTCCCCCTTTTTTAAAATCAATGGCCATGATTTCATACAGCTCAGGTAATTTATTTTAAAGAGAGACACTGCGTAGCATAAATGTGGACATTAAAACAGCTATTAGTATGATGAGATTTTTTCCCAAAATCTAGGTTTCAATCTGTTATGTCACCGTGGCATACTGGCCACGGCACAAAAAGAGCACACGTTCACACGCCTTGAGAACAGGCAAAGGAATGACGTTCATTATCTGCAGTAGTGTGTTAATAAAAGATCGTGGTGGGGGGAAAATGAGGAAGGGAACAGAGCAGAGAACTTCACACATGAGCAGTGGACAGCCAGGGTGCGACACAGATACCAATACAACACAATCTCTCAGATTTTTCAACAATAGAATGAAACATTACCTGGTACACGCAGAAACAAATGTTGTAATAGCCACAGATGCTTTTGTGAACAACGAAAAAGGCAGGTGTAGGAATTGCCTCTGGTTAACCTAGGCTGGCCTTTTTCATTGAGGCTATCAAATTTAACTCCTCTTTTTTGAAGCAGAGCTGATAGCTATTGTTTTGGCGCTTCAAAAACTTCATCCAAACCAAATCAGTGCAATCATCTTAACAGATTCACTTTTGGTGTGTGCAGCTCTTACAGCCTCACAACAATCACGAGCCCTAGCATCGTTCCACCCATTAGTACCACTGCAGTTGAAACTCCTTAAGTTAGTGTTGGTCCCTGGTCTCTGCGAGTTACGACTGAATGAAATCGGTGGGGGCGGAAATGTTGTAGGCCCGTGTGCTCAGATTTGTGTGCACGTTAAAGAACCACAGGTGGTCGAAATTTCCGGAGCCCTCCACTATGGCGTCTTTCATAATCATATGGTGGTTTTGGGACGTTAAACTCCACATATCAATCAATCAATTATTACGATTGAATGAATTGGCCGATTGTTTAGCGCGAGCATTACTTCACGGACTAATAATTTCGATACTCTCAGAGTTAGAATACTTTGCAGGGATTAGATATTAAACATTAGCTATTTGTACAGCAATAATTAAAAAATATGACAAAATAGACAGATTGTCAGCACCTCCAATTTTTATAAAACCCTCAGTAGAGTTAGTCGAAAAAAAAATTGAAATTGTTATCTCCAGTCCAGGTCTCGGTGCCCCGTCCCTCCAATAAACTTGTATTTTCACAGAGCTGTTCGGACGATATATACTCTTTGCCCATTCAGCTAAAAATCAAAAACTATTAAAGATTATTTTGTATCATGCCGTGATTATTCAGTAAATAGGAAAAAGACTCCAAGCTATTCCGCTTGACACTATAGGTTCAAGTTTAACCGCAGTAGCTGTTGTAAATTTCGGTGCCTCCATTTTGGGACATTGCCACAGAGATGTATTTGACACGGTTTCTAGTTTCATTCAAGCCTCTAAACGTTTTTCGACATAATGTCCGCTTTATTAAATACTCGGTAAGTAATTTCAAAATGTGATGAAATATAAGACACATACCAAATTAGTCGTGTTAGGTAAAGTACGCTGTCTATTTGACTCTAAAAATCAGATTATCGTTAATGCAATAGCGCTTATTTTTTTATTCTCACTTTCTTGTTCTTTATTTTTGTAATGTTTGCTTCCTTTTACGTTGTTTTTGTTGCTAAGCAATAGTGCAGTTACCAACCACAGGATTACTATATGTTTACTTGGTCAGTCACCCAGAGTGAATATGTGCCATAATATCCGGGCTAAAAACAAACAAGCCAACAAACGAAAACAATAACGAAGGAGACGAAGCAGAAACACAGCCTTCGGGTTCTATTAGGCGAATTCATAAGGAATCGTGGGCATTTTTTAGAACGTATATACAACTTTCGTTTACACGGCTGTGTGATGGTCACTGTATTGAACACCGAGTCCTGAAACGAATAAGACCATCGAAATCGAATGACAAGATATTACCCTAACGTGATCCGTAGAACGTGTTTTCTTTTTAAGGCAATAAAATCGAAAGCGAAAAAAAATTATTAACTGAGTTTACTCTCACGACGAGGAAGAAACGTTTTGGGCGATAGCGGCGAAAAAAGACCACGAAAGTCCGAATTGACCAGAGCCGCTATACAAACGTAGCTGACAGTACAATAATATTATAAAGAAAATGAAAGAAGAAACAAAATATACGACGTAGAGTAACGGTGGTTTTACGCTGCAAAAGCCGTAATGAAAAGTTATTAGGTCATGCGGGCTATCTGACCATTTTTCACAGCCTCGTTTCAAAACCAGCTAGCAATAAAGGTGATAGTCATCACCGTATACGCTGCTGAAGGGGGGGGGGGGGGTCTATATGCGTTACATTTATGATATTATGAGTTCAAAAAGGCTTAAGCCTCATTCCCCTCTCCCCCGTGTAGGGTAGCAAACTGGACTTAGTCTAGTTAACCTCCTTACCTTCCTTATATATTTTTCTTCTCTCTTCGACCATCTGGCACTTCTCTTTTTGCTTCGTTGTTGTGTCTCTTTTTATTGTATTGTCTAATATTAACCCTTGATGAACCAGAAGAAAGTCATGAAGGAACAGGAGGGAAAGGAAAGGCTGGGATGTTAACAAGTCTAATAGGACTGGTATGCTGCCCTATACACAGGGGAAACGGGAGGAAGTAGAGAGGGAAGATCACGCAGCTACAATGTCACACTCCACAGTCATCACAGCACCATATGTCTACAATTTCGTACTAATGATACCAACAGCACGCTACATATAACTTCATTTCGAAGCACAATTTCTGTGCTTTCGCGCGTTCAGTTAGCGTGAACTTTGACGGAAGCCGCCAGTGAAGCATCCAACCGCAAACGCTATATATGTTCTCTGGACGTATCTATTTTCGCTGTCTGACCTCAAAGACCCGGCGATGTCTTTTTTCGTACAATGGAAAACTTATCGATTGCACTTTTGTTCGTCGCGCTCATGCTCACTCCGCAAGTATAGAGGATGAGGAGAGCCTTTTTTGCAAAACATGAGTGCTTCCTTATGGCGGTCTTTTTCTTTCTTTCTTTCTTTCTTTCTTTCTTTCTTTCTTTCTTTCTTTCTTTCTTTCTTTCTTTCTTTCTTTCTTTCTTTCTTTCTTTCTTTCTTTCTTTCTTTCTTTCCTTCTTTCTTTCTTTCTTTCTTTCTTTCTTTCTTTCTTGCCCTGGCAAGAGCGACGTCGTCTAACATGGCGAACTTTCGACAGTGTCACTTTCCCCGAGTCGGAATGCGTTTCAAGAAACACGCGCAAACGTTGGGTATTCCTGACGCACACAAATCCATGCTTGTATAGAAATCTTGTGTCTGCCATGTGATGCTCCTTGTTAGACCACTGCACGTGATCTTAAGTCTACATCTTACCACCATACTCTCTCTTGATCTGTAGAATGTTGCTATGCACACGTTAACTAATTTGTCGCTGAACCCGCAGGGACTATCGACAGATAGCTCAAAATAACTTTTTGACGGCCCGCGAGGTTGCCGGCAGGCTCGGCTTGCCTAGCCGGTCACTACGTGGGACTGAGCAGTGTCCGTGACCCAGTCGCGTTCCACAATACCAAAATAAAGTTATTTTCCCCCCTTCTTTCTTTGACGAGAAGAAGCAAATAAATGACTTAGAAGTTATCTCTTGTTGACTTATCTGGTTCCAAGCGAACATCTTGGTACCAGCGTGCCTGCCTTCTTTGGTCTCTGCACTTGCCCCGCCGCGGTGGTCTAGTGGCTAAAGTACTCGGCTGCTGACCCGCAGGGCGCGGGTTCAAATCCCGGCTGCGGCGGCTGCATTTCCGATGGAGGCGGAAATGTTGTAGGCCCGTGTGCTCAGATTTGGGTGCACGAACCCCAGGTGGTCTAAATTTCCGGAGCCCTCCACTACGGCGTCTCTCATAATCATATGGTGGTTTTGGGACGTTAAACCCCACATATCAATCAATTGGTCTCTGCACTTCTCTGAGCTCATATACCACCACTCTTACACGAGATGCGCCAATGAGTTCACGTTATCACACTTGTTGTTAAGAAGTAAAAATTAGGCGGTATGAATAACTAACCATATCACAACGGCTCCTTTGCTGATGTCACAGTCTTAAAGCTTCGAAATGCCGGAGAGACAGCTAAGGAATGACACGACATTTCCAACTTTTACTGCAACATGATCTTTCATTTATTTACTTGCTTATTTTAGTTTTGACTTTAACTTCTTTATTTACAGCTTATTTCCTAAATGCGGGCTGGAACGCAATTGCCTGTGTACATGCTGAAAACATCGGCTGTAACCTATAGTAGCCATCCGAGTTCACAAACTGGACCGTAACTCCAGCCGAGTTTGCAACCTCTGCACTAAACCCTGACTTTGTATAGGTAAGGAGTCCAGGTTTCATTTCGAGCGTGTCTCAATAAACCTGGTGCTGCGGCGCTTCTGCGTATGTGTTGTTGGTTGGCATGTATTCATGGCCTTGGAGTTTAGGTGGCCGACCGGCCCGTCTGAGAGCGGAAACTGTGCCGAATCACGTCGATCGCGTCGATCTATTGATCGATCCGAAAACGACCGTGGAAAGTTATCGGCAGCGGCTGCCGCCAGACCCCCACGAGGCACTCGCGTCCCGAGCTTTGGCGAGATTGTGCACGGCGACAGACCAATCAATGTCTCGTGCCTTCTTTTGTTGCTTTGATAAATCTATACTTTGTTGCCGTATGAGTTCACAGCGTTCTCGCTGCACCCTGTGAGACACTACACTATCTAAATCCGTTCAGCATTGCGAAGGTTAGACGCGTCGCTAAATATAACGCTGCAAAATTGGAGTTCCCTTTGCTCTCGAAATGCCCGTACGCCTCCGCATCGGCAATCGATTATGCCCACTCGCCTTGATGCCCAGAAGTATCGTCATGTTGTTGTGTTTTTGTATGCTTTTCGTACAAATTGTGCTCGTCAATAAAGGCGCGATCGAAAAAGGCATTGCAGTGACGTGCGAGCGATCATTCTTTATTCTTTCTCTAATCTGGGTCCGTGAAGTGCCGCCCCAGTATACACTGCATATCATTCTGGTAGGCGCGTTCAGTATATCTATAGCTGTGATGAAAATGGTAATACCAAACCCAGTTCTCTACCAGTTATAGCTAAATGAGTAAGCAAGGAACGGGACAGCGGCTCCAAAGAATGACCCTACATTTTCTTCCTCATTTGCATGGCGATGCTGGAGATAACGTTTGCAAAAGGTCCCGTTTCCCATACGTCCTGAACTGATAATTCGTCGTTCAACCGCTTTATCTCCTTGTTAGTAAACTCACATATTTTCGACGAACTTCTATCTTCTTTGAAGTTCAAGTACACATAAGCGCCTGAGGATGAGACCGCTTCAAGATATTCGGTTTGCGGTAAGGTGACGTCTTCAGGATAGCTACATCATCACTCTTTTACCCCTCATTTCCATCATCGCGAGCAGGATAGCGAATTGCACATACGCTATGGTTAACGTCATTGCGTTTCCTCTATTCTCTCTCACTCTATCCACCCGCGATGCATGTTCCATGTTCCTATATTAAAGAGACTTCATTGTGTGTTCACTATATACGCTACTGTGCACTGAGGGGAAAGAGAAAGGACGGATGATAGAAGGGCGTTTTCGCAGCAACCCAGCCGTGGCCGGGGGGATCGTTCGGTGATCGAGCCCAACGCTAACCGCACCCCAACTCCGGTGTATACCAACGTTCGTTGTTCCTGCACGATCAGGACGCATGGACACGCAATCCGCAGCCTTCCGTGGCCCTCGGGCGTGGCTCTCGGAAGCAGAGGACGGCCCCGGACTCACACAAGCGTATACGGTGCACCGGCCCGTTGCCCGTGCGATCACGTATGCGCACGGCATGCTCTACACATGTAGCCATAGACGGGCACACGCTATGCCGTTCGTAAACTGTAGAACAATCGTTCGCCGTTGCGCGTCTGTGCCGCAACATATTGAACGGAGACAGGAGATCGATCGTGGGGGGCAAAATATATATTCGTAGCAAGTAGTCAAAGCTGTGCAGGGAGGCACGAAGTCAGGAACATCGAAAGGCGATGTTTGCGTTTCCCTGCAATAGCCATTACGCTGCCGTTTGTACAAGATGACCTACTTGATTCACGATGACCGCCAGCTATATTTACTAAAGATACAGGGTTGCTGGCGTCTAACTATACTATCCAAATGATGTTTTCAAAATTCAATGGTAAATAAACTTAATAATCTCTGCGTCACTAAATTATGGCCCGTTCAAGCTTTATGCAAACCACTCGGGTGCCATTTCATCGAAAATGTGGAGCGTTCTTTGGGACAGCACGACATTACTTGTGCTGATATGGTGTCCACGCAACTATTTTTCGCTGTTACACACTTGTTCTGCGTCATTTGTTTATATAGACGTGTCAGTGTTCCAAGTTTTTTATTATTTACACATGACTATGCACTTATTCATGCGGAAAGGCGCTTTATCACGTTAAGCTGCGTCAGCACCTCTTCTATTTTTAGAGGAGGTGCCGGCTGCGTATACATAGTTGGATAGGAAAGATACGTCAGCACTAGTCGTTGTTTTTGTTTATTCTTCAACAATCCGGCTTAGACATACAAGTAGAACACGAAGAGTTGAGTACTAATCACGTCGTGAATTGTAATCTACGCAGAAAAGCACTCTGACAGCATTGACGAAGGTGCGTTAATTCAGCCAGTGAGGTTGTCCCGGGATGCGCAGAAGCTAAAGCTCGAAAGTATTCAGCTTTTTTTGTGTTTCATTATATCCCGTAATTTGTACACATTTTTTGCGACAGCTGTCCTTGCATGCCTTCTGTGCCTCTCAAGAGAAAGCTTATGCAGGTTAATAATATAACGCAATCATAGAACTAACCTTACTTAGCAGCCAAAATCTGTTTTCGCGAGACGAGTTTGGGTAAAAAGAATAAACCTTTGTAATTAAATTAAACGCAGGAGCAACGCCATCACCAGTCCTATAGGGAGCTGTCAGCAGCAGTTCTGTGCAGCTTGAATGACAGGCCGTCGGTTTTAAATACAGGGACAAGTCGCTCGATTGTTCCGAAACCACCAGGCGCAAAGCGGTGTATTCAACAGAATGTGGTTTTGTGGCTATAGTTTGTGTAATAAAACGCAGAGTGGCCACTCACGTCACGTTCTGTAGAGCGGGGCAATGATGTTTCTTGTTATCCATAGGATTGGCACCCGTTAAATTTCTCGCGTGCGCCTTCCTAAAAAGTGCCCTTCCAGTACACATTGATTACTCGATGACGGAACACGTGAAATAAGACCCCTAAACAACGCGTATTCAAAGTTGCGTTGGAAATGATATTGCTTTTTAGTGCGTATAGAAAGATGATACCACGGTGTCTAAGCGAAGTAAATAACTTGCATGACTGATGGCGTCTGCCGAGATATACATTTTAGGAACAAAAAGTCCCTCTTCGTGGGTTAGACATTTCAGCGTGGCATTAATGGAAAAGGGGCTTTTCAACGAATACGGGCGATGTTTGCGGGAAAGCACATCTCACATGCAATGTACTCGTAAACTGTATAAAGAATCACTAACGAAATGACTCATGCTTATGCATCTTGCTGTAGTGTGTGCTGCCTATTTGATAGAGGGGAACATTTGCACACGCACATTCGCGCGAGACGACTTTTTTTTTTTCTCTTTTGTTCCTCGAGGGATATTACTGCACTAATATCGCAAAATTACTGTTACGTACACATCACACTTTCTGCTATATTAACTGTGCCTTATTCAGCGTAGAGCCACGTGATGAATAGATCCATTGACATGCTGTCTACTCTGGAGACGTGTGCATGTGGGCCAAAAATTCGCACGCAGTGTCTTCGCCTATAATACACCACGGGCTGCGTTCGAGGCCGACGGGGACATGAATATATTTATTTCATTGCACGTGACGCTTGCCTCACCATGCAGCGGCGTTGAGAGCTGCGTCGGAGACGTCGACACGCTAAAGAACGCATACGCGGATTCATTCGCTTATTGGGCAATCGCTGCATCCGGCGTGCATTGATTCACGCCATTGCGTAAAAAGAAAAGAGCGCTTCTCAGACATGCCATGGCAGCTTCGTGACGCAAGCAACTACGACCTCATGAAACGCTTGTTTCATCAAGATCTCAGGCGGGTACGTAACCGAGGTACTCTGTTTCATATACATCAAGCGTGTTATTTCCAATTCGGGTGTGCCAGCGTTCTGGATCAGTCTACTCGTGACTGCTATGAGAAGGCAGCCGCCTTCCATCTCGAGTAATGGACAGAATTCGGAGGACGTCACTGGCACATTACGCCACCGTACGAGGACAGAGAAGTGCAATGCGTTGTGGCTGTACTGCAGCACTTTACGAGTGCGCCAGGCGCTATTGCAAATACAGCTCACTGTTTATGGAGCGTCATGAAGCGTATCTACGTGCTTTTGCGCGCCAGGCAGGCTTCCCCCTGATTTTCCAAGCGTCCCGCTCAGCCGCCATGCATTTGAACAGTGCACAGTAGCGAGTGGTTCTTTTCTTTGGTTCTTTTTGATGATGCCGTCTTTGAAAATTCGTTTCGACTTGACGTGTGTCCTTTCTTTGGCTGCTGCATATACATGGACGTTTCCTCTGCCCGTAAAATGAGGCTCATTCCAATGTGACATAGAGCATTGGCGAGCAAGCACGCACAGCTTCCTAGCAGCGTCGGCCCTAGAAAGTTGTATCAATAGGCCGTGGTCTCTTTGTATGGGCTGTACGCTCCCTTAATTCTACGTTAAGCTTACGACTTTCAGCAAGACTCCGACGAAGTGTCGCTACTGTTGTGTGCAGACTATAGAGAGCTTTAGAATAGCGTTTGCAAGCGCTGGGGGCGTTGCGGGCGTAGCGGGCGCCATATGAGTTTTAGAATAGCGTTTGCCCTGCTGCACCGCAACGAACGATCGCAGCGACACCGTAGCCTCGAAACCAGCGCTTGCGAACACCTACCCCAAACTGGTAGGTGTTCAGTGTGCGGGCCGCGATCGCCGCACGCAATTTCGTATCCACGATCGCCGCACGCAATTTCGTATTTTCTGCGTGCGCTCCGCGAACGCGAACGCCGACTCGCGTTACGACTGCATGCGCAGTGGCAGCGACCGCACCGCAAGGACTCGCGGTGTGCTATTCCAAACCTCCGTTATATTGTTGGGCGTCGCGTTAACCGTGCGTATGCGTTCCGCATAGGAATGGCCGAAAGATGAAAAGACGATTCGACATGTCCCATGCATGCGACTGCTCGGGATACAGCGTACAAAGGCAATCTCATAATAATGCGCTCAACAAGTTATATGTCCAGCCTCTGTTTGAGAAAAGAATACTGCGCCATCGTCCACACTCATCGTTGCAGAAGAAGGCCGTGCAATCGCTACTGGGCTTCTTGCGAACTACTGGCCTGTCTGAACGACTCGGAGTGGATCGTTTTCGTATGTGTGTGTGCGTGGCCGTGTTTTTGCTTTGATTTATTTATTATCTCTCTCACTCTCTTTCAACTCCCTATTCCCCAACCCCAGTGCAGGTACCGGATTCTAGCATATAGTTATCCTCCCTACCTTCCTCTTTTCTCTCTCTCCCCTCCACTCGTCTGTCTGTAACGTATTTTGTTAAGTGTTACGATACAATTCGTGATCGTAAAGATAGTACTGGAAAGGTGAATGGATGTCTTAGCTTACCATATTAGATGCGAAGCAGCTCTTTGACTAACCTGTGTAACCTGTCCCTCCCATGAATGCGCCGCACGCCGCAGGTGTGGGCGCGGTGTCAAGTAGGTCACGCTGCTTCTGCTCGTTCACATCACGCTCCCGTCGCAGTGCGCGCTGACGCCACTCTCTCCCTCACCTGCCACGCGGTCGTCGCGGCGCCCGCAGCTGCCGCCTCGTCCATTCGCCCGCAACACTTTCCACGACCGCCGCTCGCTACACCGTGGACTCGTCAGTTCACGCGCAATAAACCTGACGCGCGCCTAACGTACGCACTCAAAAATTCTGCACGTGTCACCTACAAGACCTACGCCAGCCACCACTTCAGACGAATCTTCCAGCGCTCGCCATATCACCCGCGTTAACGCCGTTCAACCCGTGACACCACCAGTACGCAACGCTAATGCTTCGCATCCCATCAGGCTTCCCTTCGGGGAGATGGTCCAAGTTTTAGGGGCCAAGCTCCTTAAAGCGGCACCCGTTTGTCCCTCGTCGTCGTAGTCGTAGTGTGTAACCACTCTTACATTTTCACCTGCAAGGTGGTGCCGGTGGGAGATTTCTGCTGTGCGTTGTTGAACAATAAAAATTTAGCAGCGTGCGCGTTAACTAAAAGCCGAATTCTCCTGCCTTTCATTACCCCTTAGCAGCCATTCGCATGTACATTGAACACTATCTGACAAGAAAGAGTTGCTAAGTTATACTCGCTGGGCGTAACCTCCTTAGTTTTAAAAAGGTTTAGCGAGCGTTGGGCCACAGTGCCATGAATACAGTGGACTAGTATATACCATGAACTCGAGGTGGTTAATGGTGGGAAGTAGACACGAAGCGCAAGCCGTAAGAAATGTCCGCTGGGTGACGGTGCTTCTATATGAGGAATATATAATGAAAAGATGTGAGATGGTAGTACTTGGAGTGTTGAATAGATGGACGAACGAACACACAGACAGATGCATAGACGGGCGCACGGATGGTTGCATGGACAGATGGACGCATAGACGGTCGCAGGAACGGATGCATGGACGAACGCAGGGACGGACGCACAGATGGACGTGCGGACGCACGAACAGACGCACGCACGGACGGGCGGATGGACGCACGGGCGGCCACACAGACGCATGCATGGACGGACGGAAGCAAGAACGAATGGACGGGCGGATGCTTCGCCCCACTATCCATCATTCACTCCGTGGATATGCTGCCGTTTTTTTTTTTTTCCCGCACGCTGTTGGATACGACTTGCAGCGCACTGCCCAGCGTCTGGTGTACCAAACTAAGTCGCAGACTTCAATCCATCGTTCGCAATGGTCCCTTTGTAGTACAGACGTCACCAACCTTTTTTTCCCCTCTCGAAGCAAGTCTAAACTTTCGTGCTGCTCTCGAATTTTTAACGGCGATAAAGTAGTCTGCACACAAAGAATGACTGCCGCTTAGCTTACTACAATACATAACTATGGGATAGTCTGTAGTCAATAGGAAACGTGGTACGATGACGGAAGCGTTGAGTCACGGTCAGTACCGAGATCATTACCGTGTCAATACCTTGATCATTAAAGTGAAGTCATAAAAAAGGAAGCAATTTAGAGTAGTCGGTACTCATTCACGGGGCAATAATATGCTTTCCCTACGTTAACAGTGGTTTTTCGCGCTCTCGTGAACCACAAGGTATCAACAGTTTTGCTTGTGATTCGTCTGTTCACAAAAAGTCACGGCCCCTTGCGCAATTCGCCTAATGCGATTCGAAAGCAATCTTCTTTTTCTTCTCGATCGACTGTATTGACTCTCCTTCCCGCGACCCTAAGCTGACGATGTCATGTGATGACGTCATACGACGCGACAAATTTTAGTTATTTGAGACGTCACGATGATATCACAGGGTTACGTACGTCTTGTAGCATCGAGGTCAAGCAGTTTATGGTAAGCCGACTGCATTCGCCCATTGCCATGCGCACAGAAAGTAGAAATGGTAGTGCCTCCCCCCCTATCCTGTTCTATAAAATTACTCAAGGGGGCTGAAGAACAACTTGTTCCAGGACGAGTTGGTGTATCAGTTTGATGAACGTAATAATTCTGGCGCAGGGCTAAAGACATGGAAAAGGCAGAGGGAAGAGACAGTCTCTTTCCTCTTCCTTTTTCGTGTTTTAGGGGCGCAGCTCCATGGCATGGATCGTGCGTATCATGTATGCAGTAGCCACCTCTCGTTTTAGTCCTTCGAATGTCCACTGGATGACGGTACTTGTCATCCAGTGGATAAATATATGATGAAACATGCGAGATGGTGTTACTTGGAGTGGTCACTAAATGGACGGACGGATGGACAGACAGACAGACAGACAGACAGACAGACAGACAGACAGACGCACGGATGGACGGACGGACGGACGGACGGACAGATGGACGCGGCCAGCGGATAATTCAAGGTTTACCGATAAAACCCTTCGAAGCTTCGCACCACTCATCATCATTCACTCCGTGGATATGCTGTGATTTTTTTAGCTTAGCGCCGGATTTAGAACGTTCAGCTAACTAAGGGGGTGTCGATCCTGCACTGTAACTTTACGCTGCAGGACCGGACCGGTCATATTTTAAACATCAGTGTTATGGCCTTGTAATGTTGTACAATAACCGAGGATCTTTAACGTTGCATACAATGAACTGTTCGCTTCCAACCACTATCTCCCGGGAAAAGAAGAACGAAAGGCACCAGACCGTTGTGAGAAGCACATCAGCTCTTTTTGTTCACTTCCGCACCTTTTTCGAAGCTCCCTTTCCTCAGACTCGACCAATGGTGGAAGGAGCTCGTTGATGTGATGCAGCCCCCCTCCCCCTCCTTCCTCGCAGAATTCAGAACCCTGCGCACGCCTATGGATTCACTAGGGTACCACGTGACATTTAAAGAAATTCGGATTACTGAGTGCCTTTATTTTTTACCGTTCGTGAAGTATTTGCAGAGTGCAGGTCTCGCCAGATCTCAAAAGTTTTCTACATATGATTATTTCTTTTTTACCTCTTACAAGCTTCACGGCCTTAAAATGGGTGAGAGATTTATAGCTCTATGCACCCTTCCACAGGCGAGCGTTAAGCAGTCTCTGCAATTCTCTAACGACGTACAACCACAAGAGTCGACATAATTGGGAACTGATATTTCCGGTTGACAAATGTGTTTAAGAAAAGTGTGTAAAGATTAATACTACATGGTACGCTTCAAACGAAGGGCAGAAAGCCGTCGCAAGATCTCGTTGCAGAAGTTCACAACACAGTTAGTTTAGAAAAATGTTTAACGTATTCGAGTATTTCGTACTCAACTATGGGAGAGCACTGGGCCGTCCCACAAAAAGTCCTTGGTCCCGTAAGCTCAAACGTTGCCTTTGTTTCAAAAGAACCATGCAGGTTGCCATGGTTCTCACCACGAAAAATGGTGGCTTTGACAAAAGTTAGACAGCAGCTGCAGCGTCAGTCTTTCGCCGGCCTGTGTTTTTTCTAATGAAAAACACATTTTTTTATTTCTTTATTTGTAAAGTTGTTGCATTAGCGAAAACAAAAAGAATAGGAGCTTTAGAGCGGGCATTGCGGATCACTTTGCGCGGCTACGGTGAAAACAAACGCGGAGCTCGGTCAGTCAAAAAGGGACCAGGGCAAGCATACTGACTCGAAGAGACGTGCTTGTTGCACGTGTTCATCCAGGAAAAAAAATCACGCCATATCCACGGAATGAATGATGATACGTAGGCAAAACTCAAGAGGGGGAGAGATCACCAGTGAACCGTAGCTCTCGCGCGAAACATTAGCTCATCACATCATTAGAAAGACGTAAGAATGTGCGCATATTAGACAAATCAACTTTTATTTTGTTCTTGTTCATTTGTTGTTTCCTTTCATCGTTCTTTGTTGTCATGGCAGCTGGATTGCTATGTCCCTTCGTTCTTACAACTATAAGGTCTGTTAAATGAAACGAGAGAGGTTCTTGTACTGGCCGCAAAGGGAAGTTTGCAAATACTAAATCATGAACGTTCCTCAGATCATGGTAGGTCGCATATGCAGACATCTGAGTGCTTATATGGAAAGCATGTGCTGCACGATGCAATAATTGGCAAGGAGGTTCATCCGTACGTCCGTCCTTGCGTCCATACATCCATCCGTCCGTGCGTCCATGCGTCTGTCTGTCTGTCTGTCTGTCTGTCTGTCTGTCTGTCTGTCTGTCTGTCTGTCTGTCTGTCTGTCTGTCTGTCCGTCCGTCCGTCCGTCCGTCCGTTCGGCGAGCCGTCCATATAACTGTCAGTCCATGTACTCAGATTTGTGTACTGTGTACTCAGATTTGGGTGTCAGTCCATCCATCCGTCCGTTCGTCCGTCCGTCCGTATGTCTGTCTGTCCGCCCGTCTGTCTGTCTTTTTTTATTAAAATAGAAAATGAACGATGGAGTTTCTGTCATTGTTACTTGACGTAACGTCGTTACGTACGGAGAACACCGTGTGAACAACTGCAGCGTTCACCGCACTGAAGCGCTTTTCGGTCGCGAAAAACGTGGCTTCGAGTTTCTAGCTTTAGTTACTAGCGTGCGCTGTGCTTTGAAAAAAAAAACAAGGAGAGAAAAAAAGAATAATAATAACGTACACACGTCTGCCTGCCTCGTCCCGCTCTCTTCCTTTCTGCCCTCATGTCACAGCGCTCCTTCGCTATAGAGCAAAGGGAGAGCTGGACAAGTTTGCTGCATGGTATTCATAGTCGAACAGCGTATAGAGACGAATCACAAAGAAGGTCTGAACAACACGAGCGCTGGCTGACAACTGATTGCTTTATTCAAGCGAAACGGATAAGCAAAGGAAAGAAGGAAGAAACAAACATGCGCGCGCAGCCTATGCACGTGACAAAAGACTTTCAATTACGTCAGCTCGCCATCCAGTAATGCAATTGACGGTGCGCTAACAGACGCGTCACCGTTTTCGCTGATAGCAAAGGCTTCCGCTATTTCTCTTATGCGGTATGCACTGTTCCTGAAAATTCTGGGGTGCAACCGCAGGCTGTACAATGTGCGTAGAAATGGGAGAAAAGCGCACTCTCTAAAGAACCATAGTGCTCTCGCAGGCGTATGTTGAGGCAGCGCCCTGTTTGCCCCACATAAACCTTACCACATGACATCGCAATGGAATAGACAACATTATTTGTGCAAGTGGCAAACGACATGCGGTGTTTGACTGTGCACGTACTGCTAGAAGACATTCATACCCAACGATGACTTGTCAGTTCCGGCACACGTTGTCAGGAGTTTATTTTTCGTGGGGAAATGAACGTAGACGTTTAAATTGTCGGCAACATTCTTTGGGCTATGAGAAACACCGTGAAAATGTGGAATCATGGCTATAGCCTCCTGTCATTTGGTGGTCATTTCAAAAGCCCCGTGAAACTAAACTTCCTGATTTCTAAACGTGGTAAAGTCGTTAAATTTGCTCTTTGTTATGTTTTTCGAAAAACAGTTGGTCTTCGTTCACCTATCTCATGATACATCATCATTACTTCCTTGATTGACGGTCGTATATTTCACTGAGAGGAAGATAGGAAGCTACAGGGAAGGGGGGGGGAATAGAAAAGAAGGTTAACCGGAATTGCATCTGATTTGCTAACCTACACCAGGTCGAAGAGCACAGAGAAATCAAGATGAAAAGAAAACCTCTCGGAGGAATCATGGTTGCGTGAATACAGAAAGAATTTGATTGATTTTTGTGTTAGCACTGTCCATTTTTTTCAAGCAGTCCTGCTTTAGGTATGCTGCGAACGATGTATATGCACTCAAGTTGGTGTTAACAAAAAAAAATAGACGCCGTATAAAGAAAACCTCGTAGTTGTTATTATTTTGATAATGCTTTATTTTTGTTTAGAGTTCGTTATTTCACGTACCCCAAGCCCCTATGTAAGGCTGAGCGCAACTGAGGGCGAAATGCATGAAATAAAAACGTGTGTTCGCGGTGTACTAGACAACGTTCTACTAGACAACGTTGGAAGTGTTCGATATGCTATTGCTTTCATAAATGAGAGCTTTGAGCTCTTTAGGACTGATGTGGAGGCTTTTCGCAAGAAGATTGACGTGGTAAAGGCTGAGAGTGGGCAGTGTCGTAAGGAAAACGAAGAACTGCGGAGGAACCTAAAAGAAGCTAGACGGGAAATTGTCGAGCTGAAGCAATACAGCCGAAATATGAATATTGAAATCCAAGGTCTTCCGCTAATCGAAAAAGAAATCTTGGAGAAAACTGTCGCAAACATTGCCAAGTTCTTAGGAACTGATGTCACAGATAACGACATTGACGTCGCGCACCGTGTACTATCGAAAGATAAAAAGAAATCAAATGTGGTCGTCAGATTTCTCACCAGAACGGCGCGAGACAAGATGTTGTACGCAGCAAAAAAGATTAAACTAGATAGCACTCGTCTTGGTTTTGACAACAGTAACCCTGTATACATAAATGAACACCTGTGCATGGAAATGAAGGTTCTGCTCAGTAAGGCGCGGTAAGCAAGGCGTGAAAGAGAATGGAAATATGTATGGGTTTCACAGGGCAGGATCTTCATGCGGAAAGCAGACAGGACACCTGTTTTAAATGTAACTTCTGAGGCGGATCTCGCTAAAGTAGTCTAGCTTAATAGTAGACTTATATTTCTGCTGTGAACAATGGCAATGTATTCCAGCGTTTCTGAATTGAACTCGTATGTAAGTGGCCGTCATAGGCAGCCCATGGCATTCCTTCACATTAATATGCAGTCAGCTCGTTCGAAAGAAGAAAATTTTCTTTTGTTTCTTGATGAGTTCACTTTTTTTCTTTTCCGTTATTATGATGACTGAAACTTGGTACCACAGTGAAACAGACGTGTTTTGTATTGACGGATATAATGTTGTGTACCAAAATAGAAAATTGAGAATTGGTGGTGGTGTATGCTTGTATGTCAAAGCTGATATAACGTACGAGTGTCGTGAAGATCTGTCTCTGTGCACCGATGACCTTGAGGCGTTAACTTTACATTATCACAACTGCATTTTTGTTGCAATTTACAGGCCACCATGTGGCAATTTCGATTCATTTATTCAATATTTAGAAAAACTATTTTCCTTTGTAAACCAATTTAATTACAAACTAGTGCTGGGAGGTGATCTTAACATAGATATATAGCGACACACATAAACAGATGAGACTTTCAGACCTTCTTGGTTCTTTTTTCTTAACAAACGTAATTACCATTCCAACACGTATTACTGATACCACTTCTACCCTATTAGACTTGTTTATCACAAGTATTACAAACAGTACGTTACAGGCAGGCGTCCTGCGTGCCCCGATAAGTGATCATTTGCCCCTATATCTAGTCATAGAAAACATCACCAGTGTAAGGAGTCAAATCTTTCCTGCCATTCACTTTCAACAAATTAATCCTCGAACGATATCTTCTTTTAGAGAGGAAATTAGAGCTCTCAATTGGAACAACGTTCTATCTAGTTGTTCTGCTCATCTTGCTTATGATTGTTTTATTGATACTCTATGTTCAGTGTATAAAAAAACATTTTACTTACAAAGCTTTAATGAGACCAAAACGGGCACGCAAATCTTGGATTTCATCCACAGTACTCAATATGATAAAAGAAAAAAAATAGGTTGTATCAAGAGTTCCTGATAAAGCGAGACCCGGATAAATTTAAAGCTTTTAAAGTATACAAAAATAAACACACTAAACTACAAAAACAAGCTAAACGCGATTATCACTTCAATATGTTTGACGGTGTCACCGATTCTAGGCAATTATGGAACAAACTTAATGCTATTATATCTACCAAACAAGTGTCTAATGATATTAGTGAGCTGGTGATCAAAAATAAAATATACAAGGGCGCAGTACTAGCAAACAAATTTAACGAGTACTTTACCTCACTAGTTGACAGTAGTCATAATTGTGATTCATCATGTTATTTGCCTCCTGCTTTAAATAATTCTGTGTTTGCAATTCCTACAGACGCGCAAGAGGGAATCAGCGTTTTTCAGCATTTCAAATTGAGTAAAAGCGAGGACATAGATGGCTTAAAATTAGAACTTATAATATACATTTTAGATCTCATATGCGCCTGCTTGGTACATATTTATAATCTCATGTTCACCACTGGGCTGTTTCCTCAGAGAATGAAAAACGCTAAAGTAACGGTTATATATAAGGGTGGGGACAAAAGCAATTTAGGAAACTACAGACCAATTTCGATTTTACCAGTTTTCTCTAAGGAGTGTGAAAAACTTATTTTCATTCGGTTAACAGCTTTCTTTATTAAACACAACATTATTACGCCATCACAGTTTGGTTTTCGGTCAGGCCTTTCAACCGATAGTGTCTTACTATACCAAAAAAAATTGATTTTAAGAAGTATAGAAGCAAAAAAACTTACCCTAGGAATATTTCAAGATTTCTCGAAAGCTTTCGATAGAATAAACCATGATATCTTGCTAGAAAAACTTCACTGTTAAGGAGTTCGTTGTACCGTTTTAGCTTTAATAAGAAGCTACTTATCTAATAGGAAACAATGTGTATCAATCAATCGAGAGCTATCATCATCCATGAACGTTAAGAAGGGCGTACCTCACGGTACCATTTTGGGACCCCTATTATTTAATGTTTTTATCAACGATATTGTGCGTATTGACAGCTCTGTAGAATATGTAATCTACACGGACGATACCAGTATATTTTTTTCTGGGGAAACGGCTGATTACCTCATTGTTTCTGCTAATGAAATACTAAATAAAATATATGCCTGGGCTGTGGCGAATTCTCTACACATTAATTGCTCTAAAAGCAAGGCTGTACTGTTCCGTGCGAAAGCCAGGTCATTTGAAACGTTTCACAAACTAATACTTAATAACATTAAAATTAAACTTTGTCAAACAGTTAAAACTATCGGTGTCCATTTTCACGAACACGTGGCATGGAATTACCATGCAGAACACATTAGTCACAAACTTTGTAAAGTTCTAGGTGTGTTGCGTCGATGCCAGAACATACTACCTGTGAAACAAAAAATATTAGTGTACAATGTTCTTTTTTCTTCACATTTACACTATTGTCATTTGGTCTGGCCTACAGGCTCAAAAGCACCTCTAAAGAACCTGGTCGTGTTACAAAAAAAGGCCTTGCGGTGCATTGAAGGTGTATCCTATAACGCACACACTGCTTCAATTTTTTGCAAAATATAGAATTTTAAGAATTACTTGTTATTACGAATAACAGCTCTTGTCAGCTTTTAAATCAGAAATACGCAGAGGAAGTATCTTTTTACGCACCTTGGCCACATTGCAACCAAATCCTGCCAGTCGCGTTACTCGCTGTACGGAGACTTGGCACGTACCTTGTCCTCGCACAAACTATGGATTTGAAACACTACGTTACCGCCTTCCAAGTGTGATGAACAAATGGAAACTAACAACTGATAATCTGCGTATATTGTCTAAAACTGAAACGTTAAATCGGATGTGCTGATTGTGTTGTAAATGAATGTTGGGTGATTTCTTTAATGGTTATTCAGTGTTTATTCTTTCATGCATTTCTTTGTTATGAATATTTTGTATGTATTTTAAAGTTGTGATTCTATTATTTGCTGTCATGGGCCACATGCGTGTTTCTTTTTGTATTGTCACTTTCCGCTGCCTGTAATGTTTGTAATTTTTTTGTAAATTTGTAGTTTAGATTTTTTTCTGGGTGAAACACCAGTCAAGCTGTGAAATGCAGCTTTTTTCTCTTCGCACCAAACCACATATACAGTGTATTTTCGTGTACTTGTCACGTGGTTGAATAAACTCAAACTCAAACTCAAACGTACCACAACACCTGCAGGACGCACAGCTTGCAGTTTGCGAAACAACACGAGCCACCGAGATTAATAGCCATCGTCTACAATCTTCCTCTCGTTCGCTCATCGTTGCCGCAAAACTTATCGCTATGACATTCACCACGGAACGAACCCAATACGACCTAATTAGCCGGTGGAGTTGGGTTGCGCCGGACGCGCGGATGATCCGGTAAATTGGCGCTACTCGCGAGTGCCGCGCGTATACGTAACGTACGAATCCGCTTCATTTATCACAACAGGCACGATCGTGCGTCAACCGGTGACCACGCAGGAAATGAGAAATTCCGACGGCATTCGTTCGTGTAACCTCAATTAGACGGTTACCTCTGCCATGCATAGTTTCCTTCCAGTCCCACCAAAGAATAAGACGCGACAGAGGAACCGCGTCGTTTCATTCCTGCTAATCGACCGCAATCACGTCCCTGTACGAGTGCTGGCAGTTGTTGTAGCAGCTGCTTATTATAATGAAGGGGGGGGGGGGGCAGCTGAGTCTTGCGTGAGATGAGTGAACTATGAAAGGTGTAGCGGGGAAGGGGGGCGCCATCAGACGGCGGCGCGGTCGCCTTTGTTCTGTCAGCCGAAGCCGCGGCGCCAGGATGTTCTATTATGGGTGTAGGGACAAGCACAGAGACATGCGCTCACTGCATGAAAAGGCCTGTATACGTATGTATATGTCGCGCTGATGTTTTATAGGGTGCGCTGCGCGCACGTATGGCCCGTGCAAGAGGCCTACGTGTACACATTCCTACGCCTTGACGTAGGTGTGTCTGTGTAGATGCACCTTGTGCAGACTTGCGATAGAAGCTTGCATGTTCCGAGCGTTCGAAGCTTGCAAGGAAGGAGACACTTACGCGGTCGTCTATATAGCACTTGGAGACTAGCGCGAATACGGGAGATCACACTGTCCACACAGGCAGGCGTTGCCGTATTGACTTGAGATGCACGTTCTCTTGCGGATTTGGTCAAGAGACAAGAGCGTTAGTTATGGTACTCTTAACTACAGAGAAGGAGACCTCTCCAGGGCCGCACCCAGAAATGTTTTTTTCGGCGGGGGCTGGACGCCTCCATTATTTCGGGGAGGGCACCTTTTTAAAATGCTCGTTATCTGCTCTCCATGTCCACTATCTACGCCATGGTGAAAAAAATTGGGGGGGGGGGGGGGGGTGCACGCGCTCGGTGTGCGATGCCTTGGCTAAGCCGCTGGACCTCTCCGTCCCACTCTCACCTTTCGCTCCCTTTCCCCTTCCCTTCAGTGACACTTCGCCACGCTCTTTTATTGGTACAACAGCGAGAACCCGTCCAACCTCAAAACCGCTATCATTTGTATGTCGGCAATATTTTAGAAGAAAAAGCACTTGCAGACATTCAGGAGCTTTTTTAATACGTGTCGAAAACCAGAGAAAAATGACTGCCGATTAACTATCGGTTCCGTCGCATTAACTGAATGAATGAGTGAACTTAAGCTATAGACACGTTACGCTCGGAAGCGCGCACGCCGCCATGAAGTGGAATTTTCAGCGCGGTATACAGTTACGCGAAACAAAGGACGACATGGAAAGAACCACAGGCGACAAAGCGAGCGAGTCGGCTTTCGTTTCGTGTAGCACGTCGAAAATTACTACATGCCAGCCCCTACACTGGCTCTCGTCGCAGCGGAAAACAAGAAGGGAATTATGACCACCTGAAATCCTTCTATACTTCACTTAAATCTAAGCCCGCTTGGGAAGGTCCGTTTTCATACCGTTATGTAAGTGACGCTGCTGCGACCAGAAGTCGAGCGGGCGACGTCATGCTTAATATTGCAACGCCTTCACCTGCTTACCAGACCACTCAATTATTCTTATTTAAAAGTAAACCACCGTAATTGTGGCCCACGTTGATGGGCGTAATTATCAAACAATTTACGGACATTCATGGTAATGTGCTATCAATAGTGCCTATTACTATGCTGTGCGCATGGTAATATATTTTGCAACTGACCATGACTACCAACAAACCTGCAGTCCAAGTGATCTTGAGCTGCAGTAATTGGTCGCGACGATGCCCCCCTCCCCCAAATTCTACTTACCTTCAGTGAATAGTACAGCAAACAGAACACTTCGCAACATAGTTAATCGCTCTACTCTCGTCATAAGTTTCATTCTCTCTCTCGCTCCTCCCATCTAGCTAATGACTAGTAGTGATTGATTTGTGGGGTTTAACGTCCCAAAACCACCATATGATTATGAGAGACGCCGTAGTGGAGGGCTCCAGAAATTTCGACCACCTGGGCTTCCTTAACGTGCACCCAAATCTGAGCACACGGGCCTACAACATTTCCGCCTCCATCGGAAATGCAGCCGCCACAGCCGGGGATTTGATCCCGCGACCTACGGGTCAGCAGCCGAGTACCTTAGCCCCAAGACCACCGTAGCGGGGCTGACTAGTAGTGAACCAAACGCACTCGTTAAGAGTGATCCGCGTCCATTCCGTATTGCAACGCAGTGTCACGTACGTTCGTTAGAGGGAGCACTTAATGCATCGGCCAATAACCAACAAGCGCGTGTACCATAGCGCCTTCCACCTTGAAATGAGCTTTATGGATGTCGCGCAGCTGGCGAATGATGCCAGAATGAGACGAAGGTGCCGCACGCCGCAGTTATTGCTATTCAGCTGTCGCCGACGCATCGAGAAGCACAATAAGGCGTTCGAGTCTCAACGCATAAGGCAACCATCGTCGGACGCATCCCTCTACACGCTCCTGCGGTAGCGTGCGACGGACACATGTCTTGGACGTGTCTTGGACGTGTCTTGGACGTTTTTTAGACGTGTCGTCTAAGCACGAAGGAAACTAAGCACGAAGGAAGGAATTTCAGAGTAGAACAACTTTCCCAAGCGAGAGCTTGAGAGTGGAATATCCAATCACCAACCGTTTCATAGTAGAAGGCAGCCTATAGGTCTCTCTAAGCTTTCTCATCAAGTGTGCAAGACGAAACGAGGCTTTAACCACGCGGCCTCGCAAACCGAAGTCGGTAAAAAAAAAAAAAAGATTGGTCAAATTGCGAACTTCAACCTCACCCACTTGCGCATACTCTCTGAAGATAGCCAGTGTTTTAGATAGCCGTAAGTGGCTCTCAATTGAATTGTTCATGACTTTATGTGTATGCTTTGTGGCGACAACCAGTTGACTTTGCGGCACTCTTGCAAAAGTACGGCACTCTTCATTTAGGACTGCGGTAAAAAAGAAGCAGAAATACACACTTTCCGCGAAGTGAATAGTTCAGTGACGTAATTAACCTATAATTCACGAGTTCGTTTAAACCGAGACGACTGACACTTTCATTCCAAGAATTCACGGGCCAATAAAGCCGTTACTATTTATCTTTTTCTATTTTTTCTCAGCCTCTTCCATCGCATGGGTGTAAGTAGAAATATTATTGCTATAACTTTTAGCAACGGAGGAACTCAAACGAGCCACCAATATGCGCAAGCATGGGAAGAACGAAAGAGCGAAACGAGTTTGAGAACTCTTGTGAGTGTTAACAGCCCGCGCACTTTGACTCCGTCGCCAGTGTAGCGTTCAGACGCCAGCTGGGAAGTCGCTCGTCAGCCGAGAGCCAGCTGACACGAGCCAAGCCGCGCGCTCACCGGGGGCTTGAAACAAGAACGGCTTCTTTCGCGCGACGGACGTCCCGTAAATCATTACATTTAATTAAACTCCTTTCTCCGCTTCCCCGACGACTTGCGCTAAATACCTCGGAGACCGCTGCAAGCGCAAAGCGAGTTTAAAATGTTCACGGAGCTCGCAAATTCCTGGGGCAGCCGTTTTTTCTTTGCGGCGACTGCATTTTCGATGGAAGCGAAAATGCTGTAGGCTCGTGTGCTCAGGTATCGGTGCACGTGAAAGAACCCCAGGTGGTCGAAATTTCCGGAGCCCTCCACTACGGCATCTTTCATAATCGTATGGTGATTTTGGGACGTTTAAAGCCCCCATATCAATCAATCAATCATCAATCAATCGGCCTTTCTTTCTTCTTTCTTTTTCTGTGTGCGCGCGCGCTTGGGTGATATCACTGAAGGAGATGGTGGGGAGGACATGATTCAGGCCACTCTTTGGCTCATAAACAGGTGGGCGTGCGCAACATACTATTTTCGTTGTCACGTACAACAACGACAACAACAAGTACTACTACTACTACTACTACTACTACTACTACTACTACTACTACTACTACTACTACTACTACTACTACTACTACTAATAATAATAATAATAATAATAATAATAATAATAATATCCCTAGGGGTTCACACTGCACTTCATCCAATACCCCGACATGGTTATGAGACATGCCGTTGTGGAGGGCTGCGGAAATTTCGACGGTGTTGGCGAAGTTCATGTTGTGCCACGTGAGTGTAGACCTCAGTCGAAAAAAAAATAGAACATCAGCTTCAGGTGAACCGGAATGACACCACCTGAGAGCTCGCTGAAAAATCGAAGTGTGGCTGCGTACAACCATGACGCCTCCTCCCTCACACATTTTTTTGCCGTCCTGTCCGTTATCGCACCTGTGTGCGTTATATGCGGTCGATCTTTCAGCGCCTCACACACTAATGGTCACTCTAACACGCAAAGAAAAAAAAAGACGGGAAAGAGAAAGTGCGGAGAGCAAATCATTGCACGACATCACTTACTCGGCCTGTGCCTCGTCACCGCGCGAGAACTCCGAGAGCTCGGCCAGGCCTCCGCCTCCTTCGGTGGTGCACACTGGCTCCAACCAGAGAATCGATGAAGGTTGGTGCTGCTGCTGCGACTGTCACGGCGTACGCAGAAGCACAGCGGCGAAGAAAACTGGGTGTCTCCAGGCCTGGTTTTCTACGATGTTTAGTCGACTTGTGGCTTATTGGCGTTTGCGGAACTCCGAGTTTCTTGAACGGCAGCGCTTCGTTGCTGCCTTCTCTCCTCTTACCCGCGTATTTCTATTTCGAGGGGAGCGCGCGAGGGCCGTCCTTTCTTTTTCGTACAGGGCGTGCTTGAAGCAAGCCCAACGTACTCTTTCAGACGATGCGCGGAGGAAAAGCGCGCCGCGTGCAGTCGCCGCTGACGCCGCTGTCGACGCCGACTTCGAAGCAGCACGCAGCCGAGCTAGCCGAGCCCGCGGCCGGCGTCAAAGCAGCCGGGCGTTGCGGCGCGGGCAATCCTCTCCTCCACTGCCGAAGGATGTCGCTGCTGACGGCCCGGTCGCCATGGAGACCCGCCGGTGATGCCGCCGGTGTTTCTCTAGGCGGGAGGAGTACGCTTCGATGCATTGTTGTGGCTGGGAGAAGGCTTGAAAACGCCTTTCAGCTACAGGCACTCCGCAGAATATCAAGCCAGAATCCAATTCAGTTCGTTCTATGTTTCCTAGATTCGGTAACACTTAGCATTATAGTTCATAATGGAGAGGTAGTTTTTGCCTTTTGTGTTAAGTTTAGGTATAATTGTGTCGACTTCCGCACCTGAACTGCATGAATACGTTTTCTGGCAGCTGCTCAAATCAGGTTATATTTGCCTTTCTGTTCCTGTCTTTGAAAATGAGGTATCACTGGCTTTTCATAGATAGATAGATAGATAGATAGATAGATAGATAGATAGATAGATAGATAGATAGATAGATAGATAGATAGATAGATAGATAGATAGATAGATAGATAGATAGATAGATAGATAGATAGATAGATAGATAGATAGATTCAGTGATTTTTAAATAACTGAGGTAAAATAAATTGACTCATTGGTTCATTCACTCATTCGTTCACTTATTCATTCATTGATCGACAGACCAAACAGGAGCCGTAACGTTCAGCATGAATGGGTGAAGGTGCCTTCATTAATGTCTACCAACACACACACACACACACACACACACACACACACACACACACACACACACACACACACACACACACACACACACACACACACACACACACACATATATATATTTATATATATATATATATATATATCAATGTTATAACCAATAATTTGTATAAGCTGGTTACAAAAAAACAAAAAGAATTAAAACAGAGGAACGGCAGGCTGTTAGTGAAAGGGGCGACATTAGTAACAGTGGTAAACATTAGTGACCAAGATGACAAAGCTGCAGATTTTTGGAGATGTTTGGAAATTCAGATCCTATCATAGGACCGCAACAAGCCCCATATATCTAATATGTGGCCACTTTTAGGAGTTTCGGGTGCCTACACTCTACGAAGTCTTAACTTTTTGCTCATATTGTACGTTGTAACAAAGCCTCTACCGCTCGTGCGTCGTAGCGAGTGTTAAGTCAGCTTTGCCGCAGTACTAATAACACTGGTTGTTGGGCTACTTTGTGCATTGTCTCAGAAAAAAATTCCAGCTAATGAAATAACCGCTTGCCACTTTCCTGTCTCCTTCTTCGTTTCCTGTGTTCGTTATTTTATTGGCTGAATTTTTTTTTCTGAAAAGTATTGCCGCAATGACACATTGCTATGCAGCGAAGCGTACTACAAACTCGAAGGGGTGCTGGGGTGGGTTGTGGACGGAAGTTCCCCACCTTGAACTTCTCATTTTCTTCTTTCTTTTTCAAAGATCTAGCGTTCCGTTACCTTTCTGCAAGGACGCGCAATGGCCATATTTCATTGTTATAACAATCATTGTGGCATATGGTCATTGTTCTAACTGGGTTATTAAATGAGAAGCATTTTTTGCGTACTGCAAGCACTTCTGGAATCTATCTATCTATCTATCTATCTATCTATCTATCTATCTATCTATCTATCTATCTATCTATCTATCTATCTATCTATCTATCTATCTATCTATCTATCTATCTATCTATCTATCTATCTATCTATCTATCTATCTATCTATCTATCTATCTATCTATCTATCTATCTATAAGCCTACGTGTGGGTGCTCTCATGATCACCCTCTGAAGTTAGTACACCAAAATTAGTACGCCCCGCCGTGGTGGTCTAGTGGCTAAGGTACTCGGTTGCTGACCCGCAGGTCGCGGGTTCGATTCCCGGCGGCGGCGGCTGCATTTCCGATGGAGGCGGGAATGTTGTAGGCCCGTGTACTCAGATTTAGGTGCACGTAAAAGAACCCCAGGTGGTCAAAATTTCCGGAGCCCTCCACTACGGCGTCTCTCATAATCAAATGGTGGTTTTGGGACGTTAAACCCCACAAATCAATCAAGCAATCAAATTAGTACGGGAAGGTAAGATGGTTTGTCGAATACTGCTCACCGGTCATGACATGAATAATGTCGCAATCTCGTAACATACGTCGTCAAACACTCTTCAAAAAGAATTTGGTAGATCCCACGTACCAGGGATTAGACGCTATGCGAAGCATGCAAAGCATGCGAAGGGAAGGTGACCGTGTTGCAATTTTTTTATTGAGCGACATGTCATGGAATGACGCCAAATATATGTACACATGTCGTGCGCACAGACATATGTTGAAGAGTTGCAGGCGTTTGTATAACCAGTTGTTTGCACTTGTGCAATGATGTCAACTGGAACATGCGTATTAGCAACACCAGGAGCCGATATGGAGCGCTGATGCTCGCGAGGATGCTGGCTCTGGACACTGCTACTTAAATCAGCTTCAGTGCATGGCAACTAACCACAATTGACGTTAAAGTGACGTGGCGGCTGTTTCAAAGGAGTAGATGTGTTATGTTTATAAAATTGCGTATAGGCAGCACTACAACCACTATTGAAGTTTCACGAAGATTGGAGTCTATTTTAGAAGTAGTTCCCAGACCTGGCCTAGCTCTGTGGTAAAATGCTCTAATGTCACGCGGAATGCTTGGGTTCAATTCCAGTTGAGACCCTGACATTTCTTCTTTGCAATCGTCGGGTCGACGCTACCGATGTCGGGTACTTTGAACGCTCGCGCATTAAAATTGCCCGTGTGGGTTCTCGTCATTCCTGGGTAGATACTAAGTGTCAATACTCTGTGGCACATACCGGCATACCAGTTACACATGCCCGCCCGTGGGTATGTGCCACTGTCTGGCAGGAAGTGTTTTAAGACGTACGCGACGGGGTTGTGTCATTATTCATGTCTTGAACAGTGCGTCATATTCATCAAACCATCTTCCCCTCCCATGCTATTTTTGGTTAACGCCAAGTTAAGGGGGTGACCACGAGAGCACCTAAACGTAGGTGGATAGATAGATAGATAGATAGATAGATAGATAGATAGATAGATAGATAGATAGATAGATACCAAGGAACGGTGAGATCTACCAAGGAACGGTGAGATCGGTAACTTTAACGCGTAAGCGTTAAGAAAAATTGGCAGATCCCACGTACAGTGGGAATCGATGATATGCGAAGCACGACTGAGAATTGTTGATCTTTCATTTTAAAATAAGCACAACGTTACGAGGTGGAAGTAAATGATGCCGTACATGACTTCCGTGTCATGATTATTATGTTAGATGTTTTGTTTACCTTCATCATCTATTCACGTCACATGATACCAAATTTAGTATATGTGGAGCTAGCGAAACGGCCGCCAGCACGCTATGAAGGTGGTATGTTGTCATGTTCTTACATGACACGCTTTTCAGGATTATTATGTTTGCACCAGTCATACATTTCGTCATCCAACGAAGTCACGTAACACCAAATTTGGTATAAACTATATAGTAAAATGGCACGAGCGCATCTTGAAGGACCTAGTGAACTCCTATGTAGCGTTGACGCGCGCGCACGCTGGGCCTAGCGACGCTACGTTAGAAAAAAGCGGGCACTTTACTGTCTGACGCCAGGCGCGACTGGCGCGACACGGGTCCGTCGGCGCGGCCCGACGGCAACCGGCTCGAAATGTGACATGCTGCATTTCGCGCCGATGCGCTACCCACTCGGACAACACTGCGTTTCCCTCTTTTCGTGACGGAGGGACGCCGGACGCGCTGAAATGCGCATGCGTCAAAGCAACGAAGCTCGGCGCGCGCCTGCAAGTATTTGGCAGGACCGGCGCCTGGCGTGGCAGCGCCGGCGTGACGCGACGAAATGAACGCCGGCGAGCACGCGCACCGCGTCACGTCGAAATGTATTGACGTCTTTTCCGCCTCCATCGAAAATGCAGCGGCGGCTGCATTTCCGATGGAGGCGGAAATGTTGTAGGCCCGCGTGCTCAGATTTGGGTGCACGTTAAGAACCCGAGGTGGTCGAAATTTCCGGAGCCCTCCAGTACGGCGTCTTTCATAACCATTTCGTGGTTTTGGGACGTTAAACCCCGCAAAACAACAGCAGCAACAACAACAACAACAACAACAACAGCAACAACAAAAGCAACAACAAAGGTTCTATATTAGGCCGCAATCATAAAAGATTGCTCCGTTAATAATTATGACACATGCCTGAAGTGATAAAGTTCTGTATCTCGATCAGAAGATGACAGGTACGCGTGTGCTATAACAGTAATTAGTTTGTCACTAAAAAAATACTATTGAGCTACTGTGATCGATAGCGAGTAAAAAAAAAATCACTGAATTCTGATACAACCACTAATGTGATTGATTTCGTGTAGTTAACTACATCAATTTATCACTTTGCGGGCAGCCGTTAGGCAACTTGTAGACACGGCACTTCGAAATAATATTGTGAAAACAATTATATGGGTCGACGCGAGATTTCGCTTCCGGCGTTGATGTCACTCACCGTATATATATATATATATATATATATATATATATATATATATATATATATATATATATATATATATATAATATATATATATATATATATATATATATATATATATATATATATATATATACATACAGAAAAAGACCCAGGCGTGCGAAATCGATTGTGGGACCTCTGAATAGTGAGTGCGAGGTGTTAACCACTGAGCCACGATGGAGCACTTCCTTCATCGTTCAAACGGCAAGCTATTTATATCTACCACTTACCGCTAATGACGGGCATCTCGGGGAGAATATCGTGTTTTCAGCATTACGAGGAAGACGGCGCAATGAGCGTGCCTCACCACATCGTCACTACGCGGTGTCACGTGCTGTTATGCGTATTTTGCAATGTGGAGAGGGGCAGGGTGGATCCCACTCGTGCGCTTATCTCGCGGTGGGGACAATCGTACGTCTTGGCTGGTTTTAGGCTTTCACCGGATTGATTCCGTTGTAGTTACCGGGCGTTCAAAGATCACTTCAATCATTGCACAGTCTCCGTTTGCGACAAGGGCATGCTTCTCAGACACAGCGATGCAACAACTGAGACGCTTATTCACGTTTATCTGTACCTGTGAGTACGCTGTCATGCGTCATTTGTGCGTGAGAAACGCGGGGCACGTTTCAATCTGCTGCCAATCTGCGCGTGACCTTCCAATTTGCTGCTATCACGTTTATTGCTTCGCCTTCGCGGCAAAGCTGGGATTTTTTTTAATATTGATGATGCACGGGCTTTCGTTCTTCACGCTATTTGGCTAAGTGCTGTGTGAACAAGCCGTCTGCTTCGGGGCTGTTTGAAGGCAAATAATGAAAAAAAATGAATAACTACCAGCTTTGCTACTTTTCTAAGACGGTAGTTACAAGCAATTTCGCCGAAGTAAAATTTGTCCCCGCAACAATCGGCTAAATATCGACCACAATCGACTGTGGAAATGGGCTTTTTCGCATTGCATAATTGCAATGCAGCAAAGGCAACACACGATTCTGATTACTCGGGATAATTTTGCCATTACGTACATCTGGTACATTAGGTACACTTTAAAAGCCTGATACAAAAATAATATACTAGAAGCTGTGTGTTAATTAGCACTTGAATCAGGACAATGCTGCGAAAGCACGAGGCACTTGATGCCGCACAAAATAAGAAAACGCACAGGGTGCCTTATGCGTTCTCCTAAGGCGACTCTAAGGCCATTTTAGTTCTATTTTGTTTTCAGCTGATGTATTGATCCTCCTCCACCCACTTACGAAATTCTGAACTTAACGTAGTTATGCAGTGCCTCTGGGATTGGGGGAATCGTTTGCGTTTGCACTGCCTGCGTTATTCGGTCCCCGTTTCACGAAGCGACGATGTCTTGATGACGGCATCGTGTGACGTCACGCTATATGGTGACACGGCAGCGTCATCATTACTAATAATTGTAGGAGCTTAATGTCCCGACACCACGATGTGATTATGAAAGACGCTGTAATGGAAGGCTCCGGAAATTGCGACAGGCTTTGGCCCTTTAGAGTGCACCTAAAACTAAGCATACGGGCGTCCAGCATTTCCGCCTCCATTGAAAATGCTGCCACCACGACCGGGATTCTATCCCGTGACCTTCGGACCATCAGTCTAGTACATCAATCACTAGTGGGTCTGTCGTAACTACTTCACAAACTTTGATTACTTCATGATGATGTCATATACTGACGTCATGAGGCGATGATTTCTTTTTTTTTCATCTCTCATGCTGACGGTGCCAACGCCATGAAGCTGACGCCGACGGTCAGTTTCCGTGTTTGGTGAGACATCTAAGGCACTCGCCATAATAACAAGACGCTCCTTATGTTTTATCCGCAGTATACTTATCTGCGCACTAACTTACGTTTAGTGATCTTAGCCAAAAACTCTCGCAACCCTAGACCATGCGTATATGACAATTAACGCAAAGAGCAATTGTAGTTACTCTAATCACTTTTGTGTAGTTTCTGATGTAGAGAATCGCCTTGGTATCTTGATATCACCGACGTTATCAATATTTCCGCATTAGAACCTACTACGCACTACTACGCAAATGGTTAGCATTCAGACGAACAATATTTCAAGTGCGTCCAAATGTACAAGACGCAGATTGACCCCCCAACTAGCAACAATTTATTCCATCCGGGCTGGCCCCAACTATAGCCTCCGGATTGTACGGAACTGAACTACGCCTAGTAAAAAGAATTAGCCCGCGGTAACTTGGCTTACTTTCTGGGGTGCGAAACGCAAGATCTAACGTAACCAAAAATAAAAATGACACCACCGACGAAGCTGCCTAAAATATTGATCTGAATTAACAATGAGAAGAAACGTCGTGTGTGATAAAATTAAAGCAGTGACGCAAAGGCATAGTTGTATACGCGTTAAGAGCTGATATTAAAGATTAGCCAGTGTTGACATGAGAGGAATTAAGGTATACGCTATACACAAGCTTTACCCATTTCCCAATATAATTTAATGGTATAACGTGGGCAACGTTCTAACGTATTAGCCCATAATTAACGTTGCATAGTCAGTACAAGCCCAAGCACTGAGAGTGTGCCTCGGTCTGCCCACATGTACGTCAACAGAGGCAACAATTGCAATTGCTGGTGACTATCCGATACAAACTCACATTGCTGTAGAAGTCCTGAGAGCGCACATCAGACACTTCGCATGTGCTTCTTGTCATCACCTTGCACTGTTGCCTTCAGAGAGGCGCCAAGCATTGTTCGCTAAAATGATTGTGGAGTACAACGAGAAACTTCCCTCGGACTTGACTCCTGCATCTAAACCATCGATACCCTCTTGGTGTCTTATTTGACCCACAATGCATCTTAGTGTACCAGGGATCCGGAGAAAATCTGAGCTTTCATCTTAGTGTACCAGGGATCCGGAGGAAATCTGAGCTGAAACAACTGTCTCTTCTTCTTTTGCACGAGAAATATTCAGACAGTGTACATATATATACCGATGGCTCCACGAACCACCAGTGTTCGTCAGGTGCAGTAGTTGTCCCAGCAAGAGGTGTTACCATCAGCTTTAGGACTGACCACTCCACGGCATCTACAGCAGCGGAACTAGCTGCTTTGCGTGCTGCAGTTTGTGTGGTCAATCGGGAACCACCGCAACAATGGTCGATTTTCAGCGACTCAAGGGCTGCCCTACAATGTGTGCTCTCAGCACTGCGTCACGGGCCGTACGAACAGCTTTTTTTCGAAATTCGATGCCTTCTCCACCCTTCACGCGAGAAATGGCATCATGTGACGTTTCAGTGGCGGCCAAGTCACTGCGGCGTCATAGGGATCGAACATGCCGATACTGCCGCACGGGCAGCTCTTGAAGGAACACGAGAAAAAGCCATATCACTTTCGTGGACCGATGCTGTCAGTAATCTTCGACGACCTGCGCGTGAAATCACGTTTTCACTATGGTGCCCAACAAGCAACGAGACGAATCGTCAACACCACTTGTCTTCTTTGATGGTCCGCATGCGCACTGGGCTCGACCGAAGAGAAGCCATCCTTCTTCATCGCTTATGGCTAGGAGTGGCATTTACAAAATCTTATTCCTTTGTCATAGGAATGGCCAACAATGCTCTCTGCGATGCCTGTCATTGCGAAGAGACGCTACACCACATCCTGTGCGACTGTCCAATGTATGACATCCAGAGACAGTCACTGGCGTCCGTTTTAGCGCGCATCGACAACAGCCAAATGTCTGTGGACACTATTCTGTCAAGTGCCCGAGAGAATACATTGGAACAGAAGGGGACAAAAGCTCTGCTTAAATTCCTACGCGACACGGACTTGAACAAGTGGCTGTAACAGCAATGTCACACATTGCGAAAGACAAGACTGGACTATGACTGAGTGTGCGCGCGTGTGCTGCCGAATGATCTGTGTTTATCTCTCTTCCCTCTCATGTTCTTTATCTTTCATATCCCCCATCCCCCTACCATGCACAGGGTAGCAAACCGGCTGCCTATAGGCTGGTTAACCTCCCTGCCGTTCTTTTCCCCCTGTTTTCCTTTTTGCTTGTAGTGCAAGTAACGTGTCAACAGTTTAACGTTTTAGCGTACAGTTAACAGTTGCAACAGATTATAGCTTTATATAAATGTATATTTGCTGCTTGAAATTGCAGTATATTTACTCTCCTAATTGTGTTGATCGTGCCACGGTCAAATGCTATGTTTAACATTTCAAACACCATTTTTAACATCGTGTTTGAGAACGACAACAAAGCAGAGTCACCGGCACGCCAAGAAGGAAGGAAAATAGGAGGACCGGCACGCCAACATTAAAGAGGTACTCGGTGGTGTTGAAATGTTCGACTGCAGTGTCCAATTAGGAAATATATAAAATAAAGCGCCTGGATCACAGGTTGAACTCAGGCGATAAGTGCGATCAGAACATACATGGTGCGTAGCTGCGTAGTTTAGGCTTGACTTTTGTGCGACATCGGTGCTACAAGGGTTACAGGGCGCTGCAGCAGTTATAACTAAACCGAAACGGCTTCGCAATGTGGATGGTGATGTCAAGGCTACAAATAACCTCCGTGTTCCCGCTTACGTATATCTCACTAATATTCTTTGCATACTGTGGAGCAATTTTAATCGCTTGGAAAGGAGAGAAAGAGCAAATTTTGCCCAGGTTTGGGTTTGCATACACCTGGGGAAATTTATATTGGTACTTCTATTCTAATGCCAGCTCTCGCTTGCTATCCCATTACGCAGCCCGCACAGAGATGATGTCAAAAAGACTTGTTCCTTCGGAGACCAACTCGTTTACATCCCCCCCTTCCACCCCTAACGACTGCTGAAAAAAAAAATATTCCCAAGTACGTTCGCGAGGTTTATATGGAAGTCCGCGGAACGTCATGCCTAATTAAGAACTGCTGCGATAATTGTTTTCCTGACAGTGTACTTTATTAAAGTACATGGCCGCCAGGTATAACTCTGCATATTACGGCAGTGTACGAGTATATGACTCGCCTTTTGCTTCGGGGCCATTAAACAGCGCGTACACGCAGACCGTGACAAACCGACGTGCACAAGTCAACTAACGAAGTTGCCACCGACGCAAGCAAGCTTTTGCGTCGGCAATTTAATCCAGTAAGAAAAAAAAAACTCAAGGCCTGCACGGGATGCGCAGAACCAAAACGAAAGCTAGAAGAGTGGCATTTAAGAGCCCCCCCCCCCCCCCCCTTGTTTTAGCACTTTTTTGGTAACTGCTGCATGCCAGCACACTTGCAGGGCACCCACTATGCCTTAAATATTTGGGTAGTAGGCAGGCATTCACAATGCCATCCTTCGTCATTCTTCAGAGAAGGGTGGTATACCCTCTCGACACTTGCAAGGAATTTCGTGCAATCTTTTTAATGCTGCGGCTGACGACGTTGAAGAATTATGCCAGAGGCCTATGTAATCTTCGACAATCCCCTAAAGTGGGCATGCGCCACAGTTATTAGGTGAACAACATCAAGTTATTGTAATGGGCTGGAGCATTCGAGGACCCACTCGATCGTGGCACAATTCACCTTGTGTGACGCCTGATTGTTCGTCTGCTTTTCTAAAACGCTTTTTTTTTACTCATACTAACGCGATTCCTTTCCCGACATCAAGCCTGCTTAAGACCAGTTTTCAAAGGGGCTCCAAGCATCGGTGTGGCTCATTCTAGACTACTTGGCTGGCACGTAGGGAACCCGGGTTCAAATCCTATTATGTCTTTGGTGTTTTTCTCTGCTTAAATGTATTTCTGATTTCGTGCCATATTAGTTACGGCCATCGGCGGTGGTAGTGGTGGACAAATACGGAACTTGTTGGGATATCATCACAGATTTCGCTGTAAAAAAAAAAAACTACCAGGACGTGGGCGTGCATTGCACGCATCATTTCAAGGGGCCGCCTACGCGGAGAAATTCGTTGCGAAAGATTCGCTTTCTTTCTCGTGTGTTTTATGATCGCCTCCCATTGAAATTTCATTTCGTTAATTACTCGGTCAATTTATGGGCCGGATGGAGAGAGAAAGACCGAGGGAGCATGTCTCATTTTGTTGCTTTTTCTCAACCTTAAGTTTACCGGCAGCAATGAATAAACACAAAACTTATATGTTTAGCCTAATAGTCAAGTGAAGAAGCGGTAGCTGTCGCCGAGAAATGGCGATGACGCCTTAATTTATTTTTTATTCCTGTCAAAATGTCTTTAATTAGGGGCCGCAAGCTGCATTTTCATTATGTTATATTTGGAATAAGATGCGACTCTCTCTATTACCTACCATTTAGGTAAGTCACGAAATATTTCTCAAGAAGCTGATGTACGCGCACTCATCTGAAAGCAGCAGTGTACGTGATATAGAGCGGACGATCTTGTCACCGGTGCGTCCTTTTTATAACTGGCTCGGCGTCACGCTGTTTTTGAAACGTGATGATTTATTTTTGCATGAGCTTAGCACGAGCCCGTGCTTCGTCTAGCAAGCGAAGGCTATAAAAACGTTCCCAATTTGGTGAAAACGCTTTTATACAGACGTATCAAAGCGCAGAGCGATCGTAAAGCGTTACGATCTTTCTGCAAGGTGAAATAATGGGAAACGTTAGGTACAGGGTGATATAGTGCACAATCATCAACGAAAGGTCTAATAATACAGTTAATTCTACGTGGCAGGTCGTTAATATTAACTGGGAAAAAGATGGGGAGGTTTTGGTACAGCACCATGCTGAACGCTGGAGTTAGCACGAGAAAGGGCAGATTTGCAAGCACTAGAAAGAACATATTGCGAGTGTTCGGTGAAGAATTGGCGAACCCAGTTCAGCACCGACAGGTGTACATGAAAGTTCGCGAAATAAGTCATGATGAGAAACTTCATTGAATGCTTCGTCCGTGTCAAGAAATATCCCACCAATAGAAATATTGTTAAGGTGTGAGTGGTTTGCATAAAATAGGCTAGTTGGGGTTTTGCAAGAGAGACTCGAACAAAAACCATGCTGATTAAGACAAAGGAAATAACTAGCTGAACAAAAAATGCGCTTCTTCAAGCAACGTTGACTGAAAAGAGTTGTTACTGCAGCTGTACATGACCCGACTCGAACGCATTTGGAATGCGTGAACGATGTCGCCTGCTGCTCGTTTCGAAGCAAGCAAATGAAGCTACAAGAACCGAATGGCTGACACGTGGCCTTCCAGCAAGCAAGCGGCAATATCGACCAGTGGCCAACGAAACATAGCAGAAGGAAATGAACAAGTAAAGAGGAAGCACCATTGCTCTGAAAATGTACAGATATATTTGACAACTACATACGCTTCGCGGTATACTTAGCATGATGACCGCTGTCCGCATGCAGCTTTGTACCACATCGCGTGACGGACGTATACGCCACGAAAGCAAAGGCGCTGCGTTGAAATATGCATAAGGCTGGGGACAACGTTCACGCATTCGAAATGCGTTCGAACATGGTCGTGTACACCTGCAGTCCCAACTCTGTCCAGCAAACGTCGCTTGTGTATTGCCGGCTAAGTATAGACGATATATGTCCTCGTACCAGCGGCTGCCATACATGAGAAGAGTCACACCATCAATACATCATCTATCACGTCGTGTGTGCGCTGCACGAATGTATTAATGTAAGGGCAGGTGGTCGCAAGTAAAACTTGCATGCAGCCTCAAGCAACATACCACACTAGAAGCAAGCAAGGCCTGTTCTTAGCACGATGACCCACAGTGGTTGGAACGCCACTGGCCGCACAGGTGCGACAGCGTACGAACGGTAAACGTCGTGCCCCTGTGAAGCTTGTCGCCATGCTGTAGAAGGGGTCCGTCGGTCCATCTCATTTTGTGCAAGTCATTGGCTATGCGCAACACATTTAAAGTGGAATTCTTTCAGCGTCAGCTCTTCCTTTGATCTAAGTTATTTCAATCCATACTTGGAAACACAGCAATAAAGAAGACTAGAAACAAGAAGCGGTGGTGAACAGAGATATGCGGCCGTCTTTCCTTGTCGTTGTCTTACTTCAGCCCTGTTTTGTTGATTACTGAACGTTCACCAATCATTCTGAGATTTGGGCAATACTCCGTGACCCGAGCCGTGGACGTTGATCTTGAGGTCTTCGAAAGAACCGAGGAGGTGGCTGCAAGACATTGCCTGGCAGTCACGTCACATTAAACCAAATTGACGAAATGAATTTGTTCCCTCATATCCTTCCTGTTCGTTCTAACACTACTATCCCGCTATCACTATACTTACGTCGTATCACGCAAGTTTACCTAAGTCACCGGAGCGAAGGAATGCATAGTACTTTGCACGGCTTCAGGTGTCCGGCTTGTCGTTCATCCGTGATTCTCATATGGCCTGGTCACGCTTACAGTAATGCGCTCAATACAGGTCATAACAAGGCTATCAATGCTCCAAAACCAAAGTAAAATGAACCAAAAGTTCCTGAGTAACATAGTGAGCAGAAATAATCCAGAAATAAATGCAGTAATTAACCTAAAATTTCTGAAAAATGTTTCAGAAATGTTTGGCTGACTCCTGCGCCACGCGAGAGAGGGCGCCACAGCCTCGCAGAGGTCGCCATTTTTTTCTACACCGGCTGACGATAGTGCTACATCTGAACAACTTGACGGAACTCAGTGCAGACAACACGCATCTCAACTGCCGTAACAAGCAGGTATAGTCGATACAGCGCAGCGAAAAAGTAACGCACATTTCGCTTACCCTGTTTGTGAATCTTTCTAACAAGATTCAGCTCGTGCCGACAAAATCCTACAATTACTCACCTCAAACACCGGCGTCATTGACAATTTGGTAAATGGAGCAGTGGAAACTATACGAACAGGAGAGAAAGAGAGAGGGGTCGAATCACAGAGTGTCTACGCTAGTGCACTCCCGCAGGATTCACAGAAGGGGAGCTGCATTGCCTCTTTATTCAGTGATGACTCCTATGATTCAGTAAGCTTCGCCGAAATGTAAAAAGGTGTTGTGGTAATAATAATGAAGAGGCAAAACATTGTCCGTGACCTTACTGGCAAAAGGAGGCCTCAGGGCAGTATCTGATGTTATAAGGTGGGTGGTGCACGTTCCTCGAAGCATGAAAGGGTGCGCTGTCGAAGTGTAACCCACGCCCACATCAATTAGCGAGTCCGGCTCCCAACTTGTTCAAGCCAGAGTCATTTTACAGTAATAAGTGACAGATAGGGGGCCTATTTATTATCGAACTAAAACTCGCCGCGGGCCCTTTAGTCTTGATCTGTCGCTGGCTTTCCAGAAATTCTGGTCATTCGATCTGCTTGCCATTCCTGCCATTCAGTATCCGAGTTAACCAGAGTTACCTCTCATTGCACTATATTTTCGTTATTTTGTTAGTGTCTGTGATTATTTTTAGTGAGGGAAGGTTTGTACAGAAACAAATTGAGGGTCTTCATTTGTGTTTACAGTTTGGGAAATCAGGCATCGGGTAGAAAGTGTGGCACAATTTATGTAGGAGAGCTGTAATCATACAGGACTAATGGCACGCGTAAGCTACAAAAACAGGAATATAATGTTCTGCGTGCTTCACTATTATCTGGTTCTCGTCACTAATGAGTATGATGATCATTATAATGATGGCTACTATCATTTCGTTTTGAAACAAAGAGGCCATCTGTAATCACCTAAATAGTCCGGGATAGTCAAGTAGGGGTCTCAAACATGCAGCCCACGAGACTCTCGCTTGCTGCGGCCTATTGCACGAGCAGGGCTATGGGCTTTGTTCTATATATATATATATATATATATATATATATATATATATATATATATATATATATATATATATATATATATATATATATATATATATTTTTCTTGAAAGTCTTCCTGGATTCGGGTCAAGTTATAAGTCACCAGAAGAAGCGAACGAGCAAACGAAAATCGATGCTTTATTTCCAACGTTACGGCTGGGGACCGGCCTTCGTCAGGGCATACGTCATATATATATATATATATATATATATATATATATATATATATATATATATATATATATATATATATATATATATATATATATATATATATATATATATATATATATATATATTGTTATGGCGTTTATTAGCCGGCACACAGCGAGTATACAAAATGACGACAGTAACGGCCAAGCACGGACTCTCCGTGCGAGCGGCGTTCTTTTTGGGCAGACCCACTAGAAAGCACTTGAGAGTTCGACCCATTTCAGTGTTCGGCAGCTTCTCTACAATTACCCCGGGGTCGAAGAGGGAGCCGCCTGGCGACCTAACAGCTTGTCACTACGAGCGGGTCATAGTAAGCCTTCAGGCGCTCCACGTTGACTATGTCGCGCCCACGACGGCGCATGTCCGAAGATGGTTCAATTGGCTCGATAAGATAGTTGACTGGAGATGTGCGCTTGATCACACGGTAGGGACCTTCATATTTCGGCAGTAGTTTGGAAGAAAGGCCAGCTACAGAGGTCGGGATTGAGAGCCATACAAGGGAACTGGGAAGGAACGTGGGCTCAGTAGTGGCGGAGCCATCACGAATACTCTTCTGCCGCTCTTGCTCATGCGTCGTTGTCACACAGGTCCCGTTAATTAGGGAGGCGATCGCCGGGCTAATTCCAAGGGCCGAAGTATCTGTCCCCCGAACCGCACCACGAAAGCGTGGACAATTTAGAAGTGGTCCTTTTTGGCGCGCCAGCGGACGCCGGCTGTGGCCCAAAGAACAAGTCAGAGCCGAGAGTTGATAAACAAAACAGAATTATATTCTCAATAATGGCAGATCAAAAACAATACACAAGTATGCACACTCCACAATAGTTGAATGCAATATGTCACACACCAAACAACGTGCTACACAGTACCATCGGCCACACTCGAAACAACGGACACAGACAACAATACGCACTACAATGCAGTCGCATGCATTGAACAACCAAGACACTTAAAGACTAAAGAGTTCGAAAACTTATTCAGTCCAAAGTTCTTGGAACAAAAGTCTAGATGATACTCCTCCGAGAATCACTCACTCAAAGTCCCGCGTTGTTGTCGTTCCGCAGCCCCCCAAGTTTCTCTTCCAGGAAACCTCGCCGAAGTTTCTCTTCCAGGAAACCTCGCGTTTTCAATTGGCCACTCTCCAAACTTCAAACTTCTACGCCGGAAACACGTCGGCTTCACACATGCAGCTGTTGCCACGCGTCTTCGCTCGATAGCGGTAAACACACACTCTTGCCTGTAGCTCGAGTCGTCACCCCTCAGGTGGAAATCATCTTCTTCTCCTGCTTTGTCTCCACGGACAAAACCTTCGCCGACTACACGGCGGAATCCCCACGCGCTCTGGCGCTAACTTCCGTCTTCTCCTAATCTCTCACCTCGGCTGCTCGATTAAATACCCTCCGCGCGAGATTCCAGAAAGTTCTCGCCATTTCGTCGGCGCGATACGCAGGGAAGGCTGGGTAGGGGTTGAGATGGCTCGAAGGCCGTCCGCGATGGATGACTCCACCCGGCGTCTCCACGCCCCCTACCATCTAGAAAATTCGAGTGCTTGCTCGGCCGCCGATGTGGGGTTGGGAGGTTCGTCGGCGAAGCCACGCTTCCGAGGGGAGAGGCGCGCGCCCGGGGGTCTTTGGATGTTTGTTTTCATTTTCTTTTTTTTTTATCGTGGACCTTGCGGCGTCACTCTGGCGCTTCATCGCGATACTTTGGCGGCGCGTCCTTTTTTCGAGCGCTCGTTCTGTGACAGTCGTAAACGTCTTTGCCAGCTCGCGACACTCTTCAGCAAGCCTAGCGGTCTCGGAAATAGGTGTACACTCAGATGGATCCGGCGTGTACGGGAGTATCGTGTCGATGGTGTGTGACGGGTGCCTTCCGTACAGCAAGAAGAAAGGTGAAAAACCGGTCGTGCTCTGAGGGGCAGTGTTGTAGGCGTAGGTGACGAAGGGCAGTATAGTATCCCAATTCGTGTGGTCGGCGGCGACATACATCGACAGCATGTCGCCGAGGGTGCGGTTAAAGCGTTCGGTCAGACCATTCGTCTGCGGGTGGTAAGCAGTAGTTTTGCGGTGGACAGAATGGCACTCAGTGAGAATGGCGTCGACGACTTCTGACAAGAAGACACGGCCTCGATCGCTGTGAAGCTCCTGGGGTGGACCGTGGCGCAGTATGAATCGATGCAGTAGGAAGGACGCAACATCACGCGCAGTAGCCGCAGGGAGAGCGGCGGTTTTGGCGTATCGCGTTAAATGATCTACGGCGACGATGGCCCAGCGATTGCCAGTGGACGTCAGAGGGAGTGGTCCATACAAATCGATACCTATGCGCCCAAACGGACGGTCAGGGCAAGGCAACGGTTGCAGACTGGCCGGTGACATGTGTGCGGACGGTTTGCGGCGTTGACAAGCGAGACAGGAGCGAACGAACTGCTGAACGTAGCGGTACATCCCGCTCCCGGAGGAAGCGTTGTCTAATCCGATGGTAGGTTTTGAATACCCCAGAGTGCGCGCATTGTGGATCAGTATGGAAGGATTCACATATCTCCGACCGCAGGCTGCGGGGTATCACGAGTAGCCACTGCCGGCCATCGGCGTCGTAATTGCGTCGGTGTAGGAGGCCGTCACGAATGGCGAAATGGTGAGCTCGACGACGCAAGGCACGCGTGGATGGCGTTGCGGACGGATCAGAGAGCAAGTCGATCAGTTGGGTGATCCAATTATCCTTTCGCTGTTCGGTAGCGACAATGTCAACATCAATGGCAGAAACAGCAACCGAGGATACTGAGCAGAGCACGTCAGCTTCAGGCAGAGGGGAGCGTGAGAGGGCGTCGGCGTCAGCATGCTGGCGTCCGTTGCGGTAGAGCACGCGGATGTCGTAGTCTTGTAAGCGAAGAGACCAACGGGCGAGGCGGCCTGAGGGATCCTTCAATGATGAGATACAGCATAGTGCATGATGGTCGGTGACGACATCGAATGGGTGACCATACAAATAAGGTCGAAACTTTGTAAGGGCCCAGACGATCGCCAGGCACTCTTTTTCTGTGACGGTGTAGTTTGTCTCGGCTCTCGTAAGCGTACGGCTTGCATATGCCACGACATAATCAGGAAACCCGGGTTTGCGCTGCGCCAGGACAGCGCCGAGGCCTACACCACTGGCGTCCGTGTGCACCTCCGTTGGGGCCATAGGGTCGTAGTGGCGGAGAATGGGAGGAGACGTCAACAAATGGCGGAGCTTCAAGAACGCGTCGTCACACTCTGACGACCACGAATTGAGGGGCCCGTTACTTCCAAGGAGCTTCGTCAGCGGTGACATAATCGTGGCAAAATTTCGTAAGAAGCGTCGGAAGTATGAGCACAGGCCCACGAAACTACGCAGTTCTTTGACGGACGCAGGTTTTGGGAATTCGGCCACGGCCCGAAGCTTGGCTGGGTCAGGAAGAATGCCATCCTTGGACACGACGTACCCTAGGATGGTGAGTTGCCGTGCTGCAAAGCGGCACTTCCTCAGATTTAGTTGCAAGCCGGCGTTGCTCACACGTGCGAAAACTTCTTTTAGACGTTGTAGATGCGTGGGGAAATCTTGAGCGAAGACAACAACGTCGTCGAAGTAACACAAGCACGTGTGCCATTTCAAGTTGGGCAGAACGGCGTCCATCATGCGCTCAAATGTCACAGGTGCATTACACAGATCAAACGGCATGACGTTGAATTCGTACAAGGCGTCGGTTGTGATGAAGGCAGTCTTCGGTCGAGCGTCATCAGCCAGGGGTACTTGCCAGTACCGCGAGCGCAGATCGAGAGAAGAAAAAAATTGGGCTCCGTGAAGACTGTCGATTGCGTCATCAATGCGCGGCAGTGGGTAGACATCCTTGCGAATGATCTTATTGAGCCGTCTGTAGTGTACACAGAACCGCACAGAACCATCTTTCTTCGCAACAAGGACAATGGGAGACGCCCATGGACTGTTCGACGGCCGAATGACGTCGCGTCGGAGCATATCGTCAACCTGCTCATTAATTTCCCGGCGTTCAGCAGGCGACACGCGGTATGGACGTTGCCTTAATGGTGGATGGGCACCAGTGTCGATACGATGCGTAACAGTGGACGCGCGACCGAGAGAACTTCGCCCGACATCGAAAGAAGAACGGTATTCTTGCAACACGTCTAGAAGCTGGGAACGGTGTACTTACGTAAGGTTGTTATCAATGTATGGGCCAAATACATCAGGAGATGATGGATCAGAAGTAGAAACAGCACTGATGGTACGCGAATCGGGACAACGCGAGTCTTCGGGTATGTCCAGGACTTCTGCGTCGTCGACTGGTTCCACTCTGCCGAGACATTCCCCTCGAACCAAGGTAACACTGTACGGGGATGGGTTGGTCACGAAAATAGTGGCGTTGCCCTGGGTGATTTGCACGGTCGCGAAAGGTACTAGCAACCCTTTCCTTCTGGAAGCATGGTCGGATGGCGAAACGAGCGCAATTGTGTCGGAGAGACCGGTGCAGTAGACCGATACACCCATCGTCGAGCTTGGAGGCACTATAGTATCGTCTTTCACGAGAATCTTGCTCAGTGTCGAGGGACCATCTTCTGGCGTCAAATGCGAGAAGGGCGAGAGTTCAATTTCGGCAGCGGCACAATGAATGACGGCGTTGTTGCGGGAGAGAAAATCCCATTCCAAGATGACGTCATGAGAGCATGCAGGAATGATGATAAATTGGGCGACATACAGAGCGTCCTGAACGACAACGCGAGCTGTGCAGCCTGCTGTAGGATGAATACGATGTGAGCTAGCGGTACGAAGGGACAACCCAGAAATCGGCGTCGTCACTTTTCGAAGCAAGCGGCAAAGGTTTTCGTTCATAACTGATACCGCAGCTCCAGTGTCAATAAGAGCAGATGCATGAACACCGTCCACAAGCACGTAAATGACGTTAGGTGGGCGGCTCTGAGGACTTTCACAATGCGATAGCGTCGCAGTCCTTGCCTCTGGGACTGCGACGACTAGTTTTCCCGCTCATGAGCAGCCGCACTTGGGCGCATGGGGGACAGGGAACGACGTCGTGGAGACGGCGATCTTCGAGATGGAGCTGGGCGAGACCGAGGTGGCATAGACGGCGGTTCTTCGCGATAAAGGCGGCTGAGTTGGCCAGCAACAGGTGAAGGAATTGGAGCCGGCTGTACGCGATGGCAATGACGGGCCACGTGACCGGCGGCTGCATGGTGGACTGAAGCTGAGGCTGAGAAGTTACGTCAACATACGTAGCCGGCATACCCGCTGCAAAGGACGGAGGTCGAGTGGCAGCTTCGGCGTATGTCAGAGGAGCGGGTGCTGGAACGACTTGGGGCGGCCTGGCGACCACTTGCGCTTAATTCAGGGGCGCAGGAGCCGGAGGCTGTGGGGGGTGGTACGCAGGCATTACCTCCGCTATTTCCTGTTCAAACGCTCGACGGATGGGAGGGAGAAGGGTAGTAGCCGATTGTTGAACAGCCGGTTGGTGGGCAAAGGGCAGGAGCGAGAACTGACGTGCGATTTCCTCACGGATGAAGGACTTTAGGTCTGCCATCAACGCCACTTGGTCACAACTGGCCTCTAAGCCAGCAAGCGTTGCAGCTCGTTGTGGAGAGCGTCGGGTCATCGAACGCTGCCGGCGGAGCTCCTCGTAGCCCTGGCACAGTGTGATGACCTCAGCCACTGTGCCGGGGTTTTTGTCGAGCAGCACCGTGAAGGCATCATCGTCAATGCCTTTCATGATGTTCCGGATCTTGTCAGACTCAGACATGGTGTGATTAGATTGGTTGCATAGGTCCAGTACGTCTTCAATATAGCTGGTGAATGACTCACCAGCCTCCTGAGCACGTTCACGTAAGCGCTGCTCGGCTTGCAGCTTGCGAACAGCAGGGCGGCTGAAGACGTTGATGATTGCGGTCTTCAAATCGGACCAGGTGGCAAAATCGGACGCGTGGTTGTTCTACCACAAACTGGCAACACCCGTAAGGTAGAATACCAAGTTGGTCAGCTTGCCGTCTTCGTCCCATTTGTTGGGGACGCTCACGCGCTCGCAAAGGGCGAGCCAGTCCTCCATGTCAGTGCCATCAGCGCCAGTGAAGATGGGTGGATCGCGGATCCTGGGGACACCGGGACAAGGGGGTGGCATGGGAGGAGGCTTTTGCTGAGAGGCGTCGTGGGACATGGTAGATTGCAGGGTACGTGAGCGTAGTTCCAAGGGCATCGAAGGGGATCGTAGCACTCTCCACCAACTTGTTATGTCGTTTATTAGCCGGCACACAGCGAGTATACAAAATGACGACAGTAACGGCCAAGCACGGACTCTCCGTGCGAGCGGCGTTCTTTTTGGGTAGACCCACTAGAAAGCACTTGAGAGTTCGACCCATTTCAGTGTTCGGCGGCTTCTCTACTGTATATATATATATATATATATATATATATATATATATTATATATATATATATATATATATATATATATATATATATATATATATATATATATATATATATATATATATATATATATCCACCAGTCGTCCCGTGATGATGCTTCTTTTTGATCGCTCGTCCTCGATGCCTCGAGATGATCGCCGCCAAAGGTCAATAGATAAATATAAATAGAAGAAAGGAAGGCAGGGAGGATAACCAGATGCTGCTAGGATCCGGTACGCTGCCTTACACTGGAGTTGGGGAGTGCAAGATTGAAGGAGAGAAATATAAATAAGAAATAAATAAGGACTGAACCCGTACGCACACACGTGCACACACTGCAGGGTCGGTTAGACAGTTCATCCCTTCTATATATTGAACTCTACGCGTATCAATATATATATATATATATATATATATATATATATATATATATATATTATATATATATATATATATATATATATATATATATATATATATATATATATGAGATATAACAGACAGTAATGCCAAGGAATGTACAGGGGAAGTTATTAACATTAATGGAATGTAAATAAGAAGAAAGAAAAGTGGATGAAAAAATTACCAACTGTAAGCAGGAATCGAACCTACGACCTTCGAATTACGCGTTTCGATGCTCGAACGCGTAATTCGAAGGTCGTAGGTTCGATTCCTGCTTACAGTTGGTAATTTTTTCATCCACTTTTCTTTCTTCTTATTTACATTCCATTAATGTTAATAACTTTCGAACGCGTAATTCGAAGGTCGTAGGTTCGATTCCTGCTTACAGTTGGTAATTTTTTCATCCACTTTTCTTTCTTCTTATTTACATTCCATTAATGTTAATAACTTCCCCTGTACATTCCTTGGCATTACTGTCTGTTATATCTCATTATTATTGTGTTAAAAACACGGAAAAACGAGCCCTTAGGTATACACTTCTTTCCCTTATTTTCATTGAACGAGGGTCTCGTACTGGCAGACTTGGTGTGTTTAGGTTGTATAAGAGGGACAATTAATCAGCTGCCCGCTCATAATAAGCTCACGTGCTACGTGACGCCAAACATGCGCATAAGAGTGTTTTCACACTCGTTGTTTGGCTTATAGATGGCGCTGACTGTCGCTCCTACTTCTAAATTCACAGATAAACCCAAAAAAGTGGATGGAGGGAGTGCCGCTGTAATAGCTCAGTGGTTAGAGCATCGAACGCGTAATTCGAAGGTCGTAGGTTCGATTCCTGCTTACAGTTGGTAATTTTTTCATCCACTTTTCTTTCTTCTTATTTACATTCCATTAATGTTAATAACTTCCCCTGTACATTCCTTGGCATTACTGTCTGTTATATCTCATTATTATTGTGTTAAAAACACGGAAAAACGAGCCCTTAGGTATACACTTCTTTCCCTTATTTTCATTGAACGAGGGTCTCGTACTGGCAGACTTGGTGTGTTTAGGTTGTATAAGAGGGACAATTAATCAGCTGCCCGCTCATAATAAGCTCACGTGCTACGTGACGCCAAACATGCGCATAAGAGTGTTTTCACACTCGTTGTTTGGCTTATAGATGGCGCTGACTGTCGCTCCTACTTCTAAATTCACAGATAAACCCAAAAAAGTGGATGGAGGGAGTGCCGCTGTAATAGCTCAGTGGTTAGAGCATCGAACGCGTAATTCGAAGGTCGTAGGTTCGATTCCTGCTTACAGTTGGTAATTTTTTCATCCACTTTTCTTTCTTCTTATTTACATTCCATTAATGTTAATAACTTCCCCTGTACATTCCTTGGCATTACTGTCTGTTATATCTCATTATTATTGTGTTAAAAACACGGAAAAACGAGCCCTTAGGTATACACTTCTTTCCCTTATTTTCATTGAACGAGGGTCTCGTACTGGCAGACTTGGTGTGTTTAGGTTGTATAAGAGGGACAATTAATCAGCTGCCCGCTCATAATAAGCTCACGTGCTACGTGACGCCAAACATGCGCATAAGAGTGTTTTCACACTCGTTGTTTGGCTTATAGATGGCGCTGACTGTCGCTCCTACTTCTAAATTCACAGATAAACCCAAAAAAGTGGATGGAGGGAGTGCCGCTGTAATAGCTCAGTGGTTAGAGCATCGAACGCGTAATTCGAAGGTCGTAGGTTCGATTCCTGCTTACAGTTGGTAATTTTTTCATCCACTTTTCTTTCTTCTTATTTACATTCCATTAATGTTAATAACTTCCCCTGTACATTCCTTGGCATTACTGTCTGTTATATCTCATTATTATTGTGTTAAAAACACGGAAAAACGAGCCCTTAGGTATACACTTCTTTCCCTTATTTATATATATATATATTATATATATATATATATATATATATATATATATATATATATATATATATATATATATATATATATATAAGAATAACTTCGGTTGCCGCAAGGTTATAAATATAAAAGTAGATGCGCTTTCACATAACAACTGTTTATTGTGCCGACGTTTCGACGAGAACCCCGTCTTTTTCAAGGCATATATATATATATATATATATATATATATGTATTGTAATGCTGAGAAGTAAGAGACAACACTGGTTCAGCAGGCTGGCTTATCTTATTCTTATTTTCTCTTCTCTACATCTTTTCTTTTCTTATGTGATTCCTAAAGAGAAAAAAAGAGAAAAGTGAACCCCGTAACTGCCTGCATCACAGTGCGACAACTCAGCAGTAGCTCACGAGGGGTGGTGGTAAAGGAGGGATTAAAAGGATAGGATGGAGAGGAAGGAGAGAGCGAGGCGCAGCGACAGCGAACGACAGAAAACGACGGAAGTAAGTAGGAGATATGAAAGATGGAAACACGGTCGCAGGAGTCCAACGACGGGGCACCACTCAGCGAGAGCTCTTGTCCGCAGCAGGAGATGGCGTAAGGTGAGCCAGTCGGCCAGAGCTGCCCTGTCGTCGGAGATCGCGGGAGCACAAATGGTCGGCACGAAATCCAGAGAGTGACTAGCCGAGCGCGCGCCCATGCCCCGCTATGTATTCATTACACTCGGTCACGCTGCATGCATACAGTCCGACCAAAATTGGCCCTGCCCTGGCAGTGGCCATTGCTTCGGAGGTGGCATCATATACAGGTCTTGAGCTCTGGCCCAACGCACGTAGAAGTAATGCCTCGGTTGGGTGCCATTGGCTGCCTCGAGGAGGCCGGTCATGGCCGCGCAGTCTCTTGGCTCGCTCAAGTGCCAAAGATGCCTCTGGCAGTCAGGCTTGGATAGTGCATGTCGGACGGTCTCTTGGTGGGAAACCCTCGGGGAGAGGGTAGGGTTACACTGGCTGCATCCTTGCGGTTGGCGTCGGCGACACGGGAACTTTTTGTGGGCAGCTGAAGCGGAGTCAGGGGCCCGGACTTAATACGCCTTAATAAGATTGCCTCCACGGCATGCGCATGCCAGAAGGCCCACCGGGTATCTTGGCTAGCCGTATAGCTCTGGCTTCCTTGGTATAGTCCATGTCCTGCAACAGGCTCTAAAATCTGGGACAGCTAGGGCAACCATCTTACTCTTGCACCGGGCAATATTCCCACTGGACCGGGTGTGATTGGGTGCGCATTGGGCCAAGGAATGCCGTTCAATCAGCAGAAGCGGCTCCAGTGAGTTTGCGGGTGCAGTAGTGCGTGCCATATGTCCTTCCGGTACCTTCAGGCAGACACCAGCACCTTTCGTACCGGGCTAGGTTTTCGCGGTTGATGTCGCTGTACGCTTTGAAACCCAGAGCCTCTGAAAATCCAAAGCTTTTACGGGTTCCGAAAGGGAAATATAAAGGTATTTCAATTCATCATGTCAAGTGGTTCCCATATCTTTCCTACAGCATACGTATCTGGCTCTGCCTGTTGTGGGTGTTTACTTCGGCATATTTTTGTCCAGAAGCAGCCAGCTCAGGGTTGCACTTTTTATACACTTTCTTTCCGATTTCTTTAGCGCCGCATTTGTAATGGCTCTGTGTTTTTCTGTTTGTTTTTATTTCTTTACTACCTCGTCTGCGTTCCTTTTCCGTCAAAACTTCTCACAGGGTGATTCCTCCTAGGGGGTTTCCGTAAAAGTATTTATTTTGTAGTTCTTAAAAACATCCCTGGATGGCGTGAAATACCACAACATGAGCAATTGCACCATTTTCAAACAGGGGCAGTGTGAAAAAAAAACACAGTTGGAGGGGGTAGGGCTTTGTATCGGGAGAGGCTTAATGGGAGCTTTAGCGAGAAATTTTTTTCCCAGAGGGGGGGGGGGTGTTTTTGAACAGCTTTCATATGCGTTCTCGCGCGTTTTTGTACATGTGAATTCATATATGAACATGTAGAATTTTAAAAAGTTCTTTGGGTGTGATCACCTCCCTCCCAACACGACCTAGTGCTCATGCTCAACACATCATTGTTTTTTTTTTTTCGATTAGATATGACATTTTCTGTTGTTGTATCGCAGCGGTTCATTCAGAGGAATACCGAAGAATTCAGACGTAGCAAATGCGGGCATTGCGTAAATTATTAACGATACAATTATAAAGGAAGCACGACTCGAAAATGTATATATGTAGCTTGGGCCAGATGTGTTTTTGTTGCAGCAAGAAAAAGTGTCATTTGGCTTAGCCCCAAAAGTTGTCCAATCGCACAAAGCAGAAAAGTAACTGAGGCTCCCAAAAGTATACACTAACTTCAGCTTTGTGAAGTAGTGTCCACTCGGATAACGACTGCGAACACAAAGCGCAAGTTCATATGTAAAAGTATGCATGACGTCCAATTGGTGTATTCGTGTGAGAGCTAGTGGCTAAGTATGGCATCATGATGTGCAATCCTTAATTGTCTTATGAGAGCACATTACCATATGCGGTCACAGGCGTGACGACGCACTCCAGACCTCTTGATGCATTTCCACCGACACGGGGATATTTGGTCATCCAGCCAGGCATTACGCTACATCGGGATTCGAACCCCGTACCTCTGCCATGCGGAAAACGTGGAAGTGGCAAGCACAGGACTGCGTAGGGAGGAAATAAATGAGCTTTATTCGCAGAAACAAGCAAGGTTAGGTAGCTGGACCTTGGCCTCCATTGAGGGGACGTCAACGGCTTACTTCAACCGCGTTGATCCGCTTTTTCTTCCTAAATGCCACTGAGTATGCGCCATTCACCTCCCAGTGGAAATATCCCGAAACGTCTCTTATCTTAGAAGCTTTCGTTATGGCGATAACGGTTTTCGCATCCCTCAGAAAAAAAAAGTCCTACTGAACGGCAGATGGCAGTTCAGGAAATTAAAGAGGCGAATTGGCGTGACATGGCAGTCCCAACGCCCTGCCGGGGGCGGAGTCGGGATGATGATACTGATGCCCCCTCCTCCACATAAAGCCATATAGGGGCTACGCTGATGATGATGATTTGTGGGGTTTAACGTCCCAAAACCACCATATGATTATGAGAGACGCCGTAGAGGAGGGCTCCGGAAATTTCGACTGCCTGGGGTTCTTTAACGTGCACCCAAATCTGAGTACACGGGCCTACAACATTTCCGCCTCCATCGGAAATGCAGCCGCCACAGCCGGGATTTGGTCCCGCGACCTGCGGGTCAGCAGCCGAGTACCTTAGCCACTAGACCACCGTGGCGTGGCATATAGGGGCTACGCATGAATAGGTAGTTAAATAGGAACAGTAAGGGTGCTACAACGCTGCTTTGTGACTAAAGCAAGTAAACTTATTTGTTTAAAGAATATGTGATTAACGTAATGAACTGAAGTTTATTTTTATGAGAGTTTTAGAGTCACTGCAGAGAACATAATGTACACGATAAAAGGTTTATAAAAAATAGCACTCCAAGTAACATACTCATTCCTTTACACTATTGGCAAAAAAATCAACAAAATACAAGGAACAATGACTGCGTTATACAGTGGATAAACAAGGAAATACTGATACCAAATTTGTTACACACTATTACAAAAATCACAGCATATCCACAGAGTGAATGATGATGAGTAGGGCGAAGCGCTGGAATGTTTCGTCGCTAAGTCATGAACCATCCGCGAAGATCACGCATAATATCATCAAAGACGTGAAAAACACTGAAAATATTTACACAAGAATTTTTATTATACGTAAGTGGTAGCTATACGTCACTTTCGTTCGATCTTCATCATAACGGCTTTATGGTCGGTGAAATGGTGGATCGGTGATGGGGCGTGGTGGGATATGTTTGCAAGGACTAAGTGGTGGGCAGTTTGCAAAGGTGGAACTATAGGCGGTCACATACAAACAAGGGATGGACACAGTGGCACAATTAATGGTTCTTTGACGCGCACCTGGATACAAGTATACGACCATCTTGCATTTGATATTGGCTGCTTCTTAACATTATTGGCTTTATGGTCGGTTAAGTGGTGGATCGGTTATGGGATGTAGTGGGATGTTTGCAAGGTGGCCACATACATACATACATAACATACATACATACATACATACATACATACATACATACATACATACAATACATACATACATACATACATACATACATACATACGTACATACATACATACGTACATACATACATACATACATACATACATACATACATACATACACACACACACACACTACTACATACATACATACATACATACATACATACATACATACATACATACATACATACATACATACATACATACATACATACATACATACATACATACATACATACGTACGTACACACATACATACATACATACATACGTACGTACACACATACATACATAAATACATACATACATACATATGTACATACATGCACACATACATACATACATATGGAGAAAGGACAGACCCACATCCTAAGGAGCTTCGCCCCTAAAACGCCCATACACACACACACATTTGTTGATGGCAGTCGGGCGGGCAAGTTAGATCAATTCGGCAGACGAGAGGACGCGATGAAGGTCGGCTGGGCAGTCGGCATACTCCTGATCGCAGCCGGAGATGCCCCGCGAGCGGCCCGTGTCTGCTGCGGCGTCGAACCCCCATTTGGCACCTGTCTTCAGGGCCTCGGTGCTGTTGAACAAGTGCGCCGTGGCGTTGCCCACTCTGCCCAGGCGCTGTGCGTTGGCGGCGCTCTCGCACGCCAGGCGGGACATGCACCGTTCGGCGTTCATCCTATCCAGCAACAATAACAGCTGGCTCATCACCTGCTGCTCCTCCTGCTCGCTAATAACCAATTGCACATGCACGAATTAATAGGTGAATCTAGCGCCTTAGAAACAAGCTCATGATGTCATATAAATATCACGGTGTTCTGCGTGGTTAAATACCTTGAAATGCTTTAAATTTCCCATTGTTGTCACTGATCCAGTGGCGTACCCAGCGGAAGGGTTCTGGGGTTCAGCCACCCTCAGCCTCAATTCATTTGCACTTTGCATGCTTATGTATTAACACACAAGCAAAAACTTACATAAAAAGAAGGTGGGGGAAGGCGGGGTCAGACTACTTTTTAAATATTTCTGGCCAGGCCGTAGAACTAAGCCCGCAGTCATGCTGTGCGTCTCTGTAGAAAGGCGGCCACCTATAGCCATAAGATTCAACTCCCTATCTCGCAGCTCATCTCAAAATACGCCACATCCACTGAACTATCACAGCGAAGTAACACTGTAAGAGATCCCACCTTCAACGTCTCTGCGCCTTTTCCAAACTGATGTACGCTCACATTTCTGGTAAATCATCATACAAGTAAATTGAGGAGGAAGAAAAAAAAACATAATAATGAAACAGCAAATTCAGGTTGCTGTGGAAGGAGCCGCTAGTCAATGGCCCCACTGGCTTGAGCACACGGTGGAAAGAAACAAATCTCTTAGAAAGCGTCACGTATACGTGATTACGCTGACCTTTGCAAGTCATTCTATGACGACGCCGCCCCTCTCGACCAGAGCGTGGTGCTTCCTGGGTAGGATTAGGCCTCTCCAGCAAACACAACCGAAGCGAGAAGACTGATAGCACAGCTTGCTTATCATGTGCCACTGAATGAAAGAAATAACTTCTAAAAGTCTGTTCAGGAAGCGAACTTGTCGCTCACACGGCTAGTCCCTCGTCGGGATCGGCAGGTCTGGCCCACAGTCTGGTCCTGAATCAGAGCTATGTAGAAGCGAGTCCCACTCTTCCTTTCCTGATTTGGACCAAAGCCTGTTTGTCGCTTGAGTTCATGACTAGGCTTGCAAGATTATCACGTTGCACCCCCTTCCCCCACTTCTCATAGGTTTTTACCCCATCGTTACAAGGTCAACTTGGCTTTTCCTTTTTCTATGCTTGAGTGGCTCATGAGACGTGTACAAGTTCATTAATCTGATGACCAGCACAACTCTTTACATTACTGCAGCGCCAGCGCGTACCATGAGGATCAAAAACCTGGATGTACTGAAAGCTCTGACTGACTCCCTGAAAATGTACATATATACATATGACGAGTACATTTAAAACACGTGACGCATCGTCTTGTTCATGGGGTGTGCACGTTGAATCGTACACTTGGACTGTGAATGATCAAAGAAAAAAAACACAAATCGTACACTTGGACTGTGAATGATCAAAGAAGAAAAAAACACAGACAACGCTCGCGACGTTGTTAGTGTTTTTCCATTCAATAACAGTAAGCATATAATGCGTAGCTCAATAAAATTAAAATTACCGCCAAGAGATAAAGCCGTGGTGTACGATATGTGGTATACGCAACAGAAACACCGTGCTCTTGGAGTGTACGTCTTTTTAACGCTCAATATACTCAACAGTACTCATATATAAATTCACCATTCAATATTTACTACACCAGACTCATCGTAGGTTGTGGATAAAGCGAATTTAAGAACTGACCTCTTCATATGCCATGCACAGCATAACGTTACATACATAGTCTGCAGTGGCGTAGCCCAGTGAGGAGGGGGGGGGGGGTATACTCTTCGAAAATTTTCAGTTTCGCTTACGTATATATAGACACGCACGTACACACGCATGCGCGAATATATACAAAACTTATTCAACCCCCTTCCCCCAAAACAAGAAAAAAATATTTCTCGCTATGCCTCTGATAGTCTGTCAGGTGGCAGCATGCAACTAAGAGTGTTAGATGTTTACAAAAAAAATGGCCCCCTATCTGCATGTTACTCGCAAATGTCGTCGAAATACGATAGTCTTGCGTGTGGAGAGAGTGAAGAAACATTTATTGGATGTTCTGCGCAGGAAAATTGGTGAATGGTATTCTGGAGGCGCTTCGTTGGAGTAATTCTGGAGGCGTGTCTCGAGCGTGCAGCGGAGGCGAGCGAGCACATCAAGTCAAGTCACACGTGAGACATGAGCGCCATCTGGCAGTTATCTTGGAAAGTGAAACCCGTGGCTCTGAGATGGGTGTGCGCACCCGTCTCAAAGGTGATAAGGTGTAGAACGCAAAGCGGTGGGTATATGCCACCACCATCTCATCTTAGCAAAGCGTTTGAAACACTCGCCTTTCCGTGCAAGTGTTGCATGGTCAGCACTGCGTGATAAGCGCTACGGTCCTTAGAATGACTTATGTATGCCTTTTCTAGTAGATAGATTTGTGGGGTTTAACGTCCCAAAACCACAATATGATTATGAGAGACGCCGTAGCGGAGGGCTCCGGAAATTTTGACCACCTGGGGTTCTTTAACGTGCACCCAAATCTGAGTACACGGGCCTACAACATTTCCGCCTCCATCGGAAATGCAGCCGCCGCAGCCGGGATTTGAACCCGCGATCTGCGGGTCAGCAGCCGAGTACCTTAGCCACTAGACCACCGCGGCGGGGCATGCCTTTTCTAGTAAAAGACGCACATGCAGAATACATACATGTTGTTATGTTGCCCCACACATGCGCGCTAATTGCTTATTAAGTGACAATCGCACAAGTATGAAACATTGGTGGGCGCTACGGATGGGGTCGGCCGTTTCAAGTACCCGGTGCCGTTAAGAATTGACAAATAGACAAATGTACGGACAGATAGACAGATCAAAGTTTTTGCGTTGAAGGTCCCCAAGAAACACTATCGTCCTTAAAAAAAAAAAGAGAGACGAGGCCTAAGCGCTGCGCAAGTACTTTCGCGCGGCGTCTTACCAAAAAGTTTCGTTCTGTTCCGAAATTGAACCCCTCACGACCGGCTGCTTCGTGGTGGCTGTCGTGCTCACGTTGGGGAAAAGCAGACCTGGCCAGCCACTCAGTTTTCCTGCCGAGGATTCCGACGCAACCGTGCCTACCCTAAAGTAATCTCCGGACGTTATTCCTTCGGTGACCAATGGTATGAGAGAAGCGGCCGTCGAGATCTTGAAGCCAAGGATTCCACTCGAAGACACGATGTTACCAACCGGCAAGAGCATGTTGCCTAGAAACATTCCGTGCGTGCAACTAAGCTCGGCGATGGCCATGAGGCAGACTGCTGAGAGCTTCATCTTGGCGTGACCGCTGAGCAGGCTTGCAATAAATTGGCACTAGAGTGTGCGATAGTTTTATGTCATTCATGAATCACCACGTGACCACTGTATCGGTGGTGGAGTTGACGTCACACCACCCCACCACCAATGCAGTGTCCCGAAGGCGATAAGCGCCATCTGTCGGCGGTATAAGTGGAATGCAAATACTTACAGTTCTTGGAGCTTGTTTTTCGTTGTACAAGAGCAAAGCGTCTGAGATAGTGTTTCGAGCTTATCAAATACACTTTCTTCTGAAACCATGAAAAGTCCATTGTGGTCTAGATTCTTCTATGTAAGTTAGAATAAGACAGTTCGATACCGGCCGTGGCGGTCACATTTCGATGGAGGCCCGTGTTCTGTGTAGTGTCAGTGCATGTTAATGAACACCAGATGGACAAAAAATTTCCGGAGCCCTTCACTACCGTATCTTTCATAATATTATCGTGGTTATGGCAAATAAAACCCCAAATATTTTTTATTATAAAAGATTAACGTGCTCTGCTTCCTCTCGAAGAAAAATTACACGTGCCACACACACACGCAACGAAAGATTTATTTGCATATATTTGTTGCCTCACATAAATGCATTCCGGCCGTCTATCCAAAAAAGTGGTATATGCGAGTTGGCTGAAATTCAAGTGTTTAAAATATACAGTAGAGAGCACTTAATTGCGGAAATAAAAGTAAAGAACCAAGGAAGTCGCAAAACAACCGACGAAATGCGGAAGTTGTCTGCGGACTTTATGCATACGTTCGTATGCATACACGCGATTACATATCTATGAAACACGTTCGCAAACACGACTGACATCTTCCTATACAAGATGATATGTAGACCGAACACTGAGTCAATATACCATCAGTCACGCCTATGAGTGGATTACCAAGTAGTAAGATAAGGGTGGTATAGGCTCTAAGGCGCGAATATCATATCACGTAAGGTAATTATGATTGTCTAGCGTGTCTGTTTGCAAATCTCATGATGCTAGTGAGGAAGACATACTTTGCGATTAGGAAACGCGCAGATATTCAGAGACATATTGGATTCGGAGATCTGAAGGCCGTCAGACCATGCTGCTTCCCACGATCTCTTATCCTAAGCTATTTGGGGATAATAAATTGCAATATTGTTGAGAATTCGAGTTGACTTGGAAGATGTCTTTGTGTGACAAGTGAAAGCAAAAAAAAAAACCTGGATTTTAATACAAGCAACAAGCACATGAAAGAACAGCAATTAAGCACAAATGTGAGTGCACTGAACTAGTTCCTCTAAAGCCAGTGTTGTAAAAAATACGACTGTGCTCGATGAGCCTGGCATTCCCCTATGCTTTGAGACTTCCGCATGTGTTTAGAAAGTACTTATTTCAGTGGTTTTCATTTGTCGATGTGTCGGAAACCTCTTGTAGGCTATTTGAATCGATGGTGGATTCTTTGGTATAAAGAACCAGGTAGAGGGGTGGAGGGCGTATAAAAAAAGACAAAACGGAAAATTTGCTGTGGAAAAGCGGATATAGAGGCAGCTACCCTGGTTCCCTCGACATTGACACGCGACACTCACATTCACAGGGTAGAAAAGTGAAGCCTTCTTCTGGTTAACCTTCCTGTCTTTCGTTTGTCTTTCTCTCCCCCCGGGAATACTGAATTATACACTGCAGTGACACGAACAGTGCTCCAAAGGTGAAAATGAGTTTTCCAATTTCCGCCGCCCTTTTACAGTCTGCGAGTTTTTAAGCCCTGTCAGGGTGGTGAGGAGAGGGATGAATAAGGGACGCAAAAGATGATTCCCCCTTTATTGTACTAGAGTTGACGGGATTGCAATGGGGGGATGGAATAATTTGAGACAAATTCTGGAGAAGCATTTGTGTACATAATGTGGAAAGGACAAGGCATGTGTAGACACTACTTACGGGAATTTATATACAAAAAAACGACGATATTATAGTTACCGAAAAAATTGCGCCTTTACTTCACTTCAGATCACTGCTGCCTGCCTTCTAGGAAAACTTGAATTCCGGGAAAATTTTTGTGCTCTCACTCTCGAAATACATAAACGGTTGTGTGGACTCGTCTTAGAGGATTTATTGTCGTCATGGTTAGCAATAAATTACGTACAGACATATACAAATGCCTGTATATGAATAAAAGGAGAACAGCTCCAATTAATACATACGCAATCAGAGCTATATGGAACTGCTCAAGCTATATGCTCCAGCGGAGCACACCTATGAACAGTACTGGGAACAACTGCGGCCGGAGGCAGGACGTTCCATATCTTAATACTTGGAATTACCATGAATCGAACTTGCTACCACTTCCATCAATGGCGAACACTGGTGTGATGTACCGACTGTTCTGTGGGATAATTGCCACCAGTAGCCTTCTTACGAACTTCTGATTACCATAGCGGCTACTCTATACAGATGGTGTATAGAAGAAAATGGCAATGATTCAAGGTACATCAAGCGCTACACTATAGCGTATGCGGTAAAAAATGTTTCATTGATTCGGAGTACTTGGTACTCCACTATGTGAGAGCAGAAAGCCGTCCCTAACATCGCTAGTGTAAGTCGTAAGAGCCGATGATGTGTTACACCTAACTCAAGTCATCGGGAAAAGCCCCCGTGATTGATATAGTTATTTTGCAGGGTTATAATGTTTTTTTCCTGGTAGCTTTTGCATAACTTCCACAAATAAAAGCACGGCAATGGGTAAAACTGAAGTTAATTTGGTCATTTAACCAATACTCGGCAAGGGGAAATAATGCATCGCAGGTTAAGGAACACCTGAGAGTCAAAGATTCCGGAGCCCTCTCCGATGGCGCCTCTTTTAATTGTATCTTGTTTTTGGGACGTAGTGAGTGAGTGAAACAGCTTTATTGACGATCCGGCTTAAAGAGGGAAGGAGTAGGGCAATTAAAGCGAGACACTAGCGTGCTCGGACGTCCCGGACCAGAAACATACTCGCGTCAAACCAATGGAGGTGCCACTTTCGGCCGCTCGCATTGCAGCATGCAAGAACCCGCATGTCAACATCAACATAATTGTCTGGAATGGCGCCGCGTAAATATCTGCATCGCATTCATCACGCAAGGTTCGAGGAAGCTTAAAGCATAGGTACTGATAGCCGTAGAAGTGAATGAGTGAACGAATAAAAAAAATGCATTCGATCGGCAGGGAGGAATTGAAGAAAAAATTGGACACTTCGAAAATTCCAAAGTGTGTTCGGCAAAAAACTGTGGCTATTCGACTGACTATAACATGTCTTCTTTTAGATGTGAAGTATCTTAAGGTCGAGCTCAATCCGGTGTGCGGCGTGACCACCCTTACTGCGGATGCGCATCCCCTCCCCTCTCTCCTCTTTTACGCACCCCTCTCATCACCCGCATTCAGTATGCTCACCCCTTCCCTCTTAGGCTATGCTCCCCCCGTCTTACCTCGCAACGCCGATGTAAGTAGCGTCCGCACGTCTAAGCTCGCTCCCCCTCACTCTCTTCTGCGCATCACTCTCCACGGTATTTACACTTCCATAGCACATTCGCGTCTCCTCTTTCGCCTCGCAACTTCGACGGAGGCAGCGTCTGCTAGCGAGTTTCTTTATTGAAAAAAAAAAAAAGGCAGATGCCACGTACGGTGGGACCACCACCACACCACTTTAAAGGGATGGCCAGCGCTCGAAAATACTTTTCCGATGGTGGCGCAAATGTTCATCACATCGGCGGCAACGAGCATGCTTTAATGACAGAATAAAATGGATATAATTTTAACTATATGTTGAGACTAGATAAAAATTCGCCCCGTATCTGCATGTTACACTGCAAATGTCGTCGAAAGAAGATAGTCTTGCATCTGGAGACAGTGAACAAAGCGTTTATTTGATGTTCCGCGCAAGAAAATCGGTGAATGGTATTCTCAAGGCGCTGCGTGAGAGTTTCTCGGGCATGCAGCGGAGGTGAATGAGCACATCAAGTCACGTCACACGTGAGACATGAGCGCTATCTGGCAGTTATCCTGGAAAACGAAGCGCTCGGCGTGCACGCCCGTCTCGGAGGCGATAAGGTGTAGAACGCTTAGGTGCTACCACCGCGTCGTCTTAGCAAAGCGTTGGAAACACTTGCCTTTCCGCGCAAGGCGTTGTATGGTCAGCGCAGCGGGATAAACGCTACGGTTCTTCGCATTACTTAGGCATGCCTTTTCTAGTAAAAATACACACATAAAGAATATTGACGTATTGTTATGGTACCTCAGATATGCGCAATAATTGCTTTTTAATTGACAATCGCACAAGTATGAATGCTAAACCTTGAGCAATATTGGTGGGCGCTGCGGATGGGGTCGACCATTTGGAGTATCGTTTGGCCACCTTGGTGCCGTTAAGGACAGGCTAACAGACAAATCTACAGACAGACAGATATACAGACATATCAAAATTTTCGAGGCCCTCAAGAAAGACTATTGTCTCTTAAAAGGGACCACTAGCTTCAACAAACAGCGAATGGGATCAATCTTCACAATCTATTGGTAGAACACGAAATCCTCGCAGTTAGACTTATTTTGCTTAAAAACGAAACCGTTTAACTTTAAATTGTATTTTATGCACTTGAGACAACTTTGTGTTGCTCCAGAGACCAATTTTTGCTTTTTTTTTCATGCGTTCAAATAGGCGCCTGGTGTGACTGCTGATGGTCTGTTTGGATTCCTGCATACCTGCCTGCAAACGACAGAGAAACGCGACCACGGCGTCCGCGGCCGCTCATAAGAACAACAAAAATTGGCAGCATATCCACAGAGTGAATAATGGAGGGTGGGGCGAAGCATCCGTGCGTCCATTCGTTCTTGATTCCGTCCATTCATGCGTCCGTCTGTGTGACCGTCCACGCATCCATCCGCCCGTTTCTGTGTGCGTCTGTTCGTGCGTCCGTCCCTGCGTTCGTCCATGCATCCGCCCCTGCGTCCGTCCTTGCGTTCATCCATGCATCTGTCTGTGTGTCCGTTCGTCCATCTATTCAACACTTCAAGTACCACCATTTCGCATCTTTTTATTATATATTCCCCATACAGAAGCACCGCCATCCAGCGGATATTCCAAGGACTAAACGACAGGTGGCACACGCACACTTTCTTACGGCTTGCGCTTCGGGTCTCTTTCCCACCTTTAACCACCTCGAGTTCATGGTATATACTAGTTCACTGTATGCATGGCACTGTGGCTCAACGCTCGCTAAACTTTTCTTAAACTAAGGAGGTTACGCCCAGTGAGCATAACGTAGCAACCTTTTCCAGTCAGATAGTGCTCAATGTACATGCCAATGGCTGATATTGGGAAATTTCAGACAGGAGAATTCGGCTTTTACTTTCTTACGGCTTGCGCTTCGTATCTACTTCCCACCTTTAACCACCTCGAGTTCATGGTATATACTACTTCATTGTATTCATGGTATATACTACTTCATTGTATTCATGGTACTGCGGCTCAACGCTCGCTAAACCTTTCTAAAACTATAAGGAGGTTAAAACCAGCGAGTATAACGTAGCAACTCTTTCTTGTCAGACAGTGCTCAATGTACATGCCAATGGCTGCTAATGGGGAATGAGAGACAGGAGCATTCGGCTTTTAGTTAACGCGCACGCCGCGAACTTTTTATTGTTCAACAAAGCACAGGAGAAATCTCCCACCGGCACCACCTTGCAGGTCAAAATGTAACACTGGTTACACACTACGACTACGACTATGACAACGGGGGACGAACGTGTGCCGCTTTAAGAAGCTTCGCCCCTAAAATAGGTGAAAGGAGCAGAAACAAAGAGAAAAATGACAGCATATTCACGGAGTGAATGATGATGAGTGGGGCGATGCGTCCAATGCTTCTGCCTATCCGTCCACGTGTTCATCCATGCATTTGTTCATGCATCCATCCGTTTATCCATGCGTCCGTCTGCTTCTCCATCTTGTCTATCCATTCGTCCGTCCGTCCATGTAGTAAACACTCCGAGAACTGCCATCTCGCATCTTTGCATTATATATTCAAGATATACAAGTACTGCCTGCCAGCGGACATACCAAGGAATGAACGAGAAGTGGCTACCTACTACTACTACTACTACCACCACCACCACTACTACTACTACTACTACTACTACTACTACTACTACTACTACTACTACTACTACTACTACTACTACTACTACTACTACTACATACATCGGGGACGCATGACCCACGGCTTAAGGAGCTTCGCCCTTAAAAAATCACAGCATATCCACGGAATGAATATTGATACGTGGGCGAAGCTCCGGTGGCACATCGGGAACCCGTGAATCTTCCGTGAACTTTGCCCAGTCGATACGTCATATCCATGAATTGAATGATGATGAAGGAGCTTGCTCCGTGCGTCTGTCCGACCATCCTACCATCTGTCTGTTTATTGAAACATCTAAAACGTAGCCCGCGCCTCCATTTGTTGATGACACATTTGTTGATGACAGTCGGACGGGCGGTTTACATCAATCCGGCAACCGAGAGGACGCGTCGAATGTCGGCTGTGCAGTCGGCGTACTCCTGGGCGCAGCCGGCGACGCCCCGCGAGCGGCCCGTGTCTGCTGCGGCGACGAACACCGAGGCGGGACCTGTCTTCAGGGCCACGTTGCTGTTGAAGAAGTGCACGGTCGCGTTGCCCACTCTGCCCAGGCGCAGTGCGTCGGCGGCGCTCTCGCACACCAGGCGGGACACGCACCGTCGGTCGTCCATCTGCTTCAGGAACATGAACAGCAGGTCCATCTGGTGCTGCTGCTCCTGGTCACCACTACAACATTGCGTAGATTGGAATTAATGGGGAACTCTAATGCCCTACAATCAACCTCATGATGTCCGAATATCACCGTGTTCCGGGTGGTTAAATACCTTGAAACGCTTCAAATTCTCTAATGGTGTCATGGATCCAGAGACGTACCCAGGGGCATGGTTCTAGGGTTCAGCCGCCCTTACCTTCAATTTATTTTCACTTTGTAAGCATATATATTCACTAGTAGAACTCGCTGTTCGGCTAGTTGGTGCATGTCTTGAATAAATAACGTCACGCCGAAAGAACAACCAAGCACGGAAAGAAACAAATGTAGACACCACGGGCGCTCACTTACAACTGCTTTTCCCCGCCGCGGTGGTCTAGTGGCTAAGTATACTCGGCTGCTGACCCGCAGGTCGCGGGATCAAATCCCGGCTGCGGCGGCTGCATTTTCGATGGAGGCAGAAATGCTGTAGGCCCGTGTGCTCAAATTTGGGCGCACGTTAAAGATCCCCAGGTGGTCGAAATTTCCTGAGCCTGCCACTACGGTGTCTCTCATAATCATATGGTGGTTTCGGGACGTTAAACCTCAGACATCAAACATTTACAACTGTTTACCCTTGAGAAAACAGGCTAATATAAACCACTCTTCGTCGACACATGCGCAACTTGATCAGCCCTTCTCTTACTTAATCACGCTATCAGACACAGAAAGATCCCTGGGGTCCGCACTTCGGAAGTCGTGTCCGTATCTCATGAGGTCTAGTTTTAGTGCACAAATAGACCGTTTGAAGGTCGCTGGGTTCCCTCGCTCGATTTTGTATGTGGTTGTGGAATGTCTTTTGCAGAAGGTAAAAAAAGACCCGGCTGAAGCACGTGAGAATAAAGAATGACCGGATGTGACACCTTATATTCATTAGGAATGAGTGATGGTAACACAATCTGAAAAATAAAAAAAAGGTGGTGAGTCGGCATGGTACACCGCTGGTGTTCATGGCCCCAAACAAACTGGCGATGTTGTGCCCTCGCATGAATAGAAGTCATGCTCAACAGTCGAAAGGCTGCAAAAAGAAGCATGCGTGGCCGTTCACGAAGTGCGCCACTGGAGTGTTTTATAAAATTCCTCTATCGCAGGGGAATAGATATGTTGGCTACACGGGGCGCTGCGTCAATGATCGAGCAGGGGAACATGCTCTCACGGTAAGGAATAAAGATGATGCGCATCTGAGCGCTCATGTTACTGTTTGTGGATGCACACCAGTTTTCGCGCAGATTAGGATCCTCGGAAGAAGTACAAACAAGTTAGCACGGGAAATTTTTGAGGCATATCACATAGGAAACGTGGTAATAAGTGTGTTATTGAAACTTCACTTAACACCTATGAGTTGGAAACGCGTTATCTAGAGAGCATGTGTCCGGTAGCATGATTAAATAAGAGGAGGGCTGATCATGTTGCGCATGTGTTGACGAAGAGTGGTTTATATTAGCCTGTTTCCTCAAGCAATAAACAGTTGTAAGTGCGCACCCTTAGTGTCTATATTTGTTTCTTTCTGTATGTGATTGTTGTTTTGGCGTGACGTTGATTACTTAATCAATAAATATTCGCACATAAGCCAGACCATACATCGAAACATCGTGAACTTACTTACAGCGCAACATCAGAAAAAAATACAGGACAGGGAAGGAGCAAACGAGAAAGAAAAGACAGCGCTGTATAAGTGTCCTGTATTTTTTTCTGGTGTTGCGCTGTAAGTAAGTTCACGATGGATCCTAACCAACTGGCCCAACTAACCGTCTTACTACATACATCGAAAACTGGAGGGGGTCAGACCACTTTTTTTTTTAAATTTCTGGCTACGCCACTGTGCAGAACTAAGTATGCCCGCAATCCTGTTGTGCGTCTAAGTCTTAAGGTGACCACGTGGCCATCTTGCAGCTCATTAAAAGAACGCCATATTCACAGAACCTTCTCAGTGAAGTAACTCTGTAAGAGATCCCATTTTCAACTTTTTTAGCATTTTACAAACCGATGCACGCTCACATTCCCGTGGGATCATCATACAAGTAAACTAAAAAGGAGTAAGAGGAATAAACAATTCAATGAAACAGCGAATTGAGGTTTGTTTGGATTGAGCTACTATTTAATGTCCCCATCGGCTCGAACGCATAGCGTGAAGAAATCTTTGAGGGAAATCTCTGGTTGCCTCGGCAAGTCATTCCCTGCCGACGCCAGCCCTCTCGACCAGGGCGTGGATGCGAAGCACCAGTGCTGCGCAAGCCATGAACCCGGCTGAAACGGAAGTCGACGCGTGGGCTGGAAGAACCGTTTAAAGTGAAACTCGGTGTAGACTTTACTCGAGTAACGTTGCTTGGAAACACAGGACATGGGAGGCGGATGGGATTTCGTGAAAGTTTCATGGCAGATAAACCAGCCGAAAGAGTTCTTCCTCTCGATGTGCGCTCGAACGTTGCGAGTGGTGGAGAGGGTGGAGCCAGAGAGATGACCCGCGGTGAGCGGTGACAGCCTAGGGAAAGGGAGACGTCAACGCGCGTGCACTGCGAGGGAAGGCGGGGCTTACTTAGCACCACCCCACCTCCCACAGCCAGGGAAGTGTGGTGCGGACGGAGGGACAACGTCACACAAGCAAGTCGAAGAGCTGCTTCGCATCTATTGACTTTCAAATGTCACGTGAGGATGCGAACTTGTCGGGCACCCAGCTAGTTCCTCATCGGGATCGGCCGGTCTGGCCCAGCGGTCTGGTAACTCGCGTGCCAGACAGCTATAAAATCTGCTTGTCTGAATCATCGATATGTACAAGCGAGTCCTACTCCTCCTTTCCTGACTTGGACCGAAGCCTGTTTGTCCCTTGTGTTTATGACTAGGCTTGCAAGATTTTCACATGACGCCCCCATCCCCACTTCTCATAGTTTTTTTATCGTCAATACTAGGTCAGCTTGGCTTTTCCTTTCTCTATTCTTGAGCGGCTCAACAGGCCTCGTACAAGTTAAATTATCTAACAACCAGTACAACTCATTACACTACTGCAGTGCCAGCGCATACCATGATGATCTAAATGATCCAAAAACCTGCATGTACTGAAAGCTTTGACTGACTCTCTCAAAATATACATATATACATATGATGAGTACACTTACAACACGTAACGTATCTTCTTGTCCATGGATGTGAAAGTTGGACAGTACATATAGACTGAAAGATTAAAAAAAACACGAACAATGCTCGCGATGTTGTTCCAGCTTTTTCATTCATGAACAGTAAACATGGCAGGTGTTGCTCATATAAAATTAAATTATTCCAAATTATCGCCAAGCGATAAAGCCATGGTGCACGACATTTGCTATTCCCAACAGAAACACCGTGTTCTTTGAGTGTATGTCTTTATAACGCCCAATATACTCCACAGTAATCATATATGAATTCAACATGCGATATACTCATCGTAGATTTGGATAAAGCGTATTTAGGAACTGGACCTCTTCATATGCCCTGCACAGCATAACGTTACATACATACTCTGCAGTGGCGTAGCCAGGAGGGGGGGAAGGGGGGTCAAACCTACTGAAAATTTTCAGTTATGCTTACACACACACACACACACACACACACACACACACACACACACACACACACACACATATATATATATATATATATATATATATATATATATATATATATATATATACGCGCACACACAAATGCTTGCGAGAATACACATAAAGCATAATTGAACCCCTCACCCGATAAAAATTTTCTGGTTATGCGTCTGATAGCCTGTCAAGAGGCAGAATGCAGCTAGAAGTGCCTGATGCTTGCAAAAGAAAAAAAAAGAAAAACATTGGACCTAAGCGTAGCGAGAAGACTTTCGCACGACGTCTTACCTGAGAATGTCTTGCAGTACCGAAATCGGAGACCTCACGACCGGCTGCTCTGTGGTGGCTGTCGTTGTCATGTTGGGTAAAAGCAGACCAGGCCTGTCACTCAGTTTCCCTGTCGAGGATTCTGACGCAGCCGTGCCTGCCCTAAATTCGTAATCACCGGACATTATTGCCTGAGTGACCAGTGAGATGAGGGAAGCAGCCATCGAGATCTTGAAGCCCAGGATACCACTCGAACTCATGATGCTACCAAACGGCAATAACATGTTGCCTACAAACATTCCTTGCGTGCAACTCAGCGCGGCGATGGCCACGAGGCAGACGGCTGAGAGCTTCATCTTGGCGCGCGACCACTGAGTAAGCTTGAAATGAATCGGCGCTAGTGCGCGCGATGGTTTTATGCTGGTCATGAATCACCACATCACCGCTGTATCGGTGGGGGCCTTGACATCACACCACGCTACCACTAGTGGATAGTCCTGAAGACGATAAGCGCCATCTGTCGGCGGTCTTTGTTCAATGAACGTACTTTCCGCTCTTGGAGACGATTTTTCGCGGTACATGAGCAAAGATTCCGAGATAGTGTTTCCTTGCTATCAAAGACACTTTCTACGAAACCCATGAAATGTCCAGTGTAGTCTGCATTCTTCCATGTAAGTGAGATTAGCACAGTTCGACACCAGCCGTGGCGATCGAATTTCGATGGAGGTGATATGGTATCGGCCCATGCTCTGTGCAATGTCGGAGCACGTCAAAGAACACAAGCTGGATAAAAAAAATTCTGGAGCCCTTCACTACCCTGTCTCTCATATTATCATATCGCGGTTTTGGCAAGTAAAACCCTGAATGTTACTTATTATACGATACTAACGGGCTCGGTTTACTTTTGAAAAAAAAATAACACAAGCACGTACACACATTCACACACACACACACAGACACATACACACACACAAAGAAAGGTTTCTCTGCATTGATTTGTAGTCTAACATATATGCCTTCTTGTCGTCTATGCAAGCAATAGCAATATGGGTGAGTTGGTTGAAGTTCGAGGGGTTAAATTCTACATTTGGAAGCACCGAAAGGAAGAAAAAAAAAGTAAAGAACGAAGGAAGCCGCTAAAGAAATGACGAAATGTGAATGTTGTCTGCAAAGAGACTATTTTGGCCTCTATATGCATATACATTCGCATGCATGCACGCAATGACATGTCTATGGAACAGTGTCGCAAATGCGACTGACATCTTTTCACAAGATGATATGTACAATGAACACTGAGTCAATACCATAAGTCACAATGGTGAGTAGGTCACCAAGTAGTAAGATTAGGGTTGACATAGGCTCAAAGGCGCAAATATCTTATCGTGTAAAGTTACTGATGATTGTCCAACGCATCTGTTGGCAAATCTGTGTGATAAGGAAACGTGCGGATATTAGGATTCATATTAGATTCAAGATCTGAAGGCCGTTAGATCATGCTGCTTCACACATTCTCTTATCCTGACACATTCGGGTATGATAAATTGCAATATTCCTGAGAATTCGAGTTGACATTGACATTATCTCCACACGACAAGTGAAAGCAAAAGACCTGTATTTCAGTACAAACAGCAAGTGCATGAAAGAACAGCAATTAAGCATGAATGTGAGTACACTGAACTAGTTTCTCTAAAGCCAGTGTTTTAAAAAATACAACTGCGCTTGGTGAGCTTGGCTTGCCCCCCTCCTATGCTTTGAGACTTCCACGTGAGTTTAGAAAGTACTTAGTTCAGTGGTTTTCATTTGTTGATGTGTCGGGGACCTCTTGTGGTCTATTCGAATTGATGGCGGATTCTTTGGTATAAAGAACCAGGTAGAAAAGTGGAGGACGTATAAAAAAAAAGACAGAACTGAAAATTTGTTGAGGAAAACCGGATATTGAGGCAGCTACCCTGGTTCCCTTGACATTGATACACGACACTCATATTCACAGGGTAGATAAGTGAAGCTTTCTTCTGGTTGACCTTCCTGTGTTTCGTTTGTCTTTCTCTCCCCCCCCCCCCGGGAATACTGAATTATACGTTGCAGTGAGACAAACAGTACTCCAAAAGCGAAGATGAGTTTTCCAATACCCGCCGCCCTTTTACAGCCTGTGAGTATTTAAGCACTGTCAAGGTATAGTGCGGAGAGGGATGAATAAAGGAAGCAAAAGATGAGCAATTCTTTAATTACTTGAGCTGACGGGAAGGCGATTTTCGGGGAGGTGGGGGGTGATTTTTTAGAGGAATTCTGGGGAACCCTTTGCGTACATTATGTTGAGAGGAGAAGGGATGTGTAGACACTATATACTTACGGGTATTTATCTATACAAAAAAACGAGCATTGTGTGGTTACCGAAAAATTGCGCCTTTTCTTCATCTCAGATCACTGTTGCCTGCGTTCCTGGGAAAACTGGGAAATTTTCGTGCTCTCACTGTCGAAATACATAAGCGGGTGTGTCGACTCATTTTAGAGTATTTAATGTCGTTATGGTTAGCAAGAAATTAAGTACAGACACATACAAACGCCTGAATATAAATGAAAGATTATCAACTCCAGATATTACACACGCTGTTGGAGCTATCGAACTGCTCAAGTTATATGCTCCAGTGGAGCGCACCTATGAACAGTACCGGGAACAACCATGGCCGGAAGCAGGATGTTCCTTATCCTAATACTTGGAATTACCATGAACAGTACTCACTACCACTGCCATCGATGGCGAACACTGGTGTGATGTATCGACGGTTCTGTGTGATACTTGCCACCAGCACCCTCCCTTACCAACCTCGGATTGCCATAGCAGTTACTCCCCGCACGGTGTAAATCAAATGGTGTTTCGAAGAAAATGGCATGATTCAAGGTACAATAAGCACTACACTATAGCGTGTGTAGAATTATATTATTCAGGGTACTTGGCACTCCACAATGGGACAGCAGAAAGCCGTCCTAACAGTGTGTGTGTAGAAAAAGATGTTAATTATATAGAGTACGATGTACTCTATACTGTATACTATGGGAGAGCAGAAAGCAGGACTTGACATCGTCGCATGTTGTCTTCGGAGCCAAAATGTATTACACCTAACTCAAGTCACCTTGAAAAGCCCCCATGATTTGTATAGTTATTTTGCAGAGTTCTGATGTCTATTTTGGTAGTTTTGATATACCTTGCACAATTAAAAAGCACGGGAATATATAAAACTTAGGTTAATTTGATCATTTAACGAATACTCTGCAAGGTAACAAAAATTCATGGCATGTTAGGAACACCAGATGGCCAAAATTTCCAGAGCCCTCCGCAATGGCGCCTCTTATAATTCTATCTTGCACGGTTTCGGGACATAGTGATTGAAACAACTTTAGTCGTGATCCGGCATAAAGAGGGATTGGATTGGATAAGCTTTTATTTGGTCCTCCAAAACACAGACCACTGTGTTACGGGCCGGATTAGGGGAATTCGAGTGAAACACTAACGTGCTCGGACGTCCCGGAGCAGCAACCTACTCGCGTAAAACCCTTGGGCGTGCCGCTTTCGGCCGCTGGCATTCTAGCATGCAAAAAACGCGCATGTCAACATCAACAGGGGGCTTAAAAAAGGGCGGAACATCGCGTGTGTGCCAGCCCCGACTTAGACGCGGCCACCGGTTTCCGCGGGTCTCTGATAAAGGTTCAGATGGAAGCTCCTCGGCATCTAATGAAGTTCTTTGTCTATCTATCTATCTATCTATCTATCTATCTATCTATCTATCTATCTATCTATCTATCTATCTATCTGTGTGTCTGTCTGTCACCGTCAACGTAAATATCTGTAATAGCACCATTTAACTATCCGCTACGCATTCATCACACGAGGTTCGAGGCTGCTTTAACTATAACAAGTGCTGATGCTGATGGCCATAGAAGTGAATTAGTCAGTGAATTAAAAATAATGCGCTCACCAAGAAGGAATTGAAGAAAAAATAGTACACTTCGTAAATTCCAAAGCATGTTCGGCGAAAGCCTGTGGCCATTCTACTGAATATGTCATAACTTCTTTCAGATGCGAAGTATCTTATAGTCGAGCTCGATCCGGTGTGCGGCGTGACCACCCTTACTGTGCATGCGCATCCCCACCCTCTATTACGCTCTCCCTCTCTATCACCCGCATTCCGCATGCTCACCCCTCCCCCTCCTCGGCTACGCTCCCTCCGCTGACGATGGTAGCGTCTGCTAGTCTGAGCTCACTATCCCTAACACTTCAGGACATCGCTCTTCGCGACATTTACACAACGTTCGAGCAGGCTAGTCTCTCGGCGTCGGCGTACTATATGTCGGTGCGCCTACATAACAAACGTGATTGAGTCAAATACGTGTCCTACTCATGATTGTTGATAATCTGTGCATTGGTTCGAATATTCTGGATTCAATGTTTGCTCATTATATCAGTTGTAAACTAAAGCTGCTTTGATAGATTGACACCTTCACACTACGTGTATGTCTTTATGTACACTACGTGTATACACTACGTGTATGTCTAACGTGCATGGAAGAAATTCATTTTATTTGCATTGATCAAGTTTTGTCTTACTGAGAAATCAGTCTGCTGAACTTTCACCACTTGAGAACACGAGAGCAAAATTTTTAAAGAATGAAAAATGATTAAATATTTTTTCTTTCGAATGGTTACATCGCCCATGTTATCAGAGGTCCTGAAAGAAGACATTCCGCTTGCATGCGAATTGGAAAACAGAGCCACCGTGGATACTCTCCTCCTATCAGTTTTTCGTCCTTTCCCTCTATTACGTGACCCCACCAGTGAGCTCATGTAAGGAATGTTCTGTTCGTTATTTACTTCTAGTGGAATGCCCGACAGGTCGCCAGGGGTAAAAGCGGCGCTGCCGCTGCGTATCAGCATGCGAGAGGAGGTGTAGAGAGTTTCCCCACCCTTGTATTTCGGCAAGAAAGTTTACTCGTTAAGAGATGGCCGGTAGCCGCAATCATTACCGTGAAGAGACAGTTGGCTATCTCTAGCTTGTTTAGGAATCTTGTTGGCATGCCCCTTCATGCGGTCAATAGAGGTTTTTAGCAAGATACGGAAACACGTTACGGAAACACGACACGGTTCCTTTCCGTATGCGCGTACAATGGTCGCGCATGCGCACTCGTCAGCCGGTTCCGTGTTGCCGCCTTTTTGTAACGTCTTCTGTAGCTTGCTAAAAATCTCTATTAGCACATATTCCCGTTCGTCTAACATGACGCCCGTAGGAAAGAGGAATATTATACATAGTGGTATTTAGAGAGCGTAAACAGACAACAAATGAAAGACAGAGGGATACAAATGAGCTGCTCTGCCTTTCGTTTCCTGCCTGTTTACGCGCTCCATATACCACTATGCTCAAGTACAAACCCTCCCAAATTTCAGTGCTTTTAAATACTCTTATACACAATGACACCACAACAATTCGCAAACATCTGACCATGCTTCTTGCTACATTTTAGATGCGGAGCATCTTATACTCGCGCCTTGTAGTGCGCCGTCCGCACCGCTTCTCGAACATTCGACAGCTGACGCGCGCGCATGCGCCGTCGCGCCGTCGCCCACTCTTCCACCATCTGTGCATCCCTTCCTCCTCTACACACCGCGCGCGCTTCACTCCTCCACCATCTGTGCACCCTTCCTCCTCTACACACCGGGTTCGACATCTACAATTCTCCTGATTCTCCAGTGGACGCGCTATGTGGCGTCGCGCTTCGAGAACATTCAACAGCTGACAGTGCATGCGCCGTCGTGCTCTATATATACTCAAGGTCGGCGCTCGCTCGCTCAGTTGCCGCTCGTCGGTTGGTTTGTACGGCGCGTCGACGTCCAAGGTCGCGGTGAAATGAATTCCAACGAATCCACAAACACAATGATCGACGTCCCTTCGACCAGCGCCGCCCTTTCGCATACGTGTGTACGTGTTCACTCATTTAACACCCCCTCCTACAACCACGTTAACCAATTTAGCCATCGACCCAAGTAAGTCGCAATTTAACACCCCATTTCACAACCACGTTAACCAATTTAGCCATCGACCCAAGTAAGTCGCACTTTAACACCCCGTTAACCAATTATATGTTCCGCATCCTCCTCAGTGTTCCCCCGAGGGAAGCTGCGGGCAATTTTTTCATCTCTATCGTTCGATGCGCTTGCTGACACAGGCTACCAAGCTCATTTTTGGCTGTGGTCAGCAAGACAGACGTTAGGTTTTTGTTTTTTTTAGTGATGCTGGGTAGTGTTAGGTTCATATATGGTCACCTAAATAATTGCACGGTAGTCAGTAGGGGTCCCTCTCAGAACGCCAAAAAACAAAAGGCCGAGCCATGAAAAAGGCCAAACGCCAAAACGACAAAAAATCGAAATGCTGAAAAAGCACAATACTGAAAAATCTAAACGCCGAAACCACTTGCCGCAAGTTTGAATGAACCACGTGCAAAATAAACGACGCGCTTTATGACTACCTCTTGTGGTTTTCCGCCGTGTTACCGTCCACTGACACGACCCTATAGCTAACCTGTTTCCGCCAATGTATCAGTATCAGCATATAGATTGAACCGATGCAAAAATTTTGTCTTTTTAATCAATTGTGAATCTAGGTATATCAGTTGTACAAGAAGGCCCACGTGTCTGCAGAAAAAAAATAAGCAGTGCTGCTTAGCCTTGGAGTAGAAAAGCAGCAGCAATGTGAGATAGTGGTAATTTCAATGGAAATCAATGAAGACACTGTTGTGGTGTGCTTCCGAAAGGCAAAAAAAAAAACTGAGCAGCAACCACGGTCATGTGACTTGCACTACACCCCACAACTATGAGTACAGATTTCGAACTGGCTGCAGTCAACGCTATTCGCGTGTCTCTCCCATGGGCAACGTCGGCACTCTCTAGTAAACTTTTTCTGAAATAAATGTTTTTTTACTACCACCACCCATCGGCAGACGAGCATGGCTGTCTGTTCCCCTTGTGCCAATCAGTGTGGAGGAAAGTGCAACACCTAGGTCTGGCCGGGCTCTACAAAAACGATGTTGATGGCTTCGCAACAAGGCGAGGCAGCTTGTAGCCCTTTCGTTGCTGCCCACCTAAACAGTGGGAGATGTCTATGCGTCCTTAAAAACCACTCTTCCCGCAAGAAGCATCTGACTTGCTGTTATTGCGGAGGGGGGGGGGGGGGGGACAACTACTTGCTCGAAAAATCCTGACACTGTTTTGCCGGAGGTAGCTCCACCGTAATCGTACGAAATCCACCAATATTACCACCATCATTTTGTAATGTGCTTGCCCTTATTCATGACGGATTTCCAAGAGGCAACAAAGCCGCCTTTAGGCATGGCACCGATGATGGCAGATATTTGATGGCGGACGACGTGTAAGCGTCTTCCGCCTGATCTCTGCCATGAAAAAAGAGCAGACCAGAGTCAAAGACGACATCGAGGAAGCGATCAACCCCACCGCTCACAAAGCAAAAAGCAAAAGTCACGTCGAAGTCGTTTGGCACCTGCTCTGACCGACCAGGATCATGCGAACGTTAGGTCTCCTACGAGGCATTGCGCACAATTAATTTGTATGATATGAATTTAAATGAACAAGAAACTACATTTCTGTATGAGAAGGGTTGAACCATATACGAAGAGAAAGCGTCTATCGGAAACTAGGGTGAAAGCGCATGCACATCGTACAAAACAGGCGGAACTTTTATCTTGCTACTATGCATTATTTTCAACTATAGCTGGGTAACATCTGCATTTATATGTTTCGCTGTTTTGTGTTTTCGGCATTTCGCATTTGCGGCTTTTTATATTTTGCGCGTTTTAAAACTTCGGCATTTAAATGGTTCGGCCTTTTGATTTTCGGCGTTTTGGAATGCTACTTGGTCGATTGTGGAGATAATGAACCATAAAAGCTTGCGCATTTGCTAACCCGGCAGCTTCGATCGGGAGCAACAAAGCTGATGAAAAGTAGGGGATCCAAAGGGATCCCATTAGGGCTCACCCAGTGGCTCTGCCTTTCTTCCCTGTGTTTTTTTTTTATTTATAGGGGAGAAGAACGTTTATATAGGGTATAGCCTTGTCCCACCGATGTCCGCGGCTTGCACGCACTGGGAGCGCCGGCCGCGAGCACGCCGATCGTATGGAGAACTAGGATCGCGGGTGTGCTGTTTGTTTCGCTGCGGCGCCCCAAGAGCTGTAAAACGCGCTCGTTCCAAGCTATCTTGGTCATGAAGTGCACTTCGTTAAGAAAAAAAGAAATAATGGGGATTAATCATACCCGGGAGCTTCACCCACTGGTCATCACTGACTTCGTGGATATGCTGTTACTTTTTTTGTTTCTGTCTGTATGAATCCCCTGCAAGAAAATAAGAAACCGTTAAAATTCAGATAGTGTATAAAACAACATGTGAGCATGAAGGACTCATCGTCTGTATTTTGTCGTTTGTTTTGTTCGTGCAGATGAGCCAACTTTTTTAGAATTTTCTAGAATTTTCTAGAATGCTACAAATTATTTGTTTAAATTTGTTTAAAAACGCCTTCACCACTAAGCTAACGGGCAAAATTACTGATCCATTTAGGTTTCTGAGGAGATCGAAAGTTTGTTATGCAACAGGCTCGAATTTTTTTCCAACGTGTTTTATTTTTATTTTTTGCTGGCACTTACGGCAACCAAAAATCGCAATAGCAAAGTAAACTTTAGGAACTGCCTGATAGGACATTTTGCAACTTTCTAATTGGAGTTCACAGGTATATTGCTTTCAAAGCGAGTGTATTCTTCTAGCCTAATTCACCGATTAAATCGCGTTGTAATAAAGGGTGATGGCGTAGTTTAAACTCTGGCTGGAGTTAGCTGGAACTCCCCTTGTATCTCCGTAAGTGCGGCATATAAGTGACCTGAGCTCGACAAACTTGAAATCTCAGAATATATATTCAATACACATGCATAAAACAGCATTAATAAGTTGTCAGGCATGCCACACTTCCAAGACATGTAGCCGATTTTCTGCAAAACTATGTCAGAACTTGCTAAGGTTTACATTGCGCCAGCTGCTATGGTTGCCTTCTTCTTTATATTTTGAGGCTCCACCGTTTTAACATTTCATGAAATAGTGTGTAGGTCCATCCTATTACACATTAATGGCAAATTCCACTAATTAAGTGGGAGCCAGTTGTTTTGCTCCGTGGCCGAGAATCCGCATTCCGCTGATAGATTCGGAGCAAGTTCGCGTTTTACACTACCAGATTTGGAGAAACCCACTCCGTGCGTGAGAGAGCGTTCTGCGTGCTCCGTTTCAGAGACGCATTTTACCGGAATTCCGAGAATGCGTTGCCCTCATTTTCCGGTACTGTCAGGTAACTAGGTTCGCTTCAACGCTTTTAACGCGATAGCGTTAAAAGAGCTCGTGTCACAGAAAACCCACCGCCTGTGTTGGCCCCGATGGTTGTGAGCGAAACAAGGGACTGTGCGGCTGTGACCGAAAAGTCAAGTTACCGAGATAGCCACGAGAGGTCACTACTAGTACACAAGTGCGTGCCATCACACTGAAAAGCCGCGCATTCGAAGAAAAAAAGTGGTGGTGGTGGTAGTGGTTAGAAGATGACAAAAGGCATCTAATTTCTGCAACCCGGTCGGGAGAAAAAGTGGTCAAGGTCAGGAGGCGTGGTAGTTTCTTTGCCCTGCCACCCCTCTCTGCTTAGCTTCCAGCGCTTTTGTCGGGACGAGAGAAGAGATAATACTATTGCAGCATGCGACAAATCTTTGTAACTCCACTCGCACTGGACAGATTCTTAAAATTTTTGCGGCGTTGAATTCGTGAGGAAAAAAGCTCTTCTAGTGATTTCATTCCATGGTTACTTGAAAAAGTGTTTCAGGGCCCCTTTAACGCATTTTGTTCGACAGGTGTCATGACGAAAACGAGCCCATACGGTTTAATAGCGCGCGCTGGTCCAATCTAGTGTGTGCGTGCGTGTGTATGTAACAAAACATATAAATAAGTATGCACTTAGTGTTTGAAGGGTGCACTAGGGGCCGGATTTTGCTATCGAATTCCACTCTTGAAGGCGAATCTCAAGGGTCCCCCAATTTTTTTTTTTTTTTTTTTTGAGGCGGTGCCTATAGTCACACCGTCAAATTGTCTACATTGCTAAAATGGCGTCGTTTGTCTCTGCTGGACGTGCTGCTGCTGGTTTGCGTCTCGCTTTGAGCGACAGCACTACTTCTGCTAGCAGTAGCAGCAATGAGAACAACGCGCCGTACGTGCTATACGAAATGATGGGCAAGGAAATGTTTCCTGGTGCACCGTGTGCACGGCCAAAGATAATCGGATACGTCGAGGAAGTTGCTGGTACCTCTTTAGTGACGTAACTTCTGGAGCGTTCTCACGCGGGGCATTTACGCGTTGCACTCGCAGATATGACTTGGCGCCATCCAAGAGCTCCCTCTGGGATTTCGGTGGCCGCTCCGGATCTACCAGCGGAATCCGCCATTAAAACACGTACCCAATTCTTTTTTTACTTTTGATAAGTAGAACAATCCCCTTCTCCTGAATTTCGGGAGGGAAAAGGGTTGTCCCCTGAACCCCGGCCTGACCATGGGCATGACTGAACCTTGGTAACGAGTAGAAAAGCCACTGTGACTACCATGTCTTAGTACTCAGCACCGAGACTACCGAGACCAGGCCTGGGGCGTCACGTGCAGCAGTGGCAGAGAAGCCTAAATGGATACTGAACAAAAATTAGAAAAACTTACTATACAATGAAATTCTACTCGGAAGATGTAACTGTTCGAAAAAAAGCAGCGATTTTTGAACAGTTGACAGTATTTTTTATGGATTGTCAGCCTGCGGCGGCAGTGCACGTCTCATGACCGTCGCAATAGCCGAGTCGCATGCAGGGTGCACGTGCTGCTCTCCTTCTCGTCACTTTTTCCACCTCTCCTTTTTTCAAAAGCCCTGATGTTTACGCCAGCGTGGAACACTGTCAGCACTGTTTACTGCCAGTGCCATTCATACTGATCCTGGGAAACGAAGGGGTACTTGAGCGAGTCCAGAGACGTGGACGACGGCTGGCATTGTTGCCTTGCTCGCTTCGGGTGTTTCCTCTAGTTCACGGCATGGCCGCGCTAAACATGGCACTTCGTGAAAACCACATTGAATTCGCTACATTTTTTGCAGTTTTTTTTAAGCGAATGAAGGTTGTCTCTATCTATTTCAGGACCGGATCTTCAGGTTCGCTTGGAATTGTTGGTGGCAATAGCGTTGTTCAGTATTCCTTCAATTGTTTGAAGCATGGCCGAAACTTTTGACTGCATTCCTCAAAAAAAAAAAGAAGACGCCATTTCAGATTATTTGTGTCTGATGATTTAAACGTTCATCACTTCCCCACTTCTATTTAACTTGCGGCCGTCTATTTCCTAAGTGTCTTTCGTTAGCGTCATGCCACACAGGAAATGTCGATGAACCGTGCGCCAATGCACTATACGTTAAAAACACTCCAGACATCGCCATAATATGTACATACCACCCCTAGTCCCACGTAACGATTGCTTTAAGTTTAGTTACTTTCCACGTGCTATTGAAGATTGGAATATGCTGCCAGAGTCTATAATTGGTTGTTCCTCGCTTTCATCATTTGAACAGAATCTAAAACGTTTATTTTCTGAATAACAGTGGTGTGCGTGTGTACTTTTTGGTGGTTGTATGAGAGTGTAGTAGTTGTCTTTCAAATCTTTCAGCGCGGTGCAAAAGTGCCGCCTCTAATCCGTCATGTGCTGTTCTGCGCGTATGTATTGCATTGCATGTGTGTCCCATTTCTTGTTATGTAAAACTTTGAGTTGCTGCTCACAATAATACCGACAAATTATTTCGAGACCTGTACGGTACTTCTTTTTCGCAAATAATTGTCTGTACCTCCACCCTGTAACGGCCCACTTCTGGGCTAACAGTATAAATAAATGAAATGAAATAGTTTACATACATCAGCTCACGTATCAATAGTAAAAAATCTCATGTGTTCATTATTCCATCAGAAAAAAAAGAGCATCTTTGTGAAAACACGTTGAAATAAAAAAAAGCAATGTCTACGGGTAGAGTGGCAACGCTTTAAACTCGAAAAAATATATGAGTAGCCGCTTACCGATTCCGAAACGGTACGATATATTAAGAATTGACATATAAGTCATGTCAATATTTCTACCTGTGTACCTTAATGTAAAAAGTGATTCATATCGTGCTTTAAATTTTATCAATTACTTGTAGAGTCACATCAACGTTCAAACAAGAAGAGATGCAGCAAAAAAATTACTCGTGCAAATATTCCTAATATGTTAACAGTATTTATAATCTTCCAGTAGCAACCTCCTCTGCTTTGTGTCATGCCCTAAGCTAATCGCTGGTCACCCGCAAATGAAGGACGCAACGGGTTACTTAAGCATGCGCGGAATAAGAATTCAAGTTTGTAAGAGAAGATGCTTGTTTATTTCTGAATTACAGAATGAACTGCCACACAACTTTCGAGGTTGCAATGTACCTTGTCTTTTACCAGTCCACCAGTCGGGTCACACCGTAGGCACTCGGGTACGATGTTTCACCAATTGTTTACACTCGGACACGATGTTTCACCAAATTCACAGGGCACAATAATGTATTGGAAATCCCCGTATCGTCGACAACACTGCTAGTGCGAAGCGGCGTGGACAACCAAATGAAGAGTCGTACAAAACACCGATGTCGGCAACAACCTAGGCAACACGGCGCTTCGACCAGGATAGGCCAGCGCCATCCCAGCGGCCGATGTCCTGGAACGGGTTGCGTTGTGGGCACTGCCGGGAGTGCTCCTGGTACTCGCACTCCGGTATGTCCTTGTCACAGAAAACGCATGGTAGGGGGTAGAAGTCGCATTCCGAACTGTGCGCATCGAGGTCTCCAAGTGTGCATCGGTGCGTACAACCAAAGGGAGAGTTGATGCAGAACACCATTTTCCCGAACAAGTGTTCCGTGTTGTCCACCACTTTGACGTTCTCGCCGATCAGAGGAACTCTGTGCTTGGGACAGACGGCGCGGCCTCGCTTGTCCTTGTCACGGCGGAAGGCGAGCGAAACGCATCCGAAGCATGCGACGTGGTTGCATGACAGCTCGATCACTTTCGACGGAACAGCTCTGCACAGCACGCACACGCGCGATCTTGATAGGTGTTGCACGAAGGATATCGGCCTCCGAGTCTTGAGGATGGGGATCTCAAATCCCTTGAGTACGTAGCCTCTCCGTCGGGTGTCCCGCTTGGAAGCTGTGCGGGGACGGACAGAAGTGTTGGTTGCGGAGGACGAGTGTTCGTCTTCACGTTCGCCATGGTTGCGCGTTGACTTTGGTGGCCCCATTGATGCAGTGAAGCTCAGGAGTGGAAGTGTAGGTGCGATGTCAACAACGAACGACCTCAGAGTGAAATGAGAGTACCTGATAAAGCACGTCTTTATCGCGAACTGAAAGATTTCTCTGCGAACCGCTTACCAAGAAAAAGGAGGGAGAGAGAGAGAGCGGGAAGTACATCAGTGTTTCTTATAGGCTGTGTCGTCGGAATGTGGGCGTATCGAAAACTACCTGCAAGCATCGTCCTAGTGCGCATTGTCTGTGTACCAGCCGATTTAAACGCCAGGTGGTCTCTCACTTGAAACCCCGGAAACAAGAATCTGTGCCACCGGATTAGTGCCGGTGCTCTCTCGCGTTCCTCTCCTCTGTGTTCACACGTGGCCCCGCTGGCGAAGAGGTGAATGTGTGGGGAGGAAGGGGGAGCACAAAAGAACGTGGGGACCAAACCACTGCGTGTTCTCACCGGCACTGATACCTTCTATAGAGATGAAAAGTCACGTTAGCTGCCGTTTTCGAGTACCCCGCACCGAGAATCTGTCTAACATCAAGTTAACACTATTGTGAGGTATGAGTGAAAAAAAAAATCACAGGATTGCTGACGCCGAACCATCAGGAAGAAAAAAAGCGAAAGAGCCTAGAGGGTGTACAAAGACCTGTTGTAGGCCTGTTTACATTGACCCGACGAGGGCGCGTTGAGTCGAAATAAACAGGTTTTCTGGACTCGCCCTCCCCATGTATAAGCGGACGCGTCGGGGCGGAGAGTCGTCGCGGCGAGTCCCGTCGACCCGGAGACAGGGGGTAGGTTCACCGAACTCGCCGCGCTCAGAAAGGGCATGTATAACCGGTCGCGCTGAGTTGACGGCTTGTGACCTCTCCCGCCCGTCGCGGTCTCCGCTTCCCCTGTCCCCATCACTCCGACGTTGCCCTTTCTCTGTCAGCCGGTACGCGCGCGCTAGGCACGATGACATCCTCGCGGGCTCCACGCACCATGTGGACAGATGATGAAAAATGACCCGTGTGAAGGAGCGAGTCGAAACGCACGAACTACTACTCGTTATTTTATGCCCGTCGACTTAAAAACTCGAATAACTCCACTCCAAACACAGGAGCGACTATTCCGCGTTGGCTACGTATTAGATAGTCGGTTCCTGTTTTGCACAGGCCGCTAAAATATGGCCCTTCTTGCGCGTCGATAACATAAAATAAAACTTTCGACTGTGTATTGTTCAAATTCTGAAACAACATTTATAGGCACTGTCACGTAGTTTATTTCGGGCCAAGTGAAACATGCACAGGAAGCCAGACACAATCAGGCAATTGATAAAATGAGATTTAGCTCGCAGTTATCGTAACTGCTTTTACTGCGGCGGCACCCACCTCAGAGGGGCGAAGGGACAGCCGTTGATCTTCTGAAACGGTAGAAAGCTGGTGGTTTGAGATAACCTAAACATAGAAGGGGGAAGGGAGGGGGGCAGGCACAGCCGGCGCTTTTTCTCGAGATTCTCAGAATTTGTGCACAGCAAGTAGTAGTTGTAAGGGGTGAAGAAGAAATGCTAGGGGTCAAGTGAAACTAATCCTCATCAGGTGCGCTGTTGCCTCCACATCATGCGGGGCTCCAGCGGGATAGCGTTTCACGATTCAACTGCTGCCATGGGAGAGTGGAAACCAGAGTGACGATGCTTCTTTTTTTGTTTATTTTTTCTTGACACCTACCCTGTTTAAGCCAGCCGTAGTGGGCAGCTTGCAAATTATTTACTGCACGACCAAGCTTGTGTTCAATACATAGCCTCGGCCACACACCAGTCCGCAAACAATATTTTCATTTCACTATTAACTACGCCTTTTCTTTATTTGTGTCCCTATCAAATCGCCGAAAATTAATAAAGCCAAACTATGAAAATGCCGAATGTCAGAATGAAGAAAACTTGAAATGCCGTTAAATCCAAATGCGTTCTTCGAAGACTGGTACTCTTCCTCGAATGCTAACATCATCTTAATACTTAAGAAAGGAGATGACAAGGACTTGAAGAATTACAGGCCGATCAGCTTGCTCTCTGTAGTATACTAGCTATTTACAAAGTTAATTGCTAACACAGTAAAGAAAACATTACAATTCAATCAACCAAAGGAACAAGCAGGATTTCGAACAGGCTACTCAACAATACACCATATTCATACTATCAATCAGGTAATAGAGAAATGCTCAGAATATAACCAACCACTATACATAGCCTTTATAGATTACGAGAAGGCGTTTGATTCAGTAGAAATATCAGCCGTCATGCAGATACTGCGGAATCAGGGCGTCGATGAAGTATATATAAACATCCTGGAAGAAATCTACAGGCGATCAACTGCTACCATAGTGCTTCATAAAGAAACCAACAGAATACCAATCAAGAAGGGTGTAAGGCAGGGGGACACAATCTCCCCAATGTTATTTACCGCGTGCTTACAGGAGGTTTTCAGAAGCCTATAGAATGGGAACAGTTAGGGATAAGAGTTAATGGAGAGTACCTTAGTAACTTGCGCTTCGCCAATGACATTGCATTGCTGAGTAACTCAGGGGACGAACTGCAACTCATGATTACGGAGTTAGACGAGGAAAGAAGGAAGGTGGGTCTTAAATTTAGTATGCGGAAAACGAAAGTAATGTACAACAACCTCGCAAAAGAGCAGCGCTTCGAGATAGGTAATAGTGCAGTTCAAATTCTAAAAGACTATGTCTACTTAGGGCAGGTAATAACCGCGGACCCGAACCACGAGATTGGAGTAACTAGAAGAATAAGAATGGGCTGGAGCACATTTGGCAAGCACTCTCAAATTATGACACGTAGATTGCCACTATCCCTCAAGAGGAAGGTATACAACAGCTGTATCTTACCAGTACTTAGCTACGGAGCAGAAACCTGGAGACTTACAAAGAGGGTTCAGCTTAAAGTGAGGACGACGCAAGGACCGATGGAAAGAAAAATGGTAGACGTAACCTTAAGAGACAAGAAGAGAGCAGAGTGGATTAGGGAACAAACGGGGGTCAAGGATATCATAGCTGAAATCAAGAAGAAGAAATGGACATGGCCCGGGCATGTAGCGCGTAGACAGGATAACCACTGGTCATTAAGGGTAACTAACTGGATTCCCAGAGAAGGCAAGCGGGTTAGGGGAGACAGAAGGTTAGGTGGGTAGATGAGATTAAGAAGTTTGCGAGTATAAATTGACAGCAGCAAGCACAGGACCGGGTTAACTGGCGGAACATGGGAGAGGCCTTTGTCCTGTAGTGGACGTAGTCAGGCTGATGATGATGATGAAAATCAAAATGACGAAAAATGAAAACACCGAAGACACAGAACGCTAAAACAACGTGGAGCAACTTTTATTTAACCATGCGCGAAAAAAAAAAAAAGTACGCGCGCCCATTCCGTGCTAGAGAAAGCATACCGCGTGCTCTGTTTTGCAGAGACGCATTTTACCGGAACTCCGCGAATTCGTTGCCCTCATTTCCGGTACAGTCGGACTCCTAGGTTCTCTTCGGCGTTTTTTTTTTTTTTTTTTTGAGGTGCTGTCTAGTCACCCAGTCCAATTGTCTACATTGCTAAAAGGGCATCGTTTGACTCTTCTGGGCGTGCTGCGGCTGGTTTGCGTCTCGATTTGAGTGACAACACTACTGCTACTACAGTAGTAGGAGCAGTGAGGACGACGAGCCGTACGTGTTATACGAAATGATTTACAAGGAAATGTTTGCTGGCCCACCTTGCGCACGACCAGAGATAATCGGATACGTCGAGGAAGTTTCCGGTACCTGTTTAGGGACGTAACTCTTGCAGTGACCTCACGCGGGGAATTCACGCGTTCCATTCGCAGATTTGGCTTTGCGGAATCCGAGTGCTCGCCCTGGGATTTCGGCTCCGGATCTACCAGCGGAATTCGCCATTAAAAACACGTACACATTGTCAAATGCGAAACATTTTTTTGCGAACTTCGGCGACTTTGAGCGTATCTATCTATCTATCTATCTATCTATCTATCTATCTATCTATCTATCTATCTATCTATCTATCTATCTATCTATCTATCTATCTATCTATCTATCTATCTATCTATCTATCTAGCCGCTTACGGCTGGGTGCTCTCGTGGTCACCCCCTTAACTTGGCGTCAACCAAAATTAGCATGGGAGGGTAAGATGGTTTGACAAATATGACCAACTGGTCTAAACATGAATAATCTCACAATCCCGTCACGTACGCCGTCAAACACGTCCCGCCAGACAGTGGCACATACCCACGGGCGGGTGTGTGCCACTAGTATGCGGGTATGTGCCACAAGTGAGTGATACTTATTACCTATCCAGGAATGACGAGAACACACATCGGCGATTTCAACGCATGAACGTTAAGCAATACCCGACATCGGTAGCGTCCAACCAACGAAGACATTGAATAAATGTCAATGTTAAGAAACACCTGACATAGACAGCATTGACCCACCGACGAATGCAAATAAATTTCAAGGTCCCGGCAGGAATCGAACCAAGCATTCGGCGTGGCAGTCAAGCATCAGTAGTGGTTTTAGGGCTGCCTACCAATTTTTGTAAACATTACATGTGTACTCCTTTGATACAGCCGTCACGTCGGGTTAACGTCAATTGTTGTAAGGTGCCACGCGCTGAAGTTGATTTATGCAGCAGTGTACAGCGCCCTGCAGCATCTTCGCGAGCATCAGCCCTTCATAGCAGCTTCTATTGCTGCTAGTACGCAAGTTCCAGTTTACATCGTTGCGCCACTGCAAACGAGTGGTTATGTAAATATCTGCAACCCTTCAACGTATGTCTGTGCGCGCAACGTTTAAAATATATTTAGCATCATTTCATGACACGTCACTCAATCAAGAAATCGCAACACGGTGTCACCTTTTTTCCATATGCTTCGCATAACGTTGATTCCCAGGTACATGGGATCTGCCGAATTTTTTTTTTTTACTTTTGATCGGTAGAACGACCCCTTCTTCTAAATTTCGGGAGGGGAAAGGGCGGTTTCTTGGGCTCCGGCCTCACCAAGAGCAATGCTGAACCGGTGTAACGAGAAAAAAAAGCTACTGTGACCGCCATGTCCGAGTACTCAGTGCCGAGACTATGCCTGGGGCGTCACGTGAAAACGGCAGCGAAGCTTAAAATGATACTGGACAAAATTTGGGAATAATTTACGAAACAATAAAATTTTACTCGGAAGATATAACTATTTGAACGGTGTTATTTTCCCGTATTTTTGAACAGTTGTCAGTATTTTTGTTGTACTGTCAGCGCGTGGCTCATGATCATCGAAATAGCCGAGTCGCATGCAGGGTGTACGTGTTGCGCTCCTCCCGGTCACTTTCTCCCCCTCTCCTTTTCTCAGTAGCCCCGACGTTTGCACCAGCGGGGAGCACTGTTTACAGCCGCTGCTGTTCATACCGGTTCTGGGAACCAAAGGGGGACATGAGTGAGTCGAAAGACGCGGACGACGGCTAGCCTTGTTGCCTTGCACACGTTTCGGGTGTTTGTGACGTCACCAAGAACCTTCTCTAGTTCATGGCACGGTCGCTGAACACAGCACTTCGGGAAAAAACACATTGAATTCACTGCTTTTTTTTTTGCAGTTTTTGCCTGGAATGAAGGTTGTCTATATCAATTTCAGGACCAGATCTTCAGATGTGCTTGTAATTGTTGGCGGCAATAAGGTTGTTCGGTATACCTTTAAATAATTGACGCGTGGCAGAAACGTTTGATTGCATTCCTGAAAAAGAAGAGAACACCATTTAAGATATTTGTGTCACTTAGATGTTCATCACTTCCTGTACTTCTATTTAAGCTGCGAACGTCTATTTCCTTAGTGCCTTTCGTTAGCGTCATGATCTGCAGAAAATGTCGATGAGCCGTGCGGCCACCCACAATACTTTAAAAATAGTTTACACACAACATCAGCTGACATATCAAAGGTGAAAAATTTCCAGTGTTTATTATTCTATGAAAACGAAAGAGCATGTTTGCGAAGAAGTGTTGGAAATAAAAGAAAAATCTAGGTATGAAGTGGCAACGCTTAACCCCTGAAAAAATATGTAAGTGTGACCACTCGCCGATTTTAAAACAGTAAAGCATAGTGAGAATTGGCATATAAGCCATGTTAATATTTCTACCAGTGTACCTTAAGAAGCTATAAAAGTTATTCATATCGCGCTTTAAATTCTATCAATTACTTCGTGAGTTGCCTCTACGTTCCAACAAGAAGAGATGCACCGAAGAAAAAATTATTCGTGTAAATTTTTCTAAGATGTCAACAGTATGCATAATGTTTCATGTAGCAACTTCCTTTGCTTTCTGCCATGCCTTAAACAGAGCTCTGTGCATCCACAAATGAAGCACGCAACGGGTTAGTTAAACAAGTGCGAAATAAGAATTCGAGTTTGTGAGGGAAGATGTTTGTTTATTTCTGAATTACAGACTGAACTGTCACACAGCTTTCCAGGTTGCAACGGAGCTTAACTTTTACCAGTCCTCCGTTAGGGTCACATCGGGGGCACTCGGATACGATTTTTCACCACATTGTTTCACAGGGCATATTGGAGCAATTCACAGGGCACAGGGCGATTCACAGGGCATATTGGAAATCCCCTTCCATGTATCTTCGACGACACTCCTAGCATGAAGTGGCGTGGGAAGCCATATGAAGAGTCGTACAAAACACCGATGTCGGCAACAACCTAGGCAACACGGCGCTTTTGGCAGGATGGGCCAGCGGCATCCCCGCGATCGCTGTCTAGTAGTGGTCTGCGTTGTGGGCACTGCCGCAAGTGCTGCTGGTACTCACACACCGGTATGTCATTTTCACAGAACGTGCAAGGGAAGGGTTCGAAAAAGCATTCCGAAATGTGCGCGTCAAGGTCTTGAAGGGTGCATTGGTGTGGACATCCAAAAGGAGCGTTGATGCAGAAAACCATTTTCCCGAACAAGTGTTGCGTGTTGTCCACCACATTGACGTTCTCGCCGACCAGAGGAACACAGTCCTTGGGACAGACGTCGTTGCCTCGCTTGTCCTTGTCACGGCGGAAGGTGAGCGAAAGGCATCCGTAGCACGCGACGTGTTTGCATGACAGCTCGATCACTCTCGATGGAACAGCTCTGCACAGCACGCACACGCGCGATTTTGATAGGCGTCGCACGAAGGATATCGGCCTCCGAGTCTTGAGGATGGGGATCTCAAATCCTTTGAGTACGTAGCCTCCCCGTCGGGTGTCCCGCTTGGATGTCTTGCGGGGACGCACAGAAGTGGTGGTTGCGACGGACGAGTGTTCTTGTCCACGTTCGCCATGGTTGCGAGATAATTTTGCTAGCCCCATCGTTGCAGTGAAGCTCAGGAGTGGAAGCGTAGGTGCGATGTCAACAACGAACGACCTCAGAGTGACATGAGAGTACCTGGTGAACCACGTCTCTGTTGCAAATGAAAGATTTCACTGCGAGGCGCTTACCAAAAAAAAGAAGAGAGAGAGAGTGCTGAAGGTACATCATTGTTCCTTATTGGCTGTGGCGTCGGAATGTGGGCGGTGCCAAAAACTGCCTGCAGGCATCGTCCTAGTGTGCATTGTCTGTGCACCAGCTGGTTGAAACGCCAGGTGGTCTCTTACTCGAACTCACGGAAACAAGAAGCTGTGCCACCGGATTAGTGCCGGTGCTCCCTCGCGTTCCTCTGTGTTCACACGTGGCGGGGCTGGCGAACATGTGAATGCGGGGGAGGGGGGGGAGCACAAAAGGACGCGGGGTCCGAGGGCCAGCGTGTCTTTACCAGAACTAGTACTCTCTAATGATATGAAAAGTCACGGTAGCTACCATTTTACTATTTCTGGGTTTGAAGGCGAAAGAGCCGAGTGGGGCTACAAACACCTGTAAAAATGACACGTGTGAAGGAGCTAGTTTGAACGCACGAACTACTTTTTGTTATTTCACGCAGGTCGAATTAACGTCCGAATATTTCTGATCGAAACACAGGAGGGACTATTTCGAACTGGTTACGTATTAGATAGGAGTACTCTTTGGTGGGCTACTCGGTTCATGTTTTGCACAGGCCGCAATATATGGCTCTTCTTGCGCGACAATAAAATGAGAGAAGAGGTGAAGAGAAGCGCAAACTTTCGATTGCGTATTGATCAAATTCTGAAACAACATTTAAAGCACAAACATGCACAAGAAGCCATGCACAATCAAGCACACTTGAAAAACTGAGATTTTGCTCGCTGTTATCGTAACTGTCTTCACTGCGGTGGAACCCACCTCACAACGGCTAAAGACATCATTTGGGACAGCAGTTGATATTTTTAAACAGAAGAAAGCTAGTGGTATGACATAACCTAAACATAGGAGGAGGGATGTAAAGGACAGCTGGCGCGGGAAGTTTTCTCGTTGAGATTGACAGAATTTCTGCACAGCAAGTAGTCGTTGTAAGAGGTGAAAAGAAGTTGTAGAGGCCAAGTGAAACTAATCCTTATCAAGTGTGCTGTTGCCTGCTCTTTTTGTTGTCTTTTCGGGTAATCATGCGGGGCACCAGCGGGATAGCGCATCACGTGTCAACGGCGTCACGGTTCCTCATACAGCGCGGCCCCTCCACCACTTCCCGGTGGAGAGGAAGACCTTCTGTCTGGTCGCTCAAGTAACCCCTGCTGGTTTGTGGAGACAATGGAATTTCGAGCACTCATTGAGAAGCAATGTCGCAGTGTTTTGAGTTATTATAGCATTGTCGCCCCAGTGAGTGTGTTGACCACTATGGCAGAGTTCAAACTAGGTTGACGATGCTTCTTTTTTTTCTTCACACCTCGCCTGTTTACGGCGGCCGTAGTGGGCAGCTTGCAAATTATTTACTGCACGAGCAAGCTTGTATTCAATACATAGCCTCGGCCACATACCACTCGGCAAACAGTATTACCTTTCACTATTAACAACGCCTTTTCTTTATTTGGGTCCCTATCAAAACGTTGAAAATCAAAAGGCCGAACTATGAAAATGCCGAATGTGAGAACGAAAAAAAATTTAAATGCCAAAAAAAGTAAAATGCCGTAATATCAAAATGTCGAACAATTGAAACACCGAAGAGACAGTACGCTGAAACAAGGTGAAGCAAATTTTATTTAACCATGTGAAAAAAAAAAAAGTGGCGTGCTTTGTGACTACCACTTGTTCGCTTTCTGCCGTGTCACTGGCCACTGAGACTAACCTAGTTGTTTAACTTGTTCTGCAAATGTATCAGCATCAGTGCATTAAAATATGTAAAATTTTGTATTTTTTACCTGTTGTGAAGGTAGGCATATCAGTTGGACGGAACGACTATTAAGGGTCAGCTGAAAAAAAAAACGATGTCGTCCAGAGTTCGTACTACAAAAGCAGCAGCAACGTGAAATAGCTGTCATTTGATTGAAAATGGAAGAAGAATCTGTTTTGGTGTGCCCCAGAATAGATAAACAGAACTTTGATGCAAATATGATTATCTGTAGGTGCTTGAAAAATGAAGTGTACATTCTAGACACTGCTGGAGGTGCGAGAGGCTAGGCAAGTGTATAGAACTATTACCGACCTTCATGAATAAGATACTTGCAAAGTCGTCCAGAAAAAAGCGGTCCATCTATCCATGCTCGGATATCTCAAGAGCAACAGTTATTCGCAGTCAAGTGCGGATCAAAGCTCAGGCGGTTGCCTCGGACAAGGCGTCCGTGAAGCTTGTGCAGCGAGTCGCGGCATATGTACCAGCGTCTTCAAGGCAGCACTTTCAGAGTGATAAAGCTTTGCCCCAGACTGGGAGAAGGAAGAAGAAAGCGTACTGCCCACATGAGCGAAGCAGGACCTCAACCTCGAGGGCGAATTCTGAACAACCATAGATCGCTGTGGGTTTCGAATGGCTGAACCATATGCGGAGAAAACATGGCTATTGGAAACAAGGGCGAAAGCGCATGCATGACCTACAAAGCCGCTGGAACCTTTATCTTGCTATTATACATCATATTCGTGATGCCGGCCTTTTGATTTTTCGGCATTTTAAATTTTAGACTTTTTATATTTTCGGTGTTTTAAATGTCGGCATTCCGTTAGTTCTGCCTTTGATTTTCGGCGTTTTGAATGCCGCCCCCTTTATATGGCTTCTCCTGTTTGCGTTTTACGAGGGCGGGGGGGGGGGACAAAAATGAAGCATGACATTTCTGTAGCTTGCTTTTGAAGAGTCTTTGCTTTCTCTCACCTTCGCTAGAACGCGGAAGGGTGCTTGTAGGTTGAAAGGCAGTCTGACAGCGACAGGGTCTGATGAAAAATATTAATGCTTGAAAGCACATTTACTGGCGTCTTTGAACTGTACGCAGGGGAAGGGGGGGGGGGGGTCACTATGAAGTGGGAGCGGGTAGTTAGGAAGCTATATTTAGTGCATAAAAATCATGCATATGCCGTGGGCAAGATAAAGAAACGACGGAGCATGTTTTATTTCATTGTGGAGACAAGCACCCAAATGTACCCTTGGACAAGAGCCTACATGATGCCTTGGGTTGAAGGACAACAAAGAAAAGCTGAGTGCACCCATCATAAAAATAATTAGGAGACGGTTAGAGTGCTTGCTGGTCACAGAAAACCACAAAGAAAGCATCAATATTGGTAGTTTATTCATTCATTTATATATTCCGATCTGGTACCAGATCGTAATAAACTGGTTATACATGAAAAAAGTACAAACAATTGAGCACAAGAAAGTGCAGGCTTTCTACAAATAATCGTTAGAAAACACTGAAAGCAACAAACAATTAACAAAAATTGATTTGTAGCGTATTCAGATGTCTTTCAAACATTGCTAAATACTCTTCAGAAGCAATTACGGTATTAATATTATCCCGGTCTCTTACAGTCCTGGAAATAAATGTTTGTAACAGATATTCCTCGTGGTAAAAAGAACTATATTGTTACGGCATGTATTGGCCTTGTGTGGTGACCTGCTGAGTAACAAAAATAATTCGAAGTGTTGACGTTGTAAGGACCATTTACGAGTCCAAATAAAAATCTTAATTGGTATGGTTGTGCTCTCTCACTGGTAGTAATCCACTGTGCTTAACTGGCTTAACTGAGTGATGTGTGGCCATAGGAATTGAAAATAAACTGATCTGCTTTATGCTGCACGCGTTCCAGTTTTTAAAATTAAGGGCAGTGGATGGGTTTAATTTATTTTATATATGCAATACAGATTTATTTCAATCTTTTTAAGCACAATGCCAACCATAGGAAAAAGACATTTTTTTTTTCTTGATTTGTCGAGCCTGGTAGTCATTTCTCTCTCCAACCCCTGCTGAAAAACGGACGCTCATATAACATCCGTTCATCCAGTGTCCACTTGTCCAGCGTGGACAAAAAGATCACCGCTCAACAGGGACCGCACTACCTGTGTCGTAGCAACCGGTTGCTCAGAGGTTAACCTGCCTCGTAACCTAGATTGCCCTTTTTCCCCTTGGTATCCCTAACTTCCCCCTCCTACAGTCCCCTCTCACGGTAGCCGGTGTCTACCACCATGTTCTTCCTAACTTTCAAAACTTCCTGAGCCACGACAAATCAATCAATCAACTTCCTCTTCCCACAGTCCCCTTTCACGCGTAGCCGGCGTCTACCGCCATGTTGTTCCTAACTTGCAAAACTTTCTGAGTCACGAGGGTACTTCTAAATAAATTTCCCACATTCGTATCTTTCAGCGGACAACAAGCAAACGTTAAATGCTCCCCCCCCCCCGTCATTGGTGATTTGGGGAACGTGTTTTAACACAGCACGGAAGTGTTACGAAGAATATGACTACCCAAACATGCGCTAACCAATGAACTTAGTCACATGAAGGTTATTATAATAATATGATTTTTTATCTTTGTCGGCGTACATTAAGAACTTGGCAAAGTCATTCGTATAGAGCTGCACATTTTAACAAATACTTCGTGAGTCGCCTTTACATTTCACTTTACTACATAGCTTGCTATCCCACCAAGCCCGTAAAAAAGCGATGGAGTGAAATGAGTGACGAGTACAACTTTTCAAAGACGTACATCATCGGCATAATGCTGCGTGTAAGAATCCCATTTTCTTTGTCTCATGCCCTAAGTCAAGTCCTCGTAATTCACATGTGAAGAGCGTCGCCGGTGATTTAAGAGCATGTGTGGAAAACAATTCAGGTTTGTAAACAATTCAGGCTTGTTTATTTATGAATTGCAGAATGAACTGCCACACAGCTTTCGAAGTGGTAACGTAGCTTATCTTTGGCCAGTCCTCCGGTCGCACCACACTGTGGGCAACACTGTTCCTAATTGCACTCGGATACAATGTTTCACCAAATTCACAAAGCCGACTAGCACATTAGAATTGACTGAAAATCTTTTTTTCTCTTTCTATTCTTTTTGTTCTCTCTCTCTTTTTTAAACTCCCCTTTCTCGTTCCCCCAGCGTAGGGTATCAAACCGGGTATGTGCCTGGTTAACCACCCTGCCTTCTCTCGTGTCGTTCTTGTCCTCCTCTTCAATCTGTCTTTGATAGAAATCCTTGTTTCGAGTGTCGTACAGAATATTGACGCCGGCAACAACCTAGGCAAGACAGTGCTTCGGGCAGGATGAGGCAGCGGCATATCCCAGCATCTATGTCCAGGAGTGGCTTGCGTTGTGGGCACTGCCGGAAATGCGGCTGGTACTCGCACTCCGGTATGTCCTTTTCACAGAAAGTGCAACGTAGGGGGTACAAGTCGCATTCTGAACTGTGCTCATCGAGGTCTCCAAGTGTGCATCGGTGCGGACAACCAAAAGGAGTGTTGATGCACAACACCATTTTCCCGAACAAGTGTTGCGTGTGGTCCACCACATTGACGTTCTCGCCGACCAGAGGAACACCGTCCTTGGGACAGACGGCGTTGCCTCGCTTGTCCTTGTCACGGTGGAAGGCGAGTGAAACGCATCTGAAGCATGCGGCGTGGTTGCATGAGAGCTCGATCACCCTGGATGGAACAGCTCTGCAGAGCACGCATACGCGCGTTCTTGATAGTTGTTGCACGAAGGAAATCGGTCTCTGAGTCTTGAGGATGGGGATCTCAAATCCTTTCAGACATGGCCTCTCCGTCGGGTGTTTCACTTGGATGTTGTGCGGGGACGGACAGAAGTGTTGGTTTCGGAGGACGAGTGTTCTTGTCCACGTTCGCCATGGTTGCGAGATAACTTTGGTAGCCCCATCGTCACAGCGGCGCTCGTGAGCGGAAGTGTAGTGGCGATGTCAACAAAGAATGACCTCAGTGCGAAATTAAAGGTATGAGTACGTGGTATTTTTTGAAAAAAAAGGAGAAAGAGAGAGAGAGGTACGGCAAACTGCATGGAAGCATCGTTCTATGGTGTACATTGACGTCCCCATGCCCGTCATGTCTGGGTACCAATCGGTTTGAAGCCACGTGTGCACTTGTTCGAACGCGTGGCGAAAGCTGTCACGTCGAAATAGTGCCGGTGTCCCCTTGCGTTACTTTGTGTTAACACACAAAACATTCTTTTGCGTTATTCAACAAAAGAAAGTGGAGGGAGCAGAAAAAAATGCGGGGACCGAACCACTGCGTGCATTCCCCTGACCTCACCCTTCAGACGCTGCGCCGTGCTCTCTAATGGGCTGCGGAAATTAGGCATCTTTTCCTTCTTATAATCACAACCACCACCACCTTACCCTTCAGTGACTGCTTTCTGAAAATACAAGCCAGCTCTCAGCCTCCACACGGATACTGACTGCGAACACTAAGTGCAAGTTTATATTTAAATGTATGCCTTTCAGCATATGACCCTCAATTGGTGTATTCACGTGAGAGATAGTGGCTAATTACCGCACTAGGGTGTGCAATACTTACTTGTCTTGTGAGAGAGCACATTGCCATCTGCTGTCACTGGCGTGAGGACGCACTCCAGGCCTCCTAATGCATTTCCATCGATACGGGAATTTTTGGTCATTTCGTCAGGCATCACGTGGCGTCGGGATTCGAACCACGTATCTCTGGCATGCGAAAAACGGGGATGCACCAAGCACAGAAAGGAATGAACTTTATTCGCAGAAACAACAAGGTGAGGTGGCCAGGCCTCGGCCTCAATCGAGGGGAGGGCAAGGGCTTACCTAGACTGTGTTTATTTGCTTTGTTATTCATAAAGGTCACTGAGTAATCGCTTCTCGCCCCCCCCCCCCTTTTTTTTCCCAACGCCCTCAAGCAGAAATGCCGCGAAACATCTTTTGATCTCAAAAGCTTTCATATGGCATAACGATTGTCTCGGCCCTCAGAACAAAAAAAAAAAAAGCCCTACCGAATGGCAGAGGGCAGCTCAGGAAATTAAAAAGATGAACTGACGTAACATGGCAGTTCCAATGCCCTGATGGGGGCGGAGTCAGGATCATGATAATGATGCCCCCTCCTCCACCTAAGGCCATATGGGGGCTACGCATGTATAGGCAGTTAAGAACGCCCATACATACACAAACATTTGTTGATGACAGTCGGGCGGGCAAGTTATATCAATGCGGCAAACGAAAGGACACGTTCAAGGTTGGCTGTGCAGTCGGCGAACTCCTGGGCGCAGCCGGCGACGCCCCGCGAGCGGCCCGTGTCTGCTGCGGCGAGGAACACCGAGGCGGGACCTGTCTTCAGGGCCCCGCTGTTCTTGAAAAAGTGCACGGTAGCGTTGCCCACTCTGCCCAGGCGCACGGTGCCGGCGTTGATCTCGCACACCAGGCGGGACAAGCACCGTCGGTCGTCCAACTGCTTCAGGAACATGAACAGCAGGTCCATCTGGTGCTGCTGCTTCCAGTGGTCACTATCACATTGCACATACTAGAATTATTAGGACAATCTAACGCCCTAGAAACAACCTCATGGTATCATATAAATATCAAGTTGTTCTCCTTGGTTAAATACCTTCAAACGCTTGAAATTCCCTAATGTTGTCACTTATCCTGTGAAGTACCCAGCGGGGTGGTTCTGGGGTTCAGCCACACTCACCTTCAACTTGTCTGCACTTTGTATGCTTAGGTATTAACACACAAGCACGACCATAGATAAAAAAAAAGAGGTGGAAGAAGGGGGGGGGGGGGGGTCAGACAGCTTTTTCAATGTTTCTGGCCACGCCCCTGCGTAGAAGTAAGCCCGCAGTCACGCTGTCCGTCTCAGTCGAAGGGCGACCACCTAGCCATAAGATTCAACTCCCTATCTCGCAGCTCATCTCAAGATACGCCACATCCACTGGACTATCGCAGCAGATTAACACTGTAAGAGATCCCATCTTCAACTTCTCTGCGCGTTTTCCAAACTGATGTGCGCTCACATTCCAGGTAAATCATCATACAAGTAAACTGAGAAGGAAAAAAATATAATAATGAAACAGCAAGTTGAGGTTGCTGTGGAGGGAGCCACTATTCAATGGCCCCACTGGATCAAGCGCACGGTGCGAAGACACAAATCTTTGAGGAAATTCGTCACGTATAAGTGATTACGCTGACCTTTGCAAGTCATTCTATGCCGACGCCGCCCCTCTCGACCAGGGCGTGGTGCTTCCTGGGTAGGATCAGGCCTGTTCCAGCAAACACAACCGAAGCGAGAAGACCGATAGCACCGCTTGCATATCATGCGCCACTGAATGAAAGAAATAACTTTTAAAGGTCTGTTGAGGATGCGAACTTGTCGCTCACACGGCTAGTCCCTCGGCGGGATCGGCAGGTCTGGCCCACAGTCTGGTGGCTTGCGTGCCGGACAGCTATTGGATTTGCTTGTCTGAATCAGAGATATGTGCAAGCGAGTGCCAATCCTCCTTTCTTAACTTTGACAAGGGATGTTTGCCCTTGAATTTTATAACTCGGCTTCAATATTACCACACGACACACCCCTCCACCACTTCTCATAGTTTTTCCCAGCGTTAATAGATCAGCTTGATTTTTCCTTCCTCCACGCTTGAGCCGCTCGCCAGGCCTCGTTCAAGGTTAAAGTTTAGTAATCTGATGACCAGCACAACTCATGCACCACTGCAGCGCCAGCGCGTACCATTAGCATGTGAAAAGCTGGTTGCACTGAAAGCTTTGACTCACTCTCTGAAAATATACATATGACGAGTAAACTTACAACACCTAACGCATCTTCTTATACATCGGATGGGCAATTCGAACAGTACACATAGACTGAAAGATAAAAAAAACAAAAACACGAACAACGCTCCCGACGTTGTTCCTGCTTTTCCATTTATGAACAGTAATTATTTCCATCATTGTTCATATAAAATTCAAATTATCTCCAAGAAATAAAGCGCACCATATGCGCTATGCGCAACATAGACACCGTGATCTTTGAGTGTATGCCTTTTTAACGCGCAATATACTCAACAGTAATCATACATAAATTCACCAAACAATATTCGCTACACCAGACTCTTCCCAGATTGTAGGTAATACGTATTTTAGAACGCGACCTTTTCAAATGTCATGCGCAAAATAACTTTACATGCATAGTCTGCAGTGGCGTAACCAGGTTGAGGGGGGGGGGGGGGTATATTCCCCGAAAATTTTCAGTTTTGCTTACGTATATATTGACGGGAAATACAAACGCATACACGAATATATCAAAAGCATAATTGAGCCCCCTCCGTCGAAAATCATTTCTGGCTATGTCTCTGATGGCCTGTCAAGCCGCAGCATACAAATAAAGAGTAAGATGCTTGCTGGAAAAAAAAAAAAAAAAGACAGGCACTAGGCCTAAGCGCGGCGCGAGGACTTTCGCTTGGCGTCTTACCAAAGAAAAATGTCTTCCAGTTCCGAATTCAAGCCCACCATGACCGGCTGCTCTGTGGTGACTGTCGTGGTCATTTTGGGGAAAAGCAGACCTGGCAAGCCACTCGGTTTGCCTGTCGAGGATTCCGACGCAGCCATGCCTGCCCTGAAGTCGTAATCATCGGACATGACTCCGTCGGTGATCAATGAGATGAGAGAAGTGGCCATGGAGATCTTGAAGCGAAGGATGCCACTCGGAGTCATGATGCTACCGAACGGCAAGAACATGTTGCCTAGAAACATTCCGTGCGTGCAACTAAGCTCGGCGATGGCCACGAGGCAGACTGCTGAGAGCTTCATCTTGGCGCGACCGCTGGGCTGGCTTGCAATAAATCGGCGCTAGAACGCGCGATTGTTTTATTCTGTTCATGAATCACCACGTGACCGCTGTATTGGCGGGGGTGTTGACGTCACACCACCCCGCCACCAATGAAGCGTCCCGAAGGCGTTAAGCGCCATCTGTCGGCAGTCTATGTGGAATGAACATACTTTCACCTTTTGGAGCTGGTCCTTCGCGGTACAAGAGCAAAGCTTATGAGATAGTGTTTCGAGCTTATCAAAGACACTTTCTTCTGAAACCATGAAAAGTCTATTGTGGTCTACATTCTTCTATGTAAGCTAGAATGAGACAGGTCGATACCGGCCGTGGCGGTCACATTTCGATGGAGGCCCGTGTTCTATGCAATGCCAGTGGACGTTAATGAACACCATATGGTTAAAAAAATTCCGGAGCCCTTCACTACGGCGTAAATAAAATCTCAAATATTTGTTAATATAAGAGATTGACGTGCTCTTTTTCCTATTGAAGAAAAATAATACGTGCGCATTCACACAACGAAAGCTTTAATTGCATATATTTGTAGCCTCACATAAATGCCTTCCTGCCGTCTGTCCAAAGGATAGCAATTCGGGCGTGTTGACTGAAGTTAAAGGGGTTAAAATCTACAGTCGGAAGCATTGAAGTGTGGAAATAAAACTAAAAAACGAAGGAAGCGCGGCTAAATAAATGGCGAAATGCGAACATTGTCTGCAAAGAGCCTATTTCGGCCACTATATGCACACGTTCATATGCATACATGTCATTCCATGTCTAGGAAACGCGGTCGCAAACACGACTTGCATCTATTTACAAGATGATATGTGCACCGAACCGCGAGTCAATACTATCAGTCACATCTGTGAGTGGATTACCAAGAAGTAAGACCAGGGTTGGTGTGGGCTCGAGGGCGCAAATATCCTGTCGTGTGAAGTCACTGATGATTGTCTAACGCATCTGTTTGCAAATCTCATAAAGCTAGTGAGGACGACAAACTGCGCGATAAGGAAACGCGGGGATATCCAGAGACATATTAGATTCGGAGATTTGAAGGCCGTCAGACCATGATTCTTCCCACATTCTCTTGTCCTAAGATATTCGGGTATGATAAATTGCAAGATTATTGAGAATTCGAGCTAACTTTGACAATGTCTTTATGCGAGCAACACGTGAGAGCAAAAAAAAAAAAAAGAAGAGAATTGGCAGATCCCACGTACAGTTGGAATCGATGATGTGCGAAGCACGAATGAGGAAAGTTGGTATATCGATTTCAAATCAGTACAACGTTACGAGGCGGAAGTAAATTACGCCGTACACGACTTCTATGTCATGACTATCATGTTTGAACGTGCCATTTACTTTCGTCGTTCATTCACGTCTCGTAATGCCATATTTCCTATATGTGGAGCTAGCGAAACGGCCACGAGCGCATTATGAATGGTCCAATATACTGCGGCATAACGTTGACGCGCGTGCACGCTGGGCGCATCGACGCTAGAGGCAAACTTCGAGCCCGGGACTCCAGGTGCGACCGGTGTCCGTCGGCGCAGCACGGCGGCAACCAGCGCGAATTGTGACGTGCTGCATTTCGCGCCGATGACTTTACCCAGACAGCACTGCGTCTGCCTCTCTTCGTGACGGAGGGACGCCGGGCGCGCTCAAACGCGCATGCGTCAAAGCAACGCAGCGCGGTGCGCGCTGGCAGATCGGCGCCTCGCATGGCATTGCCGGCTGAAGCGACGAAACTGACGCAGACGCGTGCGCACGCCGGGTCACGTCGAACTGTATTGGCGCCTTGAATGTGGCTTGTAGTCACGTTCTCACATGACCCGCATCTCATGGTTATCATGTTTGCACCAATCGCATACCTTCGTCATCCATTCACGTGACAATACCAAATCTGGCGTAGGTTAAGCTAGCGACACGACCGCGAGCGCATTATGAGTGTGGCATATAGTCATGTTGTTACTAGACACGCATGTCATGCTTATCATCTCGGACGCGTCATTTACCTCTGCCGTCCGTTCGCGTGACGTAATACCGAATTCGGTACATGTGGAGCTAGTGAAACGGCTACGAGCGTATGACGAGTGTAACATGTAGTCATGGTTACATGATACGCATATCACGATTATAGTCATATGCCTCCGTCATGCAATCACGTCTTGTAATACCAAATTTTTTTTGTATATGTTAAGCTAATGAAACGACCGCGAGCGCATCATCAGCGTGGCATGTAGTTATGACTCACGACTTACATGACATGCATGTCATAGGGTCTGTCACTTCTGTGCGCCATTCAGTCATGTCATACCATACCAGTCTTTCAACATGCCATGTGAACGAAACCACCACAAGAGTAGCCAGACCACGAAGTGTAAATCACGACATTCATTACATACGTGTCACAATAGTCATGCTATGACTGGTTAGTTATGCTCGTCATACAATCATCTTATGCCATACGATATTGGGTATCGATAGTCACTTAACGAAAAGGCCTAGCGAGAGCTAAAGTCGCTAGATAGTAGAAGATAGGATGATCGATAGATAGATAGATAGATAGATAGATAGATAGATAGATAGATAGATAGATAGATAGATAGATATAGATAGATAGATAGATAGTAGATAGATAGATAGATAGATAGATAGATAGATAGATAGATAGATAGATAGATAGATAGATAGATAGATAGATAGATAGATAGATAGATAGATACGCTCAAAGTCACCGAAGTTCAATAAGAAAGGCATTGAAGAAGAACGGCTATTTGGGCTAGTTGGTTAAATTCCATGGTAATAAGGGTTGCAGCGCAAGCACGAAAGTGCTAGAAGAAACCAGAAACGAAAGGCGAGGCAAGGAAAGCAAAGAGGGCAACACGAGCGCTGACTACCAAATGATTTTATTTTTCGCTGCACACATGATAATATATACAGCAGGCAACCTTTTATCAGCAAAATTGAGCAACGTGATATAGTTCTGGGAAAGTGTCCGATAAAAATAAGGCACAATAATAAAAACGCTTACCCCTATCTAAAAGCGCGATCTCTTTGTCATGCGAAGCCACCGAAGGCTGGCTCACGCATCTGTCACCACGTTTTCTAATATGATACGCCTCAGCTATTTCACGGGTTAATTTGTCCACATGGCGTACCAGCACACTCACGGCCGGAAATCGAGGCTGGCACCCGCAGCTTTTACAGTGCAAAACAAAGTTATTTTTATCGGAATTCCCCAGAACTATGTCACGTTGCTCACGTTTGCTGTTAAGAGGTTGCCTGCTGTATATATTATCATGTGTGCCACGAAAAATAAAATCAGTTGGTAGTCAGCGCTCGTGTTGTCTTTTTGCTTTCCTTGCCTCGCCTTTCGTTTCTCGTTTCTTCTAGCACCTTCGTGCTTGCGCTGCAACCCTTATTACTATCGATAATAAATACTTCGAATTTAAAAACCTGAATTTTAGTACAAACAGCAAGTGCGTGAAAGAACAGCAATTAAGCATAAATGTGAGTTCACAGAACTAGTTTTTCTAAAGCTGGTGTATTAAGAAATACGACTGCGCTCGATGAGCTTTGCTTGCCCTTTATGCTTTGAGATTTCCGCGTGGGTTCAAAAGTACTTAGTTCAGTGGTGTTCATCCATCGATGTGTCGAGGACTCCTTGTGGGCTTTCTGAATTTATGGCACACTCCTTGGTATGATAAACAGGGAAGAATGGTTGAAGGCGTATCAAAAAAAAAAAAAAAAAGAACGAGCAGAGCAGGAAATTGGTTGTGGAAAACCGGAGATGCAGCTAGCCTGGCTCCCTCGACATTGACACACGACACACACATTCGCAAGGTAGAAAAGTGAAGTCTTCCTCTCGTTAACCTTCCTTTTTTTTTATCATTCCTTCTTCCCAGGAAATCAGAAGTGCACGCCAACGAGACAAACATGTGCTCCAAAGGAGGAGATAAGTTATCCAATTTCCGCGGCCCTTTTACAGTCTACGAATCTTTAGGTTCTGTGAAGTGGTGAGGAGAGGGTGAAATAAGGGAAGCAAAACATTATTCAATCTTTTTTCACTTAAGCTAACGGAAACGCGATGTGTTTATGTAGAGGGGGATGGGAGTTGATATTTTAATACGATTTGCTGTGGAAGCATTTGTGTACATTATGTTGAGAGGGGAATTTGACGCTACTTACATTAATTTATGTACAAAAAATGAGCATGTTATAGATACCGAAAAAAAATTCACCTTTACTTCACCTCAGATCACTGCTCCCGCGTTTCCGGAAAACACGAATTCCGGGAAAATCTCTGTGCTCTCTCTGTCAAAATACATAGACGGCTGTGCCGATTCGTCTTAGAGGATCTAATGTCTTTTTGGTTAGCAAAAAATTGCGTACAGACGCTTACACATGCCTGAACATGAATAAAAGATGATCGTCTCCACCTAGTCGCAAGTATACTTAGAAATAACGAACTGTAATTTGCGTAACACGTCGTACTCATTATGCGAAGAGTTATAAGACATTTATAATATGTGTGTGTTGAAGTGAATGACGTGTCGACTGTTATGTAGCGAACACGTCTCCAATATGACCATACGTGTGCTCTGCTATTTCGGGCCGGTTGGATCGAATGTTAACAAGGGACAATATCAGAGACTATATTCGTTGACTTTCGAACATTTCATTATCACTGTGTTGTTGCTGTTTGATATGTGCATATGATTGTATTTTTGCATATTCTTGCTCGAGTGTTCTATTCTCCATGCACTGCTCTTTATGATTTTCTCTAGATAAGTTCAACTTTCACTCAAGGGCTAAGGAGTAGCCGGTGCCGTAGTTGTGCGCTAAGATCTTCTTACTTATCATATCAATAAAAATATAAAGAAACGTCCTCGGAACTATGGAACCGCTCAAATTATATTGTCCAGTGAAGCGCACCTACGAACAATACAGGGAACAACCGGACCGGAGGAAAGATGTTCCAGAACATAATGCTTGGAATTTCCATGAATCGAACTCACAACCACCTGCATCGATGGCGAACACTGGTTTGATGTACCGACTGTTCTGTGTGATACTTGCCCCCAGTGGTACCCGCATTTCCAACCTCTGATTAGCACCCACTCCTCAATGGGGGTAAATCAGATTGTGTTAAGAAGGAAATGCAACGACTCAAGGTACCATAAGCGCTATACTGACGTGTGTAGCAAAGTGTTTCACCTATCTAGATTACTTGGTACTTCCCTATGGGAGAGCAGAAAGCCGTCCTAACAGTAGTACTCACCATCGCAGTTGAGCTTCTATAGAGCCAAAGATAGAATATTACGCCTAATTCAAGTCATTGTGAAAAGCCTATAGATGTTTGATATAGTTATTTTACAGAGTACTGATGCCTATTCCCATAGTTTTAGCACAACCTATTCAACTTAACGTGTGACAATAATTAAAATTAGGGTTAATTTATCCTTTAACCAATGCTTTACAAGCTATACAGATTGACGTGTTCTCATCACGATGTCGTCGCTCGGTGTTTCAACGGCGATAACATGAGTGACACCTTGCACTTCTTCTGGCGTTCCGGTGCGAGCGTGTTTGGAGAGAGTGAACAGGCAGGCTGGCAAGTGAAAAATTCACAGTGTATCCACGGAATGAATGATGATGAGTGAGGCGTATCGTTCGTCAATGCGTCCGTGCTTCCGCCTAAGCGTCCATCCGTCCGTCCGCAGAGGGACGGACGCATAGACGGGCAGACAGACAAGCAGACGGGTAGACAGATAGACACACGGACGGATGAACGGAGGCACGCCAGACGGACGTGCGGACGGAGGTATGAACAGGCGCACGTATGCAGATGGACTGATGCATGGATGGATGCACGAACGCGCTCATGTACGGGCGAACGGATGCACGGACGGAAGCATGGACGCATTGACGAACGTTTTGCGCTACTCATCTTCATTCATGCCACCGGTGGTTACAAACGGGTATGTGTCACCGTTGGTTACAAGCAATAGCAGGGACGAACGGGTGACGCCTTAAAGGGGCCCTGCGACACTGTTTGAGCCATAGAGTCTCGCAAAATTAACTAGATGGCACCCTGGTGCTGCGATCGTTCAGCGACGATGGGAATGATGGGTAGTACACACATTTGTTTAGTCTTCGTACTTGCGGGCGGCGAAGCGTACTTGCGGCTTCGTTTATTGCTGTGTTTCAGTTTTGTTTTGAAAGAAAAAACGAACCCTTTTGAACTTAGGGACTTGATTCGGAATAGTAAGCTTAAAAGAATAAGGTTGGGAAACACAAATGGTGAACATTTGCTAATTTATGTTTTCGTGAAAAAACAGCTCCAAGCTACACGAACACACACGGAGCCAGAAGCAGGCCAGAAGTACGAAAATTATACAAATGTGTGTACTACCCACCATTCCCATGCTCGTTGAAGTGCCGTGCGTTGCAGCTCCCATAGACACTAGCGCCAGAGTTCCCTCTAGTTAGTATTGTGGGAAACTCTATGATTTGAGCATTGTGGGGGTGCTGACACTCTCTGTAGAGTTGTTTGCGCCGCTTGATATACGTGTCTTGCGCAGAAGCCGTATTTGGGGGTCACAACTCTTGAGTGGTTGGTGGCGTTGTGTTCGCGAGCTTAGATCATCGCTATCATCATCATGCTTGTTAGAGTGGTCGCGCCGGTGGTGACCCCTGGCGGCAGGCAAGCCTTGGTGGCAGAAGAGAGAGTTGAGCGACTCTCTTTTTAAGCGTGGGGCGGTAGCGGACGGTTCCCTCCAGCGTTGGGTCTGCCGTGGACGGCACCATAGGCCGTCTGCGGTGGACCCACATGGTGAGTCAGTTGTGAGCGACACCACCTTGTTTGTCATGTTGTAGAGTGTTGGTTAAAATCGTGTTGGTTATGGGAGAGCAGAAAGCCGTCCTAACAGTAGCACTCACCATCGCAGTTGAGCTTCTATAGAGCCAAAGATAGAATATTACGCCTAATTCAAGTCATTGTGAAAAGCCTAGGTGTATGATATAGTTATTTTACAGAGGGCTGATGTCCATTCCCATAGTTTTTGCACAACCTATAGAATTAAACGTGTGGCAATAATTAAAATTAGGGTTAATTTATGTTTTAACCAATACTTTACAAGCTATAAAAAATTGACGTGTTCTCATCACGATGTCATCGCTCTCTGTTTTAACAGCGATGGCATGAGTGACACCTTGCACTACTTCTGGCGTTTCGTTGCGAGCGCATTTGGAGAGAGTGAACGAGCAGGCTGGCAAGTGTAAAATTCACAGCGTATCCACGGAATGAATGATGATGAGTGAGGCGTATCGTTCGTCAATGCGTCCGCGCTTCCGTCCACGCGTCCATCCGTCCGTCCATAGAGGGACGGACGCATAGACGGGCAGACAGACATGCAGACAGATAGACACACGGATGGACGAATGGACGCACGCCAGACGGACGCACGGACGGACGCATGAACTGGCGCACGTACAGATGGACTGATGCATGGACGGACGCACGAACACGCTCATGTACGGATGGGCGGATGCACACACGGAAGCAAGGACGCATTGACGAACGTTTTGCCCCCCTCATCTTCATTCGTGCCACCGGTGGTTACAAACGGGTATGTATCACCGGTGGTTACAAACGATAACTTGGACGAACGGGTGACGCCTTAAAGGGGCCCTGCGACACTACTTGAGCATTGTGGGGGTGCGGACACTCCCAATAAAGTTGTTTGCGCCGCGTGGCGCACGTGTCTCGCGCAGAAGCAGAAGCCGTATTTGGGGGTCACAACTGTTGAGTGGTTGGTGGCGTTGTTTTCGCGAGTGTAGATCATCGCTATCATAATCATGGTTGTTAGAGGGGTAGCGCCGGTGGTGACCCCCGGCGACAGGCAAGCCTTGGTGGCGGCAGAGAGGGTTGAGCGAGTCTCTTCTTGGCGGGGTGGTGGTAGCGGGCGGTTGCCTCCAGCGTTGGGTCTGCCGTGGACGGCACCGCAGGCCGTCCGCGGTAGACCACGTGATGAGTCAGGCGTTATCGACGCCGCCTTGTTTGTCATGTTGTAGAGTGTTGTTTAAAATTGTGTTGGGATTTCTTAGCGTGTCGATCATGCTTGATGTAATAATAGGGGCTTTTAGCTAGTACGTATACTTCTTTACGTTCCCGTGTTACCGGATAGAATCTGCACATGCGCGGGTCTTTACGGAACGTAAGCCTTTACGTTTCCCGCCGGATTGGGTTTAAAAGTTTACGTTTCCCGCCCCATCTCGCAAATCTTCCTTCGTTCGTAAAAACTTGTGGTATCCGCATTGCGGCAACTCGAGCCGTCGAGTCGACATAAGCCGAAGTGCGAGTGCCAATAGCCATTACATTGTTTCAGCCGGATTATCAAAACTAGGATGTCGTGGGACATAGACGCCGTCCTGGGACATAGACGATGCTGATGATGATGATCATGATTAAAGGCCTCCCCTTTGAATCGGGGTGACGGCATGCGCCATCTAGCCTACCTTAATAGTTCGAGTTTAAATTTTGTCCCTCAACTCGGATGTCTTTTTAATTTTGCCCAGCCGCTACTCTTGGTTGGGTTGTTATTTTATCGACTTCTCTGCTTTTCCTCCACCAATACTCCAGCCGCTGCTTAGTAATACCTACTGCTGACCAGTTAATGCTTCCATCAACCGCGAAGCCCAGCGCCTCAGGAAGTGTGACCTTCCTTCCCCCCATTTCTATCCGGCTGAATCTTTTGGCATTTTATGACTATGTGGTCGATTGTTTCTTTATTTATGCCACATCCAACACATGTCTCATCCTGTGACGAATATTTGCTCCTGTAAGTTAGAGTTCTCAAGCAGCCAGCCCGCGCCTCAAAGAGCAACGCACTACCTTTATTGTTGTCATAAAAGTTCTCTTTCCGGATCTCTTGTTTGCTTGCCTTGTAGATTCCCAGCGATCCCTTCTTTTCCATCCTCTCTTTCCACATGAGCGTCTCTGTTTCCCTCACTTGCTTTTAACTGGCCCCCTTTGCTTATTTGCCGCGGTCAAGTTATATTTAGTCGCCAGCTTTCGCGTCCTCTTCCGCCATTTGGTGTCCGCACTTTTCAGGTACAGGTATCTGTGCACTCTGGCTGCCCAGTTCTCATCTAAATGTCTAAGTCGCTCCTCAAACCGTATTTTACTTTGTGCTTCCCTCGCCTCAAATGAAGCCCAACCCATATCGCCTTGTACAGCCTCGTTTGTAGTCTTACTGTGAGCTCCCAGAGCTAACCTGCCGACTGCCTTTTGGTTAACCTCCAGCCCCGACAGGATATCTGACTTTAAGCATAACACGGCATTAAAGAACGTGAGCGCCGGCACCATTACCCCTTTCCAGATGCCTCGTACTACCTCGTACTTATTGTGTCCCCAAAGTGCTCTATGTTTCAATACTGCTGCATTCGTCTCCCTTTCAGTTTGAGGTGTTCTTCATGAGCATTCAGGTAGCCTTTTCCTTCATTAAGCCAGATCCCCAAGTATTTGTACTTATTTACTAATGGTATGGCTTCCTGTTGTATCCTATTGGTGCTACATGAGCTTCCTCGTTGAACACCATGACTCCAGATTTCTGTGGGTTAAAATGTAGGCCTAGGTACGTTGCCTCATCACCACAAATGTCAGCCAGTTTTTGAAGTTCTTCCGCATTATCCGCCAGCAGCACTATATCGTCTGCGTACATCAATCCCGGAATCCGTTGCTCCACTAACACTCCATTGCTTCGGTGTGACAAATCAAAGCCCAATCCACTCTCCTCTAGTCGTCTTTCCATTCCTCTAATGTACAGTGTGAACAGCAATGGCGAAAGAGGGCACCCCTGTTTTAAACCTCTTCGAATGTACACGGGCTCTGTGTATGTACGCCCTTCCATGTAATGTGTGCCTTGTTACCCTCATATATTGCCCTTAGCAGCCCTACAAATTCCGACCCAATCCCCTCCTCTTCCAGTATGCCACAGCAATCCCCTGTCCACGTTGTCATAGGCACCCTTTATGTCCAGAAACAGTAGCCATGTTGGTCTGCCCTGTGCTGCCGAAATTTCGATGGTCTGGGTTATGACGAAAAGATTGTCTTCCAAGCGTCGACCCGGCCTAAATCCATTTTGCAGTTCCCCTAAATACCATTACTTTCAACCCACTTCAACAACTCGGCTTTGATGGCTTGTATAGCTAATCTATAGAGCACTGACGGACTGTAATCGGCCTGTAAGAGCTCGCCTTGTCCCTTTCTCCCTTGCCTTTGTAGATCAAGCTCATTCTACTTTCGCGCCAGTGCGCAGGAATCCTCTTGGATTTTATAGCGCGCTCGATGGCTCCATACAAGTGCGCCTGTCCCGCTGGTCCCAAATGGTTGATAATCTCTATCGGGATTCCATCCGGTCCTGTTGCCGTACTTTTGGGAACACTGTGTTCTGCCTTTTTCCAGTCCAAAAACAAGCTGCATAGTAGGCGCCATCTAGCGGGGCGATAGTGAACCAGGTAACCACAAAATTGTTATTGCAGAAACATCGCGCATTGCACGTCTGATGCAAAAACAATGCAGTGTTGTTATTGCAAATGAGTTGCCTTTTTAATCTTTTGACCTCAAAAACATTACGCATTAGCCAGCGTGTTCATGACTGTGGTTGCACGAAGTGTCACAAGATGTCGACAGCATCGTGGCCGTAGCCTTGTACTTTTCACCTTTTTGCGCATACGAGGATATTGTACGCAATAAAAGAACGTCTCGTGATTTTGCCACAACGGTGATTCAATCCTATGTAAATTAAATCCAGTTTCTATGCAATTAGCATCACCATTTATGGTTTGAGAAAACGTAAAAGTATACGCGTTTACGTATGAGGAGCTTAAACGTTGAAAGATATCAGTTCCGGCAAGATGGTAAACGCAAACTGGTATCCGGTAACACGTTAACGCACAGAAGTATACGTACAAGCTATAACTCCCTAATAATTCGGCTGACGATATTGTCGATCAAAAGCAGTTGAATAAATGTGTGTGCTGTTTGTCTTGAGTTGGTTCCAACCGCATATACTCTGTCCGTTCACTCCAAGAGCATGTTGCTCCACATTTCGAGATACCAGAGCATGTATTTTTCATCGGTTCTTCAGGTTCTGTGGAACGCGTCGATATTGTTGCGCAAATGGCAACGCCGAAATTGCCGCTGTTATGATTTTAATTCAAGGGGCAAATTACCTTAATTTCTGACTATGGTGACGCACATCACTATTTTTGTTATGGGAAGTGATGTCATGTGACGTGACGACAAACACCATTCGCTCTTGATGGGCTAGACGCGAGAAATAGCGTGCAATGTTCATATGGTGGTTGCTACGAGTGAATGCTAAAAACAGCAAAAAACTTTTTTATACTTTTTCACAAAGAAAGCATTTCTGTTTCTAAATGATGTATTTGGAAAACAACGAACACAACACCACCTGCGAACGAGGCTATGGCTATGTTAAATGGTAGTGTACAGGTGTTATCTGATGGTACGCCAGCAAGCAACTAAAAATGGAAAGGCAAGCCGCATTTTAGCGAGCCGAAAACCTCTAGCCACCATACCACGAGGGCCCCCGGCGTGGACCAATGGTGCCGTGCACCGGAGACCCACCGCTACAGACAACCACTCACGCCAACCGCCACCAGCCAAAAAAATAATAATAATACTAAAGCTTCTCTCTCGTGCGCCACCACCCAGGCTTTTCGCCACCGTCACCACCGGTGCTACCGTTCTAATAACCATGATGATAATGGTGATGGTGATAAACGCTCGCGAGCACAACGCCACCTACCGCTCAATAGCTGTGACTCCCTAAATGCACCCTATGTGCGAGACACGCGCGCCACGTGGCGCAAACAACTTTACAGGGGGTGTCAGCACCAATCAAAACCACAACGCAACACCACTTGACACCTATCGCCAGCAGGCCCACAACGAGCTGAAATTCGTGCACCGAACGAACGAAACGTTGGTTAAGCAATGCATGTGATCATTGTCTTGTGGACAGCAGACGATGTATGTAGTGGCACCTTTGTTCCGTCCCTTCCGTCGCTTGGACGTACGTAGGATGGCCTAACTTAAGCTACTGGGGCTAGAATAGGGAAGTGTGTTGAACGCACCGGCTAGCGCGTAACGCCTTGGAAGGAAACCGCCAGATGGCGCTGGCACACGTTTGCACGACTAAGTATTACGGTTAAGTGGCATCAGTCGCCGCCCGATCTAAAGGGTACAGCCACATCCATCCATCCATCCATCCATCCATCCATCCATCCATCCATCCATCCATCCATCCATCCATCCATCCATCCATCCATCCATCCATCCATCCATCCATCCATCCATCCATTCATCCGTCCGTCCGTCCATTCATCCATCCATCCACGTCGCTCAAGGTGGCAATGGGCTGTGCATAGACGGGAATGAACCACGTGCGCGGGTAATATGAAACACTTAAAATATACTTTGTTGCTCGTGCATGGTCTCAAATGATGACCGAGAAAATATGTTAATTAGGTTCTGGAATAACAGAATGCCTACGTGGGTGTGCGACTAAACAGAAATATCGACAGGGTGCCGAAAGTGAGCGCTTGACGGCACTGAAATGACGATAGTTATAGCGCGAAAACAGAACGATGACAAAGAGACAAGAAGGACACGAGCGCTATTGTAAAATTGTCAGCGTTCTGTTCTCGCGCTATAACTATCGTCATGTTACACCAACTAGCCCAAACTGCCACACTTCTAGGCACTGGAACATTTTATCGATGTGAAGTGGCAATAGAGTCGAACTATGAACTCATTTGTGAGCCATTTCTTGCAACACCTTCCACGGCGAACCATCATTTCTCCAAGCACTAACCTCCCATCATTCGTAACGTCCAACTCAGAGACGAGAATCATGAGTGGTATGGATGAAAACTTTTTATTTTATGCACACAGGTCATACAAAAAATTTCCGAGTAGTGACTCACTCTCTGTTTACAATGCATTCTTAATAATTCGTCGCATGTCTTTTTTTTATCCCCGAGAAAAAAAGTTTTATACTTCACAAGCGCTCCACGGAGCATTGGGCTGCAAGCCTAGGTGACGCGCCTGAGCTTCAGATACTTCCGCTTTTCACGGGAAGATGCTCGCATCCTCGTGGAGTGCCTTTGTGTGAAAACGCTAATGGGGGAGCAAAAAACAAAACTTGATCACTTGATTGCTTAGGCATGAACCATGTTGTGCGTAGCCCTGTGTGACATTTTTTTTTTTTTCAAGCAGAAAACAAGTTTTTCCAAACTGTCACTGTGAAGCCCGTCGTAGTTAAAGCACAAGTTTGAAAAAGTGATTTCAAGGGCGTCTACAAATGCGAAGAGCTTCTTCGAGAGGCCTACACATAGGCATTCACACGAGAGGGGCAGAAAAGGCAGGCGCCTCCCCCCCCCCCCCTACCCTTATAGTCACTTGGGAAGGGGGCGCTAAATCTGCTCTATACATTGACTGGGCAGCGGGGCACTCTTTCAATCATCTAAAAGGGAGGCGTAAAATCTGCCTTATATACTGATTTAATAGGGAGGAGGCGCCCTGCAATGAGCCTCCGCCCCCCCCCCCCTCCCCCCATCCCGGAACGGCAAGCACGCCTATGGCCTCACCCCTTTCAATGCGGAGAATTTCGACATTCACGGTGAGCTCGAAGTGCCGGGAGATGTACCTCTCGTCGAAGTGCAGCTCGCACAGATCCGAGTTTTCTTGGAGCAGCTTGTCAGCGCACTGTATCGCTCTCCACCACTGCGCAAACAGAGCTTCGCCCTCTGGAATGCCGAACAACGCATGCTTCTTTTTAGCTGACTAGTAGCACGTAGTGCACCATGGGACGAAGAAATGACTTTGTTTTCGCACCATGAGAGTGCATACAGAGGCATTGGTGTCAGAGTGCCACCGCCATAATAATTAAAAAAAAAAACAGGAGGAACGCGTCCAACCAAACTGTCGGAAATGTGCAAACAACGTATGAACGACTGCGCGCGCCATGTTTTCGCTTGCCCATGAGAGGATTACCCGCCTCAAGAAGCGGACCGACTCACGTCACTGCTGCCATGCACAACGTTGTCCGGCTTTACTGCGCTAGTAGCAGCAGACCGAAGGCAGCGGGAGCCACAGCAGCAACAAAGGCCATTGATCAATTTTCCGCCATCGGCTTTGAGATTGCAGTCGTTTTTTTTTTTTTTTTTTTTTTGAACTGCAACTCACTATATGGCAGCACCTGTCACAGACGTTTTTTTTTTTTCAACTGCAACTCACTATATCTCACCACCTGTCCTGTGTAACTACGTGAAAATTGAATTTTTGAATCACCCGCGCCGTTCCCCATAGTAACGTCAGGTGTTTTTTTTTACATTATTGATACAGAAACGAACAAACAGCATTTTATTGCGTCTCTTGATGCACGGAAGGCTCTTTATTTAGTGCAGTTAGATCTAGTGAATAATTGTAGGCGGTCTGTCTGATGTCATCGGGATCATTTTGAAGATGTCCTACTGCGGCGCTTGTGTTCTTGTGCATTTACCTTAATATCTCGGTAAGTAGGGCACTGTAGCTGATAATACTATCGTTTTAGATGTTGTCATACATTGAGCTTTCACTCTGACGTAAATGGTTATTAGACCTTAGTGCCCTTTTAATAGAAAAAAATGGCAGCATATCCACGGAGTGAATGATGGGGACTGGGGCGAAGCATTCGTCCGTCCATTCGTTCTTGCTTCCGTCCGTTCCTGCGTATGTCTGTGTAACCGTCCATGCGTCCATCCACCCGTCCGTGCGTGCGTCTGTTCGTGCGTCCATACCTGCGTTCGTCCATGCATCCACGCCTGCGTCCGTTCATGCGCCCATCCATGCATCTGTCTGTGTGTCCGTTCGTACACCTATTCAGCACTCCAAGTACCACCATCTCGCATCTTTTCATCATATATTCTCCATATAGAAGCACCGCCATCCAGCAGAAATTTCAAGGACTAAACGAGAGGTGGCACATGCACACTTTCTTACGGCTTGCGCTTCGGGTTTACTTCCCACCTTCAACCACCTCGAGTTCATGGTATATACTAGTTCACTGTATTCATGGCTATGCGGCCCAACGCTCGCTAAAGCTTTCTAAAACCAAGGAGGTTACACCCAGGGAGTATAACGTAGCAACCCTTTCTTGTCAGATCGTGCTCAATGTACATGCAAATAGCTGCTAATGGGGATCGCAGTGTGCGCGTTACCTAAAGGCCTAATGATCCTGTCTCTCATTCCCCCTTAGCAGCCATTAACATGTGCATTGAGCACTATCTTTTATTGTTCAACAACGCACAAAAGAAATCTCTCAGCAGAACCACCTTGGAGGTCAAAATCGTAAGGGCCGCTATTTCGGGTATGTGCCACTGATGGTTGCATACCACGAGGGACGCACAAGCTACGCCATAAAGATCTTCGCCCCCAAAAAATGAAACTTTCCAGACAGCTCTAGAATTCCTAATGGTCTTCGAGCGGGTCGTTTCGTGGGCACGCTGGCGATGCTCGTCAATCTTGCACTTTGGAATGACTTGCGCGCACGCTTCACACGGCACAAGAGTGAACTTGCATTCGTCATCGCAGTGTTTCTGCGAGTGTTAGAGTTTCATTTTGTCTGGGCAGCCGAGGTGAAAATTCCGGCACCGTACAGTTTGCCATAGCACGTTTTGCGAGTTCTTGAGAACCCGAATGTTTGAATCTGCTAAGGGCACGCAGTGTCGGCGGCAGACGGGCGGGGTGGCCGCTGTTCCGGCGACGGTGCAAGGCGCCCGAGACACACCCGTGCCATCCCACACGTCCGCACGGGAACGGGATAACGCGGGCTGGCACCGCGGCGCACATTTCACACAGGCGAGATGCCGGGATGCGCTTCAAAAAGGACACTCCTCGACGTGGCTTTAGTATCGGCTGGCTGCATTCGCTCGGCACGTAGCGAGGCCGCGTGGCGTTGAAGTCCGTGGTGCTTAGGGCCTGGGAAGCATGAAACTCGGTCGCTTGTCGTGGACACCGGTAATCTTCGTCAGGCTGCTGCGACGACCTGGGTGGCGCCATCAGCGGAGTTGCTTCCACGCCCCGTAGACACAGCAAGGCTTTGTCGATTCTCCGGCAGCGAGTGTACCAGATTTGGCTCCGCTATGGTACCAGCACAATGTGAGCGCGGGTCTTGTGCGAGAGAAAGGGAGGCACAGAGGGAGGCTGTAGGGTGGTCTAGTTGCTGCAGGTTCGTGCTCTCGCGTGTGCCCCTTTGGTCCGGCTCTCCTTGCACCGTTTTTTTTTTTCGTTACAGTGCTACCTAACCAGCTATAGACCATCGACAAGTATTACCAAAGGGCCAGCTTTGAGACATGTTACCGCAGTTAACGGCGTCAGATAAAGAGTCCTTGGGGGTGATGATCTGGCAGCTGGAAAAGAAATGAGCAAGGTGAAAAAGGCAAAGGAGGGGGTACTAACAAAAGCCGTCTGACACGTATACCTTTTTTGTGTATCTCTGGTGTTAGACAAAACTATGTTTGCCGCCTTTTCCAACCGTATATCGGAGCGTTCCAAAAAGGATTGGAACAAACAGGAACTCAAGCAAATTCTTAAGTGTAGAATTAGGATATTTGAGGAAAGATGACGAAGACGGGTGAATATAGCCGTCTTCGTGAGTCCACTCGCGCCGCGCAAGCAATGTTCTAATTGTAAAAAAGCAATGTAAAAAAAATTTAATTGAACTCGAGGCTAAGCTCTGCCTCTTCTCTTCGTCTTTTGCGTTCGCTTGACCAGAAAAACAAAATCACTACGCGGGTAGTTCGAGCCATTGAGAGTCACTGCTTTCAGTTATCAGCGCGGTGGTGATTAGGAAATGTCACCAATTATTCGTTCTGTCAGGTCAATTCAGTAGAACATGCGTGACAACACTTTCTTGTGTGCGTTCATTGAATTCACAAGAAAACTAAGCATTTCAGAAGAGTCAGTTTTTGTGTAAAAAGTTCACGTGATACGATGTCGGACTTGTTTCAAATGAATAGTGAAAAATTAGCTACCTTTGGCCTTTTTATGAAATATATGTAATACCGCTGCGCTGTCATACGGGCATTTACGATCATGGTTAGCACCGATCCGAATGAGGTTTGATCTAGATAGCGTTCTGCTACGCCGTCACTACAAGCACGATCAAGACAGATCAGTATAGAGACAATCTCGATCGGGCTCCCAGACCACGATGTTACTAACGTCTTGTTACTGATGTCGCTGTGATTTCTGGCTTTATAGTGACAGCTCTGCGAAGGACCAAGTTGTAATACAGAAGAGCAACGATGACCTCTTGTGAATCTCATATAGTAGTACTGAACAGCTATATCTCTACCCTGTTCCCAGTGGTGCATGATGATGCTGCACTGGATGACATCAATTGAACCTCATGCCTTACCGCGGTCGATGTGTTCATGCCGATGCCGTTACGTGACTTTTTTCTAATGGATGATTTAGTAACATTTCTATATTTGTTACATTTTCACAAACAGATCATAATAAAGAAACTTTTTTTTCGTGGAAATATTTGTTGTTTTTTTTTTCATACTAGTTCACTCAAACCAAAACAAATAGATTTGCCGAAGACCCGTGTTTACGGAATGGCGTCGTTCCAGACTCCTCTTTAAACGCCACCGTTCCATTGACATCGAACGGTGTTCCTATTGTAAACTTTCCTCGGCATTGAACAGGCACACACGTGCAGCACAGCAGAACAGGGTGAACAGTCGAGTGCGTAAGGTGCCGCAATCTGAACCGTTCACCTGTCCCTTGAATCTGCTGGATCCTGGTTTTCATTTTAGTGCCCTGCATGCGGAAGCGCAAGAAAGCGGACGATGCCTAGAACTACCATGCGTGGGAGAAACAAACTGATCATTTTTGCTATCAGTATATATGATCAAGAATCACAGCGATCAAGGGCCGTTCTGGAGTTTTGGAGTGTAACACAACTTGAAGAAATTTCGCTTGACATTCGGGAATCATCGAACTTAATTGTATACGGCTGCCGTCAGAAGAAGGTACGCTTTGTTCTTACCTAGGTGACATTACCGGTCGGCCAACTCGAAAGTATGTTTTGTTTGTGTGTGCGTTTGTTTCACGCATTCACGTGACCTCGTCGGCGTAGTGTAGGCATCTGCGTGAGACAGTGCTGCCAGATGGCCCTAAGACTAAATCCGTAACTTGACCAACTAAAAACCAGAAGATTATGCAAAAAGTTTGTATATTCATTAAAAATTAATTTAATGACAGATATAAATATTTTCTTGTGACAGTAATTACTTTATTATTTTGTATTATAGGTTATTAGGCACTTACAAAAACTATGCATTAAAGAAATATTATGGCTTTTTTTTTTTTAATTGCTAGAGCACCTCTAGCACCAAGAGCCATTTTCGGTTGACGCGATGCGTGTTTTTTCCGCAGTTTCTTGTTGTTTTTTTTCGCACCTGTGAACCCGCCAGCGTGTCTCGGAGGCTATGGGCAACCGCAAAAGGTTTGGTTGGCCGCCACTTGTGGCCCAGTCGAAGTATTTTTGGTGCATGCCACCACAAATCTGTAGACATAGAGCGTGGTGGTGAAATGTGCGCCTGAAAGATTTGCTAACGCACATTCCAGTGGTCGTTCGCGGGCCCGTCTTTGAAAGTGGTGAATTCGACAGATTGGAAGCTCTACAAGGAGAACAAGAAGATATGCACGTTAACCCGGCTTATGTCCAGTTGCCCTTTTACTTTTTTTTTTTTGGCGCAGCCTTCGGAGCGCTCGAGAATGCATGTGAGATTCTTGACGTTTTCCCAACACCTGTTCTATAGAGACCACCACAATAGAGGCGCAGCTGGTAGCCCCCCAGACTCGCAGACACGCCGCGATTGTGGTGAAACGTGGGGGGACGTGTCACTAAAGGGTGGAAGAGGTAGTTGAGGCTGAAGGAGATGAAAAAGACGCTGTTTTCTCCACGGACGGTCTGGACTTGAGGCAGCGAGTGCGAGCTTCCGTGTTTCTGCAGCCCTCAGTCTGGGCACGTGTCAGTCGTTGCACCGCATCTACAATTAACTATATTCTAGGTAGAGAAGAACATTCCGGGAGGCACCGACTGCCCTCGAGAGTGGATCCGTAGAGGATGCAGACGTCGCTACTGAACGAAAAATAAATAAATTTTTATTTGCAAAAAAAAATAATCACTTTGATGACGCTTGCACTTCGCCTTTAAGAGCAGATTGTAATAGCGTAATCTGGCTGCGTGTGCATGGCCTTCTCAGCTGTTGCCTTGTATTAGCAAGCCCTCCGTGGCTTTGTCCGAGAAGGAACGCAGGTTCCTCGAAGGTTTCGGTGCGGGCAGGTAGTTATTTTATCTTTACCTTTCTGTTTCGTTTCCTTCTAGGTTTTTTCTTTGCTGTTTTTCAGTGCCTTTGTTTTTGTGTTGTGTCTTTTTGTTTTTCTTACTCATGTTCTGCTCTTTGTGCCATATGGTTTTTATCACATGGTCACTGTCTCCTCTATATATTTTCGTGCTCTGCGCAATAAACTCAGTTGGAAGTTAGCGCTCGCGTCTTTCGTGTCCTTCTTGTCTCTGTGTCGTCGTTTTGTTCTCGCGCTATAACTATCGTCTTGTTAGCGGGACTTTGGTTCTCGGCGGATGCGTCATATGCCACAAGGAGACGAACGTAGTGCGCCTAACATTGACCATTTCAGACTATTTTAAAACACCTACTATGTGTACAGTCGGGAAGTGCCCATTACGCCATATTTATTCTTATCATGAAGCAGGGAAGAGTTCACTTCGCGTCCGCACGGCAAACGCAGACCTACGCAGCTACTGACATTGTTGATGTCATTGCTGCTGTGAGTGATTAAATGTGTGTGAGCGCTTTCCATTGAGTGGGCCTCTAACACGCCCAATCGTTGCGGTATTCCGATGGGTGCATGGCTGGCGTGATTGTATGCCCTCCTACTAAGTGGCGTCATATGCGTTAGAAAGACTCGTGCACTTACATGGTATAATTGTATATGTATTTTTTTTCATGCATTAGCTTTCAAGCGTCATGCAATTACTTGACTGTTTGGTAGAATACCTTCTTGCTACGTATAATATGCTTTGGTTGAATTCGCACTCTCACTGTTTTTTAGTATTCAATGATTTTCAGCAATCTTGACTTTTAACTTATGGATAACCTTTTTTTTTTTCCTTTCACAGGAAAAAAAAAATTCTGCAAAACAGGCTCTAATTCTCTCCTTTTAATATCTGAAGCCAAGTATTCCGACAGCGCATTTGAAGACGGATCTGGGAAGTGCAATGTGCTTTGCACTTTTAATAGACGAGCACAAAGGTTACAGTGAGACCTATCTGTAATATGGCCGGTTGAGTAATACCCGTGCCACACGGGCATAGAAAATGACATTTAATGGCGAAGGCCTTCAGTTCCCGAATGACATTCGTTTCGCCGGCGCTGCTACACGTCCAGAGCGAATGACATTTGACTTGATGATGTCGATCACAGCACCTTCCAAGTGAGCATTGAGTGAATAGCAATAAAAAAAATTAAGAAGCATTTACAAGTTTCATACACATCAGATAATCATCAAATGTAGAAATAAGCGTATTAAGCTGTCCTAAGTTTTAGTTTCTTGCATTGTTTTACAACGTTGCAGCCGACCGTAGCAACCTAAGCCAACACTAGTCAGATCCACAGTGTAAATAGACACTAAAATTGACAAGCGTTTCATTATCAATACTTTATTTTCTTCGTATAACGTTCAAAGCATCTTTTTAAGACTTTAGTGCAAATAAACGACGGTAAATTTCATTTTTAGCTTGATATGATTTGTTTTATATACTTTCAGGTAAATCGCACTTCGCGAGCTGTGTCATCGAGAGTAGGCTTCTCAGTCAACTGAGTTCTGGCGAAGGCAGTTGGTGGCGAATGGCATTCGAATGGCATTCGGATGAATGCCATTTTGTTCGCCCGTGTGGCACCGCGCGAATGGCAATAAATCTGAAGGCATTCGGGGGTAAATGCCATTTTTTCTGCCCGTGTGGCACGGGTATAAAAAAATTACAGAGGAACGTTTCTTTAGACTCCTATCTACATATAACTTCCACCACGGATGTTAAATAATAAAATATACGTAGCGAGAATTGAGCTTTAAACTGCTTACTTTATTTCGCCTAATGATTATCCACCACTATATGTTGACCAATAATTCTAATGAAACGCTAACGTGAAGATAGCTTCAATTTTTTCAATGTAACTGTAACAAATTCGTTTTGCATTTAGGGAACTTGTAAAAGGAACCCTCTCCTGAATCGGGAAGAAACGGGCTTTCTTTCCTGCTTTAGAGGAACGTGTACAACAGTGCGAAGACCTGGGGCCGAATTCACAAAGCTTTCTCTTTGGCTACGCATTTTCTTAGCCGAAAGTTCTCTTATCTGGAGGGATTACTATAGCGCGGGTATGAATTTAACTTATTCGGCACTTAAGAGGGCAAGGAGGACACACGATAGCTGATTAAACGACAAGGAAAGAAAGAAGTGTGTGCCGATAATATCAAGGTAGCACGCAAAGCGTCTACCATCGAGGGTATACGATGACAGCCAATGATTTGCTGCATCCAAGTTTCAGTTCCGCGAGCGTCTGCTACAGCGCTTACGGGATGCCGCGTACGTTGTAATAGCCGTTTTGGCGGTCTGTGCAAAGCCAAGCACCCGCCTTTCATCAACGACTGTAGCTAAAAACGAAATTGCTCGATGGCCTTAAGTCATCGAGCAATCCATGCACTATCACGCCAAGTACAAGTAAACAACACTCCAGGTGTACCACATAAATGAAACCAGACATAAATCGATGCATGCAATGTTTGAAAATGTGCCTCGAATGTCTTTCCCTATTTAACGCGACCAGTTACCTTACATTTCATTGAAGCTGCGCTGCTACTTAACTAATTCGGTGCAATCTAGCACGGTATAGTGGTGAACGTAAGGGTGTTTTGTACCTATAGTCAAAGGTAGCCTTTGTTACAATATTCTTATTACAAGACACATGAGCGACTTTGGTGCCTGCAGACGAATTGTGCGGAAATAGATAACAGCAGTAATCAAATGAAATTGTGAGCGCAATTTTGCTGGTTCCATGCACCGCAGCATTTTTATAAAGCCGGAATGTGAGAACGTGCATACGCTTACACTTAGGTATATGTCTACGTAAAATGAGGGAGACTCGTCGGGAGGTGTCTCAGTGCTAATGCTTTTCACAAAACACGGTGCAAATATTTCGCCCAGCGTTGTTTGAGTGCGCAAAGCAAGGGAGGTGTATACGAGTCTTGAGGTCGAGAGACGTTATCACACGTGCGAAAAGGATGAAAAGAGAGAGAGACTCTCGTTTCGGCTTCACGAAAGCTTGAAATTGATAGATAATAAAGACAATTTTCTGGCCCAGCAGACGTCAGGGAAAGTCTCCGCAAAACAGGGTCAGATGCTCGGAGAGCATAAAAAAGTGGAGTACGCGTTATATGGGAGTGACAGCCACTCAGAAAGCGAGATGAAGTGTGACTGTCCTTAGGTGTGAGAATCAATGCTAATAAGAGAGTTGAGTTGATGAGCCAAAACTTTCCTAAATAACGATAATGAAAGCAAACTGAGCAATCGCCTAGTGAAAGTGACACTAGTGACAGTGAACTCATAATAGTTGATTAGCGTTGTCACAGGCCGATATATATTTTTATTTTCTTATCTATATTTGGAAAACTACGAGAAGGTAGCGTACGTTAAAGCCGGCTATCCCAACGTCATGACAGTAATGTACAAGAATAAATAGCGCACGGGTATACAATCACACGTGGCGGTTTCTATCTTCTAGTAACCTTGGGAAAACGCATTCTAACTATTTTTTCTATTTTTGACAAAGTTTCACGGGACGTTTTTGCATTTGGCTTCATTCGAAGGAATGACGATATATCAGCAATAAGGCGAACACAAGCACTGCTGCAGTGAACGAGCGGTTACAGCGCTCAAATACTATCAACGAGGTACTTGGTTCGATTCGCAGAATCACTGAGCACTTTTTTTTTTTCAAGAGGTTGCCCGGCCTGACATTATGCGTGGTGGCGGGTACTAAGTTTTTGAGAAGTAGGCTTTCGCACTTGCTTCTTTCACTCCCCTTTTGACCCAAAAGCGCTGTACTGTGCTCCTTCAAAAATTAAACAATTCAGGGTTCATAATTTTCTCCTCCATCCTCTCTTATCGCAAAAGTGTCCAGTGCTGAAATACCAATATCATACCTGGTATATTAGTTTTCACGTGTTTGGATATTCGACCAGCAATCAGTCTTCACGGTGTTTTGAAGAAAATCTACACATGCAGTGAGCTAACTGCTTGCAGCCAAGTTGACTGCCTTTGTAGGGACACGCTTTCGTGCTAATTTGGTGGGCATCATCACATGCAGCAAGACCAAAGAGCACGGACAGTTAGAGCTGATGCAAACAGAGTGATTAGTTTGTGTCTTCTCTCCCGCTATTTGTCATGCTGCACGCTTCAGTGTAATGTCGCTGTCAATGGTTAAAATGAACTATAGCAGTTAATCGAGTTCTGCTGAGAGGGTCCCGTATTGTCCAGAATGGAACAGAACAATGGCAATTTGATTTGTGTGATATTGAGATACCCTGCTTTTGGCTACTAGAATAAATTTCTAAACTGAAGTTTATTTTTTATTAACAACAGTTCCAGTGCAGATGAAAGGTTCATGGACAAAAATCGTGTATTCAGCTTGACTAGGTTTGTGACCTTAATTGTAATTGCGAACCGGTATCACAGTATGCATAAATATCACACACATATACAACCATGGGTGATAGCTTGCTTATTCTGATTAAAATTGAAAGGTTGAAATTGACATATTCAACCAACGCAATGTGTACGAGATATGCCATGTAGAGTAGCTATGCTCGAAACTAATCTTCGCAGGTTCGTTCCATTTTACCCAATTTCTTGCCCATGACTATAGGTTGGTAAATGAAACTTCTTCGAACACACATATTCTGTGTAAGGTTACATTTATTTTTATGCAGTACAAAACAAATTGAAATGTATAATGGCTCAAAAGAGAAATAACTAGAAACAAATTCAGCCAAATCATTACCAAACTTATTCACCAATGATAAACGGACTCTCATTTAAAAGATACATACATACATACATACATACATACATACATACATATACGCACACACACATATACATATGTACACCCATACATACATACATACACTCAGGTGTAAATATTAAACTGAATGGCTATAAAACAACAATTCTAATACACTCATTTTGAATATACTACAGAAAGTAACTTACGAGAGATATCCACCGGCACTGTTATGTCTGAACACGGTGTTTCTCGAATTATCTCGCAAAAGCTTGATGCATAGTTTTCTGCTGCTGCCCAGTGGCAAGCAGTTTTTATAAAAAACACAAGAATAAAGCCCTTGACAATGTCATGCTAAAAAAAAGGGCTGTGCATCAATATTTTGTACATGTCTGCAATATCACTCTGTTTATTTACATAGCTTGGCTCATTCACAACCCACTAACAAAGCATGTTAGGACACTTGGGCTGAAAGTTGGCACAGCACGAGTAAATTTTAGACAAAACATGAATAATACAATTATAAGCTACTAAGCTCCTTGGTGCAAACAGTGTTTATATTGACAGCTATAGGTGCCATTTCGTTTCCCCAAAACACTTCTCAAAAGTAGAATCAACTTTATTTAGCTAAAAGTTTCTATTCTGGCGCGTCGTGGTGGCTCAACGGTGGAAGCGACTCTTTCGGCCAAGAAAACAAAGACCAATTATTTTTCCAGTTCGTGAATTCACCCCATGCTAACATTGAGGCAGCTGGTAAGAGTGCTTTTGGAGAGAGGAAACCACCACATTCCCACCAGTTGTGGCCTTGGGTAGCTACTTCACTTGGACAAAATGATGAAAAACACTCCTCAAGAAGACTTCAAAGTTTGCACATCAACACAGTTCCCATACAGCTGTCTATTAGTCTGCTTGAAAAATATTGAGTTTACTGGTGGGCAAAGACTGTACACTATGTGAGGTGATGCTCCAGTGCACTGCATGTATGTCTTGCTGCTGGCCTCAACTGCGATGTTGCTCAGCACATATGTGTAAAATAACAACTAATACTATGCCACTGCAAAGTAATTATGTGTCGTTTGCATGAAACAGGGACAACAATAAAGGAACATAACAACATTTGCCTTCACAAAGTTCAGAAAATGTAAATAAATTTCCACAGAGTTCTCACAGTTCATCTGAGGATAATAATAATGGTTGTAAACACATTCTTACTTCCACTAACAAACTATTTTAAGATGCCAGATTCAATATTAGAGTATACCAGCACTTTTGTAGGGCTAAACAATTGTAGAGGCACCTAAAAAAACACAAGTGAATGCATGGTATAGCTACATATAAAAATAAGTACTTTTATTTCTAGTCTGAGTAGAGCTGCATAGATGATGATGATAAGTCACTTGCATTAACTTATGAACAAACCTATCCGAGCAAAGTATACATTTAAAAAGTTACACTTACACAGTAGATAAGTAGACTGTTGAAGGACGGACAGGCAGTGGGATAATACCCAAGCACTAAAATCTTCTGTTAAGATATACTAGGAGTAGTGATGATCTACTTCCTTCCAAATAAAATAATCCACATAGATTCACTTCCCAGAGCTTATACACTCATGGCATCATTGGTGCTATACAAATGAGTGTACACTGAAGGATTACATCGACTAAGTACATGATTACTGCATCCATGGCTTTACTTCTTGTACTACAAAGAATGCAGACACAGTTACCATTGGCGACCATGGATGCTGTGATTTCTGGCACGTAAATGTAGAGGCACGCAGGCACTTAACACGCATGTTAAAAACTTCAGCTCAAAAATATTTGCCCACTAACACTACAGCAGCCTTTAAATTAGTGTCATAGTTTGGTATCTTCCATGCAAAATTTAAATAATTTTGAATGCAAGCAAATGAACTGCTGAATAATGCACTGCTAAGAAGTTAAGCAGCAGCTACTCCTGACATCACAATGTGCTTTTTCTGCTGTTGTAAACTTTGAGCAGGAGAACAGTCACTGGCAGTCCCTTTATACTTGTTGGTCTTCTGTGCTCTGTTCTTGATACACTGTACGTGACCGTGGAGCACCAAACCCCTTGTTACTGCTGGAACTTAGAAAAATACAGATCATTGTTACAACCATGCTACATGCAAGAGTGTATAGTTGTCAATTATGTGCTCATATTTACAGATATTGTATTTTCAGCTGCCAATGACAAGCCTCAACACACACACACACAAACAGTAAAGACTGAAAATATATTTAATAAGATACAAGAGCAAAACTACAATGTTATAGATGAAGGCATGAAACTTCTGCCAGACATAAAAAGCCAATAAGGTTTCTTCTATTTTGACTTTACACTAGGTGCGAGAAGCAGACCACCAATAAGTTCACTAAGAAATACAAGTTAGACTGCATTACAACGCAACAGCCAATGTTCCTAACTTTAAGGCTGTCTAACATAGCCAGCTCACCGTACTGCGTATAGGAGCAAGTGGGCAGTCTAGAAGACACAAAGAACTTGTGGATTATGTGTGTTTGTTGCTGACATCTATTATTCTAAATGAAGAAAACCTTTCAAAAATGCACTTCATCAGGGGAAATAATCTTACACAACAAACACAACGGGCTCCTACAGGTGCCACCAACACTCACCATTATTGTTGATACCAGTGTCTTGCCGGATGGATATGCTGCGTCCTGCACAGAACACATAAGGAGCGCTCCATGACTTGGATTGCATGTGTGCTAGCTGCATCGCTCTGCTGCTGAAATAGGCTAGCCACCGACAGAGAAATGAGAAGCCATGGCTTTGAAACACACTGAACGTCACCTTTAGAGATCAACAATGCATACTTAGGTCAGGTACAATTTGTAGAAAAATATATATCACTATGCAATCGTAGTGAACATGTTCGGCTGAAACATAAGCAACAGCACTGAGAGAGAAAAAGCTACATTAGGTAAAAGATGCAGTTACTGGCCCTATGTCATCTGAAGCTTCTTCAATAGGTCTTTCTCCTTACAAGTTGTGAACAGCCAGGCAATTTTCACCCACTTGCTATTTCCTTCCAGAGCACTTGATCCACAGAGGAGTCACAAGCTCGAGAGCTCAATAAGGAATCAAAGTATTTGTGCTCGTTTCAAAGCACAAGCTTTTGAGCCTCAGATTATTGGAGTTTCATTCATAAGCTGCAGGCTTTCAGCTTTCAACATTCTCAATTATCTTGCAATTTAGTTCTATAAATGTTGAATAAGAATGATGTGTAAGAATATTACAGGTATCCACTGAAAGCAACCATGCTTGGATTTTCAATTTGTGCACAGTAAGCGGTGTTCACGTAATCGTATGTATTAAAGAAAAACTAACCTTGCAGCCAGCCGTTAGGCAGTTTTGTGCGCTCGAAGCTCCCAAGCAGATCGCAGTCCTTCCAGATGAGGCTGTTATCCATGCTTCCACGCCCCATCCGCTGAATGATAACAGTCCCAGCGGTGACATAGGCTTGCATAGTTAGGGAGAACGCGTCCTTCCGATTTTTGTACAGGTGCTCCAAGTAATGATGAGGATTGATGTGCCAAAATGTTCAACCAATGAATCACAGGACCTTAACAAACCAATCTCTGCGATCTGTGAAGAGCCAAAAACGAGATATTTAAAACAATCATTAAAGCACTCATTTCTAATACTTATTTGAGGAAGCTATCACTTCGTTAATGTGACCAAAATCTGCTATAATCACTTTGAAATAAAGTGAAGCCTCATGTAAAATTTACGTACCGCAATATATATGTCCTACTGAAGTATAGTACTAGCACAGTGGTTATCGTCTATAGAACTATTTTCCAAAATAACATAAATTTTTTAAGTGCAACCTGGCTTCTGAAAAATAAATTCACATTAACTTTCCAACTATCAAACGTGGTCAATCGACAGGCCCAACCTCATAATCAAACAAGAGCTCACTTGTATCAAATCACAAAAAACTTTTTATGTATTTGCTCCATAATATATGTATGTATATAAAAGTAGTAGTATATTTTTCATGTTTCAACTTACCATAGAGAAACATTACATCTGATGGGCTTAAAAACTTGCACACTTTATAGAATTGCGTGAATTATAGTACTGGTAAAATTTAGTTCTGCAAGGTGAACTCACCGATGGCAGCATTTAGTAGCCGTCGGTGTCATGAGGAACCAAGTACGGCCAACAGGCAAAGGGCATCTGCAGACTGGAAGCTGCCAATGACAGCAATGAAGGGCTGGCCAGGCGTGCACGTCCATTGATAAAGTGTAAGAACTGGCCATGACCGGCTGTTGTCAAGGCTCTAGTGCCGTGAAAAACGATGGCCAGACGAACTCGGAAACCTGTAGTTAGGCGATATTGGCCTACAACTTTATCCAAAGCAAGGCACCGGTGAAATCTTTGCTTTTTCTGGGGGCCGAAGGGAAGCTTGACGTTCACTGGCTCTCGCTGCCACATAGAACTCTCTAGTTGTTACCGAAGAACAGTCTAGGCGCGCTTCCAAAGTAACACGATCCACAACAGAATGTAGCATCTCGCAGTTTTGGTTGATCACATCACAGCGCTAGGACTATGGTTATCACAAAAAGGAGAAGTGACGACTTAATAAACAAAAGCGCCAAGCTGCCCCACCACAACTTCGCCGGGCAAAACAGTTATCAACGCTGTCTTTCAATTTTCGGTCACACGAGCACAGCTTGTTCACAAGTCTTGGAACGTCAACACAGCACCACTGTTCACAACGAACATCGTTTCACTCCCGAACAGTACATTGCTCTCAAGTAAATAGAAGCGTACGGGCTAACTAGTGGCGAAGCAAGAACCGAGCGCGTAGTTCATACGTTTCCGTACGTACTTGGGGTCACTCAAGTAACGTGTCAAAACGCTGTCAATCCGAAATGTCGCACAACACCCAACTGAGAGACTGGAAAGTCAAGCGAACGAACTGTTTCCGGCACACAAATACACAATGCAGGCTTCTCGAGTGCTAGTTGCCGTCGATACATCGACCCCGATCCCCGCTTGATAACCACACCGACGCACAGGCTTCGCTGCGCTTCACCGTACACCATTGCACTGCCACAGCTTTCCGCACTGCTCACACGCACTGAAAGAGCTGCTGTAATCACAACACATCCGGCCAAACGCTGAAGTAACTCGTGCGACAAGCATTTGCTGAAAGTCGCACCGACCGATATGCTGTTTACGACGCCATGTTGTTTTCGACAACTGCACCGCACGTAAGAGAGCTCTTAGAAAGTACTTGCACTATTTTCACGGCGTAAAAAAAATTTCTCTCATGTGCGAGGGGGGTGATATGACGAACAAGACAGGCGTGCCAGATGAAAGATGTGTTTTGGCAACGTCACGGAGTGAGCTGATGTAGAGGGTATTGCTTCACAACCAATCACAAGCTGTGCCTGTCGGCCAAGCCGTCGTCTGCTCGCGTTTGTCGTCTGCTTCGATCAGAGCATGCGACAGGGGATTCGCCTTCGCAACGCTATTATTATCAGGTCAAGTGGCCGCTGCGTCGCACAAAATACATGTCAGTGGCTCGCTCTACCTTTGAATGATGTTCGTGCGCCAAGTTAAATGGCTGGTAATTGACGCAGGGATGAATTCAGCCAAGGTTTGCTCCAGAATCGTGAAGGTTTGCATATTTTCGGTGTCATACAAAGTTACTAGGGTCATTTTATTCCGATTGCTTGCCATATTATCATGGTCCATATCGGTGTCTGAACAGTGAGGGTGAAGATGCATGATTTGTTTGTAGTTCCATGCGTAATCACGCGCACCCCTAATAGGCTTTGGTTTACAAAGTACGCTTTGTTCCAGATCGTCCCAAAGTGTATCGACAGCTGTATTTCAGAGATCGCAACCATTGGACAGTTAGAGCCAATGAAAGTACACTAGAGCACAAACTTTATGAACCACTCACTGAAAACTTCCTCTCATTTTTATTTCCAATAGCGTGCAAAGAATGTGCTCCCATTAACCTCTTTGGTGGTAATTTCAACCAATGAGGCAAGGATCTCGAGTCGCACTTTTAATTGGATGAGATGGGGCGCAACACAACAACATAACAAATAAGGTTGATCCTTTGTCATGTCGCGTTGGAATGCACTGACCATTCACGTATCACATTGGTTTTCATCCAACCACAAATCTTTACATGCGTAGTTTTATGCCATTGACGCCCAATAGAATTCTTCAATTACTGCGACTTCGAACTTATTGGACGGTGGTGGTTGTCAACACCATCCACTGCGTACAAGGGAAACAACACGCGAAGCTCAAAGCGCCGAAAGAAATAAAAACGCACCAGCAGTCATCAGGCAGCCCTTAATGGGCATGAATTAACTCAAAACCAGCCAGGGCACCAAAGTATACCGCTGCGGCAGCAGGTTCTAAGTAGCCACATTGTTCCTAAGAGTGGTCCGGACCACTCTTGGGATTTTCTCTCAGCCATGCTGTTTTTACGCACAATTTCGCTTCGTGAATCCACTTACGAGCACTTTTCAGTGACGTAAGCAAATATAGCAACTGCATCACCATCGCTGACATGTTCCCGGGCAGTCACAGCGCGCTTTATTTGCAGTGTCCGATGTGACAACTATAGCCTCTTACGACGTTTTTTCGTTTCGTGAATCGACTTACGCAACAAAATTTCTCTTGCGCAAAAATGTTTTCGTAAGTGAGTTTTGTGAATCCAGGCCCTGATTTCTAGACAAAAATTATTCCATTACAATCCATTGCAAATGTGTTGACGTTAGCATCCAACCCTGTGTTACAGAAATGCCTTGCTTTGAGACAACAGCTTTCTTGGTGTAAAAAAAAAAAGGAACGAAAGATTTGTTTTTTTTTTTGTATGACGCGCATACTGAAAGACCTAAACTCGTAAACAAATTGTTATATCCATGGGCTTTCTAAATTCCGCAGTATTTGGAAGCATCCTGGCTTGCAAGATGGACGTTTAAAAAAAAGTATGTGTAGTGGTTTGTGCTGAGGTGAACACTTAAGGCATTCTTCTTACAATTATTCCTGCCAGTTGAGCCAGGACACACCTAAATTCCTTCCACAAAAAAGTGAGGCCCCCTGCTCCCAACCGGGCTGCAGGAATTAGGCGCATCCTACTTCTTCTAACCACAACCACCACCACCACTTTCAAAATGTAGATAAGCAGAAAACCTTTATTTACACCGAACCAAGAATGAATCATTGCCGTCTGACTCCCCACTCTTTTTTTTTTATCACAACCAACCCTTGTTGTCCCTCAAGCCAAGCTTCTTCTACAGCTCTAGGAAGGGGGGGGGGGGGGGGGGGAAGGGGGGAGCCGCTTTTTACTCGCGTGTGACTTTCAAGCTTTAGCCTCCTCCCCCACTCTTCACCTGTTTGCTGTGCTGCTTTTTCGTACGGATACCACGAACCCGTATGCTTGCCTGTGGCAGTCTTTACACGCTCTTCTCCCACTTTGTAGACCATTGTCATAAAAGAGGAGAAGATGTCACGTGATAATTGGGAAAGGGATATCAAACCTTGCTAGAAAAGAGGTCGGAGATACCATCGTGTTGGCACTTCCATTTCTTCTGGTCACCGCCATCGCAACAGTCACCATCCACCGGGTCTAGCTTCCGACCACGACACCTTCCACGACTACGATGCCGCGCAAATCGGTAAGCAGTCCTCATCATTTCACTTATCGCGTTCGGTTAAGGGCGATTCGCGCATGCCTCGTTTGTGGTACATGTTCGCGCTTGATTCGATAATTTACTGAACAACGTTGTCATCCCAGGGGATGCAAGACTGTCGTTTACGAAAATGATTTCGCCTGTGAATAATGTACGCGATAGTCATACCATGAATTGAATGAGGCATCATTGTGGTCAAGTACTAGAGTGGCAATTTCTCTTGGCCATTATTGTGTTCCATTGTGCAGTACTTTGTTCGCGCAATTACTGGTAGAGAAGTTTTAAAGAGAAAAACTATGCACGCTGCAATTCGTGGTTCTTATCCGCTTTCTTCCAAGCCTCGTGTAATGGAAGTCGGAGGACACTTATCCTGTGCATCCCGCCGGTTGCTTTAGCTGCCGTTTTCTGTAGAAATATTTAAAAAACTGAGGTCATAAGGACACCAAATATGGTCGTACTACGTGCTAGGCTCTTGTGCTAACGTCAGGTAGAAATATAGTTATAACGCGAGAACAAAACGACGACACAAAGACAAGAAGGACACGAGCGCTCCTTGTCTCTGTGTCGTCGTTTTGTTCTCGCGCTATAACTATGGGCATGCCATACCAACTAGCCCAAGCTGCTACACGTCAGGTAAAAGCCGCGGCTAAAAACAGTTTCGGCAGCCACGCGCTCCGCTGCTCTAGACAAGCGTTATTCTGTAGGTACAATGTTTTGCGTGTAGTCGATACGTGTGCTTAAATTGCAGCTTTAACGATAGTTATAGCGCGAGAACGGAACGATCACAAAGAGACAAGAAGGCCTCTTTGTCGTCGTTCTGTTCTCGCGCTATAAGTATCGTCATGTCATACCAATTAGCCCAAACTGCCACAGTACAGCTTTAAGCGGTGAGACTGCTGATGCTATTTTTACACCGGTGAATCTTAAGTAAATGGGTGTCCTCCTTGCTTACCAGATGGATAGAGAGACGAAAAGCTTTAATGAATTCTTATTTTCTGTGTGTGTATTCGATACAATTTTGCATTTTTTGTCTATTAGTTCTGTAGATCCTCCTCACTTACTCTGTTTTATTGAGCCGTGTAACTGGAGTCGAAACAACAAACAAAATGAATTGATCAACAAGTGAAAACAATGCATATTGCATATTGGTAGCAAGCAAATATAAAGGCCTGAGCACACGCACCAATTGCAGCAGAGGTTTTTCGACATGGCGTCGTGCTCTCTCCGTATAGAGATAAAAGGTTTGTGATTACGCGAAGCTGTGCACCCATTATGACGCGGCATAATGCCGCGTTAAAATGCCCCGCGCTAACGCGCTACATTGGTTGCGTGTGCTCAGGCCCTAAGAAAAACGTGACACCTATGCGTGCCGAGCTTCAATTCCCTGCATTACTAAGCTAAACTTATTTTACTTATTTTTTATTTATTTATACATACTGCTGCCTCGATTTCGAGACAAAAGTATGTATAAATAGCCGTACCATGAAATTACCGGTTTGTTGATGCAAAGAGGGATGGTGTTTTGAGAATAGCCGCCCGAAAGTTCGTTAGAGGCACAGTGTGAAGCAGTGGTTTTCATCTCCGGAGCTGGCAACCGACAAGGAAATATCTGAAAGTGAAGAAAAAAAAAAGTGGTTCGAGTCAAGCACACCCTATGCGAGGCGCTTGCTCCTTCACACTCTCGGCACTGCTGCACAGCAACCGGTTTTTCTAGCAGGGGGATAAAAGTTATCAAAGGTCAGAGAGAGAAACCTATGAGTGGTCCACTGAAGCTAATCCTCACCATGTGCGCTTTTGTGTAGGCACTGGTGTTCGGGGTGTTATCCGAAGGGCTATTCGGGGGAGGGGGGGGGGGGGGTTGTGATTTTTTTTAAGAGCAGCCAAGCGAGCTTTTCGAAGTGACGAGTGCGTGAACCTGTTCAGACCGCTTGCCTCCTCCGGCAAGCAGCGCGGCTGAAGAAACGCGCATGTCGTGCTTTTGCGCACGTGTCGCTGTCACGTGGCAACGATTCTTCCAAGAAGAACACCGCCGCGACTTTACACCGTGGCGTTTTCCCGCCTCCGGTGTGAACATGCCTCAAAGGGATCCTAAACGAAAATTGGAAAAAGTGACGAAGCTTCGAAATTCCACTCGGCAGATGCACCTGCTCAGATGAACAAGTTTATTCCCCGTATTTTCGAACAGTTGGTTGTATCGTTGGTGGATTGTGAACGCGCGGCGAGCAGTGGCGTCCAAGTTCCCGAGGTGCATGCAAGATGCACGTGTTTTTGTCCTCCTCTTCCTTTTCTTCAGCTGTCCTTTCACTCCACTCTTTTTCTTCCTCAAAAGCACTGGCGCTTTGCCCCAGCCGGGAGAATAGACCTCTCCCTGTTTGTAAACAGTGTGACGTCACTGCGGGCGCCCCGCCCACCATACCATCTCTAGGAGCAGGTGCAGGTTGGCTAGAAAGTTCCGCCGGCAACATCTTTCTGAATAGTAGAGCTGCGTGTCTGCATTTCTTTGACAGAAATTTGTGCCCTGCTATGTCCTTAGTCACAGCTTTTAAAAGAAGGGGGTCGCCGAAGGGTCACTGCTCATAGTGTGGAAATCACTCGTCGTAGATGGATCTATCAATAAAGAAACTTTATTAGGAGTACTGAGAGATGCGACTATAGCACGCAGTAGCCTTCACCCACGTAAATGGCAGTCATAAAAAAATTAATCTTTTTCAAAAGCGAACGTTTTGAATGTACACGGTAACTGGCACTTAGAGAAATGTTTGCATGGCATGAATGTAAACTCATTCAATTTCCATCGTGGCATGTGCCCTGCAACTTTAAACGAGGTACAGCATTGGTGGTTTTGAGCTGCTGTACGCAACGTCATGGATAAGATTCTCACTCATTGCGAAAAACTCTGATTAAAGATGACTCACAAAAAAAAAGAGACACTTCTTCCCGTGTGTAAGGCTCAGTTTAACATATCTTCGTCAAAATTAAAGTGAAATTCTGCCGCTGCGTTTCTCAATAACCCTGTGAAAATTATTTATGTAATGTAAAACCCGACAATTTAATAATATAGATTTGCAACAATATTATTGGCACAGTTACCTTGCCGCATTTGACACGTATGACGTGTTGTCGTACCTATATTTCTTCTTTAGGCCTGATACACAAAGTTCTAATGCTAATTGTCACTTCATAAGGATCGAGCTGTAAAAGTGCAAAATAGATAAGACACGAAAATTTCCGCTGTTTCCATTAGCACCTACCAGGTATCCAATACTACCAATTATAGCCGTAGTGAAGAGTATATGCAGATTCGACAACGCTGCAACACGCTTATACCTAGCTCATGCGTAGTTGTATATATTATCCGGAGATCACGCACTTCTATTTTTCTGCACGCCGCGCATACGTTGAGATTTACCCACTCACAGGTGATCGCGTCAAATGTATTTTTACCTTGACTAAAATGTCAGATCGTAAAATTCCGTCGACAACCCATTACTGCGACCAGTTCACAACGAATACCAGTGTTTTCGCAAACAGGACGCATCGCGTTATTCACACTGCACACACCACGCACAGCAATCCCAGTTTCACCGTCCGTAATGGTGAAACAATATTTTCGATGTCTTTCAACACTCACTACACGCCACAGCCAACACTGCATCATTTTCGAGGATGATGCCGCTGTTCCTCGCACAGGCCGCCACGTGTGTTCACTTCTCCGTGATAAAAAGCCAGCCAGCGTGGCAAATATTTCATTACGCACTTTTCCACATACCTAGATGTTCTCTGACACATACCACACCTAATGTTGCCATTGTGAGATGAAGATTAAGCTTTCAAAAAGAAAAAAAAAGCTTGGCCCAAGCACCGAGCGACTGCACCCCACTCAACCACCGGTCACGTCACACTGTAACTTACCCCGGTAGAGGCCAATTGTTGCTCGTCATGCCGGTTCTGGGAACCAGAGGGAGAAATGAGTGAGTCGAGAAACGCAAGCGACGGCTGGCATTGTTGGCTTGCCCGTTTCGCGTGAGTTTGACGTCCCCAACGCCACCTGCTGTTTATGGCGTGGCCGCTCGCTGCGGCAGTTTATGTAAACGCATTAAATTCATTTTTTTATCTTGTAGCTTCCGTCTGAAATGAAGGTTCGCTCTATCGATTTCAGGACTCAATATTTTATTTTCCTTTTTGAAAATCTTGGCGGTGAAAACTTTGTTCAGTATCCCTTCAAGCTTTACGACGTGAAAAAAAAAAAAAAAACTTGTCGTTATTATGCCACCAGGCCTACCACCCATTGCCTTGCAACCGGTTGCCCAACTGTTAACCTTCTTGACTAGCCCGAAGCCTGTAGTTATTTCCCTCTCTGGCTTTCGAATACCTTACGGAGGTGTTTCACTACGACCGTGCTATGCTCTTAACCTTTGTGTTCTGCATCTTTAACAAATAAACAAACAGTGTCACGGTACACGCATACGCACAAAAACGGCTGGGTTGGTTGATACGATGTTCCATAGCCCTATCAATTCACGTTGCAACATACGAGAACAAGAAAGCATGGACTTAACAACCGGAGTCTACCACTGTTTTTTTCTGAACTTGGAAGACTTGCAAAGCCAAGCATCTTTCGGACATTACGTCCGATGAACCAGTGCTGCAAAAAGTGCCGACATTTCAGTACATGTACTGATTTTTTTTGCTACCTACTGATTCTTGGATAAGAAATTATATACTGATATTTACGAAGTTCCTAGTTTTTTCTCTCTCTGTTTTTTTTTGTTTGTTTCAGTAGCAACATTGCAACTCCCGACTCCTTCTAACGCGCAATCTGCGGCTGCTGATTTGTCCCTCCCAATCTAACGTACCTACAGTTTTTCCTCTGCTTAAAAAATTTAGAAACTTTATCCCAACCTAGAATATTGACAAAGCCGTGCACATTCAACAGGGTTTACCGGTGCGAAGTTTGGGAAACCCTAGCGTGCCGAAATTTGGCCAGATTTGCACGGGGTTTCCGGTACTGTATTTTTTTTTTCGTTTCAAATGTCGGTATAGTTGCGGATAGGTACTAAACTCATGCTTTACCCTTTTTTCTTTCGCAAAGCAAAGGTAGATATCTAGGCAAATTGTACTTTTTAGCATCGCCCTCTCTCTCTTGTTACCTCCTAATGATAATAACCTCACTATTTAAATGTTGTCTCATAAATTCACTTTCTCTTTTTTCTCTTGTTGTTATGGTATAATTCTCATGCCTATCACGCCGCTTGTTGGCACTTCACAGGCTCCGAACATGTTGTTCTATAGTACTTTCAGAGTACTTTCAAAATGCGCGCCAAATTTAAAAAGCGCGACATCAGGGGCGTAGCCAGGGTGTGGCCCACTAGGCTCGTGCCCCCCCCCCCCCCCCCACCTCCCGCGAATTTTTTTCGCATGAAATAGAAAGCAAAAAATGACTATTTGATTGGAGCGAACTCCCTCAAATCAAGGTGCTCTTCCCCCTACTCCTCCTCATTAACCAAAAAACATTTCTGGTGACGCGCCAGCGCGAATTGGCTCTAATATTGCTATATTCATAGGTAGCAGAAAAAAAAAACTGAGGGATTCGCCAGTGAGCTTGAACAAGCTTGGTAATATATTTTTTTATTTTCGCGGCGAAAAGTAGGTAGCTGTACTCATAATTTTGTATCCCTTCATGCGTTTTCGTCCCTTCTCTCGAACATGTTACATGCGACAACGACAAGAATGCGGGGCTACCACAAGAGTGCTACGAAAACATGCGTCTCTACAGCGTTTGGGGTACCAGCATTTCCCTAAGCAGGGGGTCGTGAAGTCCTCGGTGTTCAGAGTTCGTTCGTCGCTAATCGTCCTCTTTGGGGCTCGCACAGATTCGCTGCGATCTGCGGCTTTTGCACCAGGGACTAGCCAGGACACGCTGTAAACTGACACCCTACAATAAAGTACACCCATAACATGAATGTTTCGGTTTGTCAATACACCCTTTATCATAGGGTGTCAGTTATAGATATGCAAATCGTACTCAAGCGTGGGCTTGCGTGCTTATGCGGCGTTATGTCGATCAGGAATACAAAGGTTCAATTACGTAACAAGCGCGGCGTCGCGGCTTGTTACGTCAGAAAAGCGTCATGAGGAAGCAGGGAAATCTGCGTTTTTTTTTGGATGCTATAGCGTGATCGGCTACGGTTAACTCGTTCTTCGGTGCGCCAACTATGCAGGCCTTGGGAGAGTTACCCACCTCCGTTTGGTGGTGTGTAAATGCTGCCATTCACGAACACCAAAAGTTCGAATCTGCGCTCCTTTGGAGCTGGTGAGCCCTTTACCCGCGACAGCCTTTTACTGCATGCCTTAGAGAAAAAATATTCTTTGATCACGAAAGAGTACAAAAATACAAGGCTTACATAAATACCGGTATACACGTGGCGAAGACCTGTGGGTTCACTTTGTTTATGGCTTTCGCTTAACAAGAAAAGAACATCGCTGCTTACGTAGTTCGAGTTGTATGCGAGAGGTACTGCTCTATAATGCCGGTGTGGCTGTGATTCGTAAATGTTTGGAAACCAAATATTTTCTTGCTCTCAAATCATTTCAACAAAATGTATACCATTTTAGCGCATAAGCAAAAATTGTTTCAGGATCGTTTATTACATTTCCAAGAAAACTAATTGGACTATACTTACGCAAGAAGGTACTGTGGTGCGACGTCGGACAACACTGGAATATCGGATCGAACAGCTTCCTGCTGCTTTCTTAATAATGCCGGTGTCATACGGGCACTCTTGATCCCAATCAAGGAAGACCTGAATTAGGCTCGATACAGATCGAAGGCCTGCTACGTGGTGACTTCAAGCGCGGTTTCGATTAAGGCGATCGCGATCTGGCTCCCAGACTGATCTGGCGGAACATGGGAGAGCCCTTTGCCTCGCAGTGGACGTAGTCAGGCTGATGATGATGATGATGATGATGATGATGATGATGATGATGATGATGATGATGATGATGATGATGATGATGATCTGGCTCCCAGACCGCGATTTTCCTCACGCTTGTGCCAAACTCGATTGGTCATAGGCTGGAACATGTAGCAGCGGACCACTGTTGATCGGGATCAACAAATTTGCTGCGGATTGGCCCGAATCGCCATCAAAGGTGATTAATCAGCCATCGAATGCCGGAGCGCTTTTTGGGTTTGATGACAGCTTTGCGAAAAAGAAAGCTGCAATAAGGAGAAGTGAAGACAGTAACGCACAGCATACTTACTAGCTGTTAACCTCATAATATTTCAAACAGTGACATGATCTCATGATCAGACAAGAAGTGTTTCCGGTTGTTTAAGAGAAGGCTACACTGGGCAAAGTAATTAGAACGTGTCGCTGTATTCACGCGGCTATATTAATGAATGATTTAGGTACTCTCTATCTTTCTTCATTTTTACAATAAGAACTGTTAGGAGCCTCCGTTTTCGGGGAAACATTTTTGTTTTCATGCCAGTTCATGCTGAAAACGGCCATATATGCTGTAGAATTAAGTTGCTAGGCAAGCATGCCTCCCTGTGTAAATGTTCATGACGTTGGCGTGCAATCATTTGTTACAGGCAGGCCGTGTTTTCAGGCAGCAGCTTTCTTTAATAAAAAAAAAATGATCGAAAGGTTTATTTAAATGGTGGCCATGCAGAAAGAAATAAAGCTGGTAAACAAATTGTTTTGTTCACGGAGTGTCCAAATTCCGGAATATATGTAGGTGGGCTAGCCTGCGCGGTGGATGTTAAAAAGAACATACGTGTACTGGTTAGTGCTGAGGAAAACACGGAAGATTTAGAAAAACATTGCACCTCATGTTCAAGTTGAGCCTAAGCGCACTTGAGTCCTTTGTTTTCACCGAACAAGGGATGAGTAAAAACATCTGTTTTTTTTTTTTACAAGAGCTTGCCTGCTCATCAAGCTAAGTCTTTGCTGACTGACTGGTTGTTGAAGGCTTGTTGTAGCAAAAAAAAAAAAAAAACATCAGGCACTCTTTACTGCAGCCCTTGCGGGGGGCGAAATGGTTTTGACTCGTTTATTATCTTTCACTCTCCTCTTCAACTAATTCGCCCGGCTGCTGTGCTGCATTGCCCCGCCGCGGTGGTCTAGTGGCTAAGGTACTCGGCTGCTGACCCGCAGGTCGCGGGTTCAAATCCCGGCTGCGGCGGCTACATTTCCGATGGAGGCGGAAACGTTGTAGGCCCGTGTGCTCAGATTCGGGTGCACGTTAAAGAACCCCAGGTGGTCGAAATTTCCGGAGCCCTCCACTACGGCGTCTTTCATAATCATATGGTGGTTTTGGGACGTTAAACCCCACAAATCAAGCAAATCAATTTGTGCTGAATTTTCGTGTGGATACTGTACGAACAGTCGTCGTGCTGCCTGTGGCATATTCGACACGCTTGTCTGTGCTCAGGTTTTGCGGACAGTTGACGTATAGAGAGTAGGAGAACTGTCCCGTGGTGTTCGGAGAAGGGAATGTGAAAGCTTGATAGATGGGAAACTTCTTCGCGTTCACGCAGTACGTACGCATTTGGTTTAGTCGTGCTCATTGCAACAATCACCACTGCGACGCCACGCGAAGCCCCACCACCGAACGCTATACGTCACTACGATGGTCTGAAAAGATCGCTTTGCCTCTTAAATCGGTAAGCAGTTCTCACAATTTTGTTTTGAGTGTTTCGTTTACTCGCCCTTTCTGAACACAAGTTTTCGTCACAGATGACACAGAACTTTGTCGTTTCAAAAAATGGTTGTCGCTTCTCTGATTTACGTGCGTGATCAGTAGTTTCTTGAATTGAAGGAGACTTCACTACAGTTCCTTACTAGAAAAGCAGTTCCTCCTAGTTATTGTCCTTTGACAATGTGAACCAGTTTGTTCTCGGGATACATGATTGAAAAGAACAAATTGTGTACTGAGTAATTCGTGGTTGTTCTCCGCTTTTTTCTTTCATACCGGATGTGATGTTAGTGCACTAAAAAATTTTAATCAATATTTGTCCTCTTTGCTTAACAGCCGGACATAAAAATATTTCAATGAAGTTTTGCCATTTTTGTGTATTCCGTGCAATTTTTTTTCTATATAACTTTTACGAATCCTCTCGCTTACTCATTGCTTCATTCAGCCCTATAACTAAAGTTAAAATAAACAAAATGAATAGATTGACAAATAGGATGATTGATAATGGCATATAAAATTAACGGAAAGGCATCCAATGCGCGGCGTCCGGCAATATTTCGATTCCCTGTACCTATAGGCAGGAATTGGTTTGTCGTCGAAGCTAACTGGTCATGTTTTGGGATTAGAAAAATAGCCGCAGGTATAATAGGGGTCGTTAAAGGCAATGGGTGAAGCGGTGTCTTCAATTGCCAGTATTACTGTCACATGGCTGGTAATTTCCCAAACAAAAAAAAACGTAATGCTGTTAGATAATCCTAACCTGGGGGGGGGGGGGGGGGGGTGGGTCCAGCTCATTTGCCGCGGGCTGCTTCCTTATAGATTCTCACTACAGCTGCACTGCAACTGGTCTTTGAAGGGGGGGGGGGAGAGAATTCGTTAGATGTATGCGAAACATACGAGCGAGTGGTCAAGTGCAGCTAATCCTCACCATTGCGCAGAAACTGGTCGAGGCAAAAATAAAGGTAAAAGTGAAAGATGGATGACAGAGATTCGCGAAAAGAAAGCCTGAAATAATTTGGAACCACCTAAAAGCACTGGGTAGTAAATGTGTCGCAAACCAACAACATATCGTAGATGAATGGGTAAACAAATTGGAAGGGTACGAAACGCTAGCTTACATCCGAAAGGTAGCAGCAAAACCGTTTAAGAAGGTCATCCAGAAGGTTTCCTCGATGAGTAAAAGAATGCAAAAAAGTGCAACCGAGGAAAGGTAGTACTTGAAAAATTCAATTGGAAGAAGGCCGAAGGAAAAATTCCAAAGAGTTCCTGTCACCCTAATTAACGAACTAAAACAGAGCACTAAAGAATCACTACTCAAATTTGTAGAAGAGTGCTTACAGAAGAGGGAAATACCAGAGAGTTGGCGGAAAAATGGAATTAATTTAATCTATGAAGGCAAGAGAGAAAAGGTCAACATTTTCTCGTATACACGGCTAACCATTACATCGGTGCAATACAGGTTGGCGTGGCAGGCGGTGAAATTAAAAATGGAAACGTGAGCAGAGGAAATGATATTTTGTGATAACTTCAGGTGCACGATTCCAAATCGAGAGGTGGTTAGGCGATAACATGTTTGTTCTTGCTCAGTGTACAAAAATAGCTAAAATGGAAAACAACCCCGCATAAGTAGCTTATCTGGATATCAATCGGGTGCATGACAACGTTAATCGGGAAATTTTGTGGAATATATTGACGGAGGTTGGCATAGATAACGACTGTGTACAACTTTTGAGAGACATATAACGAGAAAATACAGTTTGCATGGAACGGGAAGGAATAAGTTGCAGTGACAGCATTAAAATTGGCAAGGCGCTGATGCAGGGATGTCCTTGCCCCGCTGTTATTTATGCTGTACATGGTCAGGATGGAGAAATTGCTAGAAGATAGCGAAATTGCGTTCACTCTGTCATACACTGGCTGGCGCGATGATTGAGCAGCCGCTTCCAGGCCCATTTTAAGCTGACGATATTGTCCTACTTGTGGACAACATACAGTGGCTGGCAGATATATGCGGAAGGGAAGGCGAGGCCCTCGGACTAAGATGTATTGCAGCAAAACGTAGATTGGTGGTATTCAATGATCGCGAAAACCAGGTGGTCTAAATATAGGGCCAAGAAATGCCGGGTGGGGGGGGGGGGGGGGGAGCAGACCTTGATTTTGGGAGGACCTTTCTTATATGTCTATTTTTCACCATCTATTTTTTATACCACGGTGATAAAAAATTTTAAAGGGGGTAGGCACATGCCCGGTGTACCACCCCCTGGCTACGCCCCTGATAGAGCGTTATAGTGATACATTTGGTACGAAATGCTTCGAGGTCTGTGGAAAGACGTAATGGTTCCGGAGCTTACACTTGAGAACTAAGGGGTGTGCATGAAGTCATATGTGCAATCGAGAAGTGGATGTAAATCAAACGGCGATGGAACGGCTCGCGTTGGGCGTTCATCGACAAATAAGGCTGTAAAGGGGAATATGAGATGGACAGACATTGAAGTAAGGAAAGCTCAGAGCAAAATGAGATTTAAACAGAAGCCTTTGAAAATGAGGGAGAGTAGATTGGCAGGGAAGGTGTTCATGTATTTGCACAGGAAGAGCATGGACACAAAGTCAACCAAAAGAACTAGGAAGGAAGAAAGCAGACAAAGGCAGGGAGGTTTACCAGAAAGACACCCGGTTGACTTCCCTACACTGAAGGATTAGGGAAGGGAACCAGAAAGATGAGAACGAGGAAATAGAAAATAAGAGAGAGACAGACAGTATAGTATATTTATTGCAGCGTGTGGAGCTCCACCGCTAGTCAGAGGCGTTCACACAAACTCATCGTCTTCAAAAAACCACAAGAAGGCCTTCACTGCCTTGCGGGATGTCGAAAGATGGAGCTGTAGTAGCGCCTGCACAGTAAGTAACTGATCATTAAGTCACCGCAATGCGTTGGCAAGTACTTATCTCTCTGAAACAGATCGAGGACAGTGGCACAGCTGGTGTTCAATATTTTCGTTGGTGCTGCAAACATCACTTGCCGCACTGTCAGGGTCAAGTTCATGTAGTCCGTTACGTCGTGTGCTTGGTGTGTTCCACTCTGTCAGTGTGAGACTGCGGGCCAGCTGACGAATCTGCCTCGCAGCGTCCGCTCTTTAAAGCTGAAAATAACTGAGAGGCTCACCAGTAAATATACGCCTGGCAATGTGGTCGATATGACAACAAGAAGCAATAAGCAAAATGTTAGAGAGGTGGAAAGGGTTTCTTCGATGACAACGACGGGAAAAAAGCCGGCTCTCAGTAACTACCGAAGGGGCAAAAATGAACTAAGGAGAGAGAGGTTTTATGATAATTAAAGGGCAAGTGATTTACAGTTCGAAGCAAGGTCAGGTTGCTTTGTAATTTATAACGCGTGGTTATAAAGCGAGATTCAATAAAGGACAATGTACATGCTGTGAGGAGCTACGGAAGCAATAGAACAAGTTATGATTGAACGGGGTGATATCCACCTAGGTATAAATGTGGGTACGAGCCGACGTGATGTCGTGGGTTTTAGGGACAACCGTGGAAGGCTGAACATGTACGCGATAGAAGCAAGGAAGAGATGGCTAGCGTAGAGTGGCGAAAACTAGAAATAAAGGACAGAGATAGTGAGAACATGAGGTCATTCTGCCTGATGAGGCAAATAGATGAACCGTGAATATAGTTTTTTCATTGTTATAAGAAGATCGGTTTAATCGGAGTAGATAAGACGCTAGGCCAACATATGACGAAAGAAATCTTTTGATTTTACTTCCCTTGATTTTTTTTTTCGAGCCTGGTGACATACATGTCACCAACCCATTATTAAGGGGATGCTCAGAATCGATCCAGTGTCTAGGTGACTTTCCTAGCCTACTGTACTTTTACCACTCTTAATTTTAGTGAAGGCACGCGAGTACAAACTGATTTATTCACCCAACAATTATCATGGGGTTGTCGACCCCACCTCAGCCTATAATAGCATAGTAGACCATGCACCTGTCGTTCGTACAGACGACGGAGGAAGGCAAAACCACTAGCGAAAAAAGCAGTCTGTGGACGAAAGCTTTTGGCTGAAAAACAACATTGCAGGAAAGCCGCGTTGCATATTTTCGCAAATGGTCCATTAGCAGTATACTTCTAGGCAGGAACTGGTTTGTCCGGGCCAAGGAGAGCTGATTTGTTGTTATCGCAAAACCAACCGCACGATGGTTGGGATGCTAATAAGCAATGCGTAAAGTAGTGGCTTCGGTGCCCAGTACTGCTGCATGCCAAGTGGTTTTATGAAAGCGATGAAAACTAGGGGTCATGTGTGTGCTCTTTATTTTATTATTGTGAAAAGTATATGAGGATTAAGTGGTACGAATGCGTGGTGCCGGCTACGCCTCTGCTCTTGCAGAACAGTCATTATAAACAAACACAAGACTATAAAGGCACGTATAGAACATTCACACACGGAGTCAAAGTTCCTCAATACAAACATTTGCTCACGCCACACAGAATTCGAAAAGGAACACATAAGTAAGCCCGTAATTGAAATGTGCATAGAAAACATGAAATTTCGCTAAAACGTTCTCAAAAGTGATAATGTCTCGCGCGAGCAGACTTTTAAAAACTGCAATGTTTTTTTTTTCTTACCGCTCATTTCTTTCAGAACTAGTGGTGTCAGCTAAGCTAAACATGAGGGGGGATGGAGAGGTCACTTGCAGCCGGCGCAGTCTGCCTGCTCCTTAAGAATCTCAGTGCTGCGGCAGAGAAACGGCTCTTTCTAAGCGGAGAAAAGAAGTTAGACATAAGAGTAACGTATGAGTGGTCAAGTGAAACTAATCCTAACGAGGTGCGCTTCTGTATAGGCACTAATCCTCAGAACTTGGTGTCAATATTTTGTTTTTCACGTGACAACGACGTCATGGTTTACATAGTGCGTGCTACTTCCGCGCCTCATCGGGGGTGAAGTGAGCTAGGACTTTACCGGAGGAGAGTGGGGACCTTCTGTCCAACTGGACGAACAATACAATTATAGCGCGGTGGCGGAAACGGCGGAATTGCGGGCGGGGGCCTATAGATCCGCTAAATAAACTGGCGGTTCTTTGATTTATTTCATGTTAGAACCAGTGAAAACCCGTCCCCAGCTTACACATTAAGGGCGTAAGAATGATTTGCTCGTCTACCGACGACCATGCAGCATCACTTTCAGTATTGCCGCCATTTCCTTTGGACATCACAGTAGTCAGCGTCGTACTTACCGATTATGCTTACATGGTATGTAGCAAATAGGTCGGCGTTTATATTAGTTTCACCTGACCACGAAGTGTCTAAAAAATGTAATTTATTTAACGTAACAGCGTCTAGTTTTGTGAATGTTGACTGTTATTATACTATAATGTGACTGTTGACTCTATGTAACGGTTGCTCTTCAAGTTGTTAACATCATTTTTGACGGCACACCGATGTGACTTCAAGCGTATATTTATGTGACTTATGACTATTATGTGACTGCATGTAATGGTTGCTCTTCAATTTGTTAACATCAACGTTATTTTGCAATGTCATGTTTTAAATATTATGATAAATTTGATATTGTATGTTGATCTGCATAATTGATATTAGCCACCCAGTCGCATGTCTGAACGTTGAGGTAATGCAGATCAGAGCAGCTTCGGCCTCAGAGACTGTACTCCTTCGTGCCTGCAGTGCTGTCCTCTTTTTTATATGCGAAACAACTCTTTGCTAGCCTGTCTAATGCTGTCCCTCCGTATGAGTGCGCCGTGCGCCACAGGTGTTGGTGCGCGGCCGAGTAGGTCACACCACTGCTGCGCGTTGACGTCACGCTCCCCTCGCAGTATGCGCTGACGTCACTCCCTCGCCTGCTGAGCGCTCGCCGCGGCACCCGCAGCTGCCGCCTCGTCCATTCACCCGCAGCACCTGCCACGACTGCAGCTCGCTACACCACCGACTCGTCGGTTCACGAGCAATAAACCTGACGTGCGCCTAACGTACGCGTTGAAACATCTCTGTTCGTGTTACCTATATTACTTACGCCAGACATCGCTTCAAACGAACCACGTTAGTGCCGTTCAACCCATGACGCCACTAGTGCGCAAAGCTGCTGATTCGCATCCCATCAGAGTTCCTTTCGGGGAGATGGTCCATGTTTTCTTTTAGGGACGAAGGTTCTTAAGTCGTGGATCCGTTCGTGCATCTCTCTCTTCGTACGTGACCGCCTAGTTCTATGGCTAACTCAGAAAGTGCAGACGAACGGACAGATAGACAGGTAGAGTATTCATGGTTTACCGATGAAACCTTACGAAGCTATAGTGAACTAGATAGGGGTAATGGGAGGAGGGCGGTCCTCGGGGGGAGGCCGTTTGCACGAAAAACCACTAGGCGGCACTGCGGCACCGTTCTCCTGGAGTGGTTCTTAAGAGAAAGGAAGAGAAAAGTGAGCCCCGTTATTGTCTGCTTCAGTGAGTGACACCGCCACAGGGCTCACAAGGGATGGGGGCGAGGAGGGATAAAAAGGGTAGAAGTAAAGGTGTAGAAAAGAGGAAGAAGAAGCAACAAAAAACTGAGGGGATAGGAGAGACAGGAAAGATGGAAGCATGGTCACTGGAGTCTGAGGACGGGGTACACTTGCGAGAGATGTTGTCGGCGTCTGTAGATGGCGTAGAGCAGGTCCAGTAAATCAGAGCTGCGCTGTAGTCGAAGGTCGTCGGTGACAGAAGATGACGTAGGGCGAGCCCAGTCGGCCAGAGCTACGATGACGTCGAAGGTGGCGAGCGCGCGGGTGCACAACCGGTCGGCACGAAATCCAGCGAGCGACTGGCGACTGAACAGAAGGCAGCAGAAAGGGGGGTGGTGTTGGGGCATTCATTCATAAAAGTACAGACTGGCAAAGGGTCAAGCAGGAGTGCAAGGAACATTTATGGCTAAAAGGGAAATTGGCAGGTCAAATGACACTCCTTGGTTTCGTGTACTTGTGGACGGGAGCAAAGGCCAGAGAGGAAAACCAGGCAATGGTAGAGTGTATATCAAAGGAAATTCAGGAGTTAGGAAGAGAGTGCGAGATAATTATACTAGGAGACATGAATCTGCACATAGAAGATATAGATGGGTATACCGACCCGACAGGCAAAATGATCATGGATATGTGTGAAAGGCTTGATTTGATCATTTACAACAGTACCGAGAAGTGTGAAGGGCAAATAACATGGGAGGTAGGAAGGCTGCAGTCGACGATAGATTATGCACTGGTGTCACATAGGATGTATGATAAGCTCAGGGGAATGCACATAGATGGAGGTGGCTCCAGAAGTCTGGGTAGTGATCACAAACGTATCAAGCTAAGTTTTGGAAGAGCAGTGAAAGTGGGAAGGAGACAAGATGAGCAACTACAGGAAAATTTTTATTCAGAAAGGGAAATTGAAATAGCCACTAAACAAATTGAGAAAGTAATCACGAAGGATAATAAGACAGTGTGGACATACACGAATCTAATTAGACTCTTTGAGCTAGAGCTTGCTAAGACGCGTAACAAGTCACCCCGGAAAAGAAGACAAACCCAAAAGTTGGTGGGATGAGGAAGTTAAGAGAGCCATAGCAAAACGTCAGGAAGCCTCTAGGGAACACAGACATGCTAAGCAGCGCGGTGAACAGACAGATGGTGTTGAAATAAAATGGGAAACCTTTCTAAGCTGTAGAAGGGCTGCACCCCTTCTGATCAATGAAAAGATTAGAAGAAAGGGAGCTCAGTGGCTGGCAGAAGTACATAAAAAAGATAGAAAGGCAGCTGCGAAATTTTGGAACCATCTAAACTCCCTAAGAAATGAGACGAGCCTAAAGCAGAGTTTTATAACTACAGCCCAAGGTGCCAGGCTAGAAGGGGACGAAGCTATTGAATATATAAGAACAACGGTGACAGAAAAATTTCAACAAAGAAGTACTTTATGCACCACAATAGACAAGGACGAATCAAGTGGTGCAATGACTCCATTTTCACAACGAGAGTGGGAAAGGGCTGAGAAAAGGGTTCCTGGTAGTACATCAACAGGCCCAGATGGCATTCCAATCAGGCTGGTAAAGACATTAGGTCCAAAGTCTAAGCAGGCTTTGAGAGAGGCAGTGAGCAAAATAATAATCGATGGTGAAGTTCCCGAGGGATGGAAACTTAGCAGGATGAGCATGATCTATAAAGGAAAGGGGGACAAAGCTGACATAAACAACTACCGTCCTATAACAGTGACATCAGTGGTCTACAGGCTGGCGATGCAGATTATAAAAGAAAGACTGAAGGCATAGATAGAAGATGAGGGGGTGCCGGGGGAACTGCAGAATGGGTTTCGGAAACACAGGAGGTTGGAAGACAATCTGTTCTCACTGACGCAGTGCATCGAAATAGCAGAAAAGGAACACAGGCCCCTGTGGCTAGCATTCTTAGATATCAAGGGAGCGTACGATAGCGTGGTTCAAGAGGAATTGTGGGGAATACTGGACACACTAGGCGTGGAACATGTAGTCACTAATCTTTTAAAGGGTATCTATAAAGGTAACAAGGTAGTTATAAAGTGGGAAAAACAGGTATCCAAGCCTGCAGAGGTAAAACGGGGGCTTAGGCAGGGGTGCCCCCTGTCACCCTAATTATTCATGATGTACCTACAAGGATTAGAGGCAAAATTAGAAGGAAGTGGGCTGGGCTTCAACCTCTCTTTAGTCAAACAAGGAAAACTTGTTGATCAGGCACTACCAGCATTAATGTACGCAGATGATATAGTGCTAATGGCCAACAACAAGGAAGATTTGCAGAGATTAATGGACATCTGTGGTAATGAGGGAGATAGGTTAGATTTTAGATTCAGTAAGGAAAAATCAGCAGTCATGATTTTCAATGACAACGAAGGTAGTGAGCTTAGAATACAGGAAGTTACGCTAGAGATAACAGATAAATACAAGTATCTGGGCGTATGGATAAGCAATGGGACCGAGTACCTGAGGGAACACTAAATATACATGACGACTAAAGGTAACATGAATGCAGCAGTGATGAAAAATAGGGCACTGTGGAATTACAATAGGTATGATGTTGTGAGAGGAATATGGAAAGGGGTCATGGTTCCTGGGCTGACGTTCGGCAATGCGGTCTTGTGCATGAGATCAGAAGTTCAAGCAAGATTAGAAATTAAGCAACGTGGAATAGGTAGGCTTGCTTTAGGAGCTCACGGGAATACACCAAATCAGGGAGTAGAAGGTGATATGGGATGGACATCATTTGAGAGCAGGGAAGCTAGCAGCAAGATAAAATTTGAGAAGCGATTGAGAGAAATGAAGGAGGAGCGTTGGGCTAGGAAGGTTTTCAGCTACTTGTACATGAAGAATGTCGATACAAAATGGAGGAAGCGAACCAGGAAGTTGACTGGTAAATACTTAGAAAACAGCAGGTGGCCAAACCAAAAAGAACTATCGGTTAAGAAGAAAGTGAAGGAAACGGAGACTGACATGTGGAAAATGGGCATAATTAAGAAGTCCGCACTAGAGATCTATCGAACTTTTAAGCAGGAAATTGCCAAGGAAAGTATCTATGATAATACTCGGGGCAGTTCTCTACTGTTTGAGGCCAGGACGGGAGTACTGCGAACCAAGACATATCGGGCCAAATACGAAGTGGTAGACACAGTATGCAGTGCGTGTGGAGAGGAAGAAGAAACTGCCGTACACTTGATAATGTTCTGTAAAGGGCTTCACCCTATAGTTCAGGATTATTGCGCAGAGTTTTACAAAGCACTGGGGTTTAGGGACCGGGAGGGCAAAATAGACTTTAAGCAAGTAGACTTAACTAGAAGGAGGTTATCTGATTGGTGGCTAAAGTCAAGGCACGAGTGAAAATTAAACTCTTCACTGCAAAGTACGAATCCTAAACTCACTTTTTAAGGAAAAAAAATATAGTCTTGGGTTCATTAAGTATTACGGCTTGGTGGCGCTAGCCACCGCCCGATCTAAAGGGTACAGCCATATCCATCCATCCATCCATCCATCCTGAAGCGCGCCGCAGTGGGCGCTTGTTTGCCGCACTTTCAAATGACGAATGTGATATGTTTAACGTTGATCCTAGACTCCTTATTGCCTAAACTGTACACTGAGTCAACAAAAAGAGAATAAATAGTTTGGTCTTGGAAGCTCCAAGACATGATATTTTAGGCACAAGCCTGTCAGTGAGAAAGTTTTGGAACTGCGCGTGGCTACTCATACAATATGGATGCGTTTCTGCACAGCCGATGCCGTCGACGCAAAAAAGAGAGAGAGAGACAGTGACAGATAAACAATTGAAAAATTGAATCAAACCATTTTAATTTACGCAAAGACACCATTCCACAGCTATATGTGCGAACACAAACCCAGGCTTCTAAGTCGTTTGGCGGAATTTTCTTTTTTTTTTTGCTCTCTGTTCAAGCGCAGGTGCGCGAAGGGACAAAAGAAATATTTCTCGTGTTCAAGTTTATCTCTCTTGTGAGTGTGCATATAATACCTATTGGAGCAGAGCAAGCTGTTGTTCACAAGAGCCACAATCATACGAATGTTCACGTGTAGCTCCGAGACGATGAAGCCCGTGAATATGCATAAGTCAGGACTGGGCAGGGACACTCATAAACTCTGAAAGTACAAATATCAAAATACACGTGCTGGAAGCCTAAAAGTACAAGTACCAAAAAATCTTTATAGAAGACATCGCGGAATATCAGGGGCATAGTTTTGCAAAAAATGAAGAAAAGCATCCCGGAATGCAAGTTACAAGGAATGCATATACAATACACACACTAAAATACTTTAAAGTTACGTGGGTATTGATGTACCACATTTACATTGATTAAGTGTACCGTCACATTGTCGACAATACTGCAGATAATTAAAATGCTCTCAGTCGTATCGCTCTACTAAATAACAAACCACTGATGAGAAGTAATGTATTCCCTTATATCACAAACATGATAGATCTGTTTTGCCGAGAAGGTTTACACTAACTAAATAATAGAAGCTTCTAAAATAGACTACTAGAGCACCGGTAAAGTTTCAGTTCAAGATTGGCAATACAGAAAAGACTGCCTATCATTGTAGGCGAACACAACTTCGTGTTATAACTACCAAATACCAAAATGGTCCCCGAAAATATAGTTGACAGTGCTTCACCGGCCTTGAGCGAGATCCAAGACTGCCTCCTCGATTATGCCGTCAGTCGCGTCACGCACTTGACCATATAGAACATTCTGACATTCTGTGCGTAAGGGAGATTTTTGGCTGATCTCCATATGTCGCCGACTGGCGGGGCGCTTTTGCCTAGCTATGCGCATACAAGCTTTTTTTTTTTTTTTTGATGTTCTATACATGTCAGCTCAGTTCCGACAAAAAAGTAGCGACATAACCGTGCCTTCGCAGTGTTTCGATACGTTCAATAGAAAAACAAAGTATTTCACTACTGAGATACAAATACATTCTTTGAATGTATCTCGATACAGGAACTCAAAAAGTATCTCTGAGATACTACTGCATCGCTATAGCCTCCAGCCCTGTACTACAAATTTCGTGAAGGGTAAAAACGACCACCGCAGTCATTCAGTGTAGTCAGATGACAGCAGTTTTAATTTGTTATACCCAGTTTTACAACCTAGCGCGAAAGTATACCTCTGCCAAGGTTTTCCTATCTAACTCAGCGTTACTTTAATCACACCAGCAAAAATACCACGCACAAGCGACTACAATCGCCGGCACCTGTTGGCCGAACTGCACATTCAACGTTGCTGTGAGGGAAAAAAGCTTCAGAGGAAAGGCGCTGTGGCACCACCTAGCCGTGCACGAAAATTTCCGTGTTTCGCCTCGGCGCCGGTGTTTGCTTCCACTCTCTGCTCGTTCCCACTACTAAAGCCCCTTGATCTTGATCGAGGGGCTTTACCCTCTACCCTATCTAGAGCAATATACCGAAGATTCGCCCCCACTCACCTTCATTCACTCCGTCGATATGTTGTAATTTTTTTATTTTCCTTATCTCAGTTGCAGCGAAGTAAAGCCGACGCTTGTCTGGTCAACCTCCCCGTTTTTCCTCTTTGTTTGTCCCCTCTCTCATTGCACATGGCATGCGCTGTTACGCCTAAAGACTTGGACCTTGCGTGCTCTATGTCGGACCCCTCTAAGGGATATGGAGTAGTCGGTGCCCTATTTGTGCACCAACATCTGCTTACATCACGCCAATGAAAAACTAATTTTGATGAGTAGAACAATGACATTGAAAGATCAGACGATTAACCTTTTTTTTTCTCCTTTACAGAAGAGCAAGGGCTCGAAGCCTAAGGCCGAAGTTCCGGAACCTGCTCCGGCGGTTGCGCCTCGTCCTTCGTCGAGTGACGACGAGACGACTGACGAAGAGGGTGTGCCCTACGTACCGGACCCTGGGAATCGTGCCAAGGCTGGATGGGGCAAGTTCCGCGAGGCCTTCAAAAAGAGGTATGCATGTGTGGTGTAACCAAAGAACCTATGCTATAGCACAATGAAGTGATAGCAAAACTAAACGCAAATCCGCCAGCAATAAAATGAACGGCATGCTACATATCTTTGTACGTTTGCATTCGAATGCCTGCTAGACACGAGGTAATGCTTGCAGTTGTACAGTGCGCGATCTCAAAATGGGCCGCAGCGTGAGAGACTGGCAATAATTGCTCTAACGTCCTCATTTCAGTTCGATGTTCTTCTCCCTCCCCCCGAGTTTCTCGTCACTCACCATTTACCGATCGGCGATGTCCATTGATGACGACATCATCTGACGCACTGTAGGGACCTCACAAATGTTGGCGAGCTGTGACTGCATGAATTGACGTCATCGCTGTCTCGGAGAAGGTGACATCGGCTTTTCGACCGCGCCTCAAAGCCCGACCACATGCAACCGTTGCAGGTCGTCGGTGCGCAGCTTTTGGGCGCTTCACGAGACCCTCTTCCTATGGAGGGAGAGGACGAGTTTCTACGCGTAGTTGCCAAGGAGGTTATACCGTATATAGGTAGTGGTGGTTTTAGTGGTTAGAAGAGGAAAATGGCCCCTACTTTGCTGCAGCCCGGTCGGGAGCACGACGCAGTGCCTGTATAGGTGCTCAGTGGTGATACTAGGAAGCTGCGCGTCCACTTCGCGCAGTCCTCTGTCTCCATAGAGAGAAGACAAGGCGCTGCACGAAAAAAAAAAAAAAAACGTGCTGACACGCTGCAGCGCCCCCGCGTGGTCAGGCCTTTAGCGTCTCGTGGGTGGGAACGTCTTCACAGCCACGTAGGTTTCACGCCTTTAAACATACTGGCGTTGCGTTGCACGATTGGTACTTTTCCCCTCAGATATTCAGTGCTACCTAACGCTGAATCTGGTAATTACACAATGCTAGCAAATCCCAGCACGATAGAACATTCTCTAAAGCGTAGACGTTCTTTGACCACGTCTCCAAAAAATACCGTGGCTGTGGACTTGTTTGTTTGTTTGTTTGTTTGTTTGTTTGTTTGTGTGTGTGTGTGTGTGTGTGTGTGTGTGTGTGTGTGTGTGTGTGTGTGTGTGTGTGTGTGTGTGTGTGTGTGTGTGTGTGTGTGTGTGTGTGTGTGTGTGTGTGTGACGGCCCACTACGGTCACGTAAAAAGATAAATGTATCATGGAATTGAATGCAAGGCAGTATGCAGTAGCCACACTGTATATGCTAATATAGGCTAAATTGTGTCCAATGGTAATCGATGTGGCGTTATGCTTGTTAAATAATAGAATTGAAAATTACTTCATGCAGTATATGACAGCTGGTCACCAGCCCGCTTCCGCAACGACTAATTCGTTTTTATCGCTGAAATATGAGCATCCCGTTTTCCGAAAGCCCGCTGATTGCAAGGATAATTCAGTCTCCAAATGTGTTGGTCTATGCTATTTCTCAAATACGCAGTTACACTAGTATCATATGCTGTAACCAACATCACGAAGTAGGCGCTACCCAAGTGTTCAGGAGTGTGGGATGCACCAGCTGTACACGCTGTCCAGACGGATAGCTTTTTTTTTTCGTCTTTATCCTGTTGCATTTAGTGCACTAAACTGAATTAGTGAGTCATAACGATGACTTTTGTGAGTTCGAAAAAAAAGTGACATTATTTGTCCCACATGGTGCATGGCCCTTGCCCGGAGGTCCAACCCATCCAGACTAACAGTACAGAAATCACAGTATTGTCTGCACAGTAACTACATTATTTTCCTTTTCTGTAATGAGGTCTTCAGTATTAAAAAAACGTCACTTTGAGGGTGTAAAATCTCGTTTTCTTCTTTCGTGTTTCTTGAGGTATCATTAGTGGTCTATACTGTCTTATATCACTTTCAACTTCCCGGTGAGTGTTGTGAGTACACAGTGACAACCTTCAGCACAGACGCCGAAAATCCACTAACTAATTTAAATAAGAAGAAATATTATTGAGAACTAGGAGACAGTTCAGTACAGACGCCGAAATTCCGCCAACTAATCTAAAAAAGAAGAAATATTGACAAAAACTAACAGACAATGATGCCAAGTAAAATATAGCTGATGTTATTAGTTCTAATTGCAACGTAAATAGGTCTCTTTGATTTGGCTTGTACTGCCTGCACTAGTTCTGAAAAGTGTCACAGTGGTGCCGTTGGCGCGCAGCACCGGTTCAGCAAGTGCAGGTGCAGTCGTGACACTACAGTGCGGCGGCTACTGCCAAAACGATGCAAGTGCAGGTAGAGTTCGTCTAATAGCCAACGCGACGTGCATCGATGGTGTTGCCTACCAGAACACTGCCGCGATGGCTGTCTTCATGCCATATAAAGAAAACTACTCGACAGCGTCCATGATTCCGATAACGGTGATCTGTAGGAGGTGTTGACGGGGTTTGTGTTGGTCCTTCGCTCGTTGTACGTGAAAATGTCAGTCATGTTCTCAGGTACAGAGACATTGTCGGATGGTTCCATGAGTATGATTTCAAGTGACTGTTCATACTGTCTACAACGACGATTTAGTGGTTTAGTGTTCAATCCCGTTATCCTTCTATTCAAGTGCGTGCGAGGCCATAGAGCAAGGAAAAGTGAAAAATCCCAGGGGTTCTTTGACAAACAGAGCCACTTTTCTTCACACGTGAGCAAGCTCTCTTGAATACGTATTTTAAAAAGTCTTTTTGAAGGCATCCTACCGCATCGGTTTCAGCGCTTTCGTAAAGACGAAGTGAGCACGCAGCTTGCGCCTCACTGCATCAGGTGCATCTTTATTACTGTAACCTTTTTTTTCTCCTACGATTCTTACTGCAGTCAACCACAGTGGATTTTTTTTCACTCATGAGACACACATGCGAACAAAAAAAAAAATCCGACCTGATAGCTACCTATAAGACAAGGCTAAGATTACCCGTCGGTGGCACGAGCTTGACTCAAATGCTTGCGCGCACGCCCTGAACAACACGCCGCATCACCTGTTCTAAGCTTGGGAGGAGGAAGAGGCGCACGCCCTGCTGCGCCTCTCTGCACCTCCTTTCGAGCAAGTGCAGGCCGGCAGAGAACTCGCGCGACTAAACGAGGAAGCCAGTGCAGAGCGCGCGCTCGGCACGAGTAAATTTAGGAGAAAGGTGCTGCACCTGTTGAACTGGTGCCGCCGGTGCAGCTAAATCAGAGAGACCTAATGCGAATAAAAAAAAAGTTGACCAAACGATGTTGGCGTCACCTGTTTAGAAAAAAATTATTTATAGCATGTACAGAACACAAAGGCTTCATACCATTCCAGTAACAGGGCATATACACCTCGGCACATCTATATTTCACGACTATCATCACTACGTTACCGTGAAGACATTTGCTCTAATATACATGACAATGTTGGCATATATGTACACAAGAACTCAATGCGATATCATGATAGAATGGTATAGCGATACAATATATGCAATGAGACACGATATGTAACAAATGAAATCATATAAAACATATCAACGGGCGCTGCTTAGCAGCAAGTCGGTCGAAAAATGAGTTGTATCCTTTCGTGTTCCACTTTGACGAAAGGGCATGACCAATGCCGCAGAAACTTGCTCCCCGAGGAAGAAAAGCTCCTCGGAGAGGAACCTGCTATGTGACGCCAACAGGCAAAAAAAAAAATTATATTTCCTGTCATGGCTACTGGCAACGCTTGATCTTCCCGTCAGCCTTCGAGCACCACAACAACTAGACCATCGTGATGGGTCGCCCGTTTCAATGCACATATATGCCCCCGAAATTGGACGAGCAGATAGCCGCCGTGGTATGTGGGATTCGTTATTCGAAGGTCGCAGGTTCATTCCCTGCCCATGGCAAGTTATCTTTTGTTCCACTTTTTCTTTCTTCACATTGCATCACAATTACTTTTAATAACATCCCCTGAACTTTCATTGGCATGATTGCCTGTTGATTCTGGATAATATTGTGTAGAACAAGAAAAACTATATCCCATAAATGTCCACTTCTTTCCTTCAAAAAAGGAGAAAATAAGACACACAAGACAAATCACACGAAACATTTTTAAAAGCGAAATTCGTAGACACCTGAATCATTAAATTAAGGATTATTTGAGTTGATTCAAAGTACTTGCAATACCCAATTAAAATAATCATGCTATAATAAGGTAGTAAATGTCGCCAGTAATTGTGGTCGAGCAAACGTCTTTAGAAATATGAAACTCATTGGTTAGTATATGGCTAATTCAATGGGTAATACGATTACATGAGAGTGACTGCGGCAGCTGAATTCGGCCTCAAATTTGTCGATTCTCATCGTATACACACCCCGCTACAGAAACTGATGGGAAGAGACTTGTAACATTCTCCTTTCAGAAAAAAAAAAAAAATCCACCAATCCAACGTTGTACTTTAGGGCTCTTCCTGTTCTATTCTAACTTGCTTGCTTAATGTAGGAAGATTGAGGCTCGTAGTATTTCGGCTACTCCATCTCTTTATACGTTCAACAGTGTAAAAAAAATGTTACCTCCACAAAATAATATTTTCGATGAAGGCGAAAATGCTGAAGGCCGTGTCGCAAAGTGAAACAAATAATAAAAAACTAGATAATCACTGTACGAGAACAGGTGGACAGCGAAGCAGCGGCATCATCACTATCATCAATTCGTTTTATTCATTCATTAATTAATTACTTCATTTCATTGTTTGGCCTCTGACTTACGGTAGACTCCCAAGGTAAAATAAAGAAACCGTCGCAGTAAAAATTAAATAGAAATAAAGAGAGGACAGAAACACGGCGATGAACAGTTCTATAGTGTAACTTTACTGGTATATGCAATCGAACGTTCGCAGCGCTACTTCACAAATTTTGCTCCTCCTTTGTCTCCCTCATTTCCCGCAGTTCTGGATTCGCCGGTGTGGCAGAGAATGGCGACGACGGCAACTCCGTCGGCCCACAGCCCAGCAGGTCGTACCAGTGCGGCGGCCTCACGTTCACCCCGCACGTGTCGCCCCCCGCGCCATTCAACGAGCAGCGAGGCTCCAACCAGCACCCGTTTCGCGTCTGCAGTCCTTCCTTTGATGCGTTTCCATGGCTCTCATTGCCGATTTGGTTGCCAAGCTTGCCCGGTGCGGGAGAGAGGAAACCAGAACCCGAAGAAGAGAGAGCGGCCGAGCGGGATCCACGATTCTCCTTCTCCTTGTGAGTTCTACTCTGTCTGCTTTGAAATTTCCATATCACATGGACGCGTTGGTGCAAAGAAAAAACTCCCAAGCATTTCCCCGACGGTGAACATGGTTAAGTGCGAATACACGGGGTGATGCTATGAGGGGTATTTATTAATTCGCACTATTATATTTATTAATCACACTATGGTGCCTTTATGGTGTAATGGTTCCTGGGAATCGCAATTTGATCACACGGGGGAGTTTACGTTAACTCACTGGCGAATGCCAAGGGATTTTAACTTTACTCCCCTTCACGACCCGCTCTCGACGGGAGACTGAGAGAGAAGGCGAGAGCGCGAGAGAGAGGGGCGCGCGCAGCTGCAGCGAGTGAGGAGAGTGGAGGAGCGAGCGAAGGGGGAGGGGGTATAAGGCGCGCTACTGACACCGATATCAGCGTCGCGTCCGTGGCTTATTCGGTAGAGCGTCGCGCTGCGGCCCGCCAAGTCCTCTTTCTTTTAAAGACAGAGAGAAGACTGCGGACGCCGCTGACGGCGGTGGATGGTTTGGGGTCGCTTATAAAGTGTATTTACACTTAAAGGTCACGCAGTTCTTTTCGCATTCGCCTTAAGCCAGTTCTACATGCGAGCGATTTCGCCCCAAGAGCGGAGCGGTCGCGCGAGCCCAATACAGGTTTCTAGTGTGTCCACAAGACGCTGCGATGGACATCGCCAGAGTTGGATAAATTAGTTCGCGCAGCGTCTCACCAATGGGGGAGAAGTGGCGGGCGTGGAAACGTGATGGAAGGGGCAGCTCTCTAGTTTATGTGCCAGTTGTCACGTGATCATAGAGAGGAGATCATAGCTTTAGATTGGGCGGAGCCTAGGCGCCAGGACGCCGCTACAGGCGCCCCGCCATGTCGACTGCGCCTACTACTGCTTACAAACATGCAATAAGTCTATTCACTCATTAAAAAAGAACATTATTTCTCACATTATCAGCACGATTACATTGTAATACCAGTACTCGCTGTAGGAACAAAGGCCTTTCAACATGAGTTAGTATTGGATAAAAATCGAATATTACATTATTTGAAACGCAGGGATTAAATAAAAAAAAATTTACACACACAGGTATTCTTGCGCTGATTTGACCTGCAGAATTTAAGGAGAATAAAAAAAAGACATACTAGGATGGAGCTTCATTATTCATTTCTCAACATAATTTTGTGCATATTTTTTCTTTTTATTTCAGTGTCCGTGACACTCTCCTCAAGTATGGTAAGTACGTGTTTTATTACAATTACCTGCGTTTCGGGACGCCACAATGTGCTAACGCAATAAAGTGCAATCGAAGAAAAGGTAGAATTGTAATGTTGTCGACATTGGTGGAGATTGCAATTTTACAAATTTTATAAACTAAAACTGAATAGCTGCGATGACGCTTCTGCCTCCAGTCATCTCTACAGAAGGGCAGCTAATCCTGCTAGCTAATTATCTAAACGTTGTCCAAACTTGCCGAGTACGTACTGCGATAACAGAAGTGTTGTAGTAGGTTGGCTTAAAAGGCTACATTATTTCGTGCCAAATTTCGGACATAATTTGTACAGCGAGCATTCGCACCCATGTCTTGGTGACTTGTATGTGTCGGCATGTCATGCTCCCGACTATGGTACATTTCCATAATCACTGCTTAATCTTTTCTTTTTCATCGCCATCCTTATCGCAAACAGAGCGCGTGGACGATTGGCTCAAGGACGTGCACCACGGCTATCTCAAGCTGGCACGCTGGAAGCAGCCGTACTACACGGGAGCATTCCTCGCGGTGAGTGACTCGGGCTGTTGGTTCTTTTTTGTGTTGTACAGTGCCTCGATGGAAATAATGCTGAGACGGCTGCTTCTTGTGGAATTGCTTTCTGTCACGCGATTCGATAGACGCCTAATCAGCCACCACTTCTGCGTGCAGTGCCTTACGCTCTCTCCCCCAAATGAGATAATAGTGTCTACATTCAATACCAGCATTGATGACAATAACTACTCGCTTGTATAGTGACCAGGAGCCTCACACGCAAGAAATCGGTTGCCAGATCTCACAAAAAAGGCTACAGTTTATTTGTGTGCCTTCGGATTAGGTGATGCATCTGGTGTTCTTCGTTGTTCATTAAGGTATTTAATTGCAGGCCAGTTGGTATTGGCTGAATGCTTCCACAATAGTAGGGAACATGCACAAGTGCACCAGAAAAAGAGGCGGGACATCACTTGTGCGCGTTCACTAGTAATATTGTAACATTATTCCTTCTTTGATTTGTTTATTGATTTGAGCGTGAACGTTCAAGGTAAAAAAAAAAACAATGTGGTCGATGGAGTTGACGGATGTTTTGCGCCTGCACTCATAGCCCGCTAAAGCAATGTAGCTTTACTTTGCCAACTGCCGTCATTACACAATGTCAGGTCAAATTGATTTGTTCTAATTAAAAATCCTAAGCTGGGGGGTTAATCTAAAAATGAAACGAATTTCAATTTTAATGTCTTTATTAAAATAGTTCCTGCGTTTTTTTTTTACAAAGCTATCTTTTTTCCACAGCTTTTCAGCACTGCCGTTAAGCTACTATGGCACACCAAAATTCAGTTTTTTTTTTTCGGAAGCATCGTAACTATTATTTTAATAAAGGTGCTTGTGCTCCTTTTTCTTCTTTATTCTTCTCGCCACGTCCACCTTACACATTGTCATTTTGCAGGTGGTACTGGGCAGCACCTGGATTGGCTTTCTCCTGCATTTGCTACTCTATACAGCCATAATCTACATATTCAGTCAGTCATTCCAAGAATGGTAAGTGAACACGCCAGGTACAACTCTTTATGCCGATTACATGAATGTATTTTTCTTCTCAGAAGAGAAATCAGATATTCTTCAGTTGCAAGCCAATAAATGGCTCAACAGCTCCGCTCAACAATCTCAGCTGGTCTCCTCATGTTGGTAACCTCAAAAGATGCATTCCACATTCAGCAGGTGTTATAAGTAGAGTAGAAGAACTTCTGCTGCTCTAGTTTAAAAAGCAGCTATATTACCCACTAATTCATTCCAACTTACAGGACTGCCTCCTTGTATGGATAACAACAAAGACAATTACGTATTAAATGTATATCCAACAAAAAGAAGACATATATTGTGAGTTGTTGCGAATGTGCTTTATAAAAATCACCGCGTGCTACTTTTTGAAACGAGTTATATGCTACAGATACTTGAACAATGCAACACATACTGAAAAAGAAAATAAGCGATGCTATATTTCAGAAAATAAAGTTATGCCAGGACAACTTTCATCAACAATTTCTGTCGAAGGGACACACTTGAAAAACTAAAAAAAAAAATGATGTGGGACAAAGGTTTTACACAAAGTTACTGTAGCATACAAAAAGAACCTTACGTAATTAGTAGGCTTCTTAAATCATCATCCTACCATCATAAATATGGCGCGAGAAATGGTGCACATGAAATGTTTTGAAAACATAAAATTTTGATACCTTCTGTTAATACAGAAATAATTTGCAGTTTTTTTTTCCTGCTGCAGTCTGCATTTACATTTATGTTTTACTCGTATATGTTTTTTCTACGCTTGTTTAATTGTATTATAGTACTGCATATGTATTTGCAAGCATGCATAGTATTCTAATCTTGTTCATATATTATAACTTGCTCTTGTAATATTGTAACTTTCCCTGTTATTTGAGTTATGCGTGTCTATAGAAAGGAGTGTGACACTCAGCCAGACACTCGGGCCTTTTGTAACCCTCCCAACAGGACAAATGTGCATGTTGTTACTTCTTATCGTCTGAATTAAACGTTAATAGGAATCCTACATGTCAATCACTGGAGTTACATCAGGCTCTTAGGAAAATGAAATGGGAGTATTCGAAGGGGGGGGGGGGGGTCGCGATACATATGTAGCACCGGAAAATGACAATGCTAAGGTTGTGGTGGAATATTTTATGTATTTAATTAGTCAAAACATTTATCGCTGTCCTCTCAAAGTCGCCCAGGTTAGCCATTTTCCTACTGCCTTAAGTGTGCAAGAATTAAGCTAAGATGTCAGATGGCGCAATTTTCGTAGCATTGACGAACCGCAAGGCATTCAGGTAATGCAACAGCCTGACAACATTGACATTAAGTTTTGGCTGCATTAAAGTGTTGGATATTTCAAATACCGGAGTTTGTTTTCTTGCTTATTTAGTATCAGTGCCTTTATCTAAAAGTCAGTCACCTGCAACATTTACCTCAAGACAAGACTTTGACGCAATGTCCTTGCTGAATCCTTTCAGTGTGCTCAGTGCAGTGGTTACAGCAAAAATGAAAGCAAGAGACGCATCCAAGGGTTGACGTGCAGACAATATTCATTTTCGGAAATATTTAAGTATATGCAAGTTACATGAAAGAGAAAGCAACTTGCAATGAGCTGAACTCTAAATAAGATTCGTAGTCGACTCTCATCCTCGGCTCTTTGTTACGTCCCAGTAGTGGCCATTGCGTTGTGCATTTATACTCAAAAATGTCTCATCAAATAGCCCCGGTAACTGCTCATAGTAATGTTGCATTTCTCAATAAGTTTTTTTTTTCGCACTTTTAATAATGTGCTGTTTTTGTCTCATTTATTGTAGCCTACTCGACTCTGACGACAGAACGGTGAGTGACAGAACTTCCTTTTTCTCGCTTTTCAAACGATAACGAAATGAAGCCACAGGTACTGTGCCAACTCTAACACAAGAAATAGGTCTGTCTTCGATATCTGGAATCTACAGATCAATAATGAAAGACCCTGTAACTTGTAAGGTGGGGTTCTTTCATGTGGACCTAACTGTGGTAAAAAAACAGGATACGTGTAAAGGCCACTCTATTAGTTCGTTAAGTATCACCGCCTTTGCGTTTGAACCTACTTATAGATTCATTTGTAAAATGAGAGCCTATTGTGTAAGAAAATCTGCTGCTTCTTGCACCCCAGTGTCTTTATTGGCCAGTGAGTTGTTTTAATGTCCATTGCTTCGAAGGAAGTTCCGTCACAACGAAACAGGGAAAGGATAAGTACATTGCTTTTTTTATTACTATTGCCTTGTATTTTCTTTTTTTCTTATTAGTTTTTTTCTCCCAACAACCTTGCAGGCTGTGAAGCGGGTCCAGAGCCGGCGTAAGTTCAACGTCGATATTGTGTCCCGGATGCTGAAGCTCAACATGCGAGTTTCGGTGAGGAGTTGCTTTGTTGCTGTTGTGAATACCAGTGTTCGGATGCTTTCAATACACGATGTGTGCCAACTTTTGTCGCTCTTATTCACACGTGCTGTTCTTGCTTTTGCTTCTTTTAGCACTTTATTCATAGCGAGGGTCTCGTTCTGTCTGACTTGGTGCCTCGAGGTAGTATACGAGGAATAATTGGTCAGTTGTCAGCTCGTAATAAGATGACGTGCTGCATGATGCCATACAGGCACAAAAATAATGTTCCACACTCGCCGCCATGGCTACTGGTGGCGCTGGCTGACGCTAACACGTTTAATACACATATAAAGCGGACGGTGACATAGACGCTGTAGTAGCTCTGTTGACAGAACATCAGACGCGTTCTTCGAAGGTCGCAGTGAATCTGTTCATGGCAATTTATCCTTTGGCCCACTTGTCCTTCATCACATTCACTTTACAAATACCTCCAATACCATTTCCTATACTTTCCTTGGCATGATTGTCTTTTGGATATAATATTAACACTGTGTCTAACAAAGAAAAACGAGTCCTTAAACATACACTTCTTTGAACAATACGCCTTTGCCATGTTGATTTTGTAAATTATGTGAACTTACCTTCGCAAAGACGAAACACCACATCTATCCTAAGTTTCGGCTGCCTTCACAGAAACGAAGGCACAAGCTAAATATTTTTTGAGCAGACTAGCTTACTTAACTTTTTGGTGGCTGTTGACCTCGTTGTCGATTACTTCCCACGCGATAGGTTGTATTTTAAACAGTTATTGTGTAAGGATATTTCTAAGACTATAATTGAATGTTTTGTTGCGTTACCAATGTACATGCTATGAGGAGAGGGCATCGTTCACGTTTGGCTACGACTAAAGCAGATACTATAACCATTTTTCGCTGTGTCTTATTTCAGAAAAGCTTCCAAGTGATCTCGACTGCCTTCGACAAGACCCATAGGTAAGCTTTAAAAAGTCACGTTTATTATAGCTTACGCTGGTTACATAAACTAATACGCATGGAATATGCTATGAACTAGTAATCTCCACTTGTTCATTGTACTGTTTATTTGAACAGGTTGAGATGATAAAAAAAAACGAAGATTAAATTGTTCTTGGTCTTCGTCGGATCCCTTTTTTGCAAAGAATTAGAGACAGACATGTAAATGGCATAATTATAAACTTCTTTATATCGTAAATGTTCGCTTAAGTGATAAAGCGGGAAATCGTTTTCTTTCTTACAGTACGTTTTACTGAGCATTTACAATTAAAGCTGTTTCGATAAGCAGCCGAATTCTGAATATCAACCAGACCACGCCCGGGGAGCTTTTAAGAATGAATGTAGGGAGCTGTGTTGATATGTGTTCAGCTCTGTCTACGGTAAGTGACGAAGGTGCGTCGCTCTTGCTCATAATCTTTCCGCGGGGACAGCCTCCTGCAGCTCGTCTAGGTTAGTAGAGTAGGAATATCTTGAATTGTGTTCATTTTTCAGGGCAACATCTTACGCGCCCGTTGCTGCTTCGAACGGCACCCACGTAATCGAAAAAGCGAACGCGACAGCGTAGTGGATAGCGAGATTTACCCCCGTATTCACAAACGCTCCTCATCTCGACCTTCACCGTTCACTTGACAAAGGTGGACACTGCGCCGCTGCTCGGCTAAAAATGACGCTGCGCTACTCAACAATAGTAGCAAATTATCACAGATATGCAGTGACTTTCCCTGCCTAGAGATGGCGCTCCCATCGGCTTTCTCAAGTGAAGGTGGAGCCTTGAGTGAAGAAGGGGCGTTCTAGAATATGGGGGTTAGAATACCTCACGTAAAGGTTGCTGGCGTAGCATTAGCGTTTATCACTCTACGGGAGCCCGCAAAACGGCGAGCTTGCGGCGCATGCGCAATGCTTTGCGTTGTACTGTCCTCAAGCTCTCTGATATGGTAAAAAAAATAGGCGATAGTGAGGAGGAGGGTACGTATGACGACAGTTTTCGCGGCAGACACTGGCGATGCCGCAGTTTTGCGTCGGCTGTCGTGGAACGCGCCCGCGCGCTGCCTTTTATGGTGTACCGTTTAGCGAGGCAGTCAGTCTTCTTTTAATGTTCTCTTTAACGGCGTTCTCTTCCTTTAGTGTAAACCATGTACCTACATGCAAAATAAATCTCAGCCAGTTCTTTCTGAACGAGGAGTGACGCAGCTATTGGTAGAACCTTTTCTGCCACTGCTGCTAAACGAACTTCCCGAGGAGAACCAGAATCCAGGAGTGCGCGTCACCAAAGGAGAAGCATTTTCTTTGATAACAAAACCAAAACACCTTAACCGCTGCATTCAGAATTCGCTGTAGGCGATGTCGTAATTGTCGGTTACATTTTCTTGAACATGGCCATATCTAAGGTCTGTCACCCTCAACAAAGAAAAAAAATCTGCTGCGGCACTTCGTTTCATTCACTTCGTGCAACGCCGCTGACGCTTTGAAAGAAGTGCGACAATCAAATCTTTTAAGTCCAGGCGTGTCACGCTTGGAATTTCGTCGTCGCGATCGTAGCCCTCGCGGTTGCCTCCGAAAAATCCTGGAGGCCACGTTAAAACGAACGATAAGCTAGGCGGTCTGAAACGTCCTACGAACAACCATACAAATAAATGTTTTTTTTTTTATTTATAAGGCACAACAGTACAGGGCAAATGAGAAAGGCAAAAGGTTAACGAGTTTCCGACAGCTGGTTTCCTATCGTAAACTTTTGAATAGGATGGGCAAGACGAAAAGATGCATCCTGATTTATTACTCGGGCGTAGCTTTCAGTGAAGGCGTAATTCTGACGAGACGGTGGAGATGATGGGCACCTGTATAATCCAGGATTTGGCCTTGTGATTTCCACGGGAGAGCGTTAAATATCTCGTTTTGCGGAAATTCTGACGTCGGCGTCGTTGGTTATGAGCGAAAAATCATCTTGTGCGTGACCGAAAAATCGAGGAAGGTACAACATTCTGGAAAGTTCAGAAGGCCGCCACGTGACCAATTTTTTTTCGAAATATTTTAGCAGTTCACTGTTTTTGGTGCAGTGAATCTGCATAACGTTTTTTTTTTTCGAATGCATTTGAGATGACATCAAAATTCTGGGATGTTTGGCGTGGAATGACCCTTCAGTATTATGCGTTGTTCTTCGACAATGAAGCAAGCAAGCCAGGGAATATACTCGTATTGATAAAAAAAAAAAAACTTAGGAAAGTCAAGTAATTAAAAAAAATAAATTTTCACTGTTCTTCCAAACAGGCCTACCAGTCTGAGAATATGCTCAGATTCGTTCTGGAACATCAGGAAAAACCAGGGAATTCAAAAAATGAATAAATGGTGGACGCCCTGCGTTAGAGCGCACACATCAGGATTGTCAATACGAAGTGCACTGTAGGGTGCGACGATGTGAATATCCTACGTAACCTTCGTTTGGGTTTTCCTCCGTGGTCGTGTGGCCTTTATTATTTGCTGAGTCATGAGAGAAAATGCAGTATTTATTAGGATGCTATAAAAGCGGAGCCCACATTGCAACTGCCATTAAAGTTAACCCGACATGGCAGCTGTATCAGCAGTACAATGTCTATTGCTTTGTTACAAATTTATCTTTCTAACTATTTTCTCTCTGTCTCTGTGTATTTTTTCTCGATGTATCTTTTTCTTTTTTTCTATTTCTTTCCTGTCTTTCACTCTATTTTTTACTCTTGCACCATTTTTATGTCTTCATATCTGTTATATTGTGTATCTTTTCTGATGTCTGTTTATTTCTGCCTTTTTCTTTCTCTCTATCTTTTTTCTTTCTTTCTTTCTCTCTATCTTCTTTCTTTCTTTCTTTTTCCACCTTTGTCTGTACCTACCCAAACTACCCGTCCATTTCTTTCCTGACAACCGCAGCACTAAAACTGCCGCATTCGCTTATGTAGCACGTGTTGGGTTACGGAATGCTCCATTGTGTCGACGTTATTTCCTTCCCACGTCGCTGTCGTGAGCCAATCATGCCTAACGCACGCGTGTGTCGTGTTCTGACGTCGTTCATCGCAGCCTGCTCACGTGGAAGAACCCCGGAACCACCCTGTGCCTGCTGATCGCTCTACTTGTACTGGTTGGAATTGCCTTCTGGCAGGGCCAAGCTTTTGCCGTGCAGATCACAGGTAAGACCTTACTTAATGCTGCTGAACGTCACTTCAGCATTAAGGCGACATCCTTTAACGTCTTACGCTCGCGTCTATCCATCTGTGCCCTTGAATGGTTCCAGCCGTGGCCTCTCTCACTCTCAGCAATCACGGAATCGCAAAGCGGGGCGTAGCAGCAGTTGCTTCACCATAGCTGTGGCTTCTCCTTGTTACACTCTCATCAATCACGTGATTGCAGAGAGAGGGTATAAAACAAAACAAAAAAGTGCATTGCGGAGTCACTTGAATGGCCACAGACATTCACCGAACACACTTTGGAAATAATAAAATGTCCTCCCTTCTTTGGGGAGTGGATGGATTGTAAATGTGAGCTGCTTTGTACTTGCGGGAAGATTACCTGTGTACGATAGTGCAAGAGCCATTGTGGGTAATAAACTGATATCGCAAGTGTAAAACAGCTCTCTTGTACAATTCTATCCACTCCCAACAAACACTAAAGGGAATTGCAGCACTGTGAATGAAAGAATGGGCAAGCATAGTAGAATACAGATGCGCAACTCAGTCTTTGTAGTGTATAGTGGAGAATTCTCGTTAATAAATGCGACTTTGGTGTGACTGTCGAAGCTTTCATTTATTTCATTCATCATCTGATTGTTCATTTGTCGTAGATTACAGGGACCTCGTACGTGTATGAAATACATCAATATTCAGGTCACAAAACGTTGTGACTTAGCGTTACTTAGCTAAATCACAAAAATAATAATGCAGTATCATTGTATCTAACACTTGGAAATGAAAATGAGACAGATAATACGTTCAAAAAAAACAAAACAGGGAGGTTAACCAGAATTGTATCATCCGGTTTGCTACCTTGCACTAAGGGGCGAGAGTATGGAGAAGGTAGACGCGGGCAAAAAAAACTGAGGTGCTAAAGCTTATTGAATAGGCCACTACCACGCAAGAAGTTCAATAAGGCCTTGACTGATTTTTTCCCCGAAGACAGATCGTGTCGGCATTTGAGCCTTAACAGACCTTTGCCGGAACAGATGAATATGCTTTGTTAGACTGACCACCACGTCCACTCGAAATCCTTTGTTTCGAGGTTTTCTTATTACGTCGTCTGAGATTATTTAATGACCTTAAAAAAACTGAGTTGCCCAGCCAATTCGGCACTTCAAAATGTCGATGAAGGCTTAACTTTCAAGCAACACATGCATACCAGCATGCATCACGGTGGTACCACAGAACTGTTTTAGACATAGTTATGTTTGCAGTCACCCTGATCCTGCTGAAGTTGTTCGTGGCTGATTATTTGTGCCACGTGTACCCTGAGGCAGCCAAGTACGACCTGATCAGCCGTGCCTGGAACCAGCTGCCCGTAAGGCCTATCGAGAATTCTGAGCGCCGCAAGAGCCGTGGCTAGAGCACTGCAGTGACCGTAGGAGTTTCTCGCTGCAGCCTCCAGAAGCCTGTAAGCCGTAGGCTACTCCATGGCAGTTCTGTTGAAACTCTTTCTTAATCAAAACCACCTCGATGACCCATCATCATGGTTGTGTTCGGACCTAGGAGCGTCCCTTTTGCGAGTTCACCCCCTTGTTTGTTAGCCCCTTTTTTGTCAACCTCTTATTTGTCAACCCCTTACTAGTCACCTCATTACTAGTCTTCTTCATTCTAGTCACCCTTTATTAGTAACCTCTTATTAGTCAAGCCCTTATTACTAACCCTATTCTTGGTCCCCCTCTTATCTGTACAGCATCTTATTTGTACACCCTTTTTTGTACAGTGTCTTTCTGTATACATTCTTTTTCGTACACCTTCTTTTTGTAAGCCTAGTTTTTGTAAACCCTTTTTTTGTTAACCATCTTATTTGTGCGCCCTGTTATGAGGTCTGCCTATTGTGTGCTGTGAAATTATTTTTTGTTTGTGCGCTGCTCTGTATTCCGCCAAAGTGTCAGGGCAATGGAGTCCTCTTGTATCTAGAGACAAGCCTTGCGTAGGGCACAGTGCAATAAAGCGTGCTAACCTTTACTCAGGCTTGTTTATTAATAGCTTGCTTTTGTCACTCACAATGTAGTAAGTGGTGATTGACATGGTCGCAATTACAAAAGAGGAGTACGAGGTGCAATGCCTGTCTTCTATATAAGGAAAGTGGGTTTTGGTGAGTTTTATGAACAGATTCAGGGAGGCCTTAGAACTCTGCGCCACTCTGTGCTGGTGGAAAGCAGCTGAACAAAATCTGCCAATGGAACACAAGCGCTCACGTAAGAGCCAATGACAGAGAAGCGCTAACACATACATTCGGAAAGCATTCTTCTCAATCAATTCTTTCAGTGACACTAGATGCGTTTTACGGTGTGCATCCACAACACCAATCACAGTTCAACTAAACTCGCATCTGTACTTCGCTCTCCATCAGCCACTCCGAACGTCTGAACAAAAGAGGGAGGAGGGCTCGTTTTATACACACCTAATAAAACCAATGGCAGTGGAGGCAAAAAATAAATATTGGACATTCATCATCAGCAGGAGCAGCAGCCTGACTACGCCCACAGCAGGACAAAGGCATCTACTGTGTTCCGCCATTCAACGCGGTCCTGTGCTTTCTGCGGCCACTGTACACCCGCAAACTTCCTAATATCACTTGCTCACCTAACTTTCTGTCTCCCCATCACCCGCTTGTCTTGTCTTGGAATCCAGTCTGTGATCCTTAATGACCAGCGCCTATCGTCTCTTCGGGCAACGTTTCTTCTCATGACCATTTCTTTTTGTTGATTTCGACTATGACGCCTTTAACACCCGCTTATTTCATATGGTTACACCTCTTGTTTTCTTTTCCAGTGATCACTCCGTCGTCCTCTTTGAACCCTCTTTGTAATCCTCCAGGTTTCTGCTCCAGAGAAACCTGGATGGAGAAATATGGGACGTTAGTAATCATGTTATATAAGGAAAGGAATAAAGTAGATGAAAAAAAATGAACTTGTGGCAGTGGCCACACCGACAACCTTCGAATCACGCGTCCGATTCACAACCTCTTAAGCTTCGGCAGCAAGTTCTTTCCCGTCCACTTTAATGGGTAATAATGTTTTTGTAATCCTGGAAGCATTCCACTAGCAGCCATGGCAGCGAGTATGAAACACTTCATTTGCCAGCTGACGTCACATAGCGCGTATTTTATGTCGAACAGTAAGCTGCCTAACAAACCCACGCATAAAGCACCACGTCTGCTCGAACGAGACCCGCGCTATAAATGAAAGAAACGGGATTGATCGAGGGCGCCTTTCTTGGTTAAATGCAGCCTAATTAAATAAATAGACAACAGAATGAAGCTAAGAAAGGTGTATTGTACAGCTGATAAACGTTTGCTCGTTTAAAAACTACTAATTACTAAAGCTTTCTTAATTTCATTTCCTGTTGCTTTCGTTAGGCTGTGTCTATACAGTATGGACATATCTATAGGTGGTCCAAAGCGCCCTATTCACATCGACAGATATAAATTTTTGCACTCGCTGCAGCGTATACATAAGGCGACATGACGTACTCCAGACACCCCCGTAGCTGTCCACTGTTTGAATCCCGCGGCTCTGCTGTTCTTCAGCGAAGGCGCCCGGTAACGACCGGTGTCCCAACTTCGTAAGGGCTTTACGGCTCTGAAAGTTCTCGGTCTCGTTCCCAGGTGGCGCGCCATGCCCTAGCGTCAGCTAAACGCGAGCCGGCCAGATGACATTAGTGCTCTCCCCCTCACGCTCCTGCCAGTGGGCCTAGCCAGAATAATCGACATCAGGAGCAGGCGCGGGCACCTCGGCTGTTCGACTTAGTTCCGTTTTAGAAACAGTGAGTCCTAGCCTGCACTGGCTAGCATTTTCGTAATCGTATTTTTATTGAGCCACACAGCGAGTCAGATAGGGAGGAGGAGGGGTGGATTTACTATTTCTGAGAGTCCCACTGCTCTTTCTGTCTCTTGTTGCGCGCGCGCGTTTGTTTGTTCGCGAAGGCGATGGGAATTCTGCCGCAGTCGAGACGGTGGGGCCCAATGCAGGCTCGAGCCGCTGGGGACATTTTTGGCCGAGCCAGGTTCGCGCGCCGGGTTCTCGAGTGGCAAGGCGTCGCAGCCTGCCGTGGCAGTGTCAGCCGGAGGAGCTGCGGCAGCGACCGCTTTCACCGCAGACCGGCGCGAAGTAATTACGCGTGGCCGTGCATCCTATGCATGCGGCCTGCCAAGACTTACAAGCTAGATGCAGCACCTCCCCTTCGTCCCCCTCCCTTCATACACACACATTTCAGACCTGCAGTGTTTGCGCGGCCTTCCCTTCCGCAGAGACCTGGAGGTTCGGAGTTGCACTCTCCTATCAAACTCATTACGAGTGCGCACCTGAAGGTGGCTTCTAAATGCGTCGGTCTGTGTTTCTTTCATTGTATGTTTCCTTTCGTTTCTTTGCTGGCGCATTTCTAGATGCACTGTCCTGCAGCGCAGCTGTGCGCCAGGGCCAGAACAGCGCCGGTAGAGCAACAATGTGCGACGTTGGAGGGCCTGGAAAGAAAAGCGTGCTCTAAATCCAAGCGCTTCAAAAGATTGCACTGCGAATTACGGGTGGCAGTTTCAAAGTTTTAGGCCACATGGAAATGAATTCTTATCTGTTGCAGCCTTGGAACCAAGTGAAAGGGGTTGGTTAAATGTTTTTCAAGTCCGGAAGAAGAAAACAATAATAGCGTCTGGGGTTCCACGTTCGAAAAACACGATATGAGTGTGAGGGATGCGAAGCGGATGGCCCCGGAAATTTCGATCATCTTGTGTTTATTGACGTGCATTGGCATCACATGGCACGTCGAGCTCTGGTTTTTCACTTCCAGTGAAATGTGAACGCGACGGCCGGGTTCTAACTCGTGACCTTGGGTTCAGTCGCCGAGATGTGAAACTAAACGAGGGCTACGAAATGGGGACATGGACAACATGTAGGCACACAGGACAAGCGCTCAACTTTGAACTGAGGCTTATTGAGCATGCATGAAAATTAATACCACCATCTGGGCCGGGTGATGACATTCGTCAATGATCCACCCAATAATGAAAGTGCGAAAGCTTTACCAGAAACACCACATCGTGGCCATGCACCACTGCGGAATCTGCTTTTGATCGCGCCAAGGTGATGGAAAGCATCCAAGATTATGGCGCCGTGAAACGGCTGCGTTAAACGTACCTAGAAAGACGTATGCGCAATCACTACAGCCTAACCATCGAAAACCCATAAGTAAGCGAGTGCCATAGAAGCTCGAGTTTTCGATGGTTAGGCTCTCTAGTGACTGTGATTATTTCTTAAGGCACCCCCTCCCCCCTTCTTTTTTGTGAAGTGCAACAGAATATGGAAGCTCTAATCTTACATATATTAGCTGAAATGACGACATGACCCTTGAAGGGCCACTCACCACCCCGCGTGTAAAGACGAAGGGGTGGTTTTCTCCTCTCCCTCATACACACGATGCATCCTCCTCGCCCCTTAGTTCTTGAATGCACGTGAACAATATCAGCACTAAGCGCTATAAAGCCTATCAGGATATCGCTCTTCTCAGCTGCACGCTGTTATCACCGCTTGCGCAGTTGTAAACACACACACACACACACACACACACACACACACACACACACACACACACACACACACACACACACACACACACAAGACGACGAAGAAAGAGAAGAGGCTTGACGCACACAGGCTCCACTCTTTTGCTGCAAAAGGTCAGCTATTCTGTCTTCCTGCTCTCTGAATTTATTCAGGGGTTGCTTTCGAACACCTTGGGATTCCGTTCGACAGGGAGTCGAGGCTCTCTCAGTGGCCATTCGGCCGCAATTACCAGTCGTACTATAGGCCAGCGGCTGCCGGTTCCAACATGGCTGGCTCATACCCGCTCGGGTATGTCTGAGCCAGAGGCCGTTTCTGTACAGCCTCCAATGGCAGGCAGTCACCCTGGTCCGGGGGATTCGCCTCGATCGAATGGTTCGACATTTTCGCCGGACGGGGACAGGGCGCTGCTCGATGTAGATTTGCAGAATGCGCCAGTTACTTCCGTTCCCGCAATCCCCGACGTTACTAACATCCAGTTGCCTGCTGCAGCGGGTGAGGCGCAAAATGGTAGGCTGCCTGCCGAAAGTGGTCAAATGATGCAAGCTTCTTTTCACCGCGTGATCGCACATCAGAAACAGATCCACGATATTTTATTCGATGCCTCATGTAAGGTACCTAATACCCATAGGTCCCAGATCATTGGTTTGCTCCGACAAATTGTACAGGAGTGTGCTGATATCCGAGCAATTGCAGAAAACCAGGGTGGGCGAATGGACGAACTTCGTCACCAGTTGGCCCTGTCGAGATATTCGGCTTCTCTCGGTGCGGCACTCTCGGCTCCTCGGCCTGTCCAAACGGCCGTGACTTACGCGGCGGCAGCCGCGCGGAGCACGGCGCGTCCTACCGTGGTCCCGCCCGTTTGGCCTGAGACTTGTTCTCACCCTGTACTGCCATCCCACTGGTCTGAAATCGCTGACCAACACACAACGCACACCACCAGGCGAGAGCATGAACATATTATGTTTCTAACCCCACTCATTCCGTCTACCAATCCTGCCAATGAGGTCACGAAGATTATTAAGTCAAACATTGACCCCATGAGGGAAAACATTGGCGAACTGACTATCAGAAAGACACGTCATGGATTAACAATATTAACAAACGACCATAACGCTATTACTAGGTTAAAAAATGCACTTGAAAAGAACGCAATCACAAGCATGTCATTGTCAGTCCGATTGCCCCAAAAGCGAAAACCTCGCGTCAAACTCACTGGTGTAGACTCCGATATTCCAGCCGCCAACATCATCTCACAGCTAAACATGCGCAATCCGAACCTACATTTAGACCCGACCACATGCCGAGTGGCAGTATCGTACAAGGAGCGATCGGGCAACTTCACTCATGTGCTCGAAGTGGATCCTCCCACCTGTCGCTCACTGCTTGCTCAGGAACGAGTTCTTCTCGGTTGGACAGCATGTAGCGTGAGTGAGGACTTTCATGTGCCATTGTGCACATATTGTGCAACGTACGGCCATACAAGAAAGTCCTGTCCTGTCGCCAACGAACCTGACAAAGTGGTGTGTACGAAGTGCACGGGTACACATCTTGGTGAAGCATGCACTCTTAGGATGAACGATTCAGGAATTGTTTGCAACGAATGCCAAAAGGTCGCAAGACCTAGTTCTCATCCAACTGGACACGAAATGTGTCCTATATTACGAGAACGTGTCGCCCGCATGAGGGCCAGAACAGACTATGGATAATCCAGGAGGCGTGTACATCAAAGAAGGACGCAGCGGCCTCTATAACGTGCAGTGTTATTTACGATTTCCTGCATTAGTGCCCGCATCCTTTTCAACTCATTTATATGGATCACATGGAGGTCGCTGCTTTTGCCGCTATTCTTCTAATTACGGCATATTCATACACGAAATTACACCATATGACACACACTTACAAGTAACTGCACATCCCACAAAATTACACGATATTTCTTTCCTCAAGATATTTGCTAGTTGCGCGGGTCACACTGCAATACATGAAAAAAGGCTCCTTACAGCTTTTCGCATTTTTGTTTTAGGAAAGGCGTTGCGCTTGTTATTTAAAATTGATCAGAACTATCATGACTCACAGCAATAACTTAAAATTTTTACAGGCTAATCTAGACCATACACGTGATGCCACAAAATTATTGATAGAACACATGACGCAACAACACTTCAATTTCGCCTTCGTGTGTGACCCGCACATCCGCGCAGGCACTGTTCAAGGCATACCACACACCATAACAAAGTTCCACGCACCAAACAATCCTCGCGTCATGCTTCTAGTGCACAACACTAATTTTGACCTTTTCCCTTTACACGTAACAGATTTGGTTGTTGCAGTAAAGTGTGAAAGCATTGACCAAACATTAATACTGATTGCTGTGTATGCACCGCCGCAAAGACCTATTGACCCAGTTCTGGATGAATTGCAATGTGTAGTTTCATTGATTACAGATTGTACTGTCATCATAGCCGGAGATTTCAATTCTAAGCATAGAATGTGGGGGCCAGCTATAGGGGATGTTCGAGGCTCTCAAGTAGTCCAATTCGTGACGGCGAATGACTTAGTCATATTGAACAACCCCAACTCCCCTCCAACTTTCACAACTCCGTATGCAGATTCATGGATAGATTTAACCATGGTTTCGCATGACCTCACTCGCGATGCTTACCATTGGAATGTTCTCCAAATTCCTACTCTCTCGGACCACAACTACATTGAATTCTCGTTTTCGCAAGCACACACCAGCAGTGCTAAACGATTGACTAATCTAGGAAGAACGAAAATTCTTAACAAATTAAGGACGATACTTGGTTCACAAAGATACTCGGCTGCAACATTGGGTCACCTGAAGCCCTAAACATGGTTATAGACAAGTTTTATGCGATATACTCCGCTTTAAGCCAACGTTACTCAAGACGCATAACACCGCGTAGTAATTTAGGTAATGGTTGGTGGACACCAGAATTGACTATTGAACGTAAGCGTGTTCGGGCTATGCGACGACGATACCAGCGAACAGCTGACCCCGTTCTTCGAGACATGTATCGCAAATTATACGTTGATGCATTCTCAACCTACAAGGACAAAATCAGGAAAGCAAAATCATCGTTTGATAAAGACATTTGTGACTTTCTCACTAAGAAATGCTTATATGGTGATGTTTTCAAAACCACATTTCAAAAACACCACCAAGTAACTTTTCTTCCTCCTCTAGATTTACCTAACGGCACTCGCACAGCTTCTGTAATGGAGTCCGCCCGGCTACTACTCGATACATTGGTAGTAGTGGACAGCTGTTCTGAAGATAACATGCACCACACTATCATGCGTAACATTGCGGCTAGTCCTTACCCGTGGCATACTTTTGACCCTCCTTTTACAATATCTGAGATAGAGTGCGCGATGAAACAGGGTAACTCACACTCTGCCCCTGGACACGACGGATTAACCTACTCGTTCATTAAAGGATTATTTGAATACCATCCTCAATTTTTCTATTTTATCTTCAACACCGCCTTAAGAATCGGACACTTCCCACAGGCTTGGAGAAGAGGGAAAGTAATATTCATACCAAAGCCAGGACGTCCGCTCAATTCGCCTAATGCATATAGACCAATAGTTATGAACTCTGTATTAAGTAAAGTATTAGAAAGACTCTTAAATGCTCGTCTGTATTATTTCCTGCACAATAATAATCTTCTTCACAATAATCAATACGGTTTTACGCACAATAAAAGTGCTACTTTAGCACTATACACACTGCGAAGCAAATTGGCTGCATACAAGGCAGCCAAACTTCCTACCATACTCATATCGCTTGATTTTGTTGGAGCATTCGATAGTGTTTGGCATCCTGCAGTCTTGAACTTTTTACGCAAGCACAGGTGTCCACAAAACTTGTACTTTCTACTCAAATCCTTTTTATCGAACCGCACTGTAACTTTTTCAACCAACGTTGCAGAAGAGACAGTTCGTACAACGATTGGCAGCCCACAAGGATCCCCTATCAGTCCGCTACTGTGGAACATAGTAATATACAGCTTACTCAATCTTCCCGTGCCACCCGACGTACACATACAGGCGTACGCGGATGATACAATCATTGTTATCACAGATAAGTCAAGACTCCGATTACAAGCAAAGGCTGAGCATGTCCTGGCTTTGGTATCTGGTTGGGCACGAGAACAAAAAGTTACCGTAAGCGCCGAGAAGTCGTTCTTCGTGTTCTTTAATAACGGACACATGGGTACATCAAAACGCTGCCCATCTATCCGCATGGATGGCATTTTTCTCAAACACAAGAAAGAAATTAAGATTCTAGGCGTATTATTTGACCCCTCTTTAAATTTTCATGCCCACATTGACTATATTAAAGGAAAGGCTGAAGTGTCCACGTCCCGGCTCCTCGCATTTGTTAAATCGCACCGTTCATTAAAAAGTACACTCATTAGACGACTCTACCGTCAAGTAATATTGCCCTCTCTCACGTATGCATCTCCGGTATGGTGGCCTATGTTCCCATCAAAATTCATTAGGGCGCGAGTTTTATCAGTTCAGCGAACCGTCTTAATTTCTTTAACAGGTGCATTTTACACCACACGTACGTCATCCCTACAGATTCTCGCTAACGCGCCTCCGTTACCACTAGAGTTGGACAGACAATCTGCAGAATTTTCCTTATTTATACTCCGGAACGTAACTTATTATGGTGTAAAAACATTCAAACCGGCTGACATACTATATCCATGCAGTCCGTGGGCTCATCACCCCAGTAAAAAATATAAATTTACTTTCACTAAACTCTCACCATCAGAAGAAGCGGTTATTTTCAAAACAAAAGCCATTCACGTATACACTGACGGCTCATACACGTCATACGCGGCGGGGGCGGCATATATTGCTTTGACAAAGGATGGAAAAATTATAACTGTTAGAAAATTTCAGATCCGCAACGCTTCAAGCGCATACGACACGGAATTAATAGCATTCCAAGAAGCCCTTCATTTCCTTTTTACAAACAACTTTAACACGCCAGCCCACATTTACACAGACTGTCTATCGCTTCTAATGAAGCTTTCAAGTCTCACTGATAACGATGAAAGAATTCGGAACATTAAGCTGCTTCTTAAACATATAATCTCGTCAGGCAAAATTATAAAAATGTTTCATGTACCTGGCCATATGGGAATTTTGGGAAATCAGCTAGCTGACGCTGCAGCTGCATTAGGAGGAAAATCAGGCTTCGTGCGTTACGCCAAAATATCTATTCGGTCAGTACGAACTCAGTTTCATAAAATCTTGAATTCATATTGGCACACCCATTGGCAGACTGAGGGACCTGAGACAACGCTATTTCATTGGATCACAAGTCCGTACAAAATTCCTCAATGGTTCCCGCCTCCTAAAAACCTAACACACTTATTATCTGGTCACGGACACTTTCAGTATTATCTTCATCGATTCAATATAACTGCATCGGACAGGTGTATGTGCGGTGCACCTTGCTTGAGCGAACAACACTACTTTAATGAATGCCCAAACACACAACACATTGCGACCCATTTACGTGTGCCTAAAAGTGATACAACACTACCCGCGCATTATTATGGGCTATTGACCAATAGAAAATCTCGCGCGTATCTACTTCAGTTAGTGACTGTCATGCGCAACTCTGTTTCTATGACATCCACATGACACGTATTAGCTACCAACACTTTATCAGGACGTCGCTTCATACTCCGAATCACCTCCATATCACAACTTTTGCGTGAGTGCTCTCGATTACAGTCGCAGTTATGCCAACAAAGGTGGGGGAAAGCCTCGGCGACTGATAACGATAGCATCACTGCTCCATTTTCCCTAAGTACTCGAACCATAGGATTCGCAACGCTTGCGCAAGTACCTAATCCTGCCCCCCCCCCTTTTTTTTTAAAAAAAAAAAAAGCTTGTTACTATTGCGAATGGCGCCTTGTCTAAGTTCGCAGCGGCAAACAGGCTGCCCAAGGTTCCCTGCTGCATCGCTGGTTGGAACGACAGCCCGACGTGCCTGGCTACATGACTCCTGGTGAAGAAATGGGCTTCGACATCACACAGGCCACTACTACCATCCTCGTCAACGTTTACCCATCCTCAAGACCACTGGCTCGCATCCCACTTCGTTGTTTGTTTTTGGACTTTCTGCATTCAACGACAATGCATTTAAAATAAACACACACACACACACACAAACGCACACACACACACAAACACACACACACACCCACGCACACACACACACACACACACACACGAACTCCAAAAACTTAAGTGGGGGAAATACACTGCTGCTGCATATCGACCTGCTCATTCCTGAGAAGCTAACTAATTTATTTATTACAGTTTCATGCTGCACTCACTAGGTTTTACCCACGTTATTTTTTTTAACTAATTGGCTTTTTCAAATAAAAATAAAAATTTGGGAACTTTCCCCTCTTCATTTATGTTAGATTGGCTTGAGCCTGTTATACCTCCTGGTGGTACGGGCTACCCCCCTTTTTCCTTTTAGTTATTTTTACATATAGGGGGCGGAAAAAGCACACACACACACACACACACACACACACACAACAAGTTTGATCAGTTCATTGTGCACGGTATTCATGCGAGACGAAAAAAAAAACGAATGAGCGGCTCCATGGCAAAGCAGATTGATTGATTGATTTGTGGGGTTTAACGTCCCAAAACCACTATTTGATTATGAGAGACGCCGTAGTGGAGGGCTCCGGAAATTTTGACCACCTGGGGTTCTTTAACGTGCACCCAAATCTGAGCACACGGGCCTACAACATTTCCGCCTCCATCGGAAATGCAGCCGCCGCAGCCGGGAATCGAACCCGCGACCTGCGGGTCAGCAGCCGAGTGCCTTAGCCACTAGACCACCGCGGCGGGGCCATGGCAAAGCAGTGCAGGAGACAAATCACATGTGATATTTCGCGTACATCAACGAATCGAGAGAATGTACGCTGTAGACGTCATGGAAACTACTATCTGCGTTACAGTAGTGCGCCAAGAAGGATGAGAAATATAGGGAAAGGATATTGCGCTTTTTCGTATTTTGGGAACCTGGTGAGTGGACCTTTAACAAAACGCTGACTGGAGATATACAAATGCAATAAACCATGGCGGCTCCGTTTTGCAGTCCGGCTAGGGTGCCTTTCCCTAACACCGGACTTGGCAAACAAGGGAAGAAAGAACGTGCAAAGCGCTATATCATTCGCCAGTTGTATTAAGGAAGAACTTTTTTCATAATATTGTTACGGGTGAGAGATGTCCCGTATCAATATCAATTCAGACATTTTTATACCATAATGCTTGTTGTAATAAATGTTAATGTATTTGTTTGGAGGAATGCAACAAAGCTGATGCAAAACCTGTTCTATATAATTCGCACTCTTTTGTCTGACCACGATATGTAATATTATTCTCGTGCCCTGTATACAGGCCCAAAGTGCATCAATCCTGTGTAGTATCACACCGTGGCAGTAACGCACTCGGAGAGTGCCAGGCCAAAAATCGTGTACGGCAGAGAGAGCAGGCACACTTTAGCATACCTGTTTTCATGCTGCGCGTTTTTGAGCACACATGCGCATACGTCGGTATAGTTCATGCACCTCCGATGACGACACATCACAGTGTCAGTCATATTAGTCAAACGAAGTAAAGTGTTTCCTCAAGCCCTACTTTTTTTTTAATTCTGATCTTCCTGCTCCGCGAGCTCTGAGGCCATAAGATTAAAAAGAAATGAAAAAGAAACGCTCGGTATACTGATAAGTACCTGATAATAACGCTCTAGTTGCTCTCAACGCTAAACTCCTCAGGCTTGATAGAAAACCCAGTTTCGCGGGAATAAAATTCTAAAAGCCCTTCGTCCCCCTCCATTTGTAGAAGAAAGCTTAAAAACAAAACTTTAGAATTAAAGAGATATTGATACTGGTCCAACATTAATTTTTCAACCCCCAATTTCACTTTCTAAGAATCTATTATGGGTCTTCCTCTAGCTTGGTGCTACAAGCAGGTAGAGGACAATTTCTCTCCTTCATAAATAGTTTTGTACGAAAATCAAACTTGCACATTTAGTGTACACTTTGTTTCGTTTCGTTAAGCCAATGGCTTAAAGTGCCTCGCTGAGCGACCCTTTGAGCGGAATACGGTAAGTGAACAAATGTCTACGAAAACCCACGTGAGATACGTCAGTAATTACGCCACATTATGACGTCATCGTGGCGTCACATTTTGATGCCACCATGTCGTCGCATCACCATGTTGTCGCATCACATCGTCTGTGAATGCCACCTCCGCCTGGTCAAACGAACAATGATAACAGAGGCCGTAAAACACGGCGTGAGGTGTATAACGCTTCCGGTGGAGACGGACAATCCAAATAACTGGTAACAGCAATGTAATGTAATGAACATCTCTTACAGTGCCGCTTGTCGTGTTTCACAAGAAGTGCGGTATGGTCGCATAACTAATTAAAGTCAGTTCACGGCACACTTGCACCTTCAATTGTTACATAGTGTATCACGCTGGCGTACTTTATGTTTAATGTAGTGTTATTTCTTTCTTTGCCTATTTATTGCGCAGGGCTTCCCCCGCCTTCACATATGTATGAGGCAAAGTACCCTTTACAAAAGTCCTGAAAGCTAAGCTGCGGAGTTTTGGTAGTTAAGGTTGGGATCGCGCAATTAAGCATCTCGCTCTGCGAACGTTCACCTGCCTTCTCGCAATTCGTCAGACACTCGCCCCGATCCTATTCACCGACACACGCTGATGACAGCACGGCTGCCGGTCATTCATGAGATGGCAAACGAACGACCCGAAATCGATATGATCACAGGAGTTTCCCCCTCCACCCTTCTTCCCTCAGGTCAACTTGCTACCCGGGCTAACTCGGTTAACTTGCTGTCGAGACTAAGCACATTCGCATAAATGGGCAATGAAGCTATGCTTGCTTGTGCACAATATGCAGGTCAGTAACTCACAATCCCGGCACGTAATGCAAGCTCAGCGCTTGCGTGTACACGTCTCCCTTGTAAACATCTCTTTGCGGTGGTACCTCCTTCCTTCAATGTGAATTAATTTGCCCAAAAAGAAGTGTTATTGAAAAAAATCTCCAATCATGAGTGAGCTCACAGCACTCTACTTCTAACTGGGCAAAACAATGTAAAAAACATTTATCATTGCACCCGCGGCTTGTTGCAGACAGTGGCATTACACCTTCAATATAGAAAAAAAAAACGGAGCGGGCCTAAGAAAGGAGAAACGGGTGAACATTTATGTGTGCAGAGTCGACGTAATAACCTCTTGAATACCGAATTCTAGCACTGCTCGTGTGACGTCGTTATAGCAATTGAACCGGCTAACCGGCTAATTTTGCTGTGAGCAGTGCTTGAAGATTAAAATGTAACATCAGTTTTTTTAGTGCAAGAATTTCTATGAACGATTGTACGTGATAAACGTGACATATCGTTGCGAATCGGGCTGCTAAAGGTAATGTTGCTTTGAGCCGAAGTCAAGCCGATAATGCATGGTTTGAAGACGATGGAAACAAAAGTACATGCATCACTTCGCCCTAAATTTTCACGTTTCAGTCCGTGAGAACCGTAGATAGCTTAAAGTCTCCGCTGACCCCACAGACATGCCACAAGTCACCTTCTTTCTAAATTACGAGCTAGAAATAGGTCGGGCGGTCACATCCAGCAAGCCAAAGTGAAAGAAAGAAAATGCTTAGAACCTTGACAACGAAGTTCTCAGTTCTGTGGTCACGCAGAGGGAAACGCTACTCTCGAAAAGTGAAATTTGCGAGCTGTCTCATTAGTCACTGACGCCGAGAGGGCAACGAAACCGCGCCCCGGGTGTTGTAAAAAAAAAAATGTGGAGCACCACTTGTTAGCCATCTTTCTTTCTCTATCTTCTTTTTTTTTCTGTCCGGACTTGACTGGCTATTATAGAAGCTGAGGCTAGAAAAGTCAAATGAGACTTTGTTGTACTTTGAGGAGCCACAAGATGGAAGCACGTTGAAGACCTAGAGCAACTATTGCCTAGCCACGAAATAAAATTGTAACACAATAATGATGATCTGCCAAATACGGTATACAGCTCAGCATCAAAAAATGAGCCATTATATTCTTTTTTTTTCGAACCTATACTTCGTACACTTTACTGTAAACGGTAAAGTTACCATCGTATATGGTAACCGTTGTACACTTTACAATACACAGTAAAGTTACAGTAGTAACGGTGAAATAACCACACCAAATGGCCTTCGCCTTCAACTCGACTCAGTCAAATGCCTGAGTTATTCTGAGAATTTCACAGCGAAACCGTATATCATACTGTATTTGACCAGGTAAGACCTAAATTCGTCCGTCTTATGGCCGCAAAGGCTCCTAACACATATGTTCCGCAGAAATTGGGCATTGCACCCACCACTCACTATTGGTCTGCTAAAAGTAAAATGGAAGACGCAGACGGCAAAAGCCAGTTACTGTTTCTGTTCAGAAAAAAAATTATACCACAGACATTTAAGGTCAATAACGATCCATCATAACGTCATGAGTGACATATGCTTACTACATATGTGTTTACAAGAATGCCAAAACAGAGTACACGTAATGTGTGTTTAGAACAAAAGTTCGACGATTTTGAGTACGTTGTACTTTACTACGGGTAAGTAACGAGCTGTCTCAGAGCCGACTTCGAGGAAAGTGGACGTGGAGGCACGACACCAATGCGTGAGAAATACTTCAATGTACCATCGTATTCGACTCAGTGATAGAGACCGAAGAGCCTCCGCACTTGCACTTGGTTCTCTTTATGTTTTGTGAGCACACATTGCTTAGGATGATACTATATAATCCAGCAAGAAGATCCACCCCTAAAAAACGGTTATTATTCTTTAAGCTAACGTCAAGAATCACAAAGTACCAAGTGGACACTTTTAACATAGCGATTGAAAACTTGCCAGCGTATCTGCGGGCTTCGCTGGCACAGGTCGTCAAAAGATGATAGTGTTCTGTTTTGAGAAAGTGAATAAAACGTTTATTTGGCGTTCTACCCGATAAAATCGGTGAATAGGCTCTGCGTGGAATATGAATGTCATCTAGCAGTAATTTGAAGAAACAAATGTAGTTTTACTTGATAAATTGGTATTTGTGGTTTAACGTCTCAAAACCACCATATGAGAGACGCCGTAGTGAAGGGCTCCAGAAATTTCGACCACCTGGAGTTTTATAACTTGCACCGAAATCTGAGCACACAGGCTTTCAGTTCCTTTGACAATGCAGCCGCCGCAGCCGGGATTTGATCCCGCGACCTGCGAATCAGCAGCCGAGTACCTTAGCCACTAGACCACCACACTGGGGATTCTAGTTTTAGTTAGGCGTTGTAAACGCCGGTTTTTTCGCTCATAACGTCGCATTACGTATCTATGAATTTTAGAAATAAAGTAACACAATGCCTAATGACCCCGTCCTGATATTGCGCCAAAATATGCGTAATATTTTCTAATTCACAATGTCGGCACGTATGAACGCAAAAATGAGATCAAGATAGCTGGTGGAATAGGAAGGGGTTCAACTTTCGCCATTTGACTAAATGGTGGGAAAAAGCAGAAAACAGGCAGAGCAAACTTTTTGCTTTAAATTATCCCAAAAAAGACTGTAGTCTTTAAAATCAAAATCTACCACAGAAGGCATTTCCGTTGATTTCAGCCCATGATAAACACCGGGGCCGCACTTTTTAGCTGTACTGGATAATTATCTGTACGAAATGCTTCTTGAGCACTGGTCTCTCTACCCCTAGCACTCTTTCATCAATCACGCGATGGCGCACGAAGCAACGCCCCTTTCATCGGACGTCTCGTTGCAGCGGTCGAGTAAGTCAGATGGCTCTAACGCACAGCGTCCCCATCTAGCCCGGCTACAATACACTGGCAGATGCAAGAAAGGAGAAGCGTGCGTCGCCTCCTATTCTGACCAACCCGGTCTCAATGGGCACAGGCTTTCACCGAACACACTTTGGAATATGCAAAGCGTCCTTTAATTGTTTTGTAACCCGATACATTTGTACTCGGCTGAACGGCTGTTACTAGCGTGCAATGAACTTTTTCAACTAGGCTGATTTTTGTGTATTTATGTGTTTTTTATTTTTTTAACACCCGTCCACGACTTCATTTTTTGTCTCACTCTCACTCAGAAATGATATTTGCATTGCGTACCAACCAATTGTGCCTCCCGTACTTTTGTTTTCTTTCTCTCAATACAGAAGTGTCCTTACAGGCAAAACACGCTTTACAGGGTAGTGAGCGACCTGATTAAGGATCTCTATCGTGACGAGCTTCACACTTACACAGTCTTATAAACTGTGGAAGATTTATTAGCAAATTTTTTTCCCGTTTGACATGTTAAAATAGTGATTTCCGCTTAGTTCCGCAATATAATGGAGATAGCATGCTGACTTTATTGTAAAAACACCATTTAGGGTGCTTGAATGGACACAAGTGTTTTACTGGGAGTAATTTATTTTAAATTACTCTCGGTACTGCATCTAATATAGTTGCTTTCTTGCTAATTTTGTGGAAGTACGCTCATGTAGACAAGACGATCTGTGTTATTAGCTTACAGCACGTTGTCAGCAGAGCATTAGCGGTACGGGAAAATTCTTTCAAGGAGCCATTCAACAAACACACCTACTCTGGACAAGAAGGTTGGCAAACTGAAAAATTCCGCAGATCCCACCTACCTTGGGAATCAACGTTATGCGAAGCATGTGGAGGGAAAGTGACCATGTTGATATTTTCTTATTGAGTGACACATCATGAAACGACGCTAAATATATGTATAGATGTTGCACACGGGAACATATGAAAAGTGCTGAGGATAATATAACCAGTTGTTTGCCTGTGCGCAACGATACCGACCGGAACATGCGTGTTAGCAACACCAGAAGCTGATATGAAGCGCTGGTGCTCTTGAAGAAGCTAGCCCCGGACACTGCTACATATATCAACTTCAGCGCATGGCAACCAACCACAATCGACGTTAACCCGACGTGACGGCTGTATCAAGTAGTACATATGTAATGTTTAAAAAATTGGGTAGGCAGCGCTGTAACCACTATTGAGGTTTCACGAAGATTATGTCTATTTGAAAAGTAGTTCCTAGACCTGGCGTAGCTCTGTGGTAAAATGCTTCCTTGCCAAGCAGAACGCTTGGGTTCGATTTCAGATGGGACCCTGACATTTATTCTTTGCAATCGTCGGGCCAATGCTACCGATGTCGGGTATTCCTTAACGCTCACACGTTAAAATTGCCCATGTGTGTTTTTGTCAGTCCTGGGTAGATAATCAGTGTCAGTCACCTGTGGCACACACCCGCATACTAGTTGCACATATCCACCTGTTGGTATCGATCCCTATCTGGTGGGAAGTGTTTGACGGTGTACGTGACGGAATTGTTACATTATTTATGTCTAGACCAGCGCGTCATATTCGTCAAACCATCTTACCATCCTATGCTTACTTTGGTACACACCAAGTTAAGGTAGTGATCACAAAAGCACCCAGACGTAAGCGGCTAGATGTATGGAGAGATACGCAGATAGAAACCAAAAGCACGTACAGTAGGCGCAGAAATGCTCCGCACTTAAAAACAACTTAGCCCCGAAGTAGTGCGCCGGCTAATGGAAATGTCGTGTTTTCTGACTATTAGAAGTAAAGAGATATCAGAAGCACCTCATCTCTGGAGAGCTTTCGAAAGCTTTTGCTTTACATTGTTTTACTTCTCACTTTTTTTAACCTTCAAACTCGCGCACTAGAATTTTTTCTGTTCTGTTTCGTTCTTATGTCTGCCATGACTACATTCTTTTTTTTAGTTTTGCACCTGGTCATATAATGGCAGTGCTTTCCCACGCCTTCTGTAAGTCGAGAATATACGTTCAATCTATTTGAAACAATCGATGAAGAAAGACACCGGCGATGTACGTGTCAGTGGCGAACTCGGATATCTCGGAGTTTGTGGGACATGTACGAGGACGATATGATGATGACGCTGATGGGGCTTCTCCAATTGGAATTAGTGAGAGCACCTTGGTCATGGGAACAGAGTTCTCAAAAAAGCATTGCACAAGACAAAATAAAGGCGCAAGAGAACTAAGTATCATTGTCGGTCACTTCGTTTTGATGTGCTAACCCTTTCATCGACTTTTACTGCTTATCACCGTACAGTTGTTTTCATGTGTTGCGCGAATCAAGAACTTTCCTATTCCCAATCTTTCAGCCTTTTTTTCGTTGCAGGGTAGTCAACCAGTCTCTGCCTTGCGATACGCCTGTCTTTCCCGCATTTCTTCTCTGTATGCCTTTGCATATCTATAGCTTAATGACACCAGTGAGCGCTCGTAACCAAGATTCACGTCTCTTCCTTTATGTGGGTATACCGAAGCACAAGCTTTCCGCAAGTGAGATCCGGTACCTGGAATGCCCTTACAGGGTGGAACTTGCTGTTAGTCTTTAAAAGAAAAACATATCAGTTGCGTCATCGGCGATGGCCAGGTTGACTACGTGTTTTAAAATTAAGAGACGTTTCTGTGGTATGGAAATAAGTTTTAACCGTCCGCGTAGAATTACCACGAAATTTTAATTTCACAGTATATATGGCAAAGTCGCAAAGTAACCTGAGGCGCACACTTTCAACAAATGTTTCAGTGTCATACGGCCTTGTGCTCCGGGCCTAAACTCACGAAGAGGTATTTCAGTCAGCTTGGTAATGTAGAATTTCCTATATCTTAAGCGCAGCATCGTAGGTCGAACCGAAGCATTACCCTGCTGGCGAGACTAGAGAAAAAGAATAAATCATTTTTTATAGCAAAAACAAACGTTGTTCAAGGAGCTCGGACGAAGCACAAAAGCGTGGCAGACAACAACCTCCAGACCACAAAATAATATGGTCGCGACTTCAGTGAGATATAAACCGGGGGTCGAGTAAATTATTTCTGCGCTTCAATAATGCGTTCTCGGTATTTCAAAACGCATGGCATCTTGGGTTATTACATTGTTTCGGGCATTCCCACTCTTTCTTTTACGCAATATGCCATCTAATATAACGTGGCTTTCTGGTTCGTTCATCGCTTTCCCCGAGATCGCTAAGCTCACATAGAGACTGCTATATTGAAACTACAAGTCGTGCGCAAACTCAAGTGATGATGAGAAGGAAAGGTCGAACAGTGCCATATTTCATCAATAACTCGTACTCGCTCACGCTTTTACTCCCTCTGGAACAACGGCAATTTCGCTGGAAGATCCAAGACACGCGCTTAAGGGCCATTACTCAATGATTCCACCTCATTACAGTAATACGGATACGTGAAAAAAATTTACGGCACAATTAAACTGGGCCTACAGAGCACGCCCCTCAAGGACGAGGTTTGCCGGTCCCCCAGAAGCCTTGGATTGCACGGGGCAAAATGAAAGAGCACGGTGAAAGTGGGGGGACGCTAGCTACCTGCTCGATGCGCCGAAATAGCGTCACCGCGCCTCTGCTGCTCAAGGACTTCGTGTTTGTGCCAAGATGAAGGGGAAAAAGACGGCGTGTGGGTGAGAGGAAAAGTCGAGGTGCGCAAGAGCGCGTCACTTCTCTGTCGTGCGCGACAGCTGCGCTAGCTTTGTAGAAGGAAAGGAAGAGGGGGCGAAGGGAAGGGCTCGCTTTGAATGCTGGCCAAGGCGCGGAACGCGTAGCTTTTTCTTTGCCCCTCTTCCTTTCTCACTTTGAAACTCTTTCACCACATCCTCCCTCAATGTACATTTCCTCTCTCTCTCTTTCTTCAGCTAAACGCAAGTCACTCAGCTCCGGAGAAAAACAATTGCGAGGCTGTGCAAGCTGTGACAATGGAGTCCCTCGGGGTACATCTGGCCTCCAGAATCGCGGCGGCGGTGGTGCCTGCATGTTGCGAAAGTGCCCCCCCTCCCCCATTTTAAGCGGCGAGAAGGCGAGGGCGCGAAATGGAACTGAAAATAAGCTTTGACAAATGGAGTTGTTTCCTTCGGCTTAGGAGGTTGCTTGGCCTACATCTCTCAATACGAGAGATAATGAGACCACGCGGGAGCTTGTCATGCACGTTATCTTGCCCTTCGTAGTTGTCTCTTCGTTGTGCTGGTTTTCTCGGCTTGGTAACAGAGACCTAATTCACTCCCGGACTGTCGGGAGTGAATTTGAATACCGTGCACGAGCACGCTTGAAATGTAAGCTCCAGGTTCACACGCACTTCACGTTAGGCTGTTATGCAGCATTCTCTTGAAAAGCCTATAGAGCTCGTTTTCGTGTAGTGATTGGTTTTCTCTACCTTAAGTCAGGGAAAATAATTGTGACAGGGAAAAAAAAGAGGAAACAGGGTCACCATGTCACTTGAGGTCATTCGTGTCACTTCGTTCAGAGGTGAACATCAAAGTTACACTGTCGCTCACTGAGAATTTACTTCAGCAACTGTAGGAATGTCACGTATCAATTTCTGGCCCCTGTCAAATATCTAATCATACGCCCAAGTATTTTCAGTTATTGTGCCTAATCAGTCGATGACTATAATGCACCAGTCGTCATTTAGGGAGGGCGTACGTAAAATATTTTTCAAAGAATATTAATAGAAAAGGGTTAATCATGGACACCGCTTCTTCGTTTAAATAAAATCGTTATTAGTCTAGAAAATATGAATAGGATATTGATCATGTGTCTTCGTTGTTATTTATCGAAAGATCTCAGTGGCCTTTGTGACATATTGTGGTCAATTAAGCTACAACCACCACAAGTACAGCGTAATATGATAGAGAAATTGAAGGTATTGTATTTGCTGTGCCACCCCAAAGTAGGGTTGAAACCCATTTGACAAGAATATTCGTCACGGTTAAATCGCAGTATTCTTACACACCCGTATTATGCATGAATAGCCCGCCTCACTGGATCAGTGGCTAGGGTGTGCTCGGCTGCTGATCCAAGCGTCGCTGGTTTCATCCCGGCCGCGGCGGTCGCATCTCGATGGAGGCGAAATAATCGACGCTCGCGTACTGTGTGATGTTAGTGTGCGTAAAAGAACATCAGATGGTCAAAACCTCCAGAGCCATTCACTACGGCATCCATCATAATTATACCGTAGTTTTGAGGCATAAAATCCCACATAATAACTACGCATGAGTAAACCTTTTAGGGGCGAAGCTCCTTAGGGTGTGGGTCTGCCCTTCCTCCATTGGTGTATGTAGCCATGCACCTTGCAAACATCCCACTACACCCCGTCACCATTCCACCACTTCAGCGACCATAAAGCCAATACTGTTGAAAAGTAGCCAATATCGAATGCAAGATGTTCGTGTACGAGTATCCAGGTGCGCGTTAAAGAACCATAGATTTTAGGGGTGAAGCTCCTTAGGGTGTGGGTCTGTCCTTTCTCCGTTGGTGCATGTAGCCGTCTCGCAAACATTCCACTACACCCCGTTACCATTCCACCACTTCAGTGACCATAAAGCCAATATTGTTGAAAAGTAGCCAATATGAAACGAAAGATGGTCATGTACTTGTATCCAGGTGCACGTTAAAGAACCATACATTTTCCTAGTGTGTCCAACCCTTGTTTGTACGTGACGGCCTATAGTTCCATTTTTGCAAACTGCCCACTACTTCGTCCTTGCAAGCATCCCACTACGCCCCATCACCGATCCATCACCGACCATAAAGCCGTTATGATGAAGATTGAACGGAAGCGATGTATAGCTACCACTAGCGTATAATAAAGTTTCTTATATAAATATATACAGAGTTTGTCACGTCTTTGATGATGTCGTGGGCGATTTTCGCGGATGGTCATGACTTAGCGACGAAACATTACAGCGCTTCGCCCCACTCATCATCATTCACTTCATGGATATGCTGTGTTATTCTTCATTTTTTATATATTTTTAAGACTGTTGAGCTGTGTGATAATCTAATGCGTCTGCTGTTGAATGTAATATCTCATTTTGAAAAATTATTTGAGTAAAAATTATTTGAGTTGTTGCGTGTGCTATCGGCGTCAGCCCCGCCGCGGTGGTCTAGTGGCTAAGGTACTCGGCCGCTGACACGCAGGTCGCGGGATCGAATCTCGGCTGCGGCGGCTGCATTTCCGATGGAGGCGGATATGTTGTAGGCCCGTGTGCTCAGATTTGGGCGCACGTTAAAGAACCCCAGGTGGTCGAAATTTCCGGAGCCCTCCACTACGGCGTCTCTCATAAGCATATGGTGGTTTTGAGACGTTAAACCCCACATACCTACCATCCAGTCATCGTCCCTGACAGGTGCGCATATGCGCAGTGCTGCCCAACTGGTTGCACGCGCATGTCAATTGTGATGACTGGAGAGCCGTGCACTGTACCGTCGCGCATTCTCACCACTATTCATGTTTCATTTGACGTGAATAGCATGTGTTCACTGACTGCATTGTTTTAAAGGGAAAAGGATGAATAAATACGAATGCTTTTTAATGCTATTGCTCTTGATGTAAAAAAACTCAAGGGTTCCAGCAGCTGTAAACACTGCGTCACTGCAGTGTCGCTGGGACGCGCCAATGCAAATACTGCATCTTAGACAGCCTGATTAATAACGCTATCCGATTCAACGCGAAATGGCATCATCTCTTTGCAGTTTGTGCACTCATTTCTCAGTGTCACTCTCTTGTACATTTATACGCCACCGTCTGCTTAGAACAAGTAGAGTGACTGAAATTTGAAAGAGATATAGCGTCATACCTACGGTCTTGAAGTTGGTGATTTGAAAGCACTATACACCTAGTCCTACAAGTGGTTTCGCCATGGAAACTTAAAAAGGGGAGGCAATTGAACAACATGAACAAGGGGTTTTTCAAGGAATGCATACGCATGTTTATGAAAGTTGTACGCATAAATATAGGGGCGGGGGGGGGGGGGTTACTTTAAACTTGTGAGCGAAAGGCTAAATGTTACATGGTGAGACATACTACATATAAATAGAGTCACTAAGGTGAACGAATTGCCGACCAGGTCCTCCCGGCTAGCCGCGCCTTCGGAAACATGGTCATCGCCTGCGGCAACATGGTGGTGTATGCTTCAAACCGCATCACCATCACCGCAACTACAACCAGCCCGCCTTGGCACAGGTACAGTAGCGGCAGTGAAGGTAAGCCTGCCCAGTCGAACTTCTCGGCACTATCTAAGGCGTATAAAGTGCAGCGGCACTTCAGCACCTCGTCTTCTACAACAGCTGGGCTACATATTGGCACTCTCCCGATGTTTGGCTCGACTTCAAGCAGGGCACGTGGCACCGGCATCCTGGTGCCGCGATTCCTCTCCGTGAATCATATCGCGCATTCCAATCTGTCAGCCTCGCAGCGTTGGAGGTCGGTGCCCGTTTAAGGGATGGAGACCGTGGCCGTCACCATGGGCGCGATTGTCGTGAGCACCAGAGCGCTTCTGCTGTGCACCAGGGAGCCTATTTTTACAATAGAGCAGGGTCTTTGGCCGCGGTCGCGCGCAGGTTTGATGCCCGGCCGCCACTATAGCTATAGAAGCGAGGGAAGGAGAGATGCAGATTGCGCCACAGAAGCGCAGCGCCTCAGGCGGCGACGGCGCTGCTCGCGGTATTCAATGGCATGCGAGGCCGTTGCAGTGGCAGTGTATATATTTAGTGCGTGCGTAGACCACGCTATTAAGGCGTCTCGCTTCGTTCGACGTCCGACAGTGCCACTCGTATACGGGCCAATGTTGTCCGACTCTCCCCTTCATTAACTTTCGGCAGTGACGATTCGGCACAACATTCTGGGGTAGTCACGGTCTCTTCCCTACCTTGCCAGCCATTTCATTTTAGCCCCCTTTGTGTGCCGGGGGCTCGGGCTGCCCGGCTATTCTAAGAAAAATACTTTTGCGCCAAGTCCGTGATGAGAGAATGATCGTAATCAGCCCTTCGTGGTTGCGGATATTGTCGTAACAAGGTAACGAAACTGGTATGAATTTAAAAGACGCGTGATAACAACAGAAGGATAAGTTATACATTGACATCAAACCGTCAACCTGTTTTTAGGGGCGAAGCACCTTCGATTCTTGGCTTGTCAGGGCGTCATGTCATCGACACGCTCCATTATAAGGGGGTATACTCTATAAAAACTGAATAAATACCATTGTTCTCCAACGGTCTACACTATGCATACTGTGAGTTAAAGGTTCGCCATTACTCCCGAAAACATTATGCTTACCTTAGCAGTGCTGTCAGAATCCCCGACAATATCTACCAATTTGCTCAACTTTTACCTAAAACCAGAGATACAAACATGAACTTCTATGATTAGATCATCTTTTGAAACCGTTGCCATCTTGAAACATATCATCGATAAACATGTTGCGTCCAAGGAATGTCATATAGTGTCATATAATGTCATATTATTACGAGGCAGTGGGCATGGCTCCGCCCCGTCGTAGACGCATCGATGAAGAAGAAGCGGATTCGGCGCGCGAGATCCTAGCAACCCTGAGGTGTCACACCTATCTGTAAATATTGCAAATAGACTCCTTTCTATCTCTGTGTATTTTTAATCCCCGTAACAAATTGGTGGGCGTGCGGGGTAACGAAGCCCACTACAACAGAGCTCCGCAGTGGTCGTCAAATCAGAGTTTCCGTGATGGAACATGGGACTGATCCCACGGCCACCTCTCCATCAGCCTCGGCAACACCTGCACCATCTATGGCAACGCCTCCACCGGCCCCACCCACGTACGTGCTGACACATCCGAAACATCCAGGAACGTTCTGTGGTACGGACGAAGTTGATGTTGACGACTGGATAGCCGACTACGAACGTACCAGTGCGCTCAACCGGTATGACGCGACTCTCATGCTGGCCAACGTGCTGTTTTATCAGAAAGGCACGGCCAAAGTCTGGTACGAGAACCATGAGGAGGAGATCGGCAGTTGGGACACGTTCAAGGAGAAGCTTCGCGATTTATTTGGGAAGCCCATCGGTCGAAAGGCGGCTGCAAAAAAGGAGTTGTCTATACGTGCTCAGACGTCCACAGAGCCGTATATCTCGTATATACAGGACGTGCTGGCTCTATATCGTAAAGTCGACAACGACATGTCGGAGTCGGATAAGGTTGGCCACGTCCTCAAGGGGATAGCGGACGATGCGTTCAACTTGCTAATGTGCCGGAACTGCGCGACCGTCGTGAAAATTATTCAGGAATGCCGGCGTTTTGAACAGGCCAAAAGCAGGCGTATTTCAAGATCATTCACTCGACTGCCGAACACCGCTGCGACGTCCTCCTGCGAAGATGAACTGACCTCTCATCGGCAGTCTTCGCCGGCGTCTGAAATTACGCGAATCGTCCGGCGGGAAATCGAAGCAATTACACCTGCTCTTCCCAGCAACGGCCACGTCGATTCGCAAGTACCTCAGGTTTGCTTGGTACAGTCGATTGTTCAGGAAGAACTCAGCAATTTGGGCTTCGATGTCTGCGCCGTTGCTCAGTGTCGACCATTTGGCTTCCGTTCAAGGTCGCCGCCTCGCGCCAGGTTACCGCCCCAGGAACGGTCTTTTCCACGCTCTCGCAATCCGCCCGAATGGCGAACGGCGGATGATCGGCCGATCTGCTTTAACTGCCGTCGCATAGGGCACGTCGCACGGTATTGCCGCAACCATTGGTCTTCGTCCCCAACACAGTATAACACTGCTCGCTGCGCCGACAGCTACCGCCTTTTCCAGCCTCCTGCGCCGATCCCCGACGGCTACCGCCGCCTTCCACCCTTCGATGCCTCTAATACGCAGCACAGCCGCTCACCGTCGCCTCGACGTCATCAGTCTCGTTCGCCGCCTGCACGTCGCCCATCGTCCCCTTCTCCTCTACGACGACGCCCGACCTCCCCGCCCAATTCTCATCAGGGAAACTAAGCGGTGCAGCTCTTAGAGGTGAAGCTGCATCCTCGATACCGACCTTAAATCCTCTCCATGTACTGCCGACACGACGAAATGTGATCGACGTAGACGTTGACGGCCTGACTGTTTCTGCACTTATTGACACCGGGGCGAGCATTTCTGTGATGAGTGCCCGACTTCGTCGCCGCCTGAAGAAAGTTCTCACACCGGCTGTTTCTGGCATTATTTGTGTCGCCGACGGAAGTAGTCTTGCCATCGCAGGAATGTGCACAGCACGCATCACAATCGCCGATCACCCCACATCTGTTCTCTTTGCAGGGCCCCAATGACCTGATTCTTGGATTCGATTTCTTGTCCACTCATGCCGCTCTCATCGACTGTGCAACCAGCGTTCTCCAACTTGAACTGCCTCAACTTGGGGCTATGTCGTCCTCACCGTCACACCGATTGCGTGCTGTTGATTATGTTCGGCTGTCACCGCAAGCCACCACGTTTGCGGCCTTAACGATATCATCAGCTCTTCCTGGCGGTGACTACATAGTGTCTCCATTAGTGGATGTGCTCTTGGCGCGAAGTGTTGCTGTGCCGCATACCATCGTGACTATGGTGGACAACTACGTTCAGCTTCCGCTTCTCAACTTTAGTAGTTCGACCCAAGTTCTCCCACAAGGCATTTCGTTAGGCCATGTTTCCCCACTTGATGCATGTAACATCGTGGCATTAGACCCTGAAGACTGCTCGTCCCCTATTGCAGCCAGCCGAGCAAACGCGCCTACCGATGAAATTACGATGATGATTGCCCCTGATATTCTGCCCTGTCAGGCTGCGCAACTCCACCACGTTCTGACCACCTACCGAGATATTTTCGACATCGATGACCGCCCTTTAAATCAAACGTCTGTCGTGCGTCATCAAATGCATACCGGCGATGCTAGTCCTGTTAGACGGCGACCATATCGTGTTTCCCAGTCCGAACGCCAGGTCATACAACGAGAAGTCGAGAAGATGCTCTCTAAAGGAGTCGTAGAGGCCTCTTCTAGTCCATGGGCGTCACCTGTTGTTTTAGTCAAAAAGAAAGATGGCAGTTGGAGATTTTGCGTTGACTACCATGCCTTGAACAAGATAACCCGCAAATACGTATGTCCGCTGCCCCGAATCGACGACGCCCTTGACTGCCTTCATGGCGCGCGATACTTCTCATCTATAGATCTGCGTTCGGGCTATTGGCAAATTTCTGTCGACGACTTAGACCGCGAAAAAACTGCCTTTGTTACCGGACGGCCTTTATCAGTTCAAGGTTATGCTTTTTGGGCTCTGCAACGCCCCGGCAATGTTCGAACGCATGATAGACTCTCTCCTCCGTGGTTTTAAATGGTCCACCTGCCTTTGCTACCTCGACTAACTCGCCTGTCGACCATTCTAGCCGTCTTTCACCGAGCGGGGCTCCAGCTGAACTCGAAAAAGTGCAATTTCGGCCGACGAGAAATCACGGTCCTTGGTCATCGTGTAAGTGCTGCTGGCGTCCAACCGGACACTGACAAGATTAGCGCTGTCAAAAACTTTCCTCTTCCTTCTACTACCAAAGATATTCGTTGTTTTGTGGGCTTATGCTCGTACTTCCGATGTTTTATACGCAATTTCGCTACAACTGCGCGACCACTCACTGATCTTCTCAAACAGAATGCGCCCTTCTCGTGGGGCCAAGACCAAGCAGCTGCGTTTTCCACGCTGATCCAGCTGCTCACTTCACCACCAATAGGGAGTTTTAGTACTGCGTACGCTGCGTACGTGGCGGCGTTGCGTACCTAAGGACGCCACGTTCTGCGTAGTGCGCATGCGCAGACCGCAACGCGCACGTATCGCATTACGTACGCAGCTGCTACGTACGCACGCATGAGATGCGTGCGTGCGTACATATGAGGTGATCGCGCCGCTCTCGAACAAGTTCGCGACAGCGCGAGACTTCGCTTTGCAAAATGGCGTCATCGAAGGCAAGCGCCGACCGGCTCTGTGGCTTAAAATATGGCCAAAATCTGGCTATAACACTTGGATTGGCTCACATTGGCTGTCAACAACACGTGCTTCGATTTTGATCTACCAGATGGCGCAACACGCTTCACGCTCGTTACGTACGCGGGTACTACGGCGTACTAAAAGCCGATTAGTGGCAAACGACGCCACGTAACGCAAGGCGCTTGCGTGATGCGTACGTAGCACCATTCCGCAGTACTAAAACTCTCTAATATTGGCTCACTTCGACCCGTCCGCGACGACTGAAGTTCGCACAGACGCCAGTGCTCACGGCATCGGTGCTGTCCTCGCTCAACACCAGGGAGGCCAAACGCGTGTTATTTCGTATGCCAGCCGCCTTCTCTCCACAGCTGAGCAAAACTATTTGATAACGGAGCGTGAGTGTCTTGCGTTGGTCTGGGCTGTAGCGAAATTTCGCCCCTACTTGTATGGCCAGAAGTTTTCAGTTATTACGGACCACCACGGACGGATCTCAAGAACCCTACGGACCTCAAGGACCCAACTGGTCGCCTAGGTCGCTGGGCTCTACGTCTCCAGGATTATAACTTCGACGTAATTTATAAGTCTGGCAGGTTACACCAAGATGCCGATTGTCTCTCGCGTTATCCGGTGGATCCTGCTAACCTCGCTGTCCATGAGAGCGATTCTTGTGTGCTCGCCATATCCGATTTGCGCGACATCGGCACGGAGCAGCGCCGGGACGCAACCCTCAAGACGGTCATTGAGCGAGTATCTTCAGGACATTCCGACCCTTCGCACCGTCAATATGTCCTCCGCAACGAAATTCTGTACCACCGCAACATGAAGCCTGATGGCCCGGACCTTTTGTTGGTTATCCCCTGACACCTGCGTGCCACCATTCTTGAACATCTGCATGACGCTCTGATGGCAGGACACCTAGGTTTTTCACGCACCTATCACCGCGTGCGGCAACGGTTCTTTTGGCCTGGCCTGTATAAATTTGTGCGCCGTTATGTCACTGCTTGTGAGCGCTGCCAGCGTCGCAAACATCCTACTATCCGTACGGCTGACCTGCACCAACCTATCCACATTTCCCTGGAACCATTCTTCCGCGTCGGCCTCGACTTGCTCGGACCTGTCCCAACGTCCGTGTCAGGCAACAAATGGGTCGCTGTTGCAACAGACTGTGCGACCAGATATGCTATAACTCGTGCCTTGCCAAGTAGCTGCGCTACAGACGTTGCAGACTTTCTACTGAATGACGTCATTTTGCGGCATGGGGCTCCGCGCCAGCTTCTGACGGATCGTGGCCGCTGCTTCCTCGCAAAAGTTATCGACTAAATCCTCCGTAGCTGCTCTACCGAACATCACCTTACCACTGCCTACCATCCCCAGACCAACGGTCTCACAGAGCGCCTCAACCGAACCCTTACAGACATGTTGTCCATATACGTCTCTGCTGATCACCGTGACTGGGACGCAATGCTCCCCTACGTTACGTTTGCGTACAATTCATCAAGGCATGCCACCGCCGGCTATTCTCCGTTCTTTCTTCTGTACGGCCGCAACCCTGCCTTGCCATTCGACACGCTCCTTCCTTATGATACCAGCGAACCAACGGTGTATGCTCAGGACGTTGCTTCTCGAGCCCGCGTTGCTCGCCAAATCGCGCACACTAGGCTCACTGCTTCTCAGGCCTCACAAAAAGTCCGCTACGATGACTGGAACCGCGACGTTGACTACCCTGCTGACTCTCTCGTCCTACTTTGGACGCCGCATCGACGTGAGGGCTTGCGCTAGAAGCTCCTTCCACGATACACCGGGCCCTACAAAGTTATCCGCAAGGTCACTGACGTCGACTACCTCATCACTCCCGTTGAACCACCTTCATCTTCTGCCACAACACCTACTGATGTTGTCCATGTGTCGCGACTAAAACGCTACTACACTGCCAGTCCTGATTGACTTAGCGGCGCCGTGACGGCGCTTCGTCCACCGGGGGTGATATTACGAGGCAGTGGGCATGGCTCCGCCCCGTCGTAGACGCATCCATGAAGAAGAAGCGGATTCGGCGCGCGAGATCCTAGCAACCCTGAGGTGTCACACCTATCTGTAAATATTGCAAATACACCTTTCTATCTTCCGTGTATTTGTAATCCCCGTAACAATATATATACACTTTGATCTTAGCCAACATAGTGACACTTCTAGTTCGGCGTACGTAACGAGCCCACGCACGCAGCGGGACGGCTTTCAGCTCTCCCATAGTAGAATACCTCTAGCACTCTAAATCATTACCCTCTTTTTCTAAACACACAGGTCGGGGTGTTCGACGGGTACCATCCATACAACGGGGCCCCGAGCCCAGCCCAAGTGTAATGTTTTCCGATGCGGCCTCATCAAGTTTGGGGCCCAAGGGACGGCTTTCATCTCTCTCATAGTAGAGTACCAAGCACTATAAATCGTCAACCACTTTGACACGTTGGCCCTTTCTTTATCTTTGTGCTGCTTTCAAACAGTGCAGTACTTTTTGTGGACAGGACCTCATGAAATATGAGGCCCGCGGGACGGCTTTCTACTTTCCCATATATATCGTAGAGTACCAGGTACTCTAAATTTCTAACAAGTTTTTATAAATACAAATGTTTTCTTTCTTCACAAGCCATATTTCATTTGCATGAGTTTGGTCCTTTTTGTGTTTTCTTTTCTCTTTGTTTTTTTGTGATCTGTGAGGGTATTCTAGTGTTGTAAGCTACATCGCGTCTCTGTTCTTTTGTTTGTACGTTCTACTAAAGTGATTATGTTACATCATACAGTTGTACCCACCTGAAGGGCTGTCACTAATGTGCAATAAATCTTCTCTGTTTCAATCAAGAAGGCAAAAGTGAGCCCAACAAGTAGCCGACGACGTTAGGGGAACTGAAATACGCTTGCCTACAAGCCGGGTTTCAGGCTTGGCACAACCGCTGCCTCGTCCAACAAATCTTTCTCAAAACAATATAATGAATTACCTTGGTTTGGCCCTTATTTCTCTCATTGCCCAGCCACAATGATTTCGCTTTGGGAAATACCGATGAACACTACATGCTTCGCCCCGCCCCATTTTTTGATTGATTGTTTGTTTGATTGTTCGTTTGTTTGTTGTCTTCTGACAAGCAGTTTAGGTCTGACGTGGACTTCTGTTTCGAAAAAAGCTACGCCGCCGGCATAACTCAGCCAACAGCTTAAAAAAAGTACTTTAAAAGGAAGCATTAAAAAAGCTTAACGGACCTATAGCCCGGTACAAGCTAAGAATAAATATAAACGCCGCCCTAATAACTACGGTGCACCTGCCAATCATCTGTGCAAGAGTGTTGTGCTAGGTGATTTCCGTTCAAAAAATGAGTACTTTCTTGATCCAATGAATGCAGAAATTAACTCTTGGCCCTCATTCCCCAGCGGCTGTGAAGCAACTGTCCAAGGCGGTGGCCAGGCCTGTGCTGCAGTGGAGGCTGCTAGGAATCTCTGAGTCCGGATAGGCCGCCATTGGAATCTGAACTTGGCTACGTTGAACGCTAGAATGCTATCTAGTGAGGCTATAGCTGTGCTATTCGAGGAATTAGAGAATGTGAAATGGGATGTAGTGGGGTTCAGCGAAGTTAGGAAGACACGTGAGGATTATATAGTGCTGTAGAACGGACGCGTCCTATGCTACCATGAATTAGTTGACAGAAAAGAGCTAGGGGTGGGGTATCTTAAGAACAAGAATATCGCTGGCACACATAGAGGAATACTATCGCATCGGTGAGAGGGTGGCAAGTATTGTAATTAAGTTTACCAAAATGTGCAAGATGAAGGTGGTACAGGCCTACGCATCTACATTGAGCCATGATGATCATTTGGTTGAACGCATTCATGTAGACTAGGAGTCAGCACTTAATAAAGAAAATGAAAAGTATACACCATACTGAGGGGCGAATTTAATGCTAATGTAGGCAAGAAACAGGCCGGAGACCATGAGGTAGGGGAATGTGGCATCGGCTCTAGAAATACCCGAGGGGAGTTATTAGAATATCGCCGAAAGTAATAATTTACGGATCTTGAATACCTTCTTTTGAAAACGGGATAACCGTAAGTGGACGTGGCGAAGTCCCAATAGTGACCTTAAAAATGAAATAGACTTCATTCTGTGTGCACACCCAGGTATTGTACAGGATGTAGTAGTATTTGGCAAGATTCGATGCCGTTACCATAAAATGGTAACAGCTCGTACTGTACCGTTTGAAAGCAGCTAGCAGTGAGAAGGAAAGTACCGGAATTCAGAGTTTAACTTCAGAATAGATTCGCGGCTCTAAATAAGGTAACCAATGTTGACACTGACACAGTAGAGGACATTCTTACCCATCATCAAAGAGTGTGCAATTGAAGTCGGAGTTACAGTCACTAAACAGGACACTGATAAACTCTCTCAAGAGTCGAAAAATCTCATTAAGAGACGACCAACCATGAAACCCTCAAATTCAACCAACAAATTCGAGCTAGTGGAGCTTTCAAGTTAATCAACAGACGTTATGTAGCCGACATGAGACGGTGTAGCATGTAGATGATCGAACAGGCTGTAAAACGCGGCAGAAGCCTAAAACAGTGAATGCTAACTTGTACATAGGCAAAAATTGGATGTATGCGTTAAAAGACAAGGAAGGCAATGTCATAACCAATATAAATAGGATAGTTGAGGTGGCGGAGCAGTTCTACAGAGGGCTGTGCAGAAGCCGAAACAACCAGGATGATATCGTGAGAAGCAATAATTGACCAGAGGAATTCGACATCCTACCAGTAACGAAAGGGAAGTAAGGAAAGCCCTAGAAGGAATTAATGCAAAGAGGCAAGTCCGCTGGTGAGAGTAAGGTAACAACGATCCTACTCAAAGATGGCGGAGAGATGGTGTTAGAAAAGCTGGCCACCTTAAATACGGAGTGTCTCATGGCGAGAATGGTACCAGAATCTTCGAAGAACGCCAAGATCATCTCAGTCTTTAAGATAGGAGACTGGCCGATCAGCTTACTGTCTGTTCCGTACAAACTATTTACAAAAATAATAGCTAGTAGAATTAGGGCGACATTAAAGTTCAATCAACCAAAGGACCAAGCGCGATTTCATGCATGCAGGTTACTCCACAATGGGCCATATTCATATTATCAATCAGGTGATACAAAATGTGCGGAATACAACCAACATATATACATAGCTTTCATAGATTACGAGAAGGCGTTTGACTGAATTGAGACATCAGCAGTAATGCAGGCACTACGGAATCAGGGCATCGAACAACCCTATATAAACATACTGGAAGAAATCTACAGTGTATCCACAGCCACCATAATTCTCCATTAAAAAGCGAGAAAATTCCAATAAAAAAGGGTGTAAGGCAGGGAGACACGATCTCTCCGATGCTAATCACCGTGTTTACAGGAGGTATTCAGGACTGTCGTGTGTTAGGTTCGTCACGTCGCAAGGCGTGTGACGCGAGGGAGATGGAGACAGTGAGGAAAACAAAAGGGAGTTATATTGGACGAAGAACAAAAACTATTGCACATACAGTACTATAAGTTATACACACGCGTGGTTCACACACAAAAGAAAAGAGTAACCAGTCTCACAGTCTGTGCCGTAGCCCGGTGCCTTGAAGTGGGACCCGTTGCGTGCTCGGATGCAGTCGTCGCTTGGGTGCCAGGTCAGCATACCACTGTCGAGGGCATCACCAGGTCTAGGCGTAGCCGCACACTGTGAGCGACGTCGGCTCGGTGGACGTGGTCAGCAGCTCCGGTCTTTCGAGGGCGCTCGCCGTACCGGAGATGTCCACAGGACCACTCACCGAGAACTCGTGCTGGCCACGCCGACACGCCGTGCCCCGAGGACGTCAATGGCTCGAGGACAGGAACCCGGCCTTTCGAACCTCGCGCGTAGTTGCGGGTTCGCCCTAGGCTCCCTTGCGTCGTCTTGCCGGCGTCCGAACGGCTTCGTTCTCCGCGAGCGTCTCCTCTTCTTTTTTTAATGGGCGCGCTGCAATGCCGCTTCATTCTTCTCATCTTCTAAATGATGCGGTGCTGTCGTCTGCTAGGCTCGCATTTTTAAGGTACTACATCACATCACCCCCCACTTAAGAAAGTTCTTCCGGTAGAAGAACTTGAGGGCACTGGGGACACGTTGGTTCGCAGACGGAAACACACACGTAAGCACCGCTGCACACTATAGCAGTTCCGAGCCCCGCACACTCGGCACATTCGGTCACAAAAGTACACACCAGGAAAAAAAAAAGACACAAGTCACAGAACTAAAGCGTCATGATACTTGTACCGCGCTGTAAGGTTTACATCTTAAGCAATTAATACCACTGAGCATCGATTCTTTATGCAGACGTTGCTCACAGAGTTGGCAAACGGCCCATGTAATCTACGCACTTCCATAAAGATGAGGCTCCACCGTAAAACGCAGCTGTTCACATGCTTGGCTGACGTGATGTACACAAGCGGTTTGTGGTCACTCTTTAGAATGAATGTGCGTCCGAATAAGACGATATGAACTTTCCGGACCGACCACGTAAGAGGTAGGGCCGCTCGCTCCACTGTAGAGTAAGCAGCTTCGCATGGTTGCAGTATACGGCTTGCGTATGAGACTGGGTGCAGTAGTCCTTTCGTTGGAATGGAACGCATGTTAGCTCATCGCTTTCGGTGTCATTCGCCCGGCAAACAGCTGATGCTTCATGCGGTGGTGCAGGCAGCGGCGCCTCATACTTTTTCAATAGGTTGATATGGAATATTGTGCTGCTGGTACCGAGATCTATTAAATAATCGACATCATTTCTCTTCTCAAGGACATAAAATGGTCCCTTCCACGTCAGAACCAATTTGTTGGTATCCGATGGAAGCAGAAGCAGAACTTTGTCTCCAGGGGATAATTGACGTGGTCTGGCCTTTTGGTCATAATGTTTCTTTTGTACTAGCTTCGCTTTCTGAAGCTCCTCCTTTGCTAGACGGCAGGTGTCTTCAAGACGATTCCGCAGTTCGACTACGTACCGTAGGATGTTTTGAAATCATCATCAAGATGATCAGCGGCCCATATTTCTTTCAATATCGCCAGGGGACCTCTGACGTAACGGCCGTAGAGCAAGTCGAACGGGAAGAAGCCTAAGCTCGACTGGGGAACTTCGCGATAAGCGAAGAGTAAGGGCGCCAGGTACCGGTCCCATTTCTTCGGACACTCCTGACACATCTTCTTATCATTTGTTTCAGGGTACCGTTGAACCTCTCTACAAGGACTATTAGCCATGGGATGATATGGGGTTGTTGGCAATTGTTTGAAGGAGAGAAGTCGGCTTAGCTCCTTCATTAGGCGTGACGAGAATGACGTGCCTCTGTCACTGATTATCTCCCGTGGGACACCTACACGAGAGAACATCTCCAGAAGTGCCTCAGCGACTTTCTCCGTCTCGATGCTCGGCAGTGCTACAGCATCGGGATAACGCGTTGCCATGTCCACCATTGTCAGTACGTACTTGTTTCCGCCCTCTGACATCGGTGATAATGGACCCACAATATCAATGGCTACTCTCTTGAAAGGGGTGTCAATTATAGGAGTGTTGTCGAGAGGTACACGACCCACCAAATGCTTGGGAATAGTTCTTTGACATATATCACACGATTTAACAAATCGTGTGATGTCTGACTGAACCCCTGGCCAGTAGAACTCTTCGAGTACCCGGTCGGTAGTTCGTTTAATTCCCTGATGGCCCGAAAGGATGCCTTCGTGGGCCATTTTCATAACAAATTGTCGGAGGCACCTTGGTACCACAAGCTGATTCACCTGCCTCTTTGAGTGAAGGGTGTACGTGCGATAGAGGATTCTGTCCTTCGTGAAGAACAATATTTTAGCAAACCTTGTCTTGATCTCTTTGTTAACTGCTTCGAAGCATTTCCGCAGGCTGCTGTCTTCCTCCTGTTTGGTTTTAAAGTCCTGTGGGCTGATGTCTAAGGGGTTTATAACTGGAGCCGGAAGTAGATGTGGATTTCCTGCCTTTCGGTTTACTGCAGCAACTTTTGTCTTGCAACGTGTTTTCCTTGCAGCCGATGTTGAAGTCTTTGCATACAAGGGTCCGTGTGCAGAACCGAATTTTTTTGCGCCAGAGTACTCTTCTGCAGTGTTCTGGGTGTAAAGACGGCTCTTCCAATCGTTATCAGGATTGTGAGCATCTCGAACACCTTCCACATTTCCCAAGACAACATCATATAAAGGAGTATCCATACAAAGGGCTCGAGTTATGCCAGTGAAGAACGGTGAAAAAATTTCCACGTGTGCTTCAGGCAGCTTCATCAACCGTCCGTCCAGGAGGTAAATCGAGGAAATCTTTCCAGTCAGCTTGCTATCCGCCACAAGAGACCTTTTGACAATGATTGAATCGCATCCGGTATCTCGCAGTACTGTTGCGGGATATCCTTCGAGTACACCTTCGCCCGCGGGCATCGATTTTTCCTTCAGCTTGGCTGGACGCGTTTCTGCGCACTCCGGACTATAAGGAACACAAAGGGAAGCCTGGGACTCTGAATTAATTATCTTGGCTCCATCTCTTTGTTGAAAAGAGCATGAGGCCTTCTCAACGCTGTTGGCCCTTTTGGAGCAGTCAGCTGTTTTATGCCCAGTGCGGCGGCCTTTTCCACAAAAGGGTGGCTTTGTACCTGGGCCCCTTGTGTTGGTCCAGCAATCAGCTGCTCTGTGACCCTTTTTGTTGCAAAGGAAACACTGCGGTCTCTCTTTGTCATCTTGCCGCTCAGACGTTCGAGTTTGACCTGGAGGCTTGCTCAGGATATCGCCTTTACATTTGCCAAGGTTAATCAACCCCTGGGCCTCCAAGTAGTGGTCTGTAGCCTCCGCAAGTTTTTCAAGGCTTTCACAGTTTCTTTCCTTAAGAAACACAGCGAGTTTCTCATGGCATTGCGCGAGAAACTGCTCCGAGACAATTTTGTCTCGCAGAGCATCGTAGGTCCGGTCTGTCTTGGCCATTTCTTGCCAATGGTCAAAATAACCTAATAGACGCCCGGCAAACTGCGTGCCCGTTTCAGAATTATCTGGTTTGGCTGATCGAAACTTTGTCCGATAGCCTTCTTCTGTGAACCTAAAGCGTTGTAGTAGCGTTTTCTTCAACGTTACGTAGTCCGTGGCATGTTCTGGTGCCATCCTACCAACTACACTCAAGGCCTCTCCGGTCAAGCAAAGGCTTAGTGATAGGGCCCATTTGTCTTGCGGCCAATCTTGACTAGTAGCGACGCGCTCAAATCGCTGTATATATGCGTCCAGCTCATCGCGTTCCTCGTTAAAGGCTGGGATGAGTTTATGTGGACTTCGGTAGCTCTGCGTGGTGCCTACGGGCGCATCCTCGGTAAGCTGCCCAGTAGTTGTGCTACCTGCTGTCGCACCTAACTGATGCAACCTTAACTTGAGCTCAAGGACTTCTTTCTCTGCTTGTAATCTAGCGACTGCCTCTGCCTCGGCTTCTTTCGCGGCATTTCGTTCAGCCAGACGAGCGTCACGTGCCTCTTTTTCGCGTGCGCGTTCTTGGTCCATCCATTCTTTTAGTGCTGAGCCACTTAACCCCAATTCCTTTCCGATCGCCGTCAGCTTATCTGCCTCCATCATCGACCGTCACACACGCATATGCGATGTGATACTCTCCTTAGATGTAACAAGAGTAGTCCTGTCTCGCGGACGCCAGATATGTCGTGTGTTAGGTTCGTCACGTCGCAAGGCGTGTGACGCGAGGGAGATGGAGACAGTGAGGAAAACAAAAGGGAGTTATATTGGACGAAGAACAAAAACTATTGCACATACAGTACTATAAGTTATACACACGCGTGGTTCACACACAAAAGAAAAGAGTAACCAGTCTCACAGTCTGTGCCGTAGCCCGGTGCCTTGAAGTGGGACCCGTTGCGTGCTCGGATGCAGTCGTCGCTTGGGTGCCAGGTCAGCATACCACTGTCGAGGGCATCACCAGGTCTAGGCGTAGCCGCACACTGTGAGCGACGTCGGCTCGGTGGACGTGGTCAGCAGCTCCGGTCTTTCGAGGGCGCTCGCCGTACCGGAGATGTCCACAGGACCACTCACCGAGAACTCGTGCTGGCCACGCCGACACGCCGTGCCCCGAGGACGTCAATGGCTCGAGGACAGGAACCCGGCCTTTCGAACCTCGCGCGTAGTTGCGGGTTCGCCCTAGGCTCCCTTGCGTCGTCTTGCCGGCGTCCGAACGGCTTCGTTCTCCGCGAGCGTCTCCTCTTCTTTTTTTAATGGGCGCGCTGCAATGCCGCTTCATTCTTCTCATCTTCTAAATGATGCGGTGCTGTCGTCTGCTAGGCTCGCATTTTTAAGGTACTACATCACAAGGACCCTATAGATTTGGAAAAGTTACCGATAAAAGATAATGGAGAGTGTCTTAGTAGCCTGCGATTCGCTCATGACATTGCCTTGATGAGTAACTCAGGGGCCGAATCAAAGCTCATGATTACTGAACTGGACACGAAAAGCAGAAAAGTAGGTCTGAAAATTAGTATGCACAAAACTAAAGTAATGTGCAACAGTCGCGACAGAAAACAGCCCTTCGAGATAGGAATAGATACGGTGGAAGTTGTGAAGGAATACGCCTACTTAAAAAAGGCAGTAACCGTGAACCCGAATAATGATAGCGAAATAACTAGAAGAATAAGAATTAGGTGGATCACATTCGATAAGCATTCTCTAATAATGAAGAGTACTTAGTAAAAATTTGATGTCCCTTCTTAATATACTACGTTTGGCTGAGCATTCATGGCTGTATACTTCCTGAAATTTGCCAGAAAGTACATGTTTTCGACTGGAAACTGGTGACACGAACATAAGCCTCTATGGTTAGGTCACCATCATCACATAAGCGACAGGTAGATGATTCAAGCAGCGTTGTTTAACAATTTTTTCCGTGGCCTGGACGTGTATTTTCTAGGCGGTCGTCATGTCATACTCACTGGAGATTTTAATTGTGTATAAGACACGCGAGCTGACGTGCAAGGTCCAGGATGGGGTCGCTCTGATTGGAACACGCGAGAGCTGCGTCACCTGGTCCAACATTTCTCTTTGATAGGTACGTACAAACTAGTGCATGGACTACAGTATGCCTGGACTTGGCGGCATTATCACGTCGTCTAGTCGGTTGGATCGTTTCTGTGTGCCGAGCGCGCTGGTTTCTTACGTATCGCACTCCGATGTAGTAACATTACCATCATCCCCTGTTTGTATATCAGACCACCGACCAGTGACGCTCGAGGCTTACTTTCCGTTTTCATCATCAGTGAGACCTTGGCGTCTTGACATCCGCATTCTGCACGACGCGCGTACACGCTCCAGTTTATCTAGAATCTTGCGCGCCTCCCTTTTGGGATCCGGTCTGGAGGTGTGTTACGCGCTCAAGACACAGTGGCATTTACACTGCTCAGTAGCAGGGCAGGTCCTTAGACGCCGTACGTCCGAAGAACTAGCGGACACTGTCGCAAAGCTGCGCATTTCTCTTCGTGTTGATCGGCTAACTCCCTTGATGCGCGCATGGCAGCGAGAGTTAAGGGGTCGTTTTCAACGCCTAATTGCAGCTTCGTCGTTGACGGCGGCTGCTTGGCGTTGCAGACGTAATCCATGTTCTCACCCTAAGGTTCTACGCTTTGCCAAAAGCTCGCTTCTCAACCCGTCGAGTCGACTAGGAGCTCAGGCCGCCAGATCCTTACCAACTGCGTTGCCACCGACATGTGATCAATCAGTTTTCCAGCTCACTTTTCCAACGTGGCTCGTACGACAATGTCATCACATCGCGCTACCACCGAGACAGCCACGATGCTAAGTAGGCTACCTCAAACGGCATAAGAGCTTGCTGCTATAAGGGCAGCTTTACAATATCTCGTTCAAGAACGTCCAGGAAAATGAGTCATATTCTGTGATTCGAAGGCAGCGCTTCAGAGTTTGCAGTCTGCCATACGTAGGAGGAGTCATGACCAATTGGTACAAGAAATAAGACATTGCCATCATGAAGCTCTAGCAAGAGGGCATGATATTATATATCAATGGCTGCCTGGACATATCGGTATTACCGGAAATCAATTAGCCAATGATGCAGCCCGCTCAGCCCATGAAGGAACCCGTGTAGTCCCGATTCCTCTATCAAGGAATGATGCAGCAAGACAACTTTACCTGCTGGCTCGAGATCTCACACGCACGTTTTGGTAGTCTACCAGCTTCCAAAGGTGTCAATTTTATGAACTGGATCCTTCGCTCAAGCTAAAACTACCATCACAACTTTCCCGCTCCCATGCGACACTGTTATGCCGCCTTTGGTTGGGTGTTGCATTTACAAAGGTGTACTCCTTCCGCATTGGTATGGCAGACACTCCTACATGCGACTACTGCGGAGCTGAAGAGACCATCGAACACGTCCTGCGCAGCTGCGCTTGCTACGACACACAGCGATGCCAGCTCCGGATGGTTTCGAATCAACTTGACCCCGGACCATTTTGTGTGCAGAAGATACTTGGGCCTTGGGCATCTGCCTCAGTTGCGCAGAAAGCAACTAAAGCACTGCTAATTTACCTAAAGTCAACAAACCTGAGCGACCGCCTGTAGACTGTGTGTGCTCCCCGAGTGTGCTCGTGATTGTGTGTACCTTCTCATCTCTCTGCAACCTATTTTCTCCCCTTTATCCCTTTCCCAGTGCAGGGTAGCAAACCGGATGTGCGTCTGGTTAACCTCCCTGCCTTTCCTTGCATCTTTATCTCTCTCTCTCAAATTTTATCAGAAGTAGCTGAACAACTTTGCACAAGTCCGTCAGCTGACGAAATGAAAGAGACACTATCTTCCATGAAGTGTGGCTCGGCACCCGGGCTGGACGGGTTGCCTGTTGAGTTTTATTTAACGTTTTGGGACGAAATTGGTCCTCTTTTCACCTCTTTTTATTTGCCTCTGTTTTGAGAACTTTGATTTTTCTTATAGCTTTCGCCATGGTTGAATTGTTTTGATAACTAAACAAGATCCATCGTCGGTTCGCCCAGAGGAGTGGAGACCAATAACGGTCCTCAACGTTGATTACAAAACTTTCGCGGCAGTTATCACTCGGCGTTTGAGAAGCCTGATGCCCTCCTTAATAGGTCATCATCAGGCGTGCTCTATTCCTGGAAGAGAAATCCACAGTCTTTCCTTTGTTACGCGTGATATAGTTGCGTACACGTTAACTAGATCAGCTCGGGGACTCTTGGTTTCACTTGACCAGGAAAAGGCATTTTGATCGCCTCGAACCTAGCTTTATATTTAGCGTAATGGCAGCACTTGGCTTCTCCCAAAACTTCGTTGTGCTTCTCAGAAACGCATACCAAAAAATACGCAGCACGTTGTTTCTTGATGGTCTAGAGAGTGCGCCACTTCCTGTTACCCGTGGTGTTCGCCAGGGGTGTCGTTTATCCCCTGCACTTTTTGTACTCAGCCTCGGACTATTCCTTCAATCGCTAATTGCTGATCCATACGTTCGAGGCTTTCCTCTTCCAGGTAGTGGTACCAGTGACGGTGACAGCATTTGCTGATGACATCACGTTGTATTTGAAGAATGACGACTGTTTATCCCGTAGCCTACGACTTTTTGCTGCGTATGGCACGATTTCAGGTGCTGCGTTAAATTTTTTAAATGTCGATATTTATTGATTGGTTCCCCAGACGCCTGCCTAAGTCCCTTTTTTGTTCTTCAAAAAAGTGACTCTGTTCGCATTCTGGGGCCTGATTATACTTGTTGCGGCGTATCACCCTCCTTGTGGGTTTCAGTAGTCGAAGATGTAAAACGACACGTCCGGGAAGCACAAGAGTATGATTCACCGATGCTCGAAAGAAGGTATTTAGCACAGACGGTGTTTTGCGGCCGTGCATGGTACATATCTCATGTCGTACAGCGCCCATTACGAATCACTAGGTCGTTGCAATCCCTCATTGGCTCATTTTTCTGGTCGGCTGGAACAGAGCTGGTTTGCCGAGCAGCTCATGGGCAACCGAGAAATTGCGGTGGATTTGCATTCCCGATCCGTGTCTGTTCGCTGCCGGCTGCTTGCCCTACGATTCTTACTTCGGTTGTTGCACTGGTGATCAGTGTCCCGCGCGTGATCTTGCCTGCTATTTCTTAGACACCAAGATACGCTATTTACTACCAGATACATGGCTTAATTCTGCACCACAAACACTTAACGTACCTGCATTTTACTCAACGGCAGTAGCATTTTATCGAGACGCGCAGCAGGTTTGTCCCGATGTGGACATTCTCGAAAGCCGCATTGTAGATACAACTGGCGGCTCTTCTCTTCCTCTGGTTCCTCCAGCTCGTCTAGCACGATCGAGACATGTCTCGGGGAGCGCAATAAATGCATCGTTTTTGCCTGGTCACCTACGTGACTTTATGTGGTGTCTTGGATAGAGAATACTCACAACACGGGACAAACTGGAGAAGTGGGGCGTGGTCCCATCTTCCACTTGTCCTAACTGCCCGTTACAGGAGTCTAACCAGCATATGCTGCCACATTGTGCCATTGCGAAGGTGTTTTGGAAGTCCGTGAACACTAGTTTTCGTGGCCTAGGTGTTAATCGCTTTGTAACATCTGGTCACTGCTCGCGTAGTCACTTTGCATGCCTTCTAACAGCTGCGGGAGCTTTTTGTTTGTGGCGTAATAGGTGCGAGGCTGTTGCGTCAGGTCATCGTCGTCATGCTCTTTCCGATTCTGGACCGCTTATACTCTGAGCTTTTTATCGTTTCTGTCGGATGAATCGTTCTTCCTTGGGGAGGAAGAATTTCTGCAACAATGGTCGTGCCGCTTTTTGTCCATAGTTAACAGACGTGTTCGATTAGCCTTCCATCTGGCCTGGTTCCTATTGCCAGGTCACCTGTAAATGTCTGATTAGTGCATGTAATCTGTATGTGTTTACTATTTCTATGTGTTTGTGTATTCCCCGTATGGGTGTGAGTTCTTGTATAAATGTACTTCATTCTAAGGCTGTAAGTTATGTAATTTTTACGAATATTGATACCTCTTGTACATATTTCCTAACATCGTCACCAAGTCTTGTAAATTCTGTACATATGTCATCATGTACATTGTCCATATTGTGATTCGTGTATATATGTAGTGTATGTAGTTATTAGTACCATGGACTATGGACACCCTACGGACTTGGACACTTTTGTTTAAGTGTGTAATGCATGTTTTGCTTTTCATTTGTTTGTTATCGTGCTTGTTGTACAGACGCTCGTTCCGTATGTTTGTTGTGTCCCATGATAGAATAAACTTTTTCTAAACACACCGATGAACTGAAAGTCCTGGCGTATGCGGATGACATCTCTCTTTTCCTGCGAGATTCCCGCAGCCTTGGGCTCTTTCGACGAGCCTTCGTCTCCTATGCTTAAGCGTCGGGCGCCATGTTGAATGAAGGGACAAGTAAGGCCCTTCTTTTCGGCCCTTTCCCAGCAAGTGCATTCGGAGGTTTCAAGGTGGTCTTTGCCGTCAAGGTTCTTGGTGTATACTTCTCCTGTGAAGGAGTGGTGGCAACCACGTCGTCACTAGTTCTAGATAAAGCACACCTACTCGCTGAGCGTGCAAAGCTCTTAGACCTCACGTTGCGAGAAAAGGCAGTTGCCGTAAAAACGAGCGTCCTTTCCCTGGCCTCCCATGCCAGCCGTGTGGCGACCATGCCCCCGAGAACGGCAAACGAGCTGAACAAACTGGTCAACGCCCTTATGTGGGACGGCAAACCACCCCTCGTTAAGCGGAACCTTCTGCAAATGGCGGTGACCGAGGGAGGCTAGGGACTCCCCCACGCTCTGACTCTGAGCAAAGTACTGACCCTGAAGACCGCCGGCATGCTTGCGCACGCCAGTGACTACTTTGGCCGCAAACTGCTTTTCTACTGGTGCAACACAAGACTAGAGGGGCTGGAGGTAGACCGAGTTACAGGGCGGTTCGCCGAGTCACCTGCACCTGCAAATTGTTAACAACATTTTCTAAACACATCAATCACTCCTCTCTCATAGTTGAGTACGAAAAACTCGAAATTGTTAAACACTTTTTCTAAACACAGTGGGTAAGGGGTAGGATAATTGAAGCGAAAGACGAGCGTGCTCGGATGTCCTGGAGAAGCAACCTACTCACGTAGAACCCCACCCCTTCGCCCTTTATTCCGGATCGTCAATAAAGTTGTTTCACTTACTCACTTTAAGCACAGACATTTAGGGATGGCTTATTGCTCTCCCGTAGTTGAGTACATAATGTTCTCTAAATCGTCAACAATGTTTTGCAAACATACATGCAAATTCTCTATGGGTGAGATAGCGATTGTTGTGGGCGGAGCTTGCATTTATTCTCAAGTTGTAACCGACTATAGTGTGAGTCACGGTTTTTAATATCCACAAAACTCGGGGCCCGTTGATCATATCAAAAAGTTAGACTTTTTATGATGTTTATTAGAGAGAAAACATCTTTGCTTGAGAAAAGAGCTCAAGAGAGGTGCTTCGTCCAGAATGCCTTGGGCTCGACCCGTGTCCTGGGCCTTCGCGACCAGCCTTAGCTAGTGCTTGTCGATGTTGAATTTCACTCGTGTGGTTACGATTGGATGGTTTCATCTGCAAACCACATTGTCAACAAGTTAGCACTACTTCGCATGCGACTTAGACTTCGTTTAGCCACTGGCACACTGATTCCCACGTGGTGTATTGTTTTCTTTTAGTTTCTCCCAATAGAGTATTGATGTAGAATAAATACTATGTAGTTTTTTACGTCAAAAACCACAATATAATTATGAGAGATGCCTTAACGGGGGCTGGTGGATGCCTTCCAAACTTTAGCTTAATACCGGCGTTCTTTAACCTGCCCTGGCCTCGCACAGAACACGGAGTTGAAGAGAAATTAGCATCTCCAGGATCATTCCTTGTTTTTCCTGTCATAGATCAGTTGACCTAGCCGCCAATTGCGCTGAGCTATATATATTCCTTGTCATTTCCACTGTGAATGTCAGCCTCGTCCTTTTTATTTGTCGGCTGCTGTTCACGATTCTGTCTCACTTTAGCATTTCCTAAAATTACTTCCTCTTTTTCTCTGCGGTTCATTGCGGCAAAAGTTGAAGAGTACAGCAAAAGAAGCTAAGCCCTTACGAAGTGCTCGTTTGACACGCGAGAACTAGACTCAGCTCACTTGCTGCACGGGCCTGTTCTTTTTATGCTTCACGAGACACGTGTATTTTCTGCGCACGTTTCCGGCGGGTCAAGATATATTTAGGTGGTACTCGTTCCCTGCTATTTTCTCTATACAGTACAACGTGCTTTAGAGTACGTACGCCAACGTATCACAACGAAAACCTTCCAAGCTCTGGCGTTGTCTCTCTCCTTTTTTTTACAATTTTATAGCTCGAACAGCCCTGCAGAACTTCTTTGAGGTGGCGTCATTCTCGGTTCTCAAATGTATACACCTCGTGAACGCTGTGTTACGACTCAACCGGAACACAAAGCCCACCAACCACCACGACCCGCTGTCAGGGCAGTGGTGAATTACGGCGGAGAACGAGGCGTCAACGACACCGTCAAAATGTCAGTTGCTTGGCTTCGTTGACGGCACTGAGTCCTTGAGTACCGCGACGTTGGCACATTCGAGGAAGCAGCTATGGAGAACGAACGCGCTCCCATTGCGTTAGGATGTGGGGTGACATCCTACGTACTCTGCAAGCTGATGTCACAGATCGCGCCTGTTCTTATGCTAAAGCGTTAGCTCCACCATCAATACAAGTCAAGATTCTTCATCAGTGGTGTCGCCGTCCGGCATCGTCAGCGTCAAAGTGATTGACGCAAAAAATAACGATGTCACGTTATGATGCAGGCTATGATGTCGCGTGATGACCCCGTCGTGAGACGTGGGGTCAAAATTTCGTCATCACGCGACATCATAGCTTGATCAAACGTGGGCCAATCACGGAGGCCGTGCCTAACTAAATGAGGTGCAGAGAGCTTGCGATGCCTCCGATCATGGAGCCCGGGGAAAATCACGTTAGGTGTTTGGAGAGACTCGGAGAAGAACAAATATACTGAAAAAATAATAACAAGTGCGGTGTTCGCAATGAAGTAGCTTTAGGCGAATGTACAACGAACGGAGCTTATGTCAATTTTGTATCGTTCTCTGTGCCGCTGTTGTGCATTGTCTCTTGGAAGAAATAGAGTAGAGGCTCGTATAGTATTATTGAATGAATAATCGACTAATCAATCAAATATGTCGTGCGCAACAGATAATAATCACACATGTTCGCCTTCTGTTCAATTGACTTTATGAAATAAACCGTTTTGACCAAACAATTCACAGGTTGTGATAGGAGCGAAGGCAATATAGTGAAATTGTAATAGAAAAGAATGTTGAAAAAAAAAACGGCGATGCAGCGGCGAGTGCATAGTGGCTGATTTAGAGCGGAAATTTACTGCAGACTCTTTCCTCTAGTTTCAAGAAGCGACGCAGTCTTCGAGTTCAAACACTGCCCCTCTCTTCCGCCACAATGCGCGTGCATTACGTCTTGCAGCTAGTCTTTATGAATGAACTCTCTGTGAAAACATTTTTATACGTGTGTTCCCTCACTGTAATGGTCCAAGGCATTTTTTTCTTGAAGTAATGTCCAGTACGAAACAGTTTTAAAAGACAGCGGAAGCAATTAAAATTTTTTTGAGCGTGTAAGAACAGTTTAATCCCTGCTGAATCTGAAAAGCGATGTGAAAGTAGTCAGAAAAGGGAACGCAAATATCCTTTTTTTTTTTTTGGCGTGAAAAGCGGAGGCTGTGGCCGAACGGCCTTTTGAGATGCCGAGCGAATACGGTGACGTCATCCTGGTTATCTGCCGTGTTATCTGCAATAGTAGCACTGATGAAGCGCAGCCTCCTCGATCAGCTCCGGCCACTGCACGACACGAGTCAGTCACGAGATGCAGCAGACGCTATGTCCAATACACAGCCATCCCGTTCTCAAGTACCGATGCAGCTGCAAGACTTCGCTTGCTTGTACGTAACCTCACACTGGTACAGTGGAACTCGACGGAATTCACAAACGCTCGCCTGCATAACTTGGATCCCGATCTCAAGCTTCGTCTTCCCTCAGGAATATCTCGAGCTGAGGAGACTCTTCTGTGCCGCCTGTGGCTTGGCGTGGCCTTCACGAACGCATACTCTTATTTCATTGGAATGGCCAGCTCTTCTACATGCACTTACTGCAGCTGCGAAGAAATAATCGCCGATCTTCTATGGGAGTGTACTCATTTCAACGCGCCAAGACAAGAACTTACCCAAGCTCTAGATAGATTAAATGATCGTCTTTTGTCGGGACTGTGAAAGAATTCTGTGCCATTAGCCAAGTCCATCCTTAGCCCAGAAGGCTTCGAAAGTTCTATTACGTTTTTTGCGAACAATTGGCTTTAGAGACAGACGTTAGTTCTGTATTCTCTTTGATTTTGCTTTTCGTCTTTCGCTATCTTTTGTCTTTTCTCTCTCTCTCTCTCTCTCTCTCTCTCTCTCTCTCTCTCGCTTTGTAACATCTCTTTTCTATCATCTTTTATTCTACTCACCCGTTTCCGCAGCACAGGGTTGCCAGCCAGTCCAAGAATTGACAAACCTCCCTGTCTTTGCACTTATTCCTTTCCTCCTCTTTGCTCACACGAATGAATGCTGGTGTTTCTTTCTTGCGTATCATTGACTGACGCATCAAATCTGTTCGAGGTTAGGTGTGGCATTCACCAAATCTTACTCCTTTCACATTGGGATGCTCCCTACGGTGCCTTCCGTTGCGAGGAGACGCTAGGCCACATCCTTTGTGAGTGGCCAGTATATGATGTCCAGATATAGTCACTGGCGTCTGCTCTAGAGCGCCGTGACACTAGACAAATGTCGGTTGAATGCATTTTTGAGAGGACATCACAGCTGAAGGCGACCAAGGAACTTTTGAAACTTCTTTGAAAACTTATTCGGACAAGTGGCTGTGACAGCGATATCTCGTACCAAGCCAGCGTGATGGACGTGTGACTGACTGCATATTTGTGTGTTTTTATGTGTTATCTTTTCTTTCTTCCACTTTTTTTTACCTCTTTCAATGTCATCCTTCTCTTTCCCCGTGTAGGATAGTAAACTGGATTTCCTGGTCTGGTAAACCTCCCTGCTTTACCTTCTCCATCATTTCTTCTCTGTTAGTTGTTGAAAGCTCTACAAATCAATCAGCGAAATCACTGCCCCAAACGTGTAGTATCGCCTAGTTCGTGAAAACTAGTCCATAGGTGACTTCTTTGGGTGCTGCCCTCACAGGGCGGCACAATGATTGTACATTTTTGCGTCCACCGATTAGTTCAAACTCCGCTTAATTCGAACACTTTCATAGTCCCCCTCGAGTTCACATTAACAAGTTTTTACTGTATCATGTTTCACAATATGTTAGGTGCCGTAAAGTCTGCTGTAAGGTAACAGCTGTGGCATTGTTCGCTACGTGGCTTTTGGTGTAACTACGTCAAGCACGAGCGGAATGCTATGCTATTTTCTAACATTCTAATCCCATGTGAACACATATTTTGACCCTAGCGTTTCCAGCCCAACCATTGCTGCGCATTCATTAAACATCACTGTGGCATTAGCTTATTATTATTCAGCACTGAGCTCACATTGCGGTAAAAAATTCATGTAGTTACTGTTTCTTACTATGCTCACCATGCCTGAGCGTCGAATCTTCGGTCGTAATTTGAACACTGCGGCGAGTGATATTCTCTAGCTCCTGTTTGTCTTCCAAGCCCCGTGGGCAAAGAAAAATGGGCCCGTAGAGCACTAAAAAACCCTTCGGTGCCAAGAGAAGGCTCACTCCTCCTCGCAGTGTTGCAATTCTGAAAGCAGAATCTAGGACCATGGCCACGCAGATGGGGCACTTTGCCCACTCCTCGACAACGCTGGGCAAGCTTGTAAACAAAATTAGCATGAGAAAACAAAGACGCAATGGAAGAATACGAGGGCGACAGTTAAGCAAATAAATAACAAAAAATCCACTTTTCGGCTCTTTCTTTTTCACCCTTTAGGTGTACCACTGGTTGTCTGCCTCCACTCGCAGGACCTTTTTATTTTAAACGACCCCTTCATTTCAAACCTCTTCGCGAAGCTCTCTATGAGTCGGTCTCGACTCGGCTACGTTCCTTCTCGTGTTGGCAAGAGTTACTGCGCTAGCTGGCCTAGAGGAGAGAGTGGGCGCACGAATAAGAAAAAAGTAAGGTGCGTGAATCAAAGGTAAAATACAGTGTAAAAGAAGAGGCTACGAGAAGGACACAAGAGGTGGGAAAGGAGGCTGTATGGATGCCCCGGAGATATGCAGTCCGAAAGGGCTGAAACTAAAGGGGCTTGCTTCGAAAGGAGCTGCACGGTATAGCTCTCCATGTAGAATAATGAGTAGCAGAAGAGATGCTCCATTGTGAACTGGCAGAGAGGGTGCATATAGAAAAGAGTGCGTGAGTGAAAGACAAAAGCGACAAGACTATGCAACAGAAATAAAGAGGAGGCGAGGGGGATCAGGAAGAGTAGGCGACGAGTGCTTGAAAGAACTACAGTGCGCACAGACCGGGGAGGGGGGGAAGGAGGTGGAAGAGAAAAACGAAAGTCTGAAACTCTGGGGGGAGAGAGGGTAAAGGACGCACCGCTGCTGCCAGCCCCGGGACCACCGGCGGCCACCCCTCGCGTCGTTTTTAGTCCTAGCTTGGCTCAGTCTCTGTCTTGGCTGTGTGCTTGGCGACGGAAGAACCCCTTTCGGGTCTTCACTTGGGTGGTGCTTCTGGGCGGCAAGACCGTGGTCGAGCGACCCGGACCTTGTCCCCGTCTTTTCTTCTTCTTCTTCTTTGTGGCCGCGGTTCCAGGCGCGACCATCCATCCTGCAAAAGGTCACGGCGCCCGCCACGCAAGAATTGCACCGTCCTTGAGGTGAGAATGCTTTGCATGGCACTTTTTGTCTTGCAGTGCGCGCGACAGACTCTTTCGAGCGCGGCTGCATTCTAGCAGTGCGCGTCTCGCCGCACGGTTCATTGTAGGAGTGCACAACTAGTAGGAACTGCAGGACCACGGGCAAGCGAGTCGGTTCCTACTTTCGGTTGCGCTCGTCCCGCATTTAGAGAGCTATATTTGTTCGACGGTGTCCCTCGACCGGGGACGCACTGCTCCCGTGCTGGCTGCATACCGAGCGCGGGAGTCCTTGAGCGACTGCCTCTGTGCACGACACGAGGCTTGGCTCAAAACGGGAACCATATGCTCATCATTTGGCACCGCGGAAGATCCCAATATTGTTCGCATTACTGTCTAGCTCGAGTAACTCGGTTTAATTGCTTGCCGATAGAAGGAAATGCAGGAGGAGGAGGAGGAGGAGGAGGAGGAGGAGGAGGAGGAAGGGAAGAAATGAAAGGCAGGGAGGTCAACCAGACGCACGCCTGGTTTGCTACCCTGCACTGGGGAAGGGGTGAGGGGATTAAAGAAAATGCAAGGCTGCGGGACCTCACTGGAGCTCTCAATAGAGTCAAGTTTACCACACGTTGCAAAACGTTTCCTATGCAATTCGCTTTATTTCACTGTCGAGTGCATTTTGCAATACTCCCAAAAGTTACTTGCAGTCAAACCATTCAATTAAAAAAAATCCACTATCTTGAACAGAGTATATGTGTATTTTCGTGCATTGTTTCTTTTAGTCAATATAAAGCAATGCTGTTTATTTTTAACGTCCTACTTAGCAGCTGAGGTGCTCTTCAATGGGTCAACAAGAAACTCGCAATGCACTATCTGTGCTATGTTGAGGAACTATACGTCCACCGTTAGTTAAATAAACAATCATCCTGCTATCTTCAGTCCATTAAGAACTTTCGGTGGCAGGAAGAGGAGATTAGCAATGCTTCATCAATGACAGATATTACACCGACCGACAGTGAGGTATTTATTACCACTTGGGTGTTTGCGCAAACGTGTCTGTCGTTTGCCTCTGGACCATATTTCTCAGCACTTATTTGGCTCTGCTACTCAGGCTGAGAAAGAGAAAGAGAGGCCCCGACGCGGTGGTCTAGTGGCTAAAGTACTCGGCTGCTGACCCGCTGGTCGCGGGTTCAAATCCCGGCTGCGGGGCTGCATTTCTGATGGAGGCGGACATGTCGTAGGCCGGTGTGATCAGATTTGGGTGCACGTTAAAGAACCCCAGGTGGTCGAAATTTCCGGAGCCCTCCACTAAGGCGTCTCTCATAATTATATGGTGGTTTTGGGACGTAATACCCCACAAATAAATCAAAGAGAAAGAGAGTTCAGGTGTTTATTTACAAGGTCACAAGGCGAATTCGTTTTTATGCTTTGATTTTGGGCCCTGGTCCCTCGCGACCAGTTTCGGGCCCTCATCCCTCGCGACCAGCCTGAGCTGACCATCGTGGTTGGAGCTGAATAGCACTATCTCCCTATGAGTGTGTTATTAGTTGAGGGAAAGTCAGCCTCTCTGGCTGCTCCCTGCTCTTCTCGAGACAAGACAGCTTAGTGCTTCCTATTGTCCTGGACACGTCCTCTATGGTTCTCGTTTTGAACATTTGAAAGAAAAACCTCAACTCTAAATATGTAGCCTGGGAATTAATCTACTTCATTGCTGCTTTTTTTTTCGAGGTTGTACTTCACGCCCTTATCGAGGCAGCAAGTATGTAGACAGCTGTTGAAAAATGTTGTTCTGGGTGTTTAGCTGCAAATAATAGGGGTATGGTTATGAGGCATGCCAGTGTGGGAACCACCAGATAACCTCTTCACCACCCCACGTTGTTCTTTAACAAGTACACATATCTAAGCGCAGGTGCGTACTATGGCTTTTTGCGCTATATCAGTATGTAGCTTTCCAGGAATCGAAGACGCTTCTTCGAAACTGGCAGCGTGACACCTTGGCCTCTATAGGCCACACGGTGGTTATATTGTATCGGGGTCATGACATGGATGAATGGATCACTCTCAACGTTTAGATGAAACAGTTTATTCGGCTCAACTTGTGGCCAGGAAATCGAAGCTTCTATAAGATTATAGCAACAGACGGGCACTGATAGCGGCGAACGGAACGTCAGCCGGCGATCAACTGACAAGCGGTGAAGCGCGGTGGAATTTTCGCAAGTGTCGTCGAATACTCCAGCCTTATCGCTGGCCTTCGCGAGTGCTGGAAAACTTCTCGAGTATTCGCGTCTAGCGGGAAATCTTAACACAATGATCTATATAAAATGATCGCGAACGTTCTCGAACAATCAAGCGCAGTTTGCGCTGAGCATTCTTGATCCTAGGCTTGTGGGCGAAAACCAAATCAACCAAATGGGGTTCTTTAGATTTGGGTGCACGTTAAAGAACCCCAGGTGGTCTAAATTTCCGGAGCCCTCCACTACGGCGTCTCTCATAATCATATAGTGGTTTTGGGACATTAAACCTCACATATCAATCAATCAACAAAAGTGACAATAACAAACGTGCGTGACAATACGAATGTGCTAAAACAGTCGCTACACTTATTTTTTCTACTCAACGTGTTTTCCTCCTGTCGTCGTCCGGTAGTCGTACCTTCCCTGCGTAGTCATTATTGAAATAGTTTCGGTTTCTATATATTGTCTCCCAGGCATATACGGGTGGTTGTTAGAGTGGTCTGCTGGCCTTCAACGGGAATGATGAGAAATACTTTCTAACGTCTATTACGCGAGCAGTTAATCAGCTGTGGAAGCGATGACCCTGCTTCCTTATATTGAGTGGCGTCCGCTTACAGCATCTGTATAGAAAATGCCGCTGCAGCGGCGTATAGTTCTCATGGCGTTGGGATTCTGACGCGAAAGACGCGGTTTTGATTCCGGCAGTGGTGATCACGTTTCTGTGGAAGCGAAATGCTATAGAGACTCCCGCACTGTACGATGTCAGAGCACGTTAATTTCCCCAGGAAGTAGAAATCATACGGGGCTCTTCACTACAGCGTGTCTGATAATCATACCGTTGTTATGACATGTAAAACCGCAGAAACCACGGTAAGCTCAGTTTATATGCATAGGTTATTGCAATGCAACAACGGGTTAAAGGTATAAAAAATACTGAGCACGGTAGTGAGAAAAGTATAGATTTGATATAAAAAAAACGCTGCAGTTCACACACCAGATCTTTGTTCAGAATTGAAAAGAACAAGATATGCTCGACCAGATCGTCTAAATAGGCTTGAACGCGTGACACTGGCAACGCGCATAACAGTGACAGCAGATTTCCAGCACACTTGTTCAAAGCGCGGGTTTATTCCTTATCTTGAGCGACTCGAGATGAGTGTGTCACAGCTGTTATCAAGGGCATCAATTCTAAAAAAGATAAAAAGAACTTAATGTGAGACACGAAACAACTTTTTTTTGTTAAATTTATACTCTAGCAAGCGTAGGAGGCTGAGTTTTCTTTCTGCCTTTCACCATGCACTCCATGTGGACGAGTACAAAGTGACAACACTTAAACAGAAGGTACTGTTTTTACTGCTTGCCGCTACCAGTATCCCCGTACAACGAGCTGTCGAATAATTCAACCTCGCGCCGCAGTCCGCAAGCTCTTTGGGGTTGAATTCAGCAATGCCGTCCTCATAAGTGCTTTTTTTTTGCAATTCGCCTGACAATTTTCCTGATGTTATGTACCGCATAAGGATTGACTGAAACATTGTTTGGCGAGTCTATTTATTTAGCACAACACTTTTTTTTTAAAATAAGAGCCCTGGTTTGTCTCAGGTGGTGAGGATGACCCCCCCCCCCCCGGAATAGCATCAGTTCCGTGTTCTAAAACGGGCCCTTGAACTGGAACACGTTATTTCTGAAAACCCAATTGGCACGAAGACCTCAGAACATGGTAGCGGCTAATATAGGCGAAGAAGTAGATCTCTTTGAGACCTCTCTTTAATTCGAGAGTTAAGAAAAAGATCTTGAAGGAGGAAGATATATTTGCGATAATTTTTAGTGAACAACGAACGTACCAGAAGGTTCTAGCGCTTGGGTTTACTTATAGTTACTGTATATGGTGCCTTTAGGTAGCATATACAGCGATTCTAGGTGTTGTTTGTGCGCTTGCGTATCGATTACGTCAGTTCTCGTTACCTTTCACTGACATTAGCCGCGATAATGTTTTGAAGGTCAGCGCTCACGTGGTATTGGTATTTTGAAGGCGAAAGCCTGAATTGCACGCTCTCTTCAGCGAAACACGGTATGCGAATGAAGTGGTACAAGAACTCACATGACGTCCGTCACTAATGACGACATGTTGTGACTTCATCACGGTCCCAATTTTAGCGTCACAATGACGTCATCAATCAATGTCGTCACGTGGTGAAAGATCGACCGCTCTCGGAGGCAGTGCACCACCATGCGAGATTCACATAGCTTCATGGTTGGGGTAGCAATGTGACAAACTGAGGCTGTCAAGGTAATTCAATGCGTGCCTCACACAATTTGGCTCATTAGAACTTAGAAGACCTGACTCACGCTGCTTAACTTAATTCATTATACTCAAGAGTGAAGCATGTTTCCGCCTTCAAGAATTACAGAGAATCTGCTGCATAAATGTTCGTAAAAGTGCGAAGACGTACAATGTCATCAGGTGACTTGGCTGGCTTCCATAGCTAGCTTTGCAGCAACGTTTAAAAGCGATCTGGTGACAATGTTTACGACCAACACGCGCCACGTGCCTGCTCTTTCATTAGCGAAAGAAATGCGGCGAAAATCTTGAGCTCAAAGCTTGCTGCTATTACTCGCAGGATAATTAGGGCCTCATCCTGCAGACATTTGTTACGCCTGACAGTTTTCGCCGACAGCTCTTTTCACTACTAAAAAAATGTCTTGGCGGACGGGAGAGTTCGCGAGACATCGTCGCCTGCCCGCGGTCGCGCAACCGTTCGAGACAAGTAAGACAGAGACGACTCTCATTTTTCAACGCCGTGAACAGGATCTGCCTTCGACCGTTCGCTGAACCTGGTTGTTTGTGTTTATCCCGGCATCATCGCTACTCATAGCGTGTGCCTCGACAGCCGAGCGGCCATGACCTGCCATATTGCGCAACGAGGGCTGCCAACTTTTTTTCTCGCGAAACCCGTGCGCTGACGTCACGCGCGAGCAGCCGCGGACGGACGCGATTTTTGGTCGCTCTAAACGGTCTTCGCCTGCCCCGCATACACTCCTCTCCTCCCCCCCTCCCTCCCCCGTGCCACATCAGCACGTCACAAAGTGGGGCGCGAGCACTCACCACGACGACGACAGGGGAATGTTTACACAACGGACCGAAATACGACATTGCGCGCGGGAAGAAAGGGGAAAAAAAGGACGAGAGAGCGTCACATCTTTGGGTGATGAATCGATTCCGGCGCGGGCTCTGGCCGCTTTTGGCTACAATCACCACTTGCGGCAACAGCCACAGCGGCAGCCTTAATTGTGTTACTGATGCCATAGATTCACGCTTAACGCATTGGAAGAAAAACTGGAACTGATATGCCGCAAAAGAACTAAAATGGGATAAATAATGGGTGAATTCTCCAAATTTTTTAACCTCACATGTGTGGCTGCAACACACCTTGAGGATACTCATGCGAGAATACTTACACTGAGGATACTCTTGTGGCGTCAGGCGAACACATTGTTGACGTCACTATAGTTATGCCGCAGACACTGAAAACGCGGGGTAGGGTAATTCGTTCTTTTTCTGTCTGCAGATGTTGCTTAGGAGCCCTCTAAAGTGCAATTGAATGTTGTTTACACAGGTTGAGTAGACATTTAGGAGGCGCAATAGGCCCAACTATCCATTTTCGAGCATTTTTTTTATAGGTCAGGGCTGCGCACACAAAACGTACATTAAAATAGTGCTGCTTAGCGCAAAAAACACACATGAAGGTGAACAAGATATACGAGGACACAGTATTACTAATATGTCATATTTCACGGCATGTAACCGCGGCACAAGAGGAAGATGGTTTCAAACGTTATCATGGTAAAGGACCCCATGTGGTCGAAATTTCAGGAGCCCTACACTACGGCGTCTCTCATAATCATATGGTAGTTTCGGGACGTTAAACCCCACACATGAATCAATCAATCAATCTAACGTTACCATTGCACCACAGATTACTTGACAGCACGATCAACCACTTTCTTAGTAATACCAGTGTCACACGTACGGTCATTTTTAATCACGATCAGTGTCGATCCGGATTAATGACGATCTGTATTAGGTGATAGTACACAGTCAATTTTAATCACAATCAGGCGCGATCGGGATTAAGACTATCGCGAACCGCACACCACGATCTGGCTGAAAGACTGCGATTTAGCGGTCGTCTGCATCCCCTGCCCGAGCTTGTTGAAAGCCCAATAAACAAGAAAATCGAGAATAGTTCAATCAAAACACATTAAAACAGTTATATGTTTATAATAAAACAAATTCTGAACTGTTTAAACTTCAACAATATCTGAAATATTGCACATGTAAAGATTCGTATCGACCGCATGTGGTCATGGGAGAAGCATACGATAAGCAGGCGACTGTTGTCTTCCGTGCTCAGTTCAACTCTCGCACCGTCGGAGCAGTTGGAGCACCTGGAAGCAAACTGATTGTGAGTGTTGCAAGCCTTTCGACTACGTCGCAACGTACGCGCACTTCGTGGTCGAATGAAGAGTCCTCTACAGTAATTGACTTTTGGCAGCAGCGACTGGAAAACCTCAGATGCCAGAAGTGAAACCCTGGCGCGTACAACGAGATTGACGCTACGCTGCTACTGAACGGCTACGAGCTGGGGCCATTAGAAATAAAAGCGAACCTCACAAACCAGTACGCAGGCAAGGAAGGAAGGAAGCAACAAAATGGAGAAGGCACGGAGATTAACCAGAAAGACATCCGGTTGACTACCCTACACTGGAGGATTGGGGAAGGGGACAAGAAAGATGAGAAAGAGGGAATAGTGGGAAAAGAAAAAAAGGAGAGACTGACAGTAATTTCACTGCAGAGTGTAGAACTGCACCGCATGTCAGAGGCGTTTACACAAGCCCATCTTTCTCAGGAAACACAGCAGGGCTTTCACTGCCTTGTGGGCTGTGGAGGTATGTGGACGTTGCTGTAATAGCACCTGCACAGAAAGAGGCCCATACCATCCATGCTACAACTGTACAGAGTGCTGTTTATTGGATAGTTACGGTACAGCTTACCTCCGATATCTAACACCGGCAAGACCGACCTGCGCGCAATTCAGAGCATTCAAGCCCAAGCACTTAAGATATGCCTTGGATTATCCCGCAGTGCTTCAACGGCTGAAACTATTGCCATCGCTCAAGATCACCCAATAAAGACGAATATTATTACCGAGACAATGCGCATGCACCTCAGGCATTTTGCCGGGACCCCTTCCCACCACCTGGCGAATCTCGCTGCTAAAAGGCCCCGCACGACATACGGTGCCACTGTCTGCAAGTATCGTTCATCATTTACTGAGGCGTACACACCTACATCAAAGCCACTGCTTTCTGCTTGGAGCTTGAGTTGGCCACGAGTTCACTTAATGATTCCAGAAATGCGGAGAAATCGGACTTACCGACACACGCCCCGAAACAACTGAGTCTATTCCTACTGGAGCCAAACTACAATAACCACGTGCACATTTACACGGATGGTTCGACTACGCCGTCTAGTTCAGGTGGAGCAGTGGTTATACCATCACAAGGGGTAACTCGGTGTTTTAAGACTTCACATGTGACAACGTCCACGACGGCAGAACTCGAGGCTCTGCGCAGTGCACTGGAACTCATAAATTCTGAAGAAAGACCTAGTAAATGGGCCGTGTTTTCTGACTCAAAATCAGCGTTACAGTGCCTGCTGTCAGTTCTCCGACCCGAATGCCACGACCAGTTGACCTACCAGACCGCGAAACTTCACACCTCTTAATACAAAAAGGCCATGACATCGTCTTTTAATGGTTACCTGGGCATTGTGGTGTAAGTGGAAATGATTCTGCAGATCATGCTGCTCGCACGCCACATGAAGAAACAAACACCATCCTAATTCCGCTTTCAAGAGCGGATGCGGCGAGGCAGATTCGTCAACTGGCCCGCAGTCTCACACTGACTGAATGGAACACGCCAAGCATACGACGTACAAGACTGCACGAGCTAGACCCTTCACTACAACTCCGGCCTCCACCGGGCCTACATCGACGTGAAGCTTCGCTTCTCTATTACCTTTGGCTGGGAGTTGCTTTCCCGAAAGCTTATACCACGTTAATTAGAATAACGGACAGTGCGGCATACGATGTTTACGGCACCGATGAAAATATCGAACACCTGCTGTGCCACTGTCCTCGATTTGCCTCAGACAGACAAGTACTAGCCAACGCAATCCCATGACCGGAGTATGCTGGCAAGTGCACGAGAAACGCTTTGGAATGACGGATTTATTAAATTTCTCTTGCAGTGGCACGCAAAATTTTCGACGTTCGAGTGGTTTTCGCACAAATAACATTGTAGATAAAGGGCTCTAAGAAATATCATTCCTCAACTTTTGTCAATGACATGTTTTACGGCACGCAATCGCCACCTGGTACATTTAACCTGACCCAAGATTGAACCGGCTTAGCTTGGCCCGTGTATAGCAGTGGTCATAAAGTTGATCGCGACCAAGAAATCCAATCCAGATCACTCTGATCGCGATTAAAAGTGCTCGTGTGAAACCGTTATAAAAGAAACATTGCCTTTTTTCGTTACAATGAAAGATACGGGTGGCTCACAGAATTCTTGCTTTTTTTTTTCATTTTGAAAGCCTCGACAAGACAATTAGACTGGTCACTTGACCATAATTTATAGGAATCAATCTTTTCCTGTTAAAGAAAGACTCATGCGAACCCTGCAGAATAACCGCATTATGTGAGCGACGAACGTTGTACTTGTGTTCAAGTAAACGCAGCTGGTGGGCGCTCCACAAAAATTCGGTCTATAATCACACCTATAGGAAGCGATGGTTCTCTTGGTATGAGACATTCTGGCCATTGATGCAAAGAGTACGGTATCATGGTCCTGCGAGTAAACGCGACCCACGCGTTTTTTGTCGGTAGAGGAAGAAATACCTTGTTTTGCGGAGATATGAGCTTGCAGGTTATAGGTGCCAGCCAGCTAGACTCTTTTGCGCACTTGCAGACGAGTCACGGCAAAGACCAAGTGCAAACATATCCAGCATATATTGACATGTGAACAGTACTTGGCAAAAGCTCAGCATGGCGGACAAACGAAAAATTTTAAAGAGTCACACACAGTACTCCCCTGCCCCCCCCCCCCCATGCCCCCGTGAAGGATGCAACGGAACTGGAAGTCTAGAAATGGGTATTGTCGTTTTGCTAATATTGTTTTAACATTCCCGTATACTGATGATGTAATGTTCCTGTTAGCATATGGGAAGCGAGAGTGACTTAAAGGGCAGCTAAAGTTTTGCAGCAAGAAATGGTACATTAAGCTGCAGGTATGCTATCTTACTATGGGGAACGGGATCAGGGAGGCTTCAAAGTTCAAGATCTGAAAAAAAAAAAGAGTCACAGCTTTGCCGCAAAGGTGAAGCAATGAACGCGATAGTAACAATATGAAAGGTCATGCGCAGAATGGAAAGCAGATCGAAACGTGCCCCGCGTTTCTAGCGCTCAAATTACACACGAAACGTACTCACAGGTACGGATGCACGCGAATAAGCGTCTCATTTGTTACTTCGCTGAGTCTGAAAAGCGCGCACTTTTCGCGAACGGAGACTGCAATGATTGCAGTGACCTTTGTGCGCCCAGTAACTACAGCAGTATCGTTCCACGTAAAGCCCGAGGCCAACCAAGGCGTACGATCCTCCCTTCCTCACCACCGCGAGATAAGGGCGCGCGAGGGAGCGTCTATCCCCTTCTCTAGGCCGGGCAAAGTACGCGTAGGAGATTAGAGCGGGCGCTGCTGCACGATGTGGCGACGTGCGCTCATTGCGCTATCTTTCTGGTAATGTCGAAAACACAGCAGCGGTAAGTGGTAGACATAAAAAGCTTGTCGTTTGAATGTTTGAATAGCTTGTCGTTGAACGGGGTGGCTCAGTGGCTAACGCCTCGCTTTCACGACGCAGAGGTCCCACGTTCGATTCCACGCGTCGAACTGCTTTTTCAGGAATTTTTTTCTCTTGTGTTTTCCTGTAGATATAGATACGTATACATAATCGGTGCATGACATCGACACCGACGTTGACGCCGACGTTGGTGTCGACGGATGGCAACGGCAAAATGTAGCCGATAATGCACATATAATTGCTATCGCAATAAAAGATACCAGGACAGGAAGCACATATGTGACGCTACTGTTAGTCGCTTTGCGTAACAAAGGAATTGGCGCAAAATTAAAATACAAAAGCGCCTTTTGAGTCTAACATGATTCTTTGCTACTTTGCGTAACTTATTCTCTTTTTTTCTCAAAGGTCGAGAGAGCCGTGTTAGAGTTGCACGAAAACAAGGAAGCCGGGATATCTTTTTTAGTCAGGAGAACTAACGGGGATCTGGCACGAGGTACAGGTTTTATTTCGTTGGCGGTGCGGCTCGAGCTTGACTTATTTATCGCGCAAGAATCCCGGAACTCAGTCCTTGCTTTCTTGCGAAATCTCACGACCCTGCCACGGGCGTCTCTAAATGAGCTCTGTGGAGCATGACCGGACGGGCACCAACCAACGGCATTGCGACAGCGTTGGCAAACTTTGCCGCGCTTGATCGTTGGTCACGTGTGCTTTCTAATGACGCCCCTAACCCATTGCCATCGCAGTGCTAGCTCGGCCTGCACACGTTGTTGCGTTTTCCCTCCTTCTTCTTCTTCCTCTCTTTCTGTTCTGCACTGTTTACGGTTTTCCGCATTGTTGCTTGCGTTGCAGCAGCGCGACACTTCCTGGCACAGCTGCTAGCGGGACGCGCACTATTAATACGCGGGCATTCCAGTTTGCGAGCTGTGTACAGATGAAAGATAGGTGACTGGCATGTGGTTGTAGTTTTGTAGTTAGGTGGTACGCCTTCTAATATATAACTCCTATAGCAACTTCGATCGAGTGATTGCTGTAGAAACTATAAAATAAGAATGACAAAGAACGTGAAATAGCGTGTGTAAGAACAATATAAGAATAAGGGCTATAATAACGTTCATCCACAACCCACAAACAATGGTCGGTGATTGGTGTCGTAGGTGTGCGCACGGTGACCTGAGGGGGCAGTGTCCCTCCACCCCTAATACCTGGTTTGATTTTTGTTCTTTTTATCAGCGAAGCTTCTTAGGCCCTCACGATGTCCGTGCCGTTGTCGTCGAGGCTCGCAATTGTCCTTAGTCGAAGCGCGGATCCGAAACATGTGTGCACAATACCGTCTACAGAGCGTAAATGGCGCGCATATGGTTTAAAAATTGACCGTACTCGATCGGTACATCTGCCCGTCCATCCACCTGTCTGTCCGACCGTCCGTTTAACTGTCTATCCGTCCGTTCGTACGACCGCGCGCGCATCTGTCTGTCTGTCCGTTCATCCGTGCCACCATTCATTCATCTACCCTTCCGTCCATGCATCAGTGCGTCCGTCCGTCCACCTGTACGTCCACCTGTTCGTGTCTTATACGAATCGGCAACTTCAACTTAGACATAATGGACCACAGGTGGCCGCTTCGCTTTATCATGAGCATTCTCTCCACCATGATCAGTCTCCGGAGGAGAAGCTCGGGATAAGCCCCTACTTCTCAGCGGATTATTCTGCGCATGCCTATGCTGGATGTGATAACACGCTTATGAGAAGTCATTCACGTGAACTTGGGTAAATGTATTCCCCAAACCACAGCGTTACCCTTCATGGCAACCGAATAATAAATCGCGTCAGCAGGGATATTGTTAAAGGCTTGGGCCACCAAATAGCAACACGAACGTCTCCGGTTTAGTACTTGTCAAACCTTACGTCTTCAAACACGGCTTCTTCACCATTCGCAACCTTGTACACGTCTTAGCGCTCTCATGTTGAGTTCATTGTTTTCGGTGCCCCGAACACAAGCTTTCCTTCGTACGTCACCACCATGAAGAAAAAGAATAGAAAAAAAACGTTTTACGGTTTGTTTTTGCTCCAGTCAGCGGCGGAACCTTTGAGGTTGCGTTTATATCTCGCCCATATCTGTTCTTCCGTGACGCCTTCAGTTCCCCGGGCGAGGCCCTTGTTTTTGCGTCACATCCAAGAGGGAAACAAGTATTCCAACGCGTCTTTATACAGGCGCTGGGAGAGATTACTCCGGAGTTCGCCAGCTCTCCCTGACTCTGCGTGTGGCTTCCTCGACCGGGTGGTTCTCGTCGCCGGTGCTGCGTCCCGCCGCGTTCTTGCCTTTGCCCCGACGAGCGGCCTGTGTGTTCCATCTGCGACGTACGTCTCAGTGCCCCTCTTCTTCCCGCTACTACGCCTCCTTCTCTCCGGGTGCGCCGTCGTCTCTTCCTGTTGCCCACATGGCTCCTCGGCCGCCTTAATGTCTGGGCACAGGGCCAGAAGCACACCCCGAGGCCACTCGTCCCCGGCGCTCCATAGATGGCGCTGCACAATGAGCAATCAAAAGCAGAATTAGTCACCTTTTTTTTAAGATTTGGAAGTAAGTTCCGCGTAGAGAGAGAGAGAGAGAGATAGGAAATGGAAATAAATATATATTTCAAACATAGAAGTAAAGAAAAGATGAATTAGAGAGGGATGGAAATCAGTGGAAATAGACACATTCACGATTTTCATAATCGTTCATGAAGGCGAGTTCCTCAAAGATACTGTGTCAAGCTCAAGCTTTCCGGCATTCCAAGATGGATTGTGCAGAAAGTGTCAGGTCAGGGAAGTGAACAAACGCTTCTGAGAAGGACTGTCTCTGATAGCTGTACTGTGGAGAAGAACATTGGATTGGTTCAGCGGTTTATTCTTCGCCGCAGTGCTCCTTGCTATAAGCTTGAGTAAACACTCTGCATTGAGTCTGGCGATCAAATCAATAACCTGGTGGGTAGTTATAAGGGTATGCATTCTCGCATTACCAGGTTCGTAGTGCCAATAGACTGTACACGAGAACAGAAAAAAAAATGGCCCAGTGACATACACCACCTTGTTTTCTGCTTTCTCAGATGGTAGCCCACAAACAGTAACCTGCCTCTATGTTACATAACAACTGGAAATCTGTAAAACAATATATTTAGAGCAGATGCTAACATTCGACAAACGCACATGCGACAGTCTCAGAAATCATAACATTGTAACTGAATAGAAACTTGAATAAAATACTCGAGAAGTAAAAGAAACATGAATGGGAATAGAACACCTAACAACTTAGCTTTAGTGTTATGTTAACTAATGTCGGCAAATCCCACCTGCCTTGAAAATGATAAGTTGTGAAGCATGCGGAGGGAAGGTTACGGTGTTTTATTTTTTTTAATTTAGCGAAATGTTATCAAATGACGTCAAAGAGGTGTACAAATGTCGTGCACACAGACATATGTATTGTATAAGCAGTTCTTTACAGTTGCGTAAAGATGCCAACAGCGACATGGATATTAGCAAAACCAGAAGCGGTTAGCTCACATATGTAGAGCTTGTGCTCGCGAGGATTGTAGCCCAGGACAATGCTTCGTAAATCAACAGCAGTGAATGGCGCTCAACTGCCATTAACGTTAACCCAACGTGACGGCTGTATCGTAGAACTACATATGTAATCTTCATAAAATTGGATAGTCAGCACATCAAAACCCAATTGACGTTTCACGAACATTAGGGTCTACTTGAGAAGCAGTACTGGTACCGGCGTGGCTCTGTGCTTGAATACTTGATTGCCGCGCAAAATACTGGCGTTTTATTCCTGGTGGGACCGTCAAATTCATTCTCTCTATTCGTCGGAACAGCGCTGCCAATGTCAACTTTTTCTTAATTCTCTCGCGTTGAAATATATAATATCTGTTCTCACCAATGCTGGTTATATATGAACTGTCGCCTGTAGCGCATACACGGTAATGGTGTGCGGGTATGTGCCACACGTGTGTGGCGGCAAGGATTAAACGACGTACCCTACGAGATTGTCACAATATTCATGTCATGATTAAGGAGTCATATCCGTAAAATCATGTTACTTTGTCATACTAATTTTGGTTTACCCCAAGTTCATAGATAGATAGATAGATAGATAGATAGATAGATAGATAGATAGATAATAGAGATAGGATAGATAGATAGATAGATAGATAGATAGATAGATAGATAGATAGATAGATAGATAGATAGATAGATAGATAGATAGATAGATAGATAGATAGATAGATAGATAGATAGATAGATAGATAGATAGATAGATAGATAGATAGATAGATAGATAGATAGATAGATAGATAGATAGATAGATAGATAGATAGATAGATAGATAGATAGATAGATAGATAGATAGATAGATAGATAGATAGATAGATAGATAGATAGATAGATAGATAGATAGATAGATAGATAGATAGATAGATAGATAGATAGATAGATAGATAGATAGATAGATAGATAGATAGATAGATAGATAGATAGATAGAAGCCGAGCGAGATGTCTTATGTGCATTCTCAAAGCGTCTACGCGGATGTATGCGTTGACTGGATAATCACGCGCAAATTTGACCGTCGCTGCTGTAGACACGCATCTCGGGAGACCAAGGCATATTCTCAGTGCTTGGGCTTGGATCGACTGGAGGACGCGCAAGTTTGTTCTTCGGATCCCGAAAAGCACGGGTAAGCTGTGTCGCATATAACCGAGGAACAGAACAGTGTAGAGCTGAAGCATTGCTCGTACTGGTGCACCCCACGTTTTTCCAGCAAGAAACCTCAGTACGTGGGTGATCATAGTGAGTTTAGTTTTCATGTGGGCGATGTGAGGGCTCCAGGAGAGGTCACGATCAACTATGACTCCGAGGAATCAGTGGGTCTTCACGTAGTTGATTGTGTGTCCGTTGATTTTAATAACATATGGACTCATCACCTTATGCGTGTATGCTATAAGCAAGCATTTCTCTGATGACAGCTGTAGTCCCCGTTCTTCCAGGTACTTTGTCGCTATTTTAGCCGCCCTCTTGAAGCCGGGCACGCAAATGAAGGTGTGTTACGCCTGACGCCCAGATGCAGATGTCGTCTGCATATGTCTAGCAAAATGTCAACACTACAATAATCAGAAGAAGGCACGACAGGTTGTAGAGTAGTGGTATCGCGCCCAGTTGCCCTTGTTCTCAAAGATCTGCTAGATGCCTCTTCGAGCATCGTCTTAAAATACTGCACTTGCTCCGATTCTCAGGTATAATGAAGTGTAAAATAAAGTTTTGCAAAGGTATAGATAAAGGTAACTGACCTCCCTCCCCTCAGACTCTTTCCTGTTTAACCTATTTTTATGGCTTCTCTTAAGTTAAAAACTCTTCTGGGATCGCACAACGATAATGGATGATTGAGCACACCTAGCGTCTTATTCTATCAACTGTATTGGCTACGAATATTTAAGGTATGCCTGCTTCATCGAAGGCAAATGAAGAATGTTTGTTCGTCCTTTTCATCATCAAAATCTTCGACGTTATGAATGTAATCGTGGGATTCCAGTGCATGTGCAAACAGCTCTTCTGTTGTCATACTGGTTTTCTCCGCTCTAATGGTCAAGTGTTTCCTCTGATTTATATTTTTAATGATTTTTTCTCTCTAATAACAAATGCCAATTCTTTCTCGCGTCACTGGCTGTTAATATGTTAGTCGCCTTTTTTTGTTCTTTAAGTTTGCCCGCCAGGATAACCCGAATAATTCTTTCGGGAAAGAATGGTGCTAAACTGTCTGAAAATGCGTCGAATATACACAACTCAAATAACTCAATTCAAAGAACTTGATACTCTATTGCACGAAAGTTCACACCATCAGAACTCCACTTCAATAGCTTTATTAGTAGAAAGAATGAAGTTCTTTTTTTTTGGCGACTATTTTCTTCTCAAGTTTCATTTGTATGAGATCTTAAAGTTGTGCTTAGGCTCAATGTTTCTTTTGCAAAAGTGCACGTGATGTTGAAAAAGGCAAAATGGGTAAAAGAAAGTGGGCTTCATCTAAATATTTAGTCTTTTATCTGCCATGAGAATGAAGATGGTCATAAACATAATGTGTAAATTTAAAAGGGCAGGTTATTTCATTGCAGAAAGCACAATAAAGCTTTAATGACCTCTCATTGAAATAGTTGTTGCATCTCGACGTCCTATGAAGCTTAGGGCAGACAGAATGACCAGTGTCGTGTTGCATGAACACTGTTGTAATAGTGATAAAGTAAAACTTTTAACGCGATAGCTTTAGAGAGCTCGTGTCGCAGAAATTTCGCTGTCAGCGTCGGCCCCATTGGTAGTGAGCAAAACATCGTCCGTGAGCGAAAAAGCTCGTTACAGTGATCGCCGCGGGAGGCCGCTATTTGTCTCTGTGAGCACGCGTGATCACACTGAAAAAGCCGCGCACTCGAAGAAAAAAAGAAGAAAAAAGTGATCAAGGTCACGAGGCGCGGGTGATGTAATTTTTTTGTTCCTGCCTCCCCTCCCTGCTTAGCTTCCAGCGCTTTCGTCGGGACGAGGACAAGAGCGAATGCAATTGCGGCATGCGACAAACCTTTCTAACCCCACTCGCACCGAACGGATTCTTAAACTTTTTTGCGGAATTGAATTTGTGAGGCAGCAAGCTGTTCTAGTGAATTAGTTCCATGGTTACTTGAAAAAGTGTTTCATGACCCCTTTAACGCATTTTGTTCGACAGTTGTCACGATGAAAACGAGCCCATTCGGCGATTTGTAGGCGCATTTGGGAGGCCCCAAACTACGCCGAAAAAGGCCGGGATAGTGGAGCCATCGCCGCTAAAAACACACAGGAACTTTCAAACAGCTTTAAAAACAAACATCTATGTCCATCTGGCGGAAAACATATCATGCCCTTCCAAAGGCATCGATCAAGCAAACAGCAAACGCTAGATAATGTGCTGCCATCTGTGAGGCAATGTCAGAATCTTTATGGTCTCCGAGATGGCAAGCGCACACCGTGTATCTTGGAGGCCATGCGATTCTTGCGTTAGATCAAAAACCTGTATGTACCACTCGCGCGCATGCGCTGGTGCAATCTACTGTGCGTGCGTGCGGTGTGTGTGTGTGTGTGTGTGTGTGTGTGTGTGTGTGTGTGTGTGTGTGTGTGTGTGTGTGTGTGTGTGTGTGTGTGTGTGTGTGTGTGTGTGTGTGTGTAACAAAACATATTAATAAGTATGCACTTAGCGTTTGAAGGGCGCACTAGGGGCTGGATTTTGCTATCGCGTTCAACTCTCAAAGGCGAAGCCTAAGGGTCCCCCAATTTTTTTTTATGTTGCTCGTCGCTAAGTGGTGTTTTCCACCAGTTATCCCACATTACACTTTAGGTTCCAAAACGAACGGAGTTTGCGACCGATTGCACTGATTCACGCCGGGGTGCCGTAGTGAACCGTTTTATCAGGTAACCCTCGTAATTGAGCAGCCTGTGCTCACCATGGTGCGAGTTGCCGAAGACACTTAAGTTTCGTGTCCTATTGAAACACCATTCAGCGTACTTGTGAATTCGTAGCGCGATACTGACGAAGATGTAGCTTGCAGAAAAAGCTGTGCTGCCACACAGTCATGAGAAGCCCGGACGTGTACGTCCTTGCTCCTCCGAAACTACTACCTTGCGGTTTGTAGCAGACGACGCTCGCGACCCATACTGGCGTGTCGTCTGCTCGCTCGCCTTGGCTGGAGCCGTTGCAGACGACATGTGTGCACGCTGTGCCTGGGTGAACTTGGTGAGCGGCTGCCAGTTGCGCGTTGGCTGAAGAGGCGCTTTTTTTGGACCACCGGGCCCGTTTGTGTGGGGCAGAGAAGGGGGGCCAAAATAGCTGCTCTGCCGCTGCCACGGCTTGGCTACCTGCAGGGGCCCCTTCTCGTGTGACAGGCGCCGCCATCTTGAGGCTGCCTTTTGTCCGTGGCTCACGCCTGGTCATCCTCAGCTGGTTCAGGAAGAGCGGAGGATATATGCTTTTGACGTCAATACTTCGCGCCTGCATGAGATGAATTGCCCGAACGAGTTGAGTTGAATGCACGCCGTGGTTCTGGTTCAAGCAGACCGCCATCCTTTACGTTTAATTAAACTGATTTGCTTTCAAGATCAACTGTTACTATTTGAACGAGATCTTTATCTTCGCAGTAGATTTGATATCTTATTTAGCTGTATGAACGGAAGGTTCTTCAAAAGAGTTACGAAATGCTGCGCCGTTAGTATACCATATCGTACTGTGTTGCGGGTTTCTTAAATCAGGTTGCAACATTGAATGGTGCATAAATTAAAGATGAGCAATGACACACTGATCTTGTAACATGTACAAATCCCAGCACACGTGTTTACAAATATGTGCCTATAATTTATTCATTTATTTACAGATACTGAGCAGCCTTTGCTCAGTATAGTGTTGTGGAAACCTGAGCGTTTAGTCGAAGCTTTTAGTGAATATAGCAAACTCAAATTTTACATACATACATACATACATACATACATACATACCATACATACATACATACACATACATACATACATACATACATACATACATACATACATACATACATCATACATACATACATACATACATACATACATACATACATACATACATACATACATACATACATACATACTACATACATACATACATACATACATACATACATACATACATACATACATACATACTACATACATACATACATACATACATACATACATACATACATACATACATACATACATACATACATACATACATACATACATACATACATACATACATACATACATACATACATACATACATACATACATACATACATACATACATACATACATACATACATACATACATACATACATACATACATACATACATACATACATACATACATACATACATACATACATACATACATACATGCATAAAGTACGTACGTACATATTCTTTCACCAGCTAAATACCTGCAATAACTAATGCTCTAGTTTTGGTTCATAAAGCTCTGGCGTTTACAGTGATAGAAAAAAGCGAGATAAGGTATGTTGCGATACTGTACCTTTCGCGTGACACAAAAAGAAAACAAGAACAAGCATTCTACTTTAATTTGCATGCTATAAATTATTTAAGACAATTTGTTTCGTCTAGCGTCATCTAATACCGGCTGTTTTTGCAAGATACCTACGGTAGGCGGCCGCCTACCCGTTATTCTCAACTGGTTCAGCCATGCGGGCAATATGAATTGTGAGGTACGTGGCACTCCAGATCTGACCACTGAATTCTCTGGTGCCAGTGATATACCATGCAAATAAAATCAATGGTCACCTTGCTGTTCAAATAAACGAAGCCGCAAGCATCACAAAGCGTTTTATTGGACCTGCACCTTGTACTGAGGACAATACTCTGAAAGCACTGAATACGTTTTCTATTTTCTTTTTTGTGAGCAACAGCAGCTATACCCAAGAAAAGGTGTTTGGATATTTACTGTTTCGCTTCATCACCACCTTCACCCTCATCATCATCGATACCTTCTATTTCCTATATTTACGTCCTTCCTCTTTTCTAACACTCAGTGTTGATTTCAGAAAATTCATTCAGGTCGACCTCTCAGATTTTCTGCTTAATAAACCTCTCTTTCTTGTTTACACCCCTGCCAAGCATCTCTCGTTTTCTTTCCTTACAGCTATATTCAGCTCGCTTTCGTGCCGTAAGGATTACAGGTGAAAGGGCAACCCATAGTCACAATGTGTTACAAAGTGAAAAAGTGTTGAGGATTATCAGTGCATTCTTTTTAAGACTTACGTTATGAAGGGCTTTCTAATGTGTTTTATTACCGTGAGTTCCCGCCGTCCCCTCGATTACACGTCCTGTAAAGCGTGTTTTGCCTGTTAGATACACCTGTACTGGGACGAAGCCAACAGAAGCAAGAAAGGCCTGAGATCACGTTTTTTGTTTAACGAAAGCACGTGAGTTCGCCCGGCACGACGAAAAAATGTATAATTATCAGAACTGCGCTTGCTAAAAGAGACCCCAATATGAAAAAAAACGAAAACACAAGGAATCGGGAATCAAAGCAATAGCGTATTTCTAAGCAGCAAAGAGCAAGTCGCTGTCCTAACCATTCTCAGCTTTATGCGCCCCACAGTGGACTCGGCGAGCGCTCGCAAAAAAACAGGATTGCCACGACTTTTGCGAAGTAGCGTGTAAGAACTGGCTACACAAGGTTTTCAATGAAACCTCACAAATCAGAAGGACATAGGGGTAAGGAGCCTGAGTGGAAGTGCATTTTCATTGAAATTCCAGACAGGCCCCTGTGTGAAGCTCGCACTCATGACGTTCTTGTCAATAATGAAGGGAAAGAACAAATTATTGATAGTGTTATATTCATTTAGCGTGCATAATAGCGTTGCGTATGTTATAAACATTTTCTCTCTTCGTTATTTCTCTCATGTTGAAATAGAATAAGAAGAGTAAACACGACGTACATTTTACCCAAAGGTGGCACAAGCATGCAATTAAACTTGCATTCTAAATGTCACAGCTGCTAAGAACAGTTAGTATACTTCCGACACTAAATTCTCAAGCGGAAGGCCCGTCATTTACTATTCAATGCGTGACGTTATCGTCATTTAGTACAAGTGAATGGCGATTAAGGACGAATTTGGTGTTACCTGTCAAATTGCTCACAACTACAACTTTCTATTGCATAAGTGTAATCTGAGCTTTAAAATACACGTAAAACAATCTTAGATCAAAGAGCTTTTCTGCTGGCAGGGTGCGTGATTGTGTGTAATATGTCATCATTTGATGACACTCGCAGACGAGAAAATGCAGTTTACAAGTATACAAGTTTAGGCTAGTTGGTCTCGATTCATTGCAGTTGAAGTTGATGGCGCGAGAACCTAAAAAGTGTGTTGACTACCAACACTTTTACAGGCACTTTTTTGTGAACGCAGTTCTAAAGCCTCAGCGACGTAAGTTTGGTGACGAGGTAATTGAAGAGTTTGTGTGATGTATGGAAGAGAAATCAAACATTCGAAATTACTCAGTTTTTTTTTACTTTCTGCCACTTTTGCCAAGATGTTGCAGTTCATCACCTTTTCCTTTAAAATATCGTGCAAGCTTCTTTTTGTGGGTGTGTTTTTCGCTATGCGACATGCTATCATTATTCAGATACATAATATCAATGTTTTATTCAGCTGTAACTATATCTGACGCACAAGTCGCAGCGCCTCTGCCCAATTTCATTGTGTTTCTTCATGTCGAATTTTCGATAGATGTTTTTTTTTACTGTGTGCATTTTATTCGCTAAAGAGCGTCTAGTTTAAAATTGAGGTCAAGGTTGGTTTCAGATGGAGCCCAGCAGAAGCCTTCCGCGATGCTAATAGCACGATCGATCTCTCCCGTTAACAATATGCCCGGCAGTAATCTGCATAATTATTCACTTGCCATTCTCTTAATGACCGTGGGTGCACGAAAGCTCACCGCAGTCTGAGTCTTATTTTTTTTTATTCGCTGCTACTCGATGAGTATAACTTTACCATATTTAACGCTTTCCCTTGTTTTAAATTTGAATATAGGACATTTTGATAGGAAGCACTCCAGTGGACTGTAACTTGCTTGTGCACTTCGCACATGCAACACTGTAATTATTAAAAAAGTTATTTCTTCTAGAAATGTTGTAAAATGCATCAATATATTGCCGCATGCTCTTATCAAGTTTCGTTATCGCTTTGTTTCAATCTCAATGGTTCTCAGAGCAAACAAGTCAGAAGCACGCCCATTTTCTTGCAGACGCGCCTAGGTTTTCTGTTTGTTGGGCTGTTTTGAAGTAATTTACCTATTGAATAGACCATAATGCGCGCGTCTACACACTATATTTAATTGGTCAAGCATTTTCCCATATCCTAAATTTATGTTGCAGTTACTGGGACATTTGTCGCCTTCTAATTCATCCCTACTATATAAAACGATAACAGGTATTTCTAGGCTATATTTGTCTAGTTTATAGCAGAAAAACGTTATCATGCAAAACATTTATTAAGCGATCGGGTTTATAGAACAGGATCTTAAAAGCTAGAAGCTATGCAAAGTGTATAAGTAACGCAAAAAAATAAACATGCAAACGTAGTGGAAAGACTGTGGCGTGCCAAGAAAATCAATTAGACACTTTAATTACGGGCGAACACGGAAAATCAATTAGTGCTAGCTGGCAAACAATACGTGAATACCTTCCCACCTAGCCGCACGCGCACTTAATAAAAAAAAAGAGGCCTTCGAGATGAAATACCTCGGCCAATTTTAGACTTTGCACGAGCTTCTTCCGGGAGATTGAATAGGGCGTCACCGAGATTGAACGCGGTGGCACACTGGCCCGACGCCGTGACACCCGTCTTAGCACCCGGGGTGGCAGCGGTGCCTGTCCCGGGCGCAGAACAGCCCGCCGGTCGCGCAGAACGTGTCGAAGCATCCCAGTGTTTCACTTCCACTCCCCGTCCTTGCAGCCGCGTACGGGAAGTGCATGCCTTGATATCTGGAATAGTCTTAATGCTCTCTCACTCTCTCTCAAGAGAGACAGAGGGAGAGACGCGCGCAGCTTGGACGGGCGTGCATTGTTCCCGACTGCGACCGGATTTAAACAGTTCGCCAAGGTGTACCTTCTTGCTTGCCATTCCTCTCTACTACCTCTGCACTTTCTTTTTTTTCCTTCTCTTCTCCTGGCACCAACATGCGTGCGCACCTCTGTTTCTGTCGTACGCCCCGGTGCGGAGCTAGCTGGGCCGGTTCGTACACAAAGCTATACAGCGCCGAGAACTCCTCTTTTGAGAACGCACCCCCCCCCCCCCCCCCCGCTAATGCTGAATTCAAGCACGCTGCCTAATTTGCACTTCGCACTCGGTCGGAGAATGCAAGGAGACAACGGGGTACGTATCGCGTTAACTATGCACTCAGACCTCGTACCGTTCTCACTATTTTAAACAATAGGTCAGCCCGACCTTCCTTTTCTTTTTCCGATCCGTTGCTCACCTTTTTCTGTCCTCGTGCTCTCGACCTTAGCTCGATGTCGAATAGGGAAGTCAAATGACCGATCGTCTGACAGTTTTCAAGATGCAGGTCAGGAAGGTTTGACTTCCTTACCGTGAACTTCTAAGGAGCAATCCGGCTCGCACATCCAACCAAAAAGAGCATACCCTTCCGATTCCTCTGTCAAGGACAGACGCTGCAAGGCAGCTTCGTCACCTGACACGTAGTATATGTATGCTAGAGCGGAACACCCCAGGCATAGGACATTCGAGACTCCACCAGAGTGAATCCTCATCTGCAACTTAGACCGCCATCCAGACTTCGTCAATGTCAAGCTTAGCTTCTTTGTCGGCTATGGTTGCGGCTTGCCTTCAAGAAAGCATATGCAATAACTGTAGTGACCGACAGTGCGTCATGCGAAGTCTGCGGCACTGAAGAAGACATCCATCATCTGCTTTTCCAATGCCCTCGATTGGCGTCTGAGAGACAAAAAAAAAAACCTTCTGACACGTTGTGACAATTGGACGATCGGCCAATCTCTGTGCAGATGGTGCTGCAAGAATCGTCCTTCGTTGGCTCACAGGGTAGTCAAAGTTCTCTTGCGCTTTGTGAAGAACGTGAACGCCTTTGACATTTGCATAGTACCACCGTGGCATACGCGTCCCATTGACTGACGATTTGTTAGTATTTTTACTTACCTTTCTCTTATCTCCCTCATCTTTATACTCCCTTTCCCACTCCGTCAGTGTAGGGTAGCAAACCAGGCATGTGTCCTGGTTAAGCTCCCTACCTTCTCTCTTGTTGTTCTTCCTCCTCCTCGTGGTTGTGGATGCTTAACTGCAGACCCGAAGGGATTTCGGGGTCAAATCCAGGCAGCATTTCGACGGAGACAAAATATTAGAAGCAGGTGGGTTAAAATTTAAATACACGCTAAAGAATTCCAGGTGGTCAAAACTTCCGGAGTTCTCTTCTACAGCGTCCCTCTTAATGATACCATGCTTTTTTAATGTAACACTCAAACAGTTATTATTACCCTTTGCCGTGACTATGACATGCGAAATTGTTGGTTAATCCATGGCACCTTGTGTCCCTCGAATGGTGGTCGTCAATCGGCCTACCTTTGCGTAGATTCGGACAGAGGAAACCTGACCAGCTTGACAGTTGTTTATTGGAAGACGAGAAATGGGACACGTTTGAGAAAGAATGAGACAGGCGCTCTTGCAGACTTGTTCATTTGCGTGCAGACGTCTAAAGTCGTTACTCAGAGGCTAGCCTCAGGGTACTGTAGTATTCAAGACACACTGGCCAGGCTGTGCATCACAATAAATGTTTATCTTTTTAACACAATATTGCTGCAGGGAGTAAGGTTGTCAGCGAGGGCAGTGCTGAGAAACACACGTTACGGATCACTGCGTGACGGACACAGTTACTATAAAATCTGGGGCATATCTGCGATTTTAATGCACCTAATCAATTGAAGGTTCGAACATATAGACAGACACATTGGATATATGCGTAATTGAAACACGTGAATGCCTGCTATATTGAGCTTTTGTGATGATGTGCTTCAAAATAATATACATATTTTGACTACTTGACTATCTGGAGAAGAGCAGACACGTAAGTAGTCGAGAATATTTTCACTACTTTTAAATTATTTATTTGGACTTTTCAACTACTATTTTGAAATATTTCAATTACTATTTAGATATCGATTAGTCGGTATTTGCATACAGCAGATTACACAGTCACGGTGGGAATCCGCATCACAGGTTTGTCAGTAATAGTGACAATAGCTTCGAAGCCATGGACAAATATTCAGCTTTGTCTTCCTGGATTAGTTGTTGAGTCTCGTGACACTCAAACGTTTGATTATACGCAACCATAGTCGTAATCAATACTCATCTTCAGAAATAGAATGAATGAATGAATGAATGAATGAATGAATGAATGAATGACCTAGCGGTGAACGTAAAGACACAATGGTCCCTGTTTACACAATCTGTTACATTTACAAAATATTGTCACGGGCTAAGTAGATGCCTGAGGATGACGACGACGAAGTGCTGAACGGGAACGTGCTCGGACTGCAGCAGCGTCGTACGCATTAGCTCGCCAGTATATTCGCCAGTACGAATTTGCTCACCAGTGTATACTTATTCCCCGTAACATCATTGGTGGAAGGTGCGGGGTACCACTCGCTATACAGCCCAACGAGCTGGATCTTCGCAGCGGACGGCGCATTGCAGCTACCACGATGACTGACCAGGCTACTCAATGTCAACAAGATCCGTCAGCCCCGCAGCCGATCGTTGTGGTGCAACCTCGTGACCCAGGTCCATTCAACGGCACAAGTGGCATAGACGTCGATGACTGGCTGGTTCAATATGAGCGCGTCAGCAGCAGCAACCATTGGGGTCCGACGCTTATGTTGGCGAACATCATCTTCTACTTGCATGGCACGGCAAAACTCTGGTACGAGACACATCAAGAAGAGTTGACAAGCTGGGACGTCTGTAAGCAGAAATTGCGCTATCTATTTAGGAAACCCATCGGACGTCAAGTGGCCGCAAAGAAAGAGCTTGCGACTCGTGCCCAGACATCCACAGAGCCGTACATCGCGTACATCCAGGACGTGTTGGCTTTGTGCCGCAAGGTCGACAAGGACATGCTCGACGAGGACAAAGTCGGACACATCCTGAAAGGAATTGCGGATGACGCCTTCAATTTTCTCCTGTGCAAGGACTGCTCGACGGTGGAGTCGGTCATCGAAGCATGTCGTCGCTTCGAACAGGCAAAAAGTAGGCGCATAGTTCACCGATTTGACCGCCTTCCCAACACGGCGGCTACGTCCTCTTGCGAAGATTTCCCCGCACTACACCAACCACCAGCGCCAGAAAACGTCACCAGAATAGTCCGTCGGGAACTCGAGGCTATGGCTCCCGCTATGTCTAGCGTCAGCGCGTCAGGACACAACCTCGATGCTGTTTCAATGATACAGGCCGTGGTTCGCCAAGAGATCGCGAATATGGGCATTTCGCCGCCTCATCAAAATGCCCCTGCTACTTCCAGCTCGGCTCCAGTCGTTGCGGCTGCCACTCCGAACCGCACGTTCGCGCCACGACGAAACCCAGCTGAATGGCGCACTCATGATGATCAGCCCATATGTTTCACGTGCCATCGGATAGGACACATCGCTCGCCATTGCCGCAGTCGTTGGACCTCATCACCTCGACCGAGCTTCTATGACTGGCGGCCTCGCTCTGAACGTGCACCTTATGCCCCGTCCTACCGTGCTGAGACAGGTGCAGAGCATAATCCAGAACGTCGGACCAACCGCTCACCATCGCCCGTGCGTCGTCAGTCACGCTCGCCCCAACCCCGCCGTTCTCGGTCTCCCTACGACCGTCGCTCGGAAAACTAGCCGGTGCAGCCCCCGGAGGTGACGCTGCATACACGACTCGGACTGCAAATCCTCTGATTACTTCCGACCAGCGGTGCAACCTCCTTACAATTCTCGTTGATGGTTTACCTATAACTGCTCTTATTGATACCGGTGCACAAATATCTGTGATGAGCTCAGACCTCCGCCGCCGCCTCCAAAAAGTTCTGACGCCTGCGATTGCACCTACCGTTCGTACAGCGGATGGGAGTACTCCTGCTGTGCTTGGAATGTGCACTGCGCGATTAACAATTTCTGAGCATCAAACTTCAGTTCTGTTCGCTGTACTGGAAAATTGCCCTCATGGCCTCATCCTTGGACTCGACTTTCTGACTTCACACGCTGCGCTCATTGACTGTTCCAAAGGTCTTCTTCGGCTCGAACTACCATCCTTTTCGGAGACCGTCTCTACCAGCCCACCTCGTCTACGCTCTGTCGATTTCCTTAGACTTCCGCCGCAAGCCGCAGTCCAAGTCCAACTCTCGCCATATCCTGCAGTACCCGATGGTGATTATGTTGCTGCCCCAAATTCTGACGTCGCCATGACACGCAACGTTGCACTCCCCAACACGGTGGTTACCGTTAAGAACAACCGAACATCGTTTCCCGTCCTTGATTTCGGCCTCTCAGCGCAAGTTATTCCTCGCGGCATGTCACTTGCGCATCTTACACCACTGGTCGACCACACAGTTTCGGCTCTAACCACCGATTCGCCACCCGATTTTTCATCAACGTCGTTCTCGTCACGTTCCTGTTCCGACCTTTTCAAGCCAATGCTATCTGACACGCTCACCTCTGAACAAGTCTCTGCTTTCTGCCGTGTGCTTGCTTCTTATCAGGACATCTTTGACTTCGGCGACCGTAATTTGGGCCAGACATCTATGGTAACCCATCGCATCGACACCGGTGACGCTCGACCCATTCGCCGACGACCCTACCGTGTGTCAGCCCCGGAGCGTGCTATTATACAGCGAGAAGTCGATAAAATGCTTGATAAGGGCATAATCGAACCCTCATCTAGTCCCTGGTCCTCACCCGTTGTACTTGTTAAAAAGAAGGACAATAGCGGGAGATTCTGTGTTGATTACCGCCATCTCAACCATATTACCAAGAAAGATGTCTATCCCCTACCGCGCATAGATGATGCACTCGATTGCTTGCACGGTGCCAAATATTTCTCTTCAATAGACCTTCGCTCAGGCTACTGGCAGATCGCTGTGGACGACAAAGACAGAGAGAAGACGGCCTTCGTGACTCCTGATGGACTTTATCAGTTCAAGATGATGCCTTTTGGATTATGCAATGCCCCCGCGACATTTGAGCGCATGATGGAATCTCTCCTTCGAGGCATGAAGTGGACCATCTGCCTCTGCTATCTTGACGACGTTATTGTTTTTTCGACTACTTTCGACGACCATCTTACCCGTCTGTCCGCAGTGCTTGATGTTTTTCGACGTGCCAACTTGCAACTTAACTCGTCCAAATGCCGCTTTGGGCAACGCCATATCTGCGTACTCGGCCATCTTGTTAACGCTGCGGGCATTCAACCAGACCCTGCGAAAGTCCGAGCAGTTCGCGACTTCCCCACACCCCGCTCAGCCAAGGACGTCCGAAGTTTTCTGGGACTGTGCTCATATTTTCGTCGTTTTGTCGAGAAGTTTGCTGAAGTATATAGCCCGTCCTCTAACCTGCCTCCTCAAAACGGATGTCGCATTCACCTGGGGCCAACAGCAAGCAAACGCCTTCTCGTCGCTCGTTGACATTCTCACCAATCCACCAGTACTAGCACACTTCGACCCATCTGCCGCCACGGAGCTTCGCACTGACGCCAGTGGCCACGGCATAGGCGCAGTGCTCGCGCAGCGGCAACAAGGCATGCACCGCGTCGTCGCGTATGCAAGCCGACTGTTGTCGCGCTCGGAACAAAATTATTCCATCACAGAACGCGAGTGCTTAGCTCTCGTCTGGGCCATTGCGAAATTCCGACCGTACCTGTATGGCCGACCATTCTCAGTTATTACCGACCACCATGCGCTTTGCTGGCTCTCCTCACTCAAGGACCCTACGGGACGCCTTGGTCACTGGGCGCTGCGATTACAAGAGTAAGCTTTTTCCGTATCCTATAAATCCGGACAACTTCACAAGGATGCCGACTGCTTGTCCCGTTACCCAGTCGATCCTCCTGACACGAGGGAAGATGAGCAAGAGGCCCTCGTTCTTTCAATTACCGACTTCACCGACATAGCTGCTGAACAACGCCGCGACCCCTCTTTGCGTGCTATTATCAATGGTCTGCACTCTCCCCACCCTGACCACTCCTTACAACTGTTCGTTCTTCACAACGACATCTTGCACCGCTACAACACCTGCCCTGATGGTGCTGAGCTTTTACTCGTTGTTCCTGTGCATCTTCGCTCAGACGTTTTGGCCCAGCTGCATGATGCCCCCTCCGCTGGACACCTAGGGGTGTCACGCACGTATGACCGCATTCGCCGCCGATTCTTTTGGCCTGGCCTCTACCGTTCTGTGCGACAGTACGTTGCGGCATGCGACCTCTGCCAGCGCCGCAAGACACCTGCTCTGAGACCTGCTGGTACCCTCCAGCCCATTGAAGCACCAGAAGAGCCATTTTCCCGAGTTGGCCTCGATCTTCTAGGACCCTTTCCCGTGTCGGCCACCGGTAATAAGTGGATTGCTATTGCTACCGACTACGCAACGCGGTATGCCGTTACACGCGCCCTCCCCACCAGCTGCGCTACTGATGTAGCCGATTTCCTTCTTCATGACATCATTCTGCGTCATGGTGCTCCTCGTCAGTTGATCACCGACCGCGACACCTGTTTTCTATCTAAAGTAGTCGACGAGCTCCTGCGATCCTGCTCTACCCACCACAAGTTCACTACAGCGTACCATCCGCAAACCAACAACCTCACGGAACGCCTCAACCGTACCTTGACGAATATGTCAGCGATGCACGTCTCCAAGGATCACAAAGATTGGGACATCCACTTACCTTTCGTTACCTTCGCATACAATAGTTCACGTCATGATACAGCTGGATTTTCCCCTTTTTACCTACTGTTCCGTTATGACCCGCCTTTGCCCATGGACACCATGCTCCAATCTGACGCCCCCTCATCGACTGCTTATGCTCGTGATGCCCTGGCCCGAGCTGACATCGCCCGCCAAGTCGCCCGGGATCGTTTATGTGCCTCGCAGCTTAACCAAAAGAGTGCTTACGATCGCCGGCACCACGGCGTACAGTACTCTCCGGGATCACTCGTCTTGCTGTGGTTACCATCACGTCGTGTTGGTCTGAGCGAAAAACTAATGTCCCGTTACGTTGGCCTCTACCGCGTCACACGCAAGGTCACCAGCGTGACTTATGAGATAGCTCCACTCCATACCACCTCAGTACCAGCTTCAGTCCCGACCGATATAGTGCACGTCTCACGGCTTAAGCCATACTTCTCACGCCACGAGAATTGATCGCACCGGGACGGTGCTTCTGCCGCCGGCGGGTAATGTCACGGGCTAAGTAGATGCCTGAGGATGGCGACGACGAAGTGCTGAACGGGAACGTGCTCGGACTGCAGCAGCGTCGTACGCATTAGCTCGCCAGTATATTCGCCAGTACGAATTTGCTCACCAGTGTATACTTATTCCCCGTAACAATATGTACCAGTGTCTGTGTTCTTCTTCCCAAATGTCTTCTGTACTCATTGGGCTGTTGCGGATGTTGCAAGGTTCGTCGACATTGTTAAGAAAAATTCAATGTCATTCAGTGGGCTTGGCGTTTATAATAATAAATGTAGACGTTCGCTCCTTTTTTGTTAGTCTACGACTGCTGCGGCGAGCTCTTCGAATCAAGTGTTTTCACTACTTCGCTTTTTTCCTTTCCGACAGTGGAGCGAAAATACATACTCCAGCATCCATGAAGTATTGCGCATACGTTTTCATGGCTCTATACGGGTTGGTGCAGTTGTTTTCGGCGCTAACGTTAGATAGTCGTGGCAGCCGAGCGGCTTAGCCTTTTCACCACTACGTCGTCTCCTCCCTCCTGGTAGCCACTCGGAATAGTTTATTTTGAAAACAAGTAAAGCAAGAGCACTCGTAGACGTGCCGAAAAGCGGCTCAAGCGCATGCACCCGGAACAGATAGAGAAGAACGAAGATGGAGTGGAGCCAGTTCGTGCAAACATGAAAGCACGGGAAGGAACAGCCGAGGCGCCTACGTAGACAAAAGCAGAGCAGCACGTGCACTTCAAATCCGCGTAGTTAATACCACGTGAATAAGACTTTCGAGGAAAGAGGAGGCCTCAGCCGAGAATCGAACCCACGCCCTCAATCTCCACAGCAAAACGCCATGGCCACCAATCAGTCGCAGTGGGCGTCCACGATATTATACGAATTCCCTCGGCTTTCGGTCTTATTACGTATCTGGTCCGATCAAAGCATTCAAAGTTTCCCGCCTGCCTTAAACCAATTATCGAAACCTTGGTCACAGAATACGTACGAGATTGATACAGTTTGTTTAAGTTTTTGATATGAGAAACACCACCTCTCGGGGCCCGTCAATCAGCCGACAAAGCATACATATGTGCTTTACAGTTGCATGTGGTTTGCGCACCGCTCAAGTTAAAACGAGCCTCTTCGGGAGGATTGTTAAACGAGGGATCCGTCTGGCCGGTTCTTTCCGTCTTCAACGTTTACACAATGAGTCAGATTGGTTTTCTGCTGCTTATACGTTTATTCTTCGCAACCGACACGCGTTTTTTAGTTGTTCTATGTTTACTGTCACTGAAGTCCCGTGTCCACGCGTGTGTTCGCCGCATTACGGAGGGCCTTCCTGGTTGGAATAGAGGTTTTAACATTCGTAGCTGCTACTTTTTTTTTTGGCTGTGAATTCATTTTAGGAAATAAGAGTTGATCAAACACCACGACATTACTTTTCACTCCTTTTTGCTTTCTTTATGTCACCCCTCGATTAATATATATTCTGAAAAGCAATCTTTCGATGCGGATATTGTCGCTGCCACTCTGTGGGCAGTATCTTTGTTGAGATTGGACTGTTGTAAAGTGAGAATGCATTCTTTTTTTAATGAATATTGCAACATTAAATTGCAAACGAACACTGTGACAAATAGAAGAGGGACTGAAAAATAAAGCTTCAATACTCAGCGCGAGCCACTAGAAAAAAGAAAAGACAAGGATTTCCAGCATGATGCTGTTGTCGAAATGAACACAAGAAATGCGTTTCACAGAAATGAAACTCCACGGTCTGGGGTCTACAAACGGCGATATTCTAATCACCATTTGAAGTGATGTTGATTGTCCATTCATGGATAAGCAGGGGCGTCAAAGTTGGGATGTTGATGTTGACGAATCGGTGTCCTTGTTCACGTGTGCCTGTGTACGCACAGACCGTGAAAACGTCGGGTTTTGGAGAGTTCAGAACCTCATCCCTCCTTGTGGCTATGCCAGTTTATAGGGGGCAGTTCAAGTAGTGAGTGAGTCACATCCTCCTCTTTAACAAAGCAACATTGTGTGCCTTCTCTAAACGGGAAGTAGCTTTCGGTGCCACTCTTTCCGTGCAAACGATGAGTGAATGAATGACACCCTCCCTAAAACGAGCTACTAACTGTCATACTATGAATACGGGAATGGTAACTTGTCTCCGTTAACAGCTTCCAAGCAACGACTTTTCAAGCAGGTAACAGACGCGTGCATGTAGCATTCGAAATTACACGGTATTCGCTCTGCTTTCTCTCTTGCTTTGCGCCGCTTCAACGGAGAACAATGGCAGAGTTCGCGCCCTATGTTCCAAAAATTGCACTGCAGAACAAAAAAAAACAACAAATACGAAACAAAGAATAAGGAAGGGGGAGGGGGGGTGATGTTTACCTTCGGACGTCCGGCTCAACATGTCTCTCCACAGTGCTTGCTTCCTTTCTCTCTCTTTAAACACTAGACACGGAAACCTGGTTTCAAACACTTCCGCTGACGTTTGCTTTGTGCTCTCCCCCTCCCCCACCGCTACCTCCAGCCGCCCGCAACCTCACTCGTTGCTCGCAAAATGCATGGGATGTGTTTGCGCACTCGTTTTCACAATCTTTGTCTTTCTTCTTCGTGCACTTACACAATGTCGTTCCCGATAATACGCCTCAAAGCATGCCTACTTAAAGGAGCAAGACAAGAACAGCCTCCTTATGTTTTCTTTTTTTTTAATTTGTAGAAAGCCCAGTCTGGCGTAGAAAGGATCCGTGCATACAAGAGTAGCTAGTGAGTGAAATAAAAGAAGGAGGGGGGGAGGCCCTTGGTTTTTATATATTCGGCAACGTCATTCCGTCCCCGTGAATGGTTCTTTTCACTTCTTTCGCTCAACGACTGTTTGTTTATGCAGCCGTCGTGATCACTCAATTTCTCTCTCCAAGTCCTTAGGGGAGGCGCTGACTCGGCTTCTCCTGTTTTTCTTCTCCTATTTCCCTCCTCTTCGTTCTCTATTTAACTTCTTTTTTATCATTCTTTAGTTTCACTTTTTTTTACAGTTTCGTTTTAGTTTTTCCCCATATCTCCTTTGCTCTTGGATATCGTTTACAGTATGGTATTCTCTCTTCCTTTTTCTTTCTCCAGCCATGATCGTACATCTTCCTTATTACGGAAGCGGTTTTGTTGCTCTGATTGCGCTATGCTTCTTTACGTATGCGGTCATCTTTCTTCAACCATGGGTCGGGGCACGATCGTCCTTGAGGTTCTGACCTTGAGTCACATCTGAGGCTTAGCGAAGACGACTCCGCGAAAGACTGCGGTCTGCTAACGACGACTTCCAAACGAGATGACAAGAGGGGGCCGCGCGTGCGTTGAGTAATCCGTCGGGTGGAATGGAATACCAAGGGAGTCGAGTAAGACGTAGACAATTACGAAAGAGTCCCATAAAAGAAACGATAGTGGTTGAAGTGCCAAAGGAGAAAGTCTCGGATGAACGAAGAAACGGAGAAAAGAAGTACACGGCCTTGAGAACGACCCTTGTCGCTTTGGTATCTCTGATAGCGCGCCCCCTATTCGCTGCCGACCGGTGCTTAATGGAGGACGAGCGAAAATAACCAACCCGACGCGCACCCTTTTGTGTCTTCAGCGCCGGCGGAGAACAATGTCGCCTCGGCTATTGTTAAGTAGGCTGAAAAGCATAGTGCGGCGGAATTTTCGGGTCGCGAGGAAAGTTGACATAGCGGTAAATTTAAACCTACTCGTTTTGCTTTACGAAGGTTACACTGCAAGCCCCCTTTTGGGTTTCTGCCAGGAGTATAGTCGTATGCACACAACAAAATAATGGAGAGAACAAAGAAATAACTCGGCTGCACGTACACACATTAAATACCATGAGATACGGGCTGTCAAATTTGGAAGACGGTGTACATATAAACGATTGACCTTGATGTTCACCGTTATGGTTCCTAATTAATAAAAACCCGTGAAAAAATCTCAACTAGGATATATAGCGAGTGGATATGGGAGCGTTCGCTAGGAATGATGGTCGCGACGTGCTGTAATAATAATAATAATAGTAATAGTAATAATAATAATAATAATAATAATAATAATAATAATAATAATAATAATAATAATAATAATAATAATAATAATAATAATAATAATAATAATATTATTATTACTATATTATTATATTATTATTATTATTTTTATTATTATTATTATTATTATTATTATTATTATTATTATTATTATTATTATTATTATTATTATTATTATTATTATTATTATATTATTATTATTATTATTATTATTATTATTATTATTATTATTATTATTATTATTATGCTCAAATTGAGAGGAAAAGAAAAAAATTATGGCCAGATACAGCACACAAGAAAAAAGTGGGATGAAGCAGTGCAGAAGCAGCGCAGACTAACAAATGTGTTCCGTGTCTTACCAGCTAGCTCACCGCAGCACGCTGCTTGAGTTCTAAGAGAGAGGGCACTAATGACGCACATACGCACGCTACGGTACGCAGTTGCTGCCTGGGAGAAAACAATACTGCTTCGGCAAACGTTGGTGCGAGCGGCTATACCCGTCTTAACCCATATATGCCCAGTGTCCTACATGTAGGACGCTGAAACTTTTCAGTGTAACTCGTATGTTTTTTTTTTTTTCTGTAAAAAAGGTAGCGCCACCTAAGGTGTGTTTATGATGCCCTGTTTTCGTCACATGCAAGTCTAGGTGATCGCTGGGCTACAATTTGCCATGTGCTGGCAGTCACAAAATGGCTATTTCACGTGCATGTAACTGAGAGCCATACCGCGAAAAAAAAATTAAAATAAGTAATACAGAGTCGAATTGCTCTTGTTGCTGCTGATATTTTTGTCGATTGTTCGTCAGTTATTGGGCGTGCAGTACCTTTTGTATGACAACAATAGGCGCTAATGTTTTTGTTCACGGTGTGTCAAACACAGGTGTCCTACATACAGGACGGCTTTAAATCATTGTTTGAAAGAGATTTTTTAAAAATCCTTACTCTGTTTTCTGAGGTTGTAGAAGCAATCATTTTGGGAAAATAAATTAGTTTTCTTAATTTTCTCAAGTTTGGGCATATATGAGTTAATGTATTTTTCATGGCTTCAACCTTCCAACTTCCCCCCAAACTTCTGCTATGTTTGGATTAAGGTGATTATGTCGTTCTTTATATTACTAGAAAATATTGTTTGCTTTACTTTTATTTCGAGAAACCTCTAAAGGGCCCCACTGGGAGGATATTATTACGTAGGGGGGTTGGGTAAAAAAAAATGCAATGTGATAGGTACACGGCAGGCACAAAAAATTGCAAGCAAAACAACACTTGCTTAAGCATAATTAAAATTGCAACAAAATAATTCGACGTCTTTTGGAAATTACTGGCGAACATAATTTCCGAATTCGCAGTACGTGCGGTAAAGTTAAATTAAAAGGATATTATTATATTAGAAATTGACATTTTACGAAACCTATTGGCACTCGAACCATAGTTCGTCATGTCCGCCCGTCAGCGAAAAGTTAATTTCACTGAGTAAACATGTATAATTCTTTATCAGATATGTGCTAAGTTTAGCAAGCTCAGATGTATAGTTTCGAGAAAAAAAATTAAAAAAGCTATATCTCAAGTTTCAGCCTCACCGATAAATCCACGACTGTTTTCTTCAAACCAGGTATGAATTTGAAAATAATGCGGTTCCAGCTTAGGTGATATCTAGGTCTGTTGTTTATGCGAGAAATGGAAACCACGTCAACGCTTAACTGGACTGCCTCGCGCAATACGAGCTCCTCGAGAGCACGCAACCTTGGCGCAACCGCTAAGTCCAGGTCGGCCCACAAATAACTGCTGTCGTCAGACGCGTCCTGTTTGTTTGTCTACCACCCGATGCCGACTGCCTGACTCATCCTCAGGCTGCCACAGGGTGGCAGGTGCGAATGCTTTATGTTGCACACCTTCCCCATAGTTTAAGAACGATTAATAGCACTTTGGTTGATGAAAGTGAGAATTAGGAGTGAGCCCGTCAGACAAGGACGCCGTTGTCTGTCGCGCTCACTCACAATTCATGGATGCAAACACCAACTAGCCTACCAACGTGTTTTATAGAATAGGGAAAAAATGAAAAAAATATCAAAAGCGCTTACCCTACCAGGAAAATGACAAAATTTGAGGTCCTACGTTAAACCATGATATGATTATGCCATGCCGTAGCAGAGGGGTCGAGACATTTCGGATCCCCTGGTATTATTTAACGTGCAATGACACCGCATAGTACACTGCATGGCCTCTAGCACTCCGCCTTCATATAAATGCGGCCGCCGTGATAGGGATCGAACCCTGAACCTTCAGGTTAGCAGCCGAGCTCTGTAACCGCTACGCAACCGTGGTGGACGCTTATCATCTCCCTCGGAAGGTTTTTCCTCACCCGAAACTACTCGACCGCAATCAGGATGCTCCAAACGGGGTCTTTCCCTTCACGGGGCAGGTTCGGTCATTTCTCGCCCGCCATCGAACCGCCCCGTCCGGACTGTGGAGTGGCGTGTTGCTCATTACCTGCACATTCTCTGGCAATGAATGTCCTGTGTCACGTGATGCCGAGGTTAACAAAGAAGAGGACTGGAAAGAAGACCTAAACAGTGGTGACCTCTCGGTTCCACTTCGGGCTGTCCAGAGGGCCTGCGAGAGGGAGGAGGGCCACGGTCTTCTGGTCCGGCCCGCCACTGCTACGGATTCCCCCTAAAAGGGGGTGTCACAGCGAAGTTCTTCAGGACCACAATAAAGTTCTTGGCCCGTGTGTTTGTTCCGATTGGTGGTCGAGGCTCTTGTGAACACGGGAGCCAAACCATAAAGTTTCCTAAAATAACTAGAGGGTAATCTGGCGCTGCGGTCGTTCAGCGACCATGGGAATGATGGATAGTACACGGATTTGCCTAGTCTTCGTACTTGCGGGCGGTGAATCGCACCTGTGGCTTCGTTTATTGTTGGGTATCAGTTTTGTTTCGAAGGGAATAACGAATTCTTTGGAACTTCGGGACCCGATTTGAAATAGTAAGCACAAAATAATAAGGTGGTAAAGTGCAACCACTGAACAGTTGCTGATTTTTGTTTCGAGATAAAACAGCTCCAAGCTACACGAACACACACGGAGCCAGAAGTATACGAAGATTAGGCATGTCCGCGCACTACCCATCATTCCCATGCTCGCTGAATTGATTGATTTGTGGGGTTTAACGTCCCAAAACCACCATATGATTATGAGAGACGCCGTAGTGGAGGGCTCCGGTAATTTTGACCACCTGGGGTTTTTTAACGTGCACCCAAATCTGAGCACACGGGCCTACAACATTTCCGCCTCCATCTGAAATGCAGCCGCCGCAGCCGGGAATCGAACCCGCGACCTGCGGGTCAGCAGCCGAGTACCTTAGCCACTAGACCACCGCGGCGGGGCCATGCTCGCTGAAGGGCCGTGCGTTGCAGCTCTCATAGAAACTAGTGCCAGAGTTCCCTCTAACGTATATTTAGGAAACTCTAGTAGCTAAATATTACATCAGTTCACGCCGCCCAGGAAGTTTACAGTTACGTTTCTAATCAGCCCTTTCAGTCACGGTGTGTACAAATGGAGACGCCAAGTTCAATGACACGTCAAGCGCCTCGTTTCATCAAATGGCTTAAAACTTAGTGTGCCCATTCGTGCAGGCCACGTGAGTGGACAACTGGCGATCATTTAACTTCATTATACTGCGTATTGCCGCAGAAGATCACTTTGCTGGATGCACTGCCATAATCCACAATCCTTCGACGTGCTAACCTCCCTGTCCTTCCTCATTTATTCCTCCTCCTCCTCCTTCGACGTGACAAGGTTCAAAGCCAACGTGAAAAGTATTTTTTTTCTTTGCTCGAAACAAATACAACCAAGAAACAACATGTGCATGCATTTCGGGCATATTGACAGATTCTTTTTATGCAAATACTGAAGCTGATTGGTGGCAGGATATTTAGATAGCTAGTTACACACCTAATAACTTTAATTGTCAAAACTCACATGACACAACGCTTTCCTTAATTTGCTTACTTGGTATGTAATACTTATTGCCTTAAAATTATGACACGCGAATTTGGCCCGTTTCTGACAGCGAACCGTAACTGAAGGAGCGAAAACAGCTAGAAAGCGCTCGGTGCCCTCTTGGCAAATTACGTCATCGTAAGGCCTAACTACGTCATCTTTAAGCAGGATGCCATGATTGGCTGATTTTATGATAGGGAGAACATGCGCAAGGTTAAGACGTGCGCTTACGTAGCCTCTTGCCCCTTTTTCATTGTCCCATTTGCAGCTTCCGGCATGTTCCTCGTGCGAGAAAAAAAGAAAAAAATTGCTTAAAGAGCGCGACGCATACCTGTAACTCCACGCATACTGCATGGCATCTAATATTTTGGGTGGCAATCAATTTGTTGTGATGTATACAACCCCGATAGTGAAGTCATTCCACGTTTACTTGCAGAGGTGTTGTAGGGTCTTCTTTGATGAAGGGATGGCTTGAAAGTATGTAATTGTGGGTTACAGTACACAATTAAATCAGTTCTCGTCTGTGGTTTTCACAGCGTCACGTCGGCAGTGAACAGCACAATACACTAGCACATATATTGCTTGAGGCGGTTAACAAACACTTAGACAGTGGTAATTAACATTTCTGAAGTTCACAGTGGGTTATAGGATATGACGTATAGAGGCTATAGTACTGCGTCAATTTCTCCCACTGGGCCGCTATGGTGATATGCAGTTGTTGTGGTAATCGGCCGCTGGCCCGGAAGCCGCAGGATCAAATCGCGACCGCGACAGTCGCACTTCGAAGGAGCTGAACTACTATGTGCCCGTTAAATTTAATTTAGGCGCACAATAAAAAAAAAAGCCCTGGAATCCTTCACTACGGAATGTTTCACTATAATCGTATCATGCTTTTGGTACGCAAAACACCGTATATTATTTTTTGCCATTAATCGAGGTTCTTGTACGTGTGCCTCAAGTTTTATACTATAGCTTATTTTATTGCAGCCTCGTCATATGGCGTCCAGTAATGGCGTCCAGTAATGGCGTCCAGTAATATGCGTTCAGTAATGGCGTCCAGTAATAATAATATGGCGTCCAGTAATATGGCGTCCTCTGCCCCACGGTTGTGACGCGTCCCCCGCTTTTTGATGACGTCGGCGTACACGCGAGCTACGGCACTCTAGGCGCCCAGCCGGAGTTAGGAAGTTGTGTAATCAGTCCGGACACGGTCGACTAGACATAGGCACACATAGCACCTGTCGCATCGTGAAAAGAACGTGACAAATGTAATCTAATCGCACAAGGGCTTGTCCCTATCAAACCTTGGTGCCTACGCCTGGCATTTTCACGGCTGATAAGAGTCTATACTGATTTAAGAACTGCTTGACACGCAGTTTTTAAGAACTGATGACTGGAGCGGTAATTGCATTTTTCTTTTTATCGGAACACTGGGACGGATACTCCGAAATTGCTTTGGACAGCAACAATGATACGCAACGTAGTTAATGCACGTGAGGTATAAGAAAGCATGAAAGACACGAAATGGAGGCTACATTGATGTTATTTAAAGTAATTACACCATAGTTTTAAGTAACGTACGCGCGTCTTCCGTTTATTCTTTACACAGAGACTGTACGAATGCTGCTTGGAGCGAACGCCAGCTGCTAAGCCCGCCTAAGTTTGAAGCTGGCTTCCAACACGTCTAGAAAATGCCCTCGAAGTCGCGCCTTTGTTTCAGAAATCTGCTATAGACTTAAATGTATCTCATAGCTGCCTGCAACCTATGTACACAGCCTCTAATTCGTGTATGGAAAAGCTGCTGGCATTGAACGCAAGGTGAGTGTACACCTGCGGGGCGCAACCTCGGGTGCATGCACCAAGGTGAAAACCGTGGTGCTTCCACTCCGCGGTGCGTCTCGTCCCACAGCTGGCGGCGCGTCGCGGGGAGAGCGCGTTCATTTTGTTTGCCTTGGGAACTTTAGCGGTTCCCGAATCTCCACTTCTAATCTCACTCGGCGCGCTCTTAAAATAAGAACCGCAGCAGCCGAGGTGCATCTCTGGCGGCGTTCCTCTTCCAGCCTCCGGTCTAAAATTAAAAGTCGGCCCGCCGATGGAACGTCAGCGGCCATCCCCTTTCTTAGAGCTGCTGTTGTGGTGGCCTCTAAGAGTTTTACGCATCCAAAGGTACGTGTGTAATTACGGAGGCTATACTTTAATACAGGAATTCACAATTGTGGCTTTTAGATGGCGCCACAAGTCCCGTCAGCTCTTGCAGAGCGTCGGCAGTGACAAAGTTGCAAATAACGATCCCCCCGCGCGGCACCCTCATTGGGCGCCCAAGCGGGACTCGGGGGCGTCATTCGATGCGTCCAATTTTTCGAACAATGCAATCGGGTTTAGCGTTCTGGAACCGAGCCGACCTTGAAAGTTGAAACGCTCGACGGACTGCTGCTGTTTGACTTTACACGAACATGTTGAGCCGCTCGCTGTGCCTGCGGCGCTTGCCGCTAAGACGCGCTAGCGACGCTAGGCGAGTTGAGGCGCTCATCGCCAGATGGCGCCACGGCTGTCGCTATATATTGCGCCCGTGGCGGCAGCTCCGGCGCTGTGACCTCCCTCAGCAGGTATACGAAAGACCTGTGGGGAAACAAATCCTCAACGCGGACGATGTCTTCGCCGAAGTCGACTTCGATCTAGCCGACTGGGACTCCTTGTGTTAGGTTGTGTGTGTTTCGTTTTCTGCAGGATTAATTCCGCGTGCGCGCTACTACATTCGCATTTTTTTTTTTGTTATCCTGTGCGGGAAACGAGACGACGGAGTAGTAGTCTCCACCCGTGCTACCGGGACCTGTTGCCTGCCCCCACAGCAATTTCGTTTTGTTTCATTTTTTTCGCCACACGCCAGCTACGACAAGTACTCCACCAGCTGTGTTGTGTACCCCGCAACCCTGGGAACGGATACAGAATCGACTTTGGCGGTCGTCTGCTTCGAAGGGTGAGCGTTTTTTACAAAACGTCGTCTGCTTTGCCGCTCAGGCCCTTTATCCGATGCTGATATTCCCAGTTCAACTTCTTCCTCACGTTTTCCTTCTTTCATCTCGGCACATCGCAACTCAATGATTCATTACAGATGTGATGCGACTATATCACCAGAGCTTGGACGATTGAAGAAATCAACATGATGTGAATGATATCAATTAGATAGATGCTTTTTATATAATTTCAACTGTGGTCCTTTCTCTTTGGAAAATCGTTGAATGTGTACTTATTTTTGTTACGAAATCCCTATCAGGTTATTCGGGTTATACCGAAGGTTAACCTGATGCGGCTAATCTGGTAGGTCATTCGAGATAAACCTGTCAGGTTATTCGTGAAGACGGTCGTGATTTGTTTGTTCAATGCCGCCATAGATATTATGCATAAACATCGATACTGTGACCGCTGTAGCTTTTCATACCTCGTAGCTACGTAATCGCCGGAAAGCTCAGGGTGCAATAACAGTGTTGTCTGGCTAACTGTATGCCGTGGGCCTGAATGAGACATGAATATTCACTTAACGGGTCACCTTTTCATTCGATTACTCCATCATCGGGTTACCGGGTTTGGATGGCGCACGTGTAAAGTGTAAGAAAAACCACCCCCTTCTGGACACACCGATAACGGGACAAAGCCGTGTTGCTCGAAGTCCTTGTTTTATCTCTCACGAACACTCCATCATCGTTTGCGTGCAAAAAAAAAAGGAAGACGATGTAGAAAGATAAAAGAAGAACGTCAGAGTGCGAGCAACCATGTCAGAGTCGCGGAACGCTCTTTTCGGTGGTAAAATTGGGGCCTTATCGGAAGAAGCCTTTGTCATCGTTATCTGGGTTCGCGTACGCACACACGCTGTTACGTCTGTGGTAACCTGAATGTATAGGTGCAATCGGGCCAACGACCAAAGCTAGAAGTCATGACCCATTAACGCGTGTTGACTGAGGTTCCCTGACACGAACGGTTAAGTTAAGGAATAGCGCAATAGCAGTTCAGTTTCCAAATTCGTATGGCTAATCAATAATTAATAGTCACGTTACAGTAGGAGATAGGGACAAATATTGATATTATGTTCGCAAATTTGGTAACTATTTAGCACTAGATTAGTGTTCATAAGACGTGGTATGCCTCGACCAGAAGTTGTTCCTTGTAGAAGTTATTGATGTGGAGTAGCCGAGGTCATATGGGCCTCGATCTCTCCACAGCAAAACAGATAGAAGAGTACAGAGGAAAGTTTCACAAGTTAGCTACAAACGAAGCGAATTTCGGAGGCTTGATTGCTCGATAAAACAGAGTTCGTGTCCCTTTACCGGGAGCAGCAGACACGGTAAAGCAGACGCAATAAATTAGAGTGGCAATCTCAATAATACATCAGGGCAATTGGTATCTAAATGTAAAAAAGCTTGCGCAGAGACCATTCCGATGCTAAAACGACCGTTTCGTTTACCTCAATTATGTAGAAGATTATGTAGAAGGTTGTCGGACAAAAAAAAAAAGTATGCCCTGTCCGGGAGCTTCGTCCCTCGGGTCACCCTGAAAACGGTGCCGGTCACAAGCAGACGACGGCTGAGTCGAAGCCAAAGGCGGATGCGCCTGCGCACTGCAGCGTCCCTAAGCGCGCGCACGGACATTGCAGGGCCGGCCCAATAAAGCCTCGCCAAGGACTCTCTGAGCACCTGCTAAATTTAGCCGGCGGCTGCAAAGCTCTCCGGCAACGCGGGCCAAGTTTTAAAAAACCCGCGCGGCCCGGGAACCGCGCTTAACGTTCAGCCGAGGCTTAGGCAACGGCGGCTGTTTCGGCGGAGACAAAGAGAAACTACGTGTGCAGCGCTCGTTTTTCTTTATTGGTAATATTTACCGGCTCGTTGATGAAACGGTTATAGAGTTTGTTGCCATAAGTCAAACCGTCTGGGTCTCGCTTGGGCCCAGCCGCTTTGTGGTACTACTCTACTCGAAATCTGGGTTCCGTTGTGTGGGCAGGGGAGAGCTGTGTGAAACACTGCTATCGTCAGACCCGACGTGCCGAGCTACTTTACGGCTTCGAAAGCGGAAACGACTATTGAAGGAAACGTGGTGCTTGGCTAGGGCAGCTTTGTACTTGTACGCTTCATGCAAAAACCGGCACTCCCTCATCACGCGCAGCTAACATAAATACACTGTCCGTCGACGCCGGGGTTGGCTCTGATGAATAACGAAGTACGCGTGCCGTACGTCCTCATCATTCAAGGCAAGCTTCTCCCGCACCGTGGCTCGCTTCCTCTACACCTGGAATTTTCAATCTTCACTTGGGCAGTATTGGCGAAACATTCTTTAGCTGCAGACTGCAGCCAAAGAACATATATGCCAGCTGACCTTGATGTCCGGTACTCCAGTTCTTGCATGTGGTTTCAGGTTTTTTCGGACTCACTGGGGATCGGAGCTCTGTAAAATTGCAGTATGCAGGTTCTACTATACAAAACTGCACCGTGTTTCTCCACGAATACATAAAAAATTCATTAACTCACATGCTAAATATCAGCAATGGCTGTCATGTGAGTGGCAAAGAAAATTTAGAACGGAATTCGTTCGTGAACTCGGTTCTTTCCTTTTTTTATAACAATTGGGTGATGTCTTAAACTTTGGTAATCTACATTACAACAGCGCATTAGGGTAATTACAGTGCAGCAATACGACGGTTGATGAATTACGAGAAGGAATGATGTCATTTCATTGCAGACACGTACCGCAGCGACATGTCCACTGTAAATTTCGCATTATCAAACCTGTCTTATTTCGGCATGTTAGGATCACTCATGTCTGGCATGTTGCTGAACTAGTAGATCACGTGCACTCACAAAATACCTTTTCTCTACCTGACGGTATCGATGGTGCGGGCGAGGAGATAGAAGTGTATACTGTTCTATAAAGTTGTGCTGGTAATAGAAAATGTATATTTTGTGCATGAGAATTTAATTTACCAGCACGGCCCAACAACTGTCTAACAACTACGCGAAGCCAACACACAGAGAAGCGAGGTTAAACATTGTAAAAAGCATTGTAAAAATTTGCTGTTGAACGTAACTCCCCGCAGGTATATACAATTTTCGAGCCACATTTCGTAGTTTATTTACCATTAAATATTGACTTAAATTAGGTAAAACGGGCAATTTCTTCTGGGTTCTCCCTGCCTCTATTTTATCGTTGTTTGGCGTCACGTAGCTGTAGCTTTCAAGAAAAGTCGAATTTTTATACTGACCTTTGTGTTTATTTCCTTTCAATGAGTGCTCTAAAGGTGGTAGTCCATAGCTTATTAATTGCGAGAAATTGCAAGTGCTGGCGTTTGCATACCAGTGGTATAGTTGAATCAATGACTTTTGGCATCAACGCACGTATACTCTAACATAACGCATAATTTAACCACACAGTTATATAAGTCATAATATATAAGAACGATGAATTAATTAGCTGCTCTTGAAGAATGGGACAATTTGCACAAAGCATGCAGAACTGTGCAGCGAAGTGACTTCTTATGCAGATTTATTACTTTATTGCAACTATTAGGTAACAAGTTCATTGATAAGCTCTTCTGCTTTCGATCAATAATCATGCTTCGACTTTTTCTTAATGAAGACGACAGGCAACTACCAAATCTTGGTACTGGAGAAAACGGGACCGAGTTCGTCCAACTGATTTACATTTTGCGGGGAGGTCGCTTTATTTAATAAACAAGCAAATCCAGCAGTCCGCATAAACTAGTGCAAAAGAGGGCACAGTTCATCTAAAACATCTTCGACGTAAGCTGCTCGTTTCTTCAGGGTAAAAATATAGCTAGTTTACTAACTCATGATTTTTGTTTTGACCTTGGTCATTAAGTTGAACGTGCCTTCGTCACGACTACTCAGTGTAGTAAAGGCCAAGGAATCCAGCTTTGGGTTCAATCGTTATCATCAGCCTATACGCCGCCCAACTGCGACGCGAAAAAAAAAATCAGATTGGCCGAGATGAGGCAATGCGGTCGATAAAGCTTCTGTGGGATTTACCTATGAAGGGGGGGGGGGGGGGGGGGTATAGAGGCTTACTCACAGGAGTTCAAAGGCGGTCACAAACCTACTTCAAAATTATCGGCCTGTGCTTTGCTCTGCATGACGATGTGGGCGATTCAGTGAAATAATGAGGAAAAAAAGTGTATGAAGTGAATTTCAATGGTTTCATGATTTAAGAAAGCAAATCCAAGAATCAAATAGAATAAACGTTGTCGTTTAACGTGCAAAAACCACGGTATGATTACTAGACACGGTGTAGAGAAAGACACTAAGTTAATTATATCACCACTCAGTGTCCATCGGCGGGCACCCTAAATCACGCACAGTGTAGCACAGCGTACCTGCGGCAAATTGCAGTGCACATGCTCACACAGCGTAGTGGAATTACAGTGTATCTGCCGCAAAGCCGTGCGCAAAAAACAAGCACTTGTGGCAAAAGTGACATTCCAACAGCGCTTAGGGGTGAGTTCATTCGTTAAAAAGGATGTTTGCTGTCTGGCATGAAATGAGAATTCAAAATTGCCCACAGACAAAAAAAAACATACTAATTGCAAATCCTTTAATCCTGTTCAATCATTTTTTGCTGTTAAGAAACGTGGCTGAAGGAATTTCATAAGGCGAAAAGATTACAATGCACACAATTCATACGCAATAGGCATGCAGCGACGAGATTGGAAGTTTAATTCACCACACTAGTATGTTAACCGATAGTGAAAGGTGATAAGTTAAAGGGAGGAAAGTGAAGCAAGTTTAGGTCATGTCTGCCCCACTCTGTGAGAGAATTGAAAAATGAGCATAGTTCAGAGAACACGCCCACACAAAGCTGTCATTGATATTGCTCGATTTAATCTGAAGCCGTCACATACAATGGCGCATCTAGAAAGAAGAGAGATAAAGAGATGAAATGAAAACGCTGGGAGGTTAGCTTGGTAAAAGTGACCCGGTTTCTACCCTGCGTAGGGGTGGAGAAATAGGGGTTGTACAGACGACAGAGAGAGAGATAAATAAAAGCGAAACACACACACACACACACACACACACACACACACACACACACACACACACACACACACACACACACACTGGCGCTTCTTGCACAGCCTTCTTTTGAGACGGTCGATGACACAGGATTCGTTATTTTTAAAAAGAAAATGCAAACGCGCTTATACAGCCTCACTCATCGCACGAGGCCATATTCTGAGGATCCTCCCAACATATATTACATCACTGTCCTTCGCGGCGAATCCTAATAAAATTCTGAGCTCGTCAGCCGAGGTATTTTTGACAATATCTTTTTTCGTGGTCTTTCAAATTATGAGAGTGGCATATGTATCGTCGCTATGTAACGACGAACGTTGCGCGAAATTAAAAATCAACGGGGGATCGTATACGCACGTACGGGGTCTCACCGCAATGTTTTTCTTTTTATGAAATATTCACCGCAGCTCGCGGGTATGACAGAAAAGTGAAAGTCATATAGAGCGGCTTCTATCTTGGCCTCTGTGGTGTTATCTATAAATAACAGGTGTTTCAGAGAGCACCTGCGGTGGTTAGTTGACGTCTCTGTATAACAAAATATCTGGTGTGTGCTGTAGCATTAATGTGGAATCCGGGGACGCACCGCCATAGTCTGCCACGCGATCAAAGCTAGGAAAAGTCATTTTTAAACTTCGTAGTCACACACCAATAAGTAGCTCGTAAACCTCCTCCAATGACCGGACACAATTGTCATATTCATATATGTACATAATGTCTATTGACTATGTGTGCATGACACAGCAAAGTTTATTCTTATGTGAAGCTAGGTTAACTTATAAGACACCATTACGCCTAAAGAGATAAACACAAAAAGATGAGACAAAATGAAATATTAGTTATGCTAAATTGTTCATAAAGTTAGGTTTCAGATTGCTGTTTCAACGTTCGCACCCGAAAGACGGCAAAAGAAATATATTGTCTGTGTTCACGCCCTATTTCTACCGTCTTATATCAGTGCTGCTTGCAATTTCCAGCTCAGTCGTAGGCCACGCGAGTGATCACGCCACACAGCTTGTATCGTAGCCGCATTCTCGCGCCACAATCACTATGAAAAGGATGAAATGTCTCCAGCGTCCATTGTATTTACGTATGCGTGCATCCCTTAACACCCGTGAGATAACCCTTCAGTCCGCTGCTTTTAGCAATATTTTTCTCCTCGCGCAGACAGAGACCTTCGAGATAATTAGCCGATCTTGACACTGGAGTCGCCACCCCCGTGTGCGATAAGATAATGAAAGGAGAGCGTCAAGTTCACGGTACAATCGACGTTAGTTCGTATGACGCCAGAGATTTCCTTCTTAATTCGAGGTTATAACTTTGGCATAATTGTGCGGTCTGACTGGGCACGAGAAAGAATCGATTGCTAATAACGTGAGCATATGCGCGTAAGTGCCTCTGTACAAATTCACTTCAATAGCTACAATCAGGTTTTTCAATTATAAGTTCCCTTTCCTAATCCCCCAGTGTAGGGTAGCCAAACGTACGTCTTTCTAGTTAACCTTTCTGCCTTCTCCCTTTTGTTGCTTCCTTCCTCCTTCAATTATCGTACTTCTCATTCGTCGGGTATGTTAGACACACATTGACCTAAATGTGCTCATGCAGTTAATGAGGTGCGTCAGTTTATGCGACAGGTGAAGACGAATTTAACTACGAACACGGCATCGGCGTGGCCTGTGCGTGTACTTTGCTGACTTATTTCCTCGGTCATCTTATTTTTCATGCTTTATTTCCCAGCGCAGGAAATTCAGATGAAGTATCCTCGTTATCTGGCCCTGTTTTTTTTTATACACTCCATGTTTTTTTTAATTTTTGTTTCTCTAATGGTACAACAGTCGCAACAGTGAAAAGCTCAGGGCTAGCAAAGGATCTTTTCAAAGCTCTATGTACACGCTCGTTAACTTGGCATCAGAAACTTTGTTATTACCATACAAAGCAGAATTCAATGTTTATTTCACGGAATTTAGTGCCTAAACACCTGTTGCTGGTCCGTCACAGTGATGTCCATGATTTCACTGGATTCTCCCTGTATTTTTTCCGCTTTAGCCGTATTCTTTTTGATACTTTGTCAATAGAGGTGCGCTAAATACATTGCGAAGCTCAGTGTGACAAGCAGAGCGGACAAAAAGTCGTGCTCACGGCGGTCGTGCTTGATGCACACTTACGATAACGATCTTATGGCACAGTACTTTTTGCCGTTTCTTCGTGTTTTTTTTTTTCGTTATCGGCAATGTTTCGTGGCTTTGGAGTTCACGGTCTCTGGTGCGTACTTACCCTTCTCTGCGGGCTGAAATGGCGGCTCGGTTTTCACATTCGATAAGCGACTCTAAATGTTTACTCCGTAAATCAATGCGCGTGTCTTCGTGATAAACAGTGTGGCTATCGAGCTCTGATAAGCGGACCGTTTTTCTGCAAATGTACTCCGCACGCGACCTGTTGGAAACGACGGGAAATGTATACGTAATGGGTTACATTTGTCCGATGCTTACGTGCGCAGTACTTTGCGTGTCATTCGTTAGCTTTCGACTTTTCGTGACACTACATTCATTTCATTCATATAAGGGTTTAACGTCCCAAAACCACCTCATAATTATAAGAGACGCCGTAGTGGAGAGCTCCGGAAATTTCGACCACCTGGGGTTCTTTAACGTGCACCCAAATCTGAGCACTTTTCATGACACTACGACCGTTGTTTGAATGCCAATGAAATAAGCGTAATTCTAGTTTTTTTTTGATATAGCTAAAATATTTTCTTGGGGCCTGTTGAATTTTATAGATCTAGCCTGACCTTGTGACGCCAGTTTTTTTTTTTTTTTTGCCTTGTTTTCTACTTCACCTAGTTGATTTACTTTCCTTTGATCTGGCAGTGCACGTGAAGTGAAACAAAAAAATTAAGAGAGCTACAGCTTTATGGTCCTCGCTTGGAAGAAAACATTTAGTTTTGATTGATTTGTGGTTTAACGTTCCAAAACCACCATATGATTATGAGAAACGCCGTAGTGGAGGGCTCCGGAAATTTTGACCACCTGGGGTTCTTTAACGTGCACCCACATCTGAGCACATTGGCCTACAATATTTCCGCCTCCATCGGAAATGCAGCCGCCGCAGCCGGGATTCGATCCCGCGACCTGCGGATCAGCAGCCGAGTACCTTAGCCACTAGACCACCGCGGCGGGGCAACATTCAGCTTCGATCTTACTTACGACCTAAATACTGATTTTATCTGAAATTCGCAGAATTGAGACCCTATGCCAAGTACCAGAGCTACAAAGACGTTACTTTTTTAGCTTGGTATTTGCACAAGGTCCATGACTCGCCCTCATATAACACCGCGTATAAAAAGCTGTAGAGCGTTAAATAAGCCTGCTTTGATTTTCGCACTAGCGTGTTTGCTTTATACTTCACATTTATATTTTGGAAGGAAGCGAAGTCGACTCTTCATTAACTGATCGGATTATCTACTGGGTGTCCCTAAAACAACCGTAATATCCGGGGAATATAAATTCTACAAAACAGCGTAATGCTTCACAGAACGCATTACGCCTTGGTTAGTCAGGACCGCAACGTGTGAAACTGAAAACGCTGAACGACGTAACGTTGCACACAAATACTTGTAAAAGGACACTAATATGTAACAAAACCGCATCCGGTCCCAGCGCCGCGGCAAAAGCAGTGGCGAAATTCGAGGGGTCACGACGTAATTTTTACACAACCACTTCGTGAGGGTCGAAGAGCGGTTGTTGGCACCAAAACAAGCGAAGAGCGTAAACACGTCAGGCTCGTCTTTGTTCACCACGTCGTTAGAGCCAAAATTGACTTACCTGGGCAATCGGCACACAAAGGCTGACGGCAGTTACAACAAGCACACGTGGGAGCACACGTATACACAGGACATTGGTACACATGTGCCTACGAAGGCACACGAAGACAAACTCATAAACACACATACATACACACAGACGTGCACACACAGATGAAGACATCACGCTCGCGCACATACAAACACAGAGAGAGTTGAAAATAGCTCCCTTAGACCGAGCAATCCGGCTCACTTCGCAACTCGCGAAGAAGAAATAGACTCCAGATTTTCACACGCAACAAGACGGAGAAGCTGTGATTGCACTTGATGCGACACCTGATGGCCGCCCCAGCTTGGCACTGTGTGCAACTTAGAGCAGCGGAGTGGTGGGGATGTTTATGTTCAGCACGGGTGAAGAGGGCCAGCCAGTAGGGAGGAGAGGCGTTGGTGATACTAGCAGCTTTCACTCGCTGTAGCTGTGTAATGTTGGCGTCTCGGCCTTGCAACGTGGCCTCCTTGTTGCTTCCGTCTTTTTCGTCCGCTTCCCCTTTTCCGGAGGTCGAGTTGCAACACCATACTAGCCTGGCTCGACGCGTGTCTCATAACGGCCTCCTAAATGTGGAGCAACCTCGCGGTGTGTCGTCAGTCATACGATGCCGGCAGCAATTAGCGAGTCTTGCCAGGAAAAGAAGCGGCAATGCGGAGACTGGCAGAGATGTGGGCCCCTAACCTGAAAGAGCAATGTTATTTTTCTAAAAGTAGCTGAATTTGATTTGCCTGTGCGTAAGCCAACTGTCGTATTGATGTGGCGTATAGTTCCGTAATCTGCTTTTGTAAAAAAAAAAATGCGCTTACGTATAAGCTGAGCATAGCAGTAGGCATGTCACTTTATGTCACTGTTATTTACTTTCTTTCCTCTTCGCTTGCTCTGGGTCGTCGTTCTGGCCGTGAAAAGCTTTCTTCGGTGTATCTATTGATTTTAAAAGTGGTCGCTATAATCTCCCCCCCCCCCCTCAAAAAAAAAACAACCTCGTTGCCAGCACTGAGTCAGTTACACGTTTAAACACAAAATATACATTGTACAACTAACTTCTGCTCCTCGTGTGGCAAAGATTCTGTGCCCCATGTTTTCTTATTCTTTGTATTTTCTTTCTTCCAGCATTGATGTCACTTCTCCTCTGAGAGTCGTTTGTATACTGAACTCATAAAGTGCATAAACGGAGCCAATATCAACGCGGAGGCCAGGGGCAGTCTTTCTGTCAGCGCGCTTTCCGCCTCTCTCGATTTGAGACACAGAGGCGAGTAGGGTCAGGCAGGTTAACCATATACAGGTCTTGTTTGCTACTCTGTGCAAGATGAAAAAAAAAAGCTTGGCAATAAAATGAAATAATGAAAGACATAGACAGAGAGAGATAAAGAGAGAGAGAGAGCAGTAATCGCTCGCACGCTTTACAATACAGGAGGTACACCACAAATACGCAACATGTCTACTCCGTCATATGCGCTGATCTCTGTGCGTTAATATATTTTGCGTGAATATTAATACTTTTCCTACTTGAACTCCTTACGATGCCATGCCAACTCGTCACTTAGGTACCAAGGTTCACACTCAAGCTCAAAATCATTTGCGCCTTGGTTTCACGATACCTTCTAACTGTAGTCTTCGTTTAAAGCTCGTCATGGTTAGCATGAGTACAATTAGGCTCAGTAACTTCTTCCCGACCTAAGTAAACTGCTCTATAGAAGGCCTTATACATCAGGCCCCCAAGTCTGAAGGTCTCAGTCTGCTGCACTGATAAACTTCAACTTCTCAATGAGAAACTCAACGTTCTCGCGTTGTTTAACGTGCCCTGACATTGCACAGTATACATGGCTCTCTGCCATTCCGCCTCCGACCACCGCGGCTAGGATCGAACCCGTAACCTTCGAGTCTGCAGCCGAGGACATTAACCTTTGCTCCACCGCGGCGAACTAGCGATTCAGTGCAGTGTACGCGACTTTTGTAGAACTTACAATGATGACAAAGCCCGAATTATCTTACGCGAGCGCGTCCGCGGTGGTCTTTTCCCTTCGCGGCCTGAACGGACGCTAATGCAAGACGTCTGGCTTCTCCTGAGACACTGCAGTGCTGCAATGAAGAAAGCTCTACGGGTTCACATGCGAACAATTCGGTCGGGTGTACGCCGGGCGTAATCGCGGGTGGCTGCCCTAAATTTTTGTTAATAAAAATTGTTATTTGACAGCACCAGGAGGAAATAGATTTTATTTTGTAGGTTACTAGGTTGTGGCACCTTTAAGGTACACAGTGGTGGCTGGCGGATCCTTGGTAATAATATTTTTTTTATGTCAACATTGACTAATGTTGCGTAAAGAGTGGCCAACGTTGTGTACCATGGGCTAAATTTGTCTTTTGGCTGCTGGTTTACTTACCGTTCTTTTTATATCACGTTGAGTGTCTTTACAGTTACCGTGCAATGCTTTCCGCAATAGACGTACACGAATGTCCTCTAAAAAAAGTGTCAGCCTGCTTACCAAACATCTATCTCGAAGAGTTGAAACTCGCAAACATCGTTTTTCGGCTCAGCGTCGTTCGATATACCTTTCCGAGGAGAGAGAGATGCAAGAAAAGGCAGGGAGGTTAACCAGACGCACGTATGGTTTGCTACCCTGCATCAGGCAAAAGGAAGGAAAGAGAAAGAAGAGGTAGGAGAGAGATGGAAGACACACATGATCACAAGCACGCTTGGGGGAGCACCCGCAGTCTACAGGTGGTCGCTAAGGTTTGTTGTGTTCAGGTACTGCAGTAGCGCTTTAGTCGCTTTCTGCGCTGTCGAAGCACACGTCCAAGATTCCTTAACATTCTTGTTCTGACTAAGGGCAGGCTTCCGAAAACGAAAAAAAAAATATTTCTTCCCTCAGCACATCAGTATGCCCCAGGAAGCAGTTGCATCCCATGCTCACCTTTCATTCATCGGTAACTGTAAATATATAGGGAATGTACCTGTAATGGCTTTAATTATTACGTGGAGAAGCTCATAAGCGGCACTCTTAATAGCCCTGCCGTATGGGGCGTTTCACGAAGAACATAAAAAGAATGGCTCCAAACTTACATTTAGTAGGCTGAAACTATAAACGATGCGAGGGTACTGAAGAAAGGAATAAATAAATGAGAGGGGCGGTTTTATGATTAAAAAATGATACGAATACAGTAATGTCAGATGTGTGTACTAACATAAGGAGGCCTCAAATTGAAAGACTGTATCGGGACCTCCTGTTAACATTATGGTAATAGATAGTGTTTGTAAGAACAGCAGCACTCTTCATAAGTATGAGATAGACTAAACACTCCCCGACACGGTGGTCTATAGTGGCTAAGGTACTCGACTGCTGACCCGCCGGTCGCGGGATTGAATCCCGGCGGTGGCGGCTGCTGCTTTTTTGATGGAGGAGAAAATGGGGTAGGCCGTTGTGTTCAGATTTGGGTGCACGGTAAGAACCCCAGGTAGTCGAAAATTTCCGGAGCTCTCCACTACGGCGTCTCTCATAATCATATGGTGGTTTTGGGACGTTAAACCCTAAATATCCATCAGTTTTACTAAACACGTTTTCAGCAGAACTGTGTTCGAGCAGTCCAACTTATGTTACACATAATTGGACTGCTCCAGTGAAGTGTCCGCAGCATGGCGCGCGTCCTCGTGCCCCATTCCCCCATTTCCCTCGGCTCACAGCATAACACAGTAACATGACTGAGCTGTTCCCGTGGCGCAAAAATTTGACGTAGGGCGAGAGAAGAGGCTAAGCCTAAAGTATCCCGTCATGTGCGAAGTTATAGCGGTGCATCATCAGACAGCCCAACTTCATACCCTCATCAACTTGACAAGCGGGCTTTAAAATTAACGCTTCGTACGTCCCCATGCACTCGGCAAGCATGACTGGATTCTGATCTCAGCTTGCGCTGTGAATGATAGCGTACAGCGTAAGGTTCAGGGATGTAACACGTGCGCGGGCATCCGGGGATTTCGACACGTATTCAATGAGCGCGGAACCGCGTTCGTGCGTCGGCTCGGTTCACGCGGTCCCTGCAGCTTTCTTTTTATGCTCCACCATATGCAAGTAAAAAGATTATGGTCACAGTATATGTTGTTGTTATTATTATTATTATTATTATTATTATTATTATTATTATTATTATTATTATTATTATTATTATTATTATTATTATTATTATTATCGAGTTCTTAAGTCCCACAACCACGATAATATGCGAGACGTCCAATTGGAGGGTCCGGAAATTTTGACCATCTGGTGTTCTTTACCGTGCCCTAACATCGCACAGTACGCAGGCCTCCATCATTTCGCCTTCAGCGAAATGCGACAGCCACGGCCGGTATCGAACCCGTGACCTTCGGTTGAGCAGCCGAGCTCCGCAACCACCGCGGCGGAGTGTGTCCGCGTTAAAAATCGACCAAAGGGCCTGTTCGCGTCGTCTGACTATATCAAAGAAGCCACGTGGTGTTCCTTATCCAATCGACTTGAGGGCAAAAGCCATCTCTCTCTCTCTCTCTCTCTCTCTCTCTCTCAGCCGGTGTATTGATTCCGCCCCATTCACACGAGCGTTTGATTTACCGCCTATAAGCTAGTAAATGTAAAGATAACACCGCCCTATATACCTTGTCGAGTGCTGCCAGCGATAGACAAAGTTTAGGAGGACGGAGAAGAAAAGGGTTTGTTAACGTTGTAATGGGGCCAGTGCTTCTTTTTTTTTTTTTGGGTGGGGGGAAGGGGAGATACGATGATGTTCATCCCTTTCAAGTATAAATCAATAAATACAAAATAAGTAACGAAGAAGAGGCGTGTGTCGCATAACAATTAGAAGCTATCCACAAAAAAGAAAAAAAAATAACAGCATACTAGGGTATATGGCACAGGTGTTCCGCGACATGTATCGCACGCAGCTTTAGCGACACACGTTCCGCCCATTCGATCAGCGAGCGCTTTTTGCGGCGTCCCAGTTTTTTTTTTTTTTTGTTGCTCCCTTTTCTGTTTATTTCAAAAAAAAAAAAAAAAGAAAAGCACGTCGTGGAGGACAGAGACGAGACACGCGGGGCGAGTCTCAGCTGCAGGGATGACGTCAACGAACGCGCGTTGAGACGGATGTGGCTTGAAGCCGTGCATCCTGCGCGGAGGTGCCAGCAGGCCCGACGGGACGGCGTTGTTTACGCCACCGGTGCGATGTGACGACAGTGAGCCGAACGACAGGGGAATTTTGAGGCCGACTCCGGGTGGAGCGTCCAGGTCTCTTCGGTGCAACACTGTGCATTTACAACAGGCATCGGTATTACGGCCTTTATTGCTCAATGTGTGAGGAGAAAATGTACGGGAGATTCATTCAAGGGACATGCGAGCAAAACTTGCTATCTTGACGGGCAATATTTAGCCAGCGCCATATATATATATATATATATATATATATATATATATATATATATATATATATATATATATATATATATATATATATATATATATATATATATATATATATATATATATATATATATATATATATGCGATGAGATTAGAGTTTCGGAAAGGTCCTCCCTTCGTCATCTCCTCCCTCCCTTCGGCAGGGGATGACGAAGGGAAATATAATTGGGAAATATATTGGGAAATATATTTATCCTTGTTGACAACGCTCCCGTTGTGCCATATATATATATATATATATATATATATATATATATATATATATATATATATATATGAGTGAGAATCACTTAAACTATATATTGGTTGATAGGGCCTACACTACACTAAATTTGTTTCACTTTTTATCTTAGTTCGCACATGAAAGAAGTACTCATTTTTTATTTGGTGTTTGACACAATAATCACGTACTCCGTTGTGAAGGTATCGTCTATGCTCACGAAAATTTGTAATAAACCTTCGGCACTTTTTTCTGGTGCTCCTTTTAGTTTCATTCCACACGACCGCAATCCTTCTATCTTGTTCTATTTATCTTTCTTTGTGCTTCGACATGGTCCATATTAGAGGCATTTATTGCTCGTCGTATATACTATTTTAGGGATGGGTTTCAGTGCCACCATACGGGCCGCTAATGTTTGCATTTCGTGTCTTTAACAACAAAACGAACCGTGTTGTGGTAGAAGCATATATGCATGAGGACGGCTGGGTTGATGCACACGTTTTTTTATGGCTTTAATAAGTCACGTCACGATGTAGAAAACCAAGAAAGCATCGGCTCAATAGACGAAGATTGCGGCGCCTAGATGTTTTACGGGGAATAGTCTACACCACAACCTGTTAACGTGGGGTAAACGGCGTGGCGAGGATGTTATCTTGAGGCGTTTATAGCACAGAGTGTCACTCCTGTAAGGCGACTTCCTTCCCGTGTTATGAATTGTGGGGCGCATTCGAAATACACGAGTCGCTTTCTCACGTTCGCGAATATTCGTGTCGTTATGTTGATGGAGGTGGTCTTAAGGAGCGCTCGTTTCATGGGCCAGTAACATGCGCATACTGGTGCAACACTGAACGCGAGCTCACGAAGAAGAAGAAGAGAAACACCGAGGTTATACACACGCACTCTCTCTCTCTCTTTATTTTTTTTTTCAGCACTATTCTCAATGTGTTGGCGTGTCTGCATTTTCACGGGTTCAGAATGCAGGTACAACTGTAAGCTTATATTTATTAATTCTTGGAGAAACGAACTGGTCACGCAATGGCGAATGAAATGCGCTGGCCAATGACTGGCGAATACAACGTACACAGGCAAAAGGAGACGGAAAGGTTTCGTCTTTGTTCGTCCGACATTCTCCTCCCTCATCTCCTCATCCTGCAGCTATATGCTCCACCAACCGGAAGCACTCCAGTACGATTCGCCACCACAGCGTGTCTGGCAGACGTTTCGTGGTTTCCGTACATAAAATGTATAAGGTGTTTTAAATATATGTGCTATAAATGTAGCAATCATTGCATGGTGGGAAACGCTATTGATGATTTCGTGTCCCATAATGTTTTCTTTTCTTTGTATCTGGAAGGAATGGAGTTGTTGTTTGAAGGGTATAAATGCATGCGTGATATTGGCCCACGGCTTCACACTCTTGTATATTTCAATCGTGTACGGGCACATGCTTGTGTGTCACCGACGAAACTTTGATGTTACGTAGGCCACTCTTGGTTTTCTTTGCTCCTCGTCGTTTTGTATCTTTTCCATCTTGCGCCTTCTATCGCTAGGAAGCTTCTGTTCGATCGCAGCGTCTTTCTACTGCACAAATTTCTCTGTAGTGTCAATGGAGAATCGATATGTTCGAGTACGCATTACAACGGTCCCGGCAATCGCCCCGTGCACGCGACACCACGACGAAGTTTTCTCGAGAGCCATACGGGGGCATCACGCAATACGTCGATAAACGTCAGTGTCGCGGAACGCTGTCGGCGAAGACGCGGTCGCGGCGGTGAGAAACGCCCCTCGGCTCAAACACAGAGAGACACGCGTGCGGTGATACAAACGGCTGCCTACACGCTGGGTTTTCCAGTGCAATGGGGCAGAAATTTTACTATTTTCATGTCGATACCGGAATGAACCTGACAGGGTCCGACGCATAGTGTTAGGTTTCTGACACCCCGATAAAAAAAAAACAACACTCAAGATGAGTCTATAGAGTGACAACAAGCGGTAGAATAAACGTTGTAGGCAGTGATAACAAATCCGAACCTGGAGAGTTCAACAAAGCCTGGTATATCGTGAGCGGGCTGCGGTATTAGACAACGACGTTTCAGACTAAGAGAGTGGCCATCCGCAATACTTTATTGCTGTTTTTCAATACGAATGTTTTCTCCTTGTTTTTTTTTTCACTTCCCCAGGTTATTAAGACAAGTACTGCTGACTGGGCGAGTTTGCTGGCGCATAGTTTGCTGTAAGTAACACTGCAGAGAGAGAGAGACAAAATACTTTATCTGCATCTCTCAGGGACCACGTAGAAAAATCTGGCTCTCCAAGGCTCTATACGAAAGCTTAAAGCATGACATTGATTGATTTGTGGGGTTTAACGTCCCAAAACCACCATATGATTATGAGAGACGCCGTAGTGGAGGGCTCCGGAAATTTAGACCACCTGGGGTTCTTTAACGTGCACCCAAATCTGAGCACACGGGCCTACAACATTTCCGCCTCCATCGGAAATGCAGCCGCCGTAGCCGGGATTCTAACCCGCGACCTGCGGGTCAGCAGCCGAGTACCTTAGCCACTAGACCACCACGGCGGGGCTTAAAGGATGACGATTCATGTACTGCTAGAATGGGAGCATGACACAAATGTACTTCCCTCAGCTTCGTACTTGTTACTCGGTACTTACATTCCCCGCACTGATATATTTATATTTAAAGACGATAGTTTTTCTTGGTATGTGTGTTTAGAAAAATGTTTAACGATATCCAGTACTTCGTACTATGGGAGAGCACTGAGCCACCCGATATATTTCTTGGTATACACTTGAGCCCAGAAATTTCGGTCCATCAGTCTGTCTGTCTCTCCGTCACCCGATTCAGGCTCCCTGTCAAAGTTTAAGCAGTTCCTGAACGTCCAGCCATCTTTATCTGGTGGCTGCGTTTATAGTTGCGAACATTGTCGATCAAAAAGCAAATATTATGCATATCCGAGGTGCAACGGCAATACGAAAGCATTAGACGTAATGTTTCTTTACTAGAAAATAGATATGAACATATTTATAAAGACCCTAGTGTTTCTTAGGCTGCGCTAAAAATGCGATGTTATCCACGAAAAAATGCTGGCAGAAGATCACCGTATTTCGACGTTGACAGAGAAGCACGCAGATACGCAGCCAATTGTTTATCGATTGATTGATCGATTGATCGATCGATCGATCGACCAACTGGGCAGTGCGGTGAAAGCCGGTCCCGTGTGACAGCGCTTATTCGTATCCCATAGCATCGAGTGCCACTCGAGGGCGTTGCGAGAAAAACGAAAAAAAAAAGCGGGCCACAAATAATCGCGTCTGAGATTGCAGGTGCGACTGTGACTCTCCCTTACGTCCACTTGACGTCAATAGCTACGGAAACTCATTGTTCGAAGCCGGGTTTCGCATGGCACGAACAGTTATGCTGCTCTTTTGTTCAGCACCCCACACGTCAGCTGGACCAAAGATGCATTTGAAGAAAGAAGTGAGGAGAGCCGCGAAACAGCATCGTGTGTGCATTCTGTCGTTGGTCGGGACGCGGTCAAAGTCCAATAGCGTTGTACCTCATCGAGCATTGCGAGCGTTGCTCCAATAACTTTAGGTCTGATAACGTAGAGTATAGCCATAAACGCGCGGCGTTTTGTATCGGGCACGCTATAATTACCTCGGAGGCCTCTATATATAAAGGCAAAGTAGGCGAACATACTATCTGAAATAAAGTTCTTAATCGTGAAGAAATTATGCTCGGAGCGGCGAACCTTGTATTCTATACGGAAATAGAAAAACCTCCAAAATAAAGATAACGCGCTGCATCGTACTGCAATACAGCGGTGGGGCTGGACAATCTGTTGTTTTGTCGAATACTTCTGCCACGTGTCGACCTGAATTCATTCAAATGTGCTCGACACATTTGAAACACTAAGAACAGCTACGCCTATCCACGTCGAAGTCAAGATGAGCTCTGCGCAATGACGGGAATCTTGCCTCAACCGTTGCTCGGATACCGACTCACCATGCCTAGCTCTCAGATAAATCAGTTTTGCTTTGTGACGGAGTACAGTGAAAATGAGCGCGTTAAGCTGTTTAAGTAGATATACCTGTCGTTACCAATTTGTAAACACATTTTGTTGTAAATATTTACAGGCACAACAGTGCACGCCGTACAGGAGACATGCAAGACTTACCAGTCACAGCTTACTCTTTAATACAGGCGGCGTGCTTTGCGTATAGATCACTAGATATCACTAAAATGCTTGTTTGTTTTTTGTAATGTTTTTATTTTATGTTCCAAAGATGGAGGATAGTGCGCAGGTGCCGTGTTGCCGGCTGCTTACCCGCAATCTGCACCAAGGTTGTGTCTGGCTTCCATTTTGAGTGCACCGTGTACAAGTACACCGTTAAATATTCCGTGAATGTTAAATCAACATTCAGGCGAGCGGCTAAACAGTGACATTGTCTTCTTCAACATATATAGTATCAACTCGTGCCTGCGTGTCCTAGATGTGTTTTTTTTCTTTAACGTATGGTTTACATGTATTAGTGCATACCGCTGTCATCGTAGTAATGCAAAGCAGCGCTGACGCTAATATGAAACCACACTGAATGGTCCTTACACTGTATATATTAATGGAGCCTTACTGCCTATATCTTCTAAGGTAAGTGAGTGAGGTGGGTTTTATTATATATATATATATATATATATATATATATATATATATATATATATATATATATATATATATATATAGATATATATATAAGGGAAAGAAGTGTATACCTAGGCTCGTTTTTTCCGCGTTTTGACACAATATAATGAGATCTAACAGACAGTAATGCCAAGGAATGTAATAGGGGAAGTTATTAGAACCAATGGAATGTAAATAAGAAAGAAAAGTGGGTGAAAAAATAACCCGCCGTAGCAGGAATCGAACCTACGACCTTCGAATAACGCGTTCGATGCTCTAACCACTGATTCCACTATATACCACTACCACTAAACAACTATATAATAATAGAATTAATAATATATATATATCATATATATATATAAATATATATGATATCTATATCTATATATATAATACTATAATTCTATATTATAATATATATATATATATATATCTATAAGTATATTAGATATATATATATAGATATATATATATATATTCGTACCTCCACATCTCTGACAAAAAACCAGTCCGTCCCATTGGGATCGCCCAACAACTCTTATGCATCCGACATTAAATATTTTCCTGAAGCTATTGTTAAACACTCATCCGGCAAGCTAAAAGAGGGGTCCTAAAAAATGCGTTTTTTCCAGAACATTATGTAAGTAGTAAAACTGATAAAAGCCCTGGTATTTTCTGTAAATAACCTAATGCGAACGATAATTCTGGCAGAACCGTGATCTATTTTTGTAATCTCTATCTATAGTCCCCTGGGCGCGTGCGCGTAAACGTTGACATTCCAGAGGGGGGGGGGGGGGGGGGAGGATCACTAAATCGTTTCTAGGTAATCCAACACACCAGGATTACAAAGCGATTTGGAAGTGCTCTTGTTTCAACGCGAGGACAGTGCGATAATTGCTAGTGAGGCAATGTCGTGAATTTCTGATTAAGAAAAAGGTCCGTCTCACAGTTTGCAATCCCCAAACTTGTGAGCTCTCTCTTTTGTGCTAAGAAAACGTTAGGCTGCAGGCAGTCCGGCCCCGATAAACACTGAATAAGTAAATAATAAATAAATAATAAATACACACTAAATTTAGGGTCAAGCATAATCCAGAAGTCAGACATACCGCTGGACAGCGACGTTGTGAAAATCCCCGAAGCAAGGTCGAGGGAAGGCATTTTGTGAATCTCGACGGCCTGCGGCCCGGTTTAATTTCCACGTGTGACAACGCCTATCCACTCCCCTCTACATCCAAGACCTATAGTACGCGCGCATTTTATGTTTGGTTTTTGTTTTCGTCCTTCCTTGAGCCCTAAAAAAGGGAACTTCTATCCTCAAAACCAGAGATATTTGAAAGCTGAGCTGAAAGCCCAGACATGCTGTTCTTATTTTACTTGTGTGAATTCGGTCTGGACAAACAACAAGCAGCTTTATTTGGTGAGGCAACAACATGCGGGGATTAAGCTCGTGTTCTATAAATATTTATGGACGTCTGATACGAGGAATCACGCTCACTATTTAGCGTATGCTTGTTTTTCTTTCTTTCTTTCTTTCTTTCTTTCTTTCTTTCTTTCTTTCTTTCTTTCTTTCTTTCTTTCTTTCTTTCTTTCTTTCTTTCTTTCTTTCTTTCTTTCTTTCTTTCTTTCTTTCTTTCTTTCTTTCTTTCTTTCTTTCTTTCTTTCTTTCTTTCTTTCTTTCTTTCTTTCTTTCTTTCTTTCTTTCTTTCTTTCTTTCTTTCTTTCTTTCTTTCTTTCTTTCTTTCTTTCTTTCTTTCTTTCTTTCTTTCTTTCTTTCTTTCTTTCTTTCTTTCTTTCTTTCTTTCTTTCTTTCTTTCTTTCTTTCTTTCTTTCTTTCTTTCTTTCTTTCTTTCTTTCTTTCTTTCTTTCTTTCTTTCTTTCTTTCTTTCTTTCTTTCTTTCTTTCTGAAGTGTATATCTAGGGCTCGTTTTTTCCGCGTTTTGACACAATATTAATGAGATCTAACAGACAGTAATGCCAAGGAATGTATAGGGGAAGTTATTAGAACCAATGGAATGTAAATAAGAAAGAAAAGTGGGTGAAAAAATAACCCACCGTGAGCAGGAATCGAACCTACGACCTTCGAATAACGCGTTCGATGCTCTAACCACTGATCCACTATATACCACTACCACTAACCACTATATATATATATAGATATATATATATATATATATAATATATATATATAATATATATATATATATATATATATATATATATATATATATATATATTATATATATATATATATATATATATATCTATATATATATATATATATATATATATATATATATTCGTACCTCCACATCTCTGGACAAGAAAACCATCCGTCATGTGGGATAGCCCAAACAATCATGCTTATGCATCCGACACTTAAATATTTTCCTGAAGCTATTGTTAAAAACATGCACCGGCAGCTAAAAAGAGGGGTCCTACAAAATGCGTTATTTTCCAGAACAATTAGGTAAGTAGTAAAACTGATAAAAGCCGCTGGTATTTTCTGTAGAGATAACCTAATGCGACGATAATTCTGCGGAAACTGATATATCTTTTGTAATCTCTATCTATAGTCGTGGCGCGTGGCGCGTAAACGTTGACATTCCAGAGGGGGGGGGGGGGAGGATCACTAAATCGTTTCTAGGTAATCCCAAACACACCAAGGATTACAAAGCGATTTGGAAGTGCTCTTGTTTCAAACGCGAGGACAGTGCGATAATTGCTAGTGAGGCAATGTCGTGAATTTCTGATTAAGAAAAAGGTCCGTCTCACAGTTTGCATCCCCAAACTTGTGAGCTCTCTCTTTTGTGCTAAGAAAACGTTAGGCTGCAGTCAGTCCCCGATAAACACTGAATAAGTAAATAAATAAATAAATAAATAAATAACACTAAATTTAGGTCAAAGCATAATCCAGAAGTCAGACATACCGCTGGACAGCGACGTTGTGAAAAATCCCCGAAGCAAGTCGAGGGAAGGCATTTTGTGAATCTCGACGGCCTAGCGGCCCGGTTTAATTTCCACGTGTGACAACGCCTATCCACTCCCTCTACATCCAAACCTATATGTACGCGCGCATTTTATGTTTGTTTTTTGTTTTCGTCCTTCCTTGAGCCCTAAAAAAAGGGAACTTCTATCCTCAAAACCAGAGATATTTGAAAGCTGAGCTGAAAGCCCAGACATGCTGTTCTTATTTTTACTTGTGTGAATTCGGTCTGGACAAACAACAAGCAGCTTTATTTGGTGAGGCAACAACATGCGGGGATTAAGCTCGTGTTCTATAAATATTTATGGACGTCTGATACGAGGAATCACGCTCACTATTTAGCGTATGCTTGTTTTTCCTTTCTTTCTTTCTTTCTTTCTTTCTTTCTTTCTTTATTTACTTCGTTCTTTTTTTCTTTTTTTCTTGCTTCATCTTGTTTTTCAGGTATCGAAAAAGATGAGTAGCAGATGTTTCTCATAGAAACAAACAGCTCCCTACGCATATTTGAATCAAGAATAATTCTTTCCCGACTTTGAGGCATTGGGTACTCCAGCGAGCCGCGCAAATCACCGCGTTATACAATAGCATATACATACGTGCCCTCAATATGCCATTCTTATCACGCGCGCAGTCAGCAGAGATCAATATTGCCGCGACAACAGATCCGCGTCGGGGGAATTCGAGTTGAGGCATCCCTATCAGCGATCACTACGCGATATTGCGCAGCCGTTGCCGACCACCGCCAACCCGCTATCGCGGATGATAGGAGTCGCCTCAGCCGGCCGGCCGGTCGCAGTATTCCGTGTCCCCTCTTGTCGACACCACCAAAACAATGGGAACCCCCTACACTCTCCACTTGATCCCATTCGTGAGCTCAGGGGTAAAAAAAAAAGAAAGCGAATGAATAGAAAGAGGTATCTTTGTCTTATCTCCAAGGTCGTCGCGCTCTTCTTTCCCGGGCAAACACCACACTCGTCGAAGCAGCAATGGCTGGTGGGAGGAGGTGATAAGACGAGGAGGAGGGTTAGGGGGCGGGCGTTATCTGCTTTTTTTTTTGGGGGGGGGGGGGGAACAACGGGGAAACACGGAGTGTACCGAGATTGCTTTCGCTTTCATCTTCTATCGAGCCTGCGTGCATGCTTTTTCGCAGTGCACAAAAGACAAACGGCGAAAGCAAACACACGAACAAGGAGCAAACGCGAATAGAGAAGTGATTCTTAAGAGAGAAAAAAAGAGAAAAGTGAGCCCCGTAACTGTCTGCTTCAGTGAGCGATACCTCAACAGTAGCTCACAAGAGATGGGGGTGAGGAGGGATAAAAAGGGGTAGGAGTAAAGGTGTAGAAAAGAGGAAGAAGAGGAAGAGAGGAAGAGACGTAATGTGGTAAGCCAGAGCGAGCGACAACAGAGGGGATAGAAGAGATAGGAAAGATGGAAGCACGGTCACTGGAGTCCGAGCACGGGGTACACTTGCGAGAGCTCTTGTCGGCGTCGGTAGATGGCGTAGCGCAAGTCCAGTTGGTCAGCGTTACACTGTCGTCGAAGGTCGTCAGCGTCAGGAGGTGACGTAGGGCGAGCCCAGTTGGCCAGAGCTACGCTGACGCCGGAGATCACAAGCGCACGCACAACCGGTCGGCACGGAATCCAGCAAGCGACTGACCACGCGAATAGACAGACACCTCGCTCTGCCTCTCGTTGTAGTCTAAGATCCTCCTCTTTCTGTGCGTGCATACGCTTGCAGAAAAAGCACTGCATCGTGCCTTGGTTCTTTTTTTTTCAATTGTAGCCTTAAGAGCAGCTTGTCCCACAACCCTGTCACACCAAGGGAGTCAGTCTTGGACTCGAAGCAAGGCGCTGTCTCTGCTTCGCGCACGTAGAAATCTCAGTTCTTTTCTGTTTGCTTTCTCTTCTCGCACCCCCTCTTCGCTCGGAATCTCCTTAAATACGCGGGAGCCAGTCCAAACGCGATATCTCATAAGCCATGCATTTGTCGTTGTGTAGATTTTTTTTTCTCCCCATACCAAGTTGTAGATTCATCGTCTGTCCTTTCCACCTGCACTTGTGTGCGCTAAGGGCTGTTAATTAAAACCTGCCCAGTTTACTTATTCAGTTCCTCTTCTCAAGAGACTGCACCGCAGTTTTTATTTCTTTCTTTCTTTATTTATTTATTTATTTGCGGTTGCCAATGCGTCATTCAAGCGAATGGCACCTTCTTTAAACGACACGCTTTTTAAGATAAGGATGATACAAACAGCAAATATACCTATTGTTTTCAGAGCTCAATTTCAATTTCACTCACAAGTTAAATCAGAATACGTAATTGATGTTTATATACAAAACGAAACCTAAACGCGTATCATAGTAACGGGACTTACAATGAACGAGACCTTCATATGTTTATTTTCGATTTATTTGGTTATTTGGTGCTGTGAATGTGTGCCGTGGCGCCACCAGCGCCAAATCGTCTATTGGAAAGCCGTGATGATGTATACATGCCGGTGAGGCGAAATTCGCGTGTTTTCCTGTCCAGAGATGGCGTTCAATTTAGTTACACATCAACTTACGCCTTTCTTCCTGACTTGTCCGATTTTCATATTCATGCGATGGATCTAGAGATCAAGATCACTAGTTCCGAGAAAAACGGCAGCTTTTTTGTTGCACTTGCTGTGCAACAAGATGACAGTCCAGGCGATGTTTAGTGCGTGTACACTTTCCAATTGTACCCTCGTTTTATCCTTGGATTGCGTTGGTTCGTTGAACAGGCACACGCGCAGTGCGTGACCTGTAGTAGTTGCTTATGTAGTTATTGCTTTAAAGAACCCCAGGTGGTCAAAATTTCTGGAGTCCTCTACCATTGGGACGTTAAACACCAACAATTAATAATATTATTATTGGTTTGTGACTGCTCTGCAGTAGTTGCTCCATGACGCGCATATTAATAACATTATCCCCACGAATTCCTTGACATTTCCACTCTATTGTCCACTGGCGTAGCTAGGAGGAGCTTGAGGGGAGAGGGAGAGGGGTGCGCCTTCTTCACCCCTAACTTCCTTTTTTTTAATTTTGCGTGTGCATATATTATACACCCGCACACACACAAATGCACGCACAAACATGCATGAGGTATACTATAAGACCCCCCCCCCCCCCCCCACGAACACACACACCCATAAAAAATTTCTGGCTTCGCCAGCGCTATTGACTGAGTTAATCTCTCTCTCTCTCTCTCTCTTATTCACTTATATCTCTCCCATCCCACCATCCTACTGTAATCAGCAATGTTAGAAAACTCAAGACGCGTGAAACGCAGAAACGGTCAATGCAGCACTGCATTTTAGTTTCAGACATTCCTATTTGCGTTTATAATCGCGACTTTGCATTCGCTCATCTTAGCTCCCGGCGAAGTTCTTTGATGGGATGGAGAGTGGCATGACGCCTCCGTTTTACGGAGCGTGTGAATTCGGCTTTCGCCGAATGCCGATGGGGAACACGGGATTGGGTCGTCTAGAAAACGCCTCTAATGGACAGCGAGCTGTGATGGCGAAGAAAATCAGATTTGTGGTCACGTTTCCCCTCGACCTTGTAATGGCAGTACAACTCGCCTGGAAGCTGAAGTGCTGATCAAAAAGAACGAGCCTATCGTGATTGTTTTGTCAAGTTCATTCGTTATCTTCTTTTCACTGCTGTAACCGTATAGCCAGGAATGCTTTTCATGTGAGAGGGTATGAACAGCTAACTTTGAGAGCTGGTGGTGGTTGTCAACGCGTGCCTTACATTTTTGTATCACCCGAAAAACTAAAGAGAGAAAAAAACTTTGACGAATGAGAGTTTCAGATGTCCTTCATCACCCCCTCCTTCCCCCTAGTTACGGGCGGGAGTTCATGTTTTTATAACTGCTTTCTTCTCGCTTCGAGTGGGAAGGACGGTGATTACGACTTGCAGGGGAGCCACGAGCCCCATCCCGTGGCGGAAACCGGAAGAGAAAAACGGAAATTAAGGGTGGCAAATGATCCGATAGGCTATATATAAACGGCACGTACGCCACATGGGTGTCAAAACAGAGACCCTCGCGTTATTTTCCGTTCCGTCTTCAGGCCTCGCCCCCTTTCCTGAAGTGCGCCGTTGACAGAAAGGCCGAAACTTGCGGAGGGGAGGCGGGTGTTGCGTATACACAGTGCGGATAATCGGAACGACTACAGCTCAAGTGTGGGGCTTTGTTACAGCTTATCGGCATGAGATATTCTGCGATAGCGCGTGCCCAGATAGAGGTTCGTGTCACGTCCACTCCTTGCTGCCGGAGACGGTGTCGTTCGGTATAGAAGTACGTGGACAGAGAAAAAGTTTCGTTCGATGAATATTTCGCCGCTATGAAGGCTGTTCATCCTTGGTAGTGCGAAGGAGTGCAATTGTCGGAGCGCTTACATCGGGTGTCTCGGGTGGTTTGTAGAAGGCCGTCGAGCCGGAGTCTATATATCGTCGACGTTTATCATTCCACGTTGGCGTACACGCGTTCTCATGTTCCTTGTCAGGCGTGAAGCGCGATATCCGCTCAAGTGACTGGTTACGAATCGTGGAGAAAATCACGATACGTGGAGAAAATCCGGAAAGGTCGTCACAGTCTTCCGAAGGCAGGCAGCCGTTCGAGGTAAGGTGGCTGTCATCCTATTTGTCTATTACCTCGAGGTAGAACTCCTCGTATAATTGCGCGAACTGTTTTGTGTATGTGCTTTTTTTGTTGTTGTTGCTCTCTGTATCTTAGAACGGGTTGACGTTGCTTTTGCGCAGACACATATCGTTAACTCGGTCTCGACGTTACACCATGGTTCTAGCGCAGTTGGTAACCGACACCACTTAGTTATTGTACAATTTTAGGCCTGTTCTTTAAACGATAGACTGTCTTGCGGGAGTTCATAAATTCGACGGCCTGTGTGAACGGCTCTGACGGGAGCACCCTTCTTGTACGTTCGTGTGCGTGTTTCTCTTGCTTCTTCTTTTTTTTTTTTCGTGCTCTCCATTCTCTTTTCTACTCGTATTTCCGCACATATGTGCAGAATACTAAGCTCGGTAGTACCCCCATAGTTTTTACAACAAGCCCTACAGTTTTTATACAACCAGGTCCACCTCTTTGCCTTTCCTTTTCAATTCAGCTTTGCTTCTCATAAAGCTTAAGGCTCTTTATACTACCAACTGATTTGGAAATCGCCTCGAGCAGAACGATTTCCAAATCAGTTCTTTTTGTAGCATATAAGTGGAAACAACCATCAAGCTGTGGAATAATGTGCTATTAATAAAATAATTAGTTTAACAATGATATGTAACTATTTACAAGTACTTTTTAGTGATGTGGTACTCAGTAAGAATAAGAACGTGGGATATGAATTGCAAGTAGCGTGCAAACTATTATTATTATTATTATTATTATTATTATTATTATTATTATTATTATTATTATTATTATTATTATTATTATTATTATTATTATTATTATTATTATTATTATTATTATTATTATTATTATTATTATTATTATTATTATTAATGCATGTATATCATGCCTCTATTGCGCTACTTTGTTTCTGGGTCGCGCGCAGCAGCCTGGGGTTGCCCCATGACGCTCTATTTTAATCCTTACGGCAGCTGGGGTGAGCTAATCGACCTTTATCTCTCCGCAAATCCACGTGCGCTCGACTGATCTACGACCTGCTATAGGTCAGTGGGCCGCAGACTGCCTCTATTGTCTATCGCTTTCAGGTCACAGAACCATCGGCCGATGACACGTAAAGGGTACGCACGTAGAAAGAGTAAACGAATCTTTTTTTTTTTTTAATTTGCAAGATGAGCAATGAATTGAGTGACACAAAGTAAGAGAGAGAGAGAGAATACAGAAACGACGGGAAGGCAAGCAAACCAGACTATGTCTACTTTGTTTGCGTAGCTCCCCGCCTTTTTAACAACAGCAACATACAGAACGCCACGATCGTGGACTACCGACGCTAACAATAAGAACTAGGAAAAAATATCAGCGTACTGGTGCGTCTAATGGTGAGAAAAAAAATGGTGAGGTCAATAATGCAAGAAAATGGTTCTATAAAAAATACCATATTGAGGGGTTCTTTCCGGTTCGAAATCAACACGTTTGCGTGGTGCAAAAAACGAGGATAAGAAAGAACACAACATGGGTAGTTCTTTATGTCCTTGTTTTTTTTTTTTTTTGCGCTGTGAAAACATGCCCATTACAAATCGCCAACTAGCGAAAGCAACCGTTTTATTGAATTTGTGGTCTTTTTATTCCCTTACTCTCGTATAGACTTTCCGCCAAGGAAAACTATTGTAACTCTACTGTAACAGCAGGTGTGATTTACTGGAGTCATCATCTTCAGCGGATGTTTCATTTCATGAAGTCGCATAGACGCCCCCGTTCACTTTGCCACAGACAAAAATAAGCTACAGAAATCACTGTTTCCATGCGAAGCACCTAAAATGCCTGCGCAATCGTTCGCACCTTCTATATGCGTATTCCTCGTTTTTTTTTGCCTAATTAAACCTAACAAGCAAATAGAAACACAGTGAAACTTGTCTGGTACTCCCGTTTTCGTCTTTTCATAGAAGTACACAGATCCGCAACCTGATTACGCTGCAGGTTTAGCACGTCCCGTCCAATGAGCCGGCCAAGTTGATGACGACCGTTTCCCCGAATTAGTGTTTTTGATCAAAAGCACCTTGACGAAGACGAAGTAACGTAGAATGAATGAGGTAACACGTAGCCGTTTCATTTCAAGGCACGTGTCATGAAAAAAAAAAAACACCTTCCCCAATCACCCGAGTCTAATTCGTTGAAGTCTCCGACCGAGCTATTTTTAGAACAACCGTGGCAGAGCAATCCGTGACCTTGGAATGCAGTTAAGGACAGAAAGCCAGCCGGCCTGTACCTCGTGCCCTTACAGTTCTTGCGCAATCACCGTCACACGGGACCATGACATATGCGTCGTCGTCTTCGTTCACCCGTCACCTCGCGGTCTCCCGCGTAATACGCGACACGACCAGCTGACGCCTGAATATTCACGAGGGATTCGCATCAGCGGTATTCCCGCGCCTTCAGGGCGGGTGGCCGTAAACGTTCGATGCACGCCATCGTTTTCTGGTTGGAAAGATGGCCTATAGGGCCGCCGGCGTCTGCAGCGCTGGAGGGATCGACAACTCACCATACTTAGTACTCGTTAGCTTTATCTTTCTGATGGTCCGTGTAGTTTAATGCTGTAGCTGATCTTCTACAGTCTATATTGAAGTGAAGGTGTTTCGAATAACCCGTAATGAGTCCCGCTCTTCTATCAGATGAATAGTATGGTTGCCGAGGACGAGAAGCTGTATAGTCTAGAACGGCAGACAATGAAACGGTGCGATGATCAGCCCAGGCGTAGCTGCGGCAGCAGAATTGGAACTGCAAAGGAGGAAGATAGAGACGGAAGGACAGGAATCTTAGCTCTGGCTGGCTACCCCGTGCTGGGTTAGGGGTTAACGTGTTCGTGTATGATAACGCCAAAAGAAGGCTGTTCAAGGTTACTAGGCAACTCCGTGCACATTACTCTAAATATAAAATCAAGTATTTAGCGAGTGTTTCTGCTACGCAACATCAAGCGTCATCCACTTCGAGTACTCTCCTTGCGCTATCGCCACGTTTCCGGTAATTCGCGGTCGCGAACGGCGCACACGTTATCAGTGTGACGTGGCATTTCCGACAAGAATGTACCCATTGCCAAGTTTTCAATAAAGAAAACGCAAGCAAGTCCGATGACGATTATTGTTTTGTAGCCCTCCCCGAATGCTCAATTTTTTTCTTATAGTGTAGAGCTTAAGAAGAGCATTAGTGAAGGTAGATTGGTTTTAACCGCTACATGCTTTTTGTTTCGTTTTTGTTTTCCCTGGCAGCTGACCAACTGCACTGCCCCCAACTGCAGAAAGTCTTTTTTCATGATTATCTCCAGAAGAAAAGGTGTAGCTTGTTGGTATTTTAAGAGGGGGGGGGGGCAAATTTGCGCCTAGGGAACTTCCCTAATGTAAAAATGTTAATACTATAGGGCCTTTCTAGTGAATTGCTTGAATCTACAGTCCACTTCAAAAGTTCAGAGACCTCGAGACACGAGACACAAGATAAATATCCTGCCCCGCCGCGGTGGTCTAGTGGCTAAGGTACTCGGCTGCTGACCCGCAGGTCACGGGCTCATATCCCGGCTGCGGCGGCTGCATTTCCGATGGAGGCGTAAATGTTGTAAACCCGTGTGCTGAGATTTGGGTGCACGTTAAAGAAGCCCAGGTGGTCGAAATTTCCGGAGCCCTCCACTACGGCGTCTCTCATAATCATATGGTGGTTTTGGGACGTTAAACCCCACATATCAATCAAATCAAGATAAATATCCACGCATATTTACGAAGTGAATTCGATGATACGGAGGAGCAGTGTGCATCAGACGATGAATCGTAACTTTCTGTTTACTGGTTAACAGGCTTTTATTTTGTTCTTGGCAACTATTTGTTCTGTCATATGCTTTGATTAACGGGTAGTTAAATGTTGGTGTTTATACGGTGGTGGGTCCTTTTGTTTTATTCGCTCTGGTTAACAGCCTTTTGAAAATCTTTTTGTTCTGCACAGATCTTTCGGTTTGTTCGGATACACCTGCACTACATCTGCTATATAGACGCCGGGCGGTGGTTTACGGACGCTGTGCGGTTTTGAGGGGCTTCGCTCCGTGAATGTTGAATTTATACTCACAGACATGGGTCACAAAGCCAGCCCTATACAATCACGCTATATGGAAGGGCGGGGGGAAAGGGGGGCGCGAAGTCAGCCAAATATACATTGACAAGATAAGAAAATAGGCTAACTTCGCCCCCCTCCCACCCCACACGGTGAACCCTGCAGCGCATGGTTATGCTTACACTTCTCCAGCAGGCATCTTGAAATTAAGACTTCCGGCCTGTTCTGAAACGTGCTAAATACATGCACTGCGCAGTTTGACAAAATGCATTCACAAACTGTGGTGAAAATTAGTTTTCTCAAACCTAGGTCTCAAAATTTTTTCACTTTGACTGCACATATTCCGATGGTTACACGCAAGACTACTTGGGGTAACAGATTCGAGGAAGGAACCGGAAATGGAAGCCACGACCTTGGTCAGAATTCCGCAACGATTCCGTTCCATTTCGTCTTCTTGTCTCGCTTTGTTAGCGATCCCCATCGGATGGCTCTGCGCCGTGCTTTATCTCTTCAAGATTAGCCCGGTCGTTACGAGAGCTGAAGATAAGAAAAGAATTAAGTGGAGCACAAGGCATTGCGTAAGAACCAGTCTTTGTTCACAGTGACTTGGCATCGTCCTCGCGTCTTGTCGTTAGGCCTTATATGCAGAGTGCAATGAAATCGTCAACCGCAGCCATTTCGGAAAATGACATAGCAGAGGAGCATAAGAGTATCTTATTTGGGGTCAATATAGATTACGCTGCATACATAAAGCCCGGTCTACCGACTTATGCCAAAGAGAGAATAAACATTCACTGGAAAGTTCTTCATATCTAAGCTGTGGGAAGGCTTACCGCTGCTGCTCTTTAGATGGTATCAAATCACCACAAAGTAAGAACTATACTAGCGGCAATGTTGATTCTTTACAGACGTGTCCTGCACGACTTAGTAGCCAGCGATTGGTCCACTTTAGGGGCGAAGCTTCTTAAAACGGCACCCGTTCATCCCTCGTCGTAGTGCGTAACCAGTCTTACGTTTTGACCTGCAAGGTGGTGCCAGTGGGCAATTTCTCCTGTGCGTTGTTCAACAATAAAGAAATCGCAGCATGCGCGTTAACAAAAAGCCGAATTATCCTGTCTCTCATTCCCCATCAGCAGCCATTGGCATGTACATTGAGCACTATCTGACAAGAAAGGGTTGCTACGTTAACTCGCTGGGCGTAACCTTCTTGGTTTTAGAAAGGTTTAGCGAGCGTTGGGCCACAGTGCCATGACTACAGTGAACTATTATATACCATGAACTTGAGGTGGTTCAAGGTGGGAAGTAGACACGAAGCGCAAACCGTAAGAAAGTGTGCGTGTGCCACCTCTCGTTTGGTCCTTGGAATGTCCGCTGGATGGTGTTGCTTCTATATGCGGAATATATGATGAAAAGATGCGAGATGGTGGTACTTGGAGTGTTGACTAGATGGACGAACGGACACACAAACAGATGCATGGGCGGACGCATGGATGGCTGCACGGACGGATGGACGCATGGACGGATGCAGGGGCGGATGCATAGACGAACGCAGAGACGGACGCACGGATGGACGGATGGACGCACGGACGGTCACACAGATGGACGCATGGATGGACAGAAGCAAGAACGAATGGACGGACGGATGCTTCGCCCCACTCTCCATCATTCACCCCGTGGATATGCTGCTATTTTTTATCAGTGTCCTGTGTTTCGTGCTGTTTTTTTTTTGTTCACTAATTGGACCAACTAAGCATTTTGGGGCTTTTCGGCCAGGGTTCCATTGGCTATGGCGGCTTCGGCAGGCCTCGTCCAAGGTTGCCAGTTGGCTTGTCTGATCAGAGGGTCACGTCTACCACGACAAGTGAGTGTATTTCGCTGTATTAGCGATGATGAGTCCACCATCCATGCGTTTACCACCGGCTGCGCTCCTAGTCAACCACAGCAGACTAGTAGGTTCCAAGAATAGGCCACAGACGCAATGGAAGGGCTTTAACCTCACCGGGACGGGAGGGACACTCGTACTTAACGTGTGTCAGCGTGTGTGTCCCTCTACACCAGGGGATTCGTCTCGGGGATCCGTTGAGTGTCTGTGTTGTGTGTCAGTGTACCTGTTAACGGACCTCACTTTTGAAACGTCTTATCTTTGGGATATTAGTTTGTGATCTACAACGCACATCGGAGGAGTTCAAGGTTAAAACTATCGGGTATCATTGAGCGATCGGCTTTCGTTCCCCGTACTGCCATCGCCTCTCTTCCAAAAAAATAAAATAAAATAAAAATAGGCAAATGAATGAACAAAAGTTTTACACCATATGTTTGGCTTAAATCCCGTTTTGTAGCTGCGATAGTTGTGGTTGCTGCGGTTTATTTTTTTTTTACGTGGGTCCTAAAACAATACATCAGGACATCAAATCTTCACCAAGGTCAATTTCACCTCTATTGAGATTGTATCGAAGGAAACATATACGTATGTGAAACCAGATGACCTACAGTGCAGTTTATTCGGGTGTTCAGAATTGTACACCAAGTATATTACGGTGGGTTCAGGGGAACCTGCGAAAATAGTAAAACAAGAGGCGTACGATGACGTCACGCGAATACTCCCTATGCGCCACGAGCGCTGTAATATTGCATCGGAGAATGCATATTACGTTCTACTTGAATGCCCACTAAATATAGCCAGACGGAACCTGCCGCTCGCGGCAGTGAACCGCGAACACTGCAGAGCGCTCGATGTGTGCGAGTCAGTGTGATGACGTCATACGTTCTACACGTCCGCATTGGGCAATTAATTTGGGCCGTTCACGGGGCGCTCGCCCTAACGAGGCATCGATAGCGGGACCAACGGGTCGCCCCACGGGGACACGCTAATTAGCGTCGCTGTCGGATGCTACTTAGTTCATCACGGCAGCGACAACGCACAGCTGTGCTGCATGGACGGTAGTCTATTTCGTGCGGCGTGTACGGGGTAGAATGGATTCACGCGAAAATATTTTAGCGTTTACTTATTTAGTTATTAATTACCAGTATTTTAAGCAGTTTTCTTGAATTTTGGAGACATATATAGAGGTGTAGTAATAATCTTAGCGATATGGATGGTGGTCATGAAGACAGTAACGGCGTATAAGAAAAAAAAATCACAACATATCTGATGATGAGTGGGGCGAAGCATCCGTCAGTCCGTCCGCCCTAACGTCCGTCCATTCGTCCTTGCTTCCGTCCATCCGTGTGTCCGTCTGTGTGACCGTCCATGCGTCCGTCCGTCTGTCTTTGCATCCGTCCGTTCATCCGTTCGTGCGTTCGTGCGTCCATCCATGCGTCCGTCCGTGCATGTATCTCCATCCGTGCATGTACATGTATGTCTGTCCGTCCGTCCGTGCATGTGTCCGTCCGTCCGTCCGTCCATCTAGTGTACACTCCAAGTACCGCCATCTCGCATATCTTCATATATTCCTCATATAGAAGTACCGCCATCGAACGGATATTTCAAAGACTAAACGAGAGTAGCACTCGCGCACTTTCTTGCGGTATAGGCGCTTCGTGTCTACTCGCCACTTTTCACCGCTTCTAGTTCATTGATTTGATTGATTGATTTGTGGGGTTTAACGTCTCAAAACCACCGTATGATTATGAGAAACGCCGTAGTGGAGGGCTCCGGAAATTTTGACCACCTGGGGTTCTTTAACGTGCACCCAAATCTGAGCAGACGGGCCAACAATATTTCCGCCTCCATCGGAAATGCAGCCGCCGCAGCCGGAATTCGATCCCGCGACCTGCGGGTCAGCAGCCGAGTATCTTAGCCACTATACCACCGCGGCGGGGCCCGTTTCTAGTCCTCGCTAAACCTTGCTAAAGCTAAGAAAGTTACGCCCAGCGAGTTTAACGTGGCAACTCTTTCTGGTCAGATAGTGGTCGAAGTGCGTCCTTCCAATACAAGTTTTTTTAGTACGCGTTAAATTCAAAACAAATTTTCTTGGAGATTAAAAATCACCGATATTCGTCTCTGTAGGACATTTCATGAGAAACAACTATCTTTTTATTTATGATTAACGTGCGCGGGTTTTCTCCTCAATTCAAAACGTGCCGCTCCTCTAGTCCGGCCGTGGCTACCTGCTACTACTACTACTACTATCATGGACGCACGACCCACGGCTTAGGGAGCTTCGCCCCTAAAACTGCGCTTATCCGACGGTGTTGTATAACATAATCACCTTTCCTTCTCAATCTCAACAATTCTATTATCATGATCGCCGTCACAGGATACCTGCTTGAGTATCAGTTAGAAACTAACGGTCTTTTCGGTGAACGATATACACGACGAAGATCCCAAATAATGTGATTTCAAGGGTGGAACGCGCGCCCGGGCACATGCATTTGCACTGACCTGTCTTTCTGAAGCTTTCCGCGACATTAACGTGTACTGCTGATTCGAATCTAAATGCCAAAGTAACAGCACATTCTCACCATCGCAAGAAATGGGAACCTCTTCTTTTTCCCCTCTCTCTCATCTTTATGTTCCCTTCCCATTCCTCCAGCGTATGGTAGCAAACCGGGCATGTGCCTGGTTAACCTCCCTGCCTTCTCTCGTGTTTCATCCCCCACGCAAAACCGGAACTATGCCGATAACGTAGTCTGAATGGTACAAGATGAGAATTACAACTCAAAGTTAGTGTCACGAGGATTTTTTTTTCTTTCTACAGCACAAAAAAGCGACCTTATAAGCCGCTGAGCATTCGCTCGGCAAGTCATGTTCGTGGTGCCCAGCACAACAGGCGTCAAGGACGTGGCAATTATAGTTCGTACAGTATCCAGCAGAGTTTGTTGACGGCAGATCGCGTCCACTCACGCCACCTGCTATGCTCGGCGCCGTGACGTGTACCAGTGGGTTCGCTCTCACGACCTCGACATTAGCATGGCAGTCATACCGATAAGAAAACTCCTGTGCTTCGCTGTTCGAGTACTGTAGCGTTCGACGCACACGCTATAGGCCAAAACAAAAACAATTGTTCTCATTATGCATTATTAGGTGATGCAACAACGATTTAAATGTGTGCACTACCACAGCTAAGATGCTGCCTTTGAGTGAGCTCTTTTAATTTATTTAAATTAGCCACGCTACAAGCCCGTTTAATGCTTATTTATTTAGGTTGTTTTACATTTAACGTCACAGTCGTTTCTCTTCCTTTTCTGTTGTATTGCTCCAACTCTTCTGCAGCAATATGATTTTATTTACCCTTTTTACCAGCCTGTCCACGCCGCGATGGTTGCATGAGCAAAAAATCGGTCACATTTTGTACAACACAAGACCGCGAAGAAACTTACTTTCATCATTTTACGTGACTTGAACTTCACTCCGATAGCATAAGCTAATACCACCAGGACCAGCGCACGTGGTGCGCAGTGGACGATAAGAGTCGTGTAGAATCAATAGATAAGAGACAATCAATAGCAGGGAGGTCAACCAGTCCAGGATAACCGGTTTGTTACCCTACACGTGTGAACGAGATGGGGTAGATTGAAAGACAGGAGAGAGACAGAAAGATAGCACATAACACAGCATGTGCACAAGCACCTATAGTCGGTAAGAGTCCATAAATCTGGCGTGGAATGCGACATCACTGTCACAGCCGCTTGACCAGGTCCGCCTTCCTCAAAAACATCAGCAGTTCCTTAGTCGCCTGCAGCTGCAATGTCCTTTGTCGACGACATGCTAGAGCAGATTCAAGAGACATTGGTCTATTGCCTAAGCGCGCTATAATGGACGCCAGAGTTCTTGTTTATACCTATATTACATCATCCATAACATCGAGGCCGAAATGCTGCTTATAAAAAACTCCATTACTGGCCTTTTTTTCTTTACTTTGACCACTTTCACGTGAGAAACACGGACTGCTGGGCGAGTTGGTAATGCATCTTAACTGAGTTACGCGAAAAATTTAACAACGAAAGGAAGACACCTGGACTCAGCGACACCAGCACTTGTTAGTTGTTAGTGTGCGCTGTGTCCAGGTGTCTTCCTTTTGTAGTTAAATTCCTCGCGCAACTCAGTTATGTTCAACTTAAGCAATGATTACGCCATTGCCTGGGGAAGAAGAGCTAATGCAAGTAGATTGACACAGTGGGCGACGATCGCACAAGGCGCACTGACTGTATGCAGTGTCGTCACCGAATGCGTCAGAGATCGACCGCGTGCGGTTTTCCGCCGCAGTGCATGGTTTTTCCGCCGCAACTGTGCAACCGCAGTTGCTACACTTCCGGTGTATCGGAAGAGGCAGAACGTCTCAGCGCAAAACGCGTCCAATGGTCATGTGTGCGTGCGTGTGTGTGTGTGTGTGTGTGTGTGTGTGTGTGTGTTTGTTTGTGTGTGTGTTTACACCACTAACACGCACACAAGTGGAGCTCCTATCACATTACTTATGTTGTACCACATGCTCTATCACTCGAAATACGTGCACGCGTATTTCTAATCATTACAGTATGCAGTACGTAAGTAATCGTCGTAGGACCCCGGGGACTTGAATATAACCTCGCCACTGAGCCTTCAATTCATGTTTATTAGTGCGCTTGAACGACAGTTATGCCATGTTATATACGCGTTAAGCGAATAAGACCACACAGCGACGACATGCTTTTAAAAATGTGTGTACATCTTTCTTGTATTCATCTGTACATTAACATTTTTACTTTTTTATGTAACCTTATTTTGTTTTTCTAAGAGATATTTCGTTCCCTTCCGACCAAATGTTAATATATTGGGCCCCTGACACCACTGCCAGCCACAGAAATGGGATCGCGAATCCCTAACGACCTTTTAATCTGCAAGCTTCATATTCAATTTTCCTCCACGTCATCCCAAGTTTTGGGATAGGTTCATGTATGTTAAACTTTTTTAAAATAATAACGCTATACATGAAACACATGTTACAATAGTCATGGGAACAATTTGGATGTTTTATTTTTAGCGTCTCTAGCTCCTTATGGTCTAGAGCAGCCCATCTCTCCCGCGTAGCCAGCACAGGATATCCAGACAGGCGGACGGATGGATGGATGGACACTTCGCCCCACTCATCATCATTCACTGCATTGATATGCTGCGATGTTTTTTTTTTCTCTCGCATCTTCTCGCTCATGACTATTATCATTATTACTATTAATATTTTGCGCGAACTAAGTTATAATTTGTGGATAAAGCAGATAATGTTGGGTGACGAGCAGCAATATTTGCTATGACGCTGCTATAAATGTAAGTTGTGCACTGCAGCACCCTTAAAATCGTACATTCTTAGCTTGCGCGTTTCCCCAGAGGCCCGCAGAAGCGATCGTCTCGGCATCCTATGCATTTTTTTTTCTTTTAAAAATACTCTGACATTTCTTTTCTTCCACACTTTTTCTTGGTGCTTCCCACTCTAATAGCTCTATTTTTAATCTTCCCTCGTGCGTCTTATATATTATAATAAGGAACACAGTGATAATCTTTACCATCATGATAATCTTCATTGCATTATCCTACAATAAAACTGCTGAATCAGACATCAGTGGTGCGATCCTTTCTTCTGCGCCGATCGTCCTATCTTGGAAGCACCAGCTGCAGGGCGTCAATTAGGAACCCTTCTCTCTTTTTTCTTGTTTAATCGCTCAAACACGCGAAAAAAAACAAATAAAAATGTACCCACCAGCTGTTACGGTAGAAATATTTCAGGCAGACTTTGAGCTCACCTCCCCTAAGATGTGTGTGCTTATTATGCTTCGAGCGAATGAGGAAGCACAAATTAGAAGTACACTTTTGTAAGAAGAAATAAAAAAAGATAGCTTAGACACGGATAGTTCAAGCAGCTGAGATTGAAAACCCTCGCTTTCGTAATTAACCTCTACGGGACGTTTGCGGATACATACTGAAACTTACTAATTCAATTCATTTCAGTAGCCTATATATATAGCGGGTCATACAAGCAGAGCATGAAGGGGAGAAAAATATAGCACACTGGATATACATATCGTGAATATACGCACTCATGTAGTAATACGGATCAGGGCGTTTTTCCCTATATAGGGACAAATAGTATGTATATAATATACGCAGTTCGCGCCGGCACGCGTGGCACCAGAACCCGGTGAAGTATACATAGATGAATGGATGTTTGGTTTGGGACCCGAATCTCGGCGGCTTCCTGCTTCGCCGTCGTGTTTCATTTTTAGTGTTTGTTTTCTTTCTGATTTTCACTTCCGGAATGTTTCATTCATCATCCGTGTGCTGCGCGTATATAGCGTGCATTTTCTAATATCGCCGCATCGGTGTATCGACTTTATATAAAAGTGGCATGCAGTATACGGCTGCGCGTTGCAGGTCATTAATTCTATATACCATCAGAGTTCTCGTGTATACCTAGTAATCTACAAGAGCGATTGTACAACGCACACACGCAAGCCTGTGGATACACCTAATTCGCGAACAGAGAGAATAGATACTTACGAGCTATATGCAGTTCACGCCTTGCACAAACACACGTGAATGATTTGCATGTTCGCAAATACATGACCTAACGCGTGGCTGTTTGAACGTGTGCTCTCGCTTCGTATAAGTATAGAGAGGCGTTTTATTGTTATTTAAGCACTGTTATTGTTATTTATCGTTATTTAAGCCACGTGTTGAAGAGGATCGATAAACGCGATCTGAACTGCGAAGTTTCATCGAAACGAAAGCCGATGTAGTAGACGCGAGATGCTATTTTAGAATACAGTTATGCATATGCAGGGAAGGAAAAGTCTCAGATCTCTGCACACATACATGCGTGCACTTTGTTACCCTTCAGTGATTGTAGTGGGGGGGGGCGACATCGTCATATTCTGACAATGTAGAGGGTTGACTTTGTGACCCGGCCCCCTAATCATATAGTGGGCCACCCCACTGTCCCCCTCGTGCGCATGATGCATCCACTAATGCAATGCTCGTACGATAATGTGCGGGGGTGCTAATGTGTTCGGCACACCACGCATGTTTTTGTGAAGAATTCGCAAACATTGTTTATATGTAAGCGCACGCAGAATGAATGCATTGTATTTTTTTCTTTATTTGTTTCTCAATGTAACGTGTAGCGAAACAAACGAGCTCTCACATACGCACTAAGGCACACAGTTTTGTCTGTCTGTGTGTACGTTTTATGGTGATGTGAACACTACCCAATCCAATGTAACGTCATACCACTGAGCAATAGGCAGTGGTTCAGGTTGCAGAGAAAGCGACCTCATTCTGACAAGGGCAACTTTGGTGCATACTGTGTTCATTGAACGCCTTTGACTATTGCGCGGTGCCTCCACCACATGCTCGTTGGCGCGTTCATTAATCACATCATTCTTTTCTTTCCTCATCTGTCTTTCATCTTTCCCCTCTCCTCATTCCCCCGCAGCGCAGAGTAACCAACCGGACATGTGTCTGGTCTGGTCCCGTCAACATTCCCTCCTTCTCCTCTTTCTTTTATTCTTTTCTATATGCATAGGGTGCGTAATAACCGGTGTGCCACATTAATCTTCCCTCCTATCGACACTGCCTGGTTATGTTAGTCTTGTGGTACGCGTATGCGTTTGTGTACAGGTATTACGTGCCTTGAGCGTTTGCCCCGCAGCGCTTTCCGTTTGAAACAGAAGCCTCTCGTATACCCTGTAATGTCCAATGCTACTTACATGTTATACGCTGTTTCGATACCTATGAAGAGGGCTTTATGACCAGGTCTAGAAAATTTTCATGTCGAGATAGTGCAAATAATTATGAAATGATTGTTTTTAGCGGCTATAACTTAAACGTAAACCAGGACGGACCACAGACGAGACAAGTACTGTTTGCTGTGATTCATCCTGGTGTGCGCTGAAGTTTTCACCTTAAAGTATGTGTACCCACCAGGTCCAAATGATGCTTTATTGTAACTTTTACTAATTAATTTATTGGTGGAATACTAAAGTTAGTGTTCAGATAATCGCATCGTTAGTTTCTGGTTTGCAAATACTTACCCTTCGTTTGCAAGTGCTATGAATGCGAACTTCTTTTAGTAACTATCGATGTGGAACTCTGGTCGTTACATGGGCTTAAACATAGTGTTACGCGAACCCCGTCGACCCTTGTTCCGATCTTCATCCCGATGTGGCGCTCGCATCATTATGTACCGCGGGTAGCGTTCACTGCCCGGCCAAATCCCATTTGCGGTGCTAGATGCTTCGAAGAGATTCGCCACGGTCCATTTGTTGCCGCCGGCTTTGCTCGGCGCGGCGACATGGCGCTGTTTGCCGTTCCCGATTCGATCGCGTCGTTCGCCTCCGAGGCTCGCCTTTCACGCGGGGCTCCTTTCCTCGCCTTTCCAGCGAGAAAGTAAACAAATAAATAAAAAAGAAAGGAAAAAAAACTGTCGGTATCTGGGAGCAGTGATGGCATTGTTGGCGGGGACAAAGTCTCTTCCTGTTCGTCTTTCGTCGCGTTCTCTTATCTTCATCCGCTTTGTTTCTCCCGCAACGATTCCGCATTTTTTTCCCGTTTACTGCACACATTCCTGGAGCCGAGTCAAGGTCACGTCGACCCGACCTCTTCTTTTTCACGTATTTTGTTCCGAAAAGAATAAATGCGCTCAGTACGCTCCTTTTTTTTTTCGTTTTGGGAACCAGTGCATTGTTTCTCCGTCCGTCCGTTCATTTCGAATTATTTGTGCGAGTGCAGTGCAAGCTTTTTTTCCGTTTGTTGGAATGCGAATGGGAGGACTGCTTTAAAGTGAATCTCATATAGTTGGTGAACAATAAAAAAAAAAGCAACGCCGACAACAAACAGAGAAAACGCGATAAAAATGAATCCCCTTTACAATGTGATCTGGAAACTTGCTTAAAATAGACCGGGCCTATTTTTCTCGATGCTGAGCTTGCAACATCTCCCGCTTGTCATCATTCGGTTACCCTTTTCTCCTACGTTGAAATGCAACAAATGGGTTTGAAAAGCAGCTGCCGTAGTGAATAATTCATTCAGAACTTTATTTGCCCTGCGGAAGAAAATAGTCATTAAAACGAAAAAAAGCCATCACTTAGCTATTTATTATTATTTTATTATTATTTCGCACTCTCTAGCAAAGCCTGTAAATATCGAAGCACACCTTCCGTAGAAGCTGGTACGTTCGAGATAGTGATTTGGGATCCTTGAAGTTCCCAGTAACTTCTCAAGGTATTGTGGTCAGTAATTTTTAGAAAGATGAGAATGAAAAGGCTTTCCCGCCTAGCTGATATTCCTACCGCGGACCATTCCTCATTCCCGTGACAAACATTTCAATGGAGACGCTGCATATGAGTCAGCCACACGAAACACTCGTCTACTACCTTTCCATCCAACCTGTACTTCTTTCTCTCAACTTCAACACCATCCTGATCTCATCTTAACACCTTGCTACGGTCGACAACAAGTACCGACCCAATAGCAAATAACATTCACTGCTTATCCTTTTTTTTTATATTGTTCCGCCGCAGTACATTTGGGCAATCCGCAGTGCCTGCCTTCACGAAACTCGTAGCAGGTTCCGTAAAGCTCCGCGAAACAGCTTCGAGTTACGCATTATGTTATTTTCGCCCAACAAGTGCTTGTGCATCCGCGACGAAGGATGGTAGAAAGGGCACCTAAAGAGTCAGGAGGTAGGGCAGCTTGAGTGCCAAAACCTCGTGCTCATGAAGGCGAGAAAGGCTTGTTCAAAATGCGTTACAACTTTCTCATCTTCCCTATCTTTCAGTCTTTCTTGTCGCTGTCTCCTTAGTACTGTAAATCTACTGTCCCTAAGACGATAGCCTCGCCTCTTTCTGAAGGAGGTGGTGCCATCGTCACCGTGCGTGAACCGTAAGGTATACAGAACCATAAATATGTACTACGTGCCATTCCTTACGGCACACGTTCAGGGTGAACGTCTGCTCCGATATATTTCGGAACCTGGACGCGTGGGTGTCCTCACTGCGCGCTTCGAAATTGTAAAGCCTATGCTCTAGCCGTCGCGACGACCTTCTCGAATTTAGAGTGCCGCCCCGAACCGAGTAAAGCGCAATGGCGCCGTATCTTGCGCGCTGACGTCGGAACATCCATCTCCAGCTGCCCCGCTCAGTGTTTCGCACCGTGCCCGCCCACCGTCAGCAGATCACAGCTGCATCCTCTTCCGTGACGCTGTAGCGTGAGTTCGTATAAAAAGAGCATTGAACGTAGAACACGAGCCCTTTGGAAGTGAAGTTAAGAAAAAAAGTTTGAGACGTAGGTGTAGTAAACGACAGGGTTTCCGATGCGACTTGCGTTGGGTGGGGAAAAAAAAGGAAAGGTTGCACCCGTGCTTGGGACCTGACGGAATTCGGTGCGTTGAAAGCTTGCTGGATCCCTTTTGCCAGTACGGTTGGTCGCGTGATGGATGAAGCGTGGAATCGGGTACCATGTATGTATGAACAAGAGCAGCTAGAACGTACGCGTCGGTCTCGGGCGGCCACCTTGTGAAAGAAATAAAGAAAGAAACAAAGAAAAGACAGAAAGACTGAACGAAACAAAAAATAAAAAAGAAAGAACGAAAGAAAGGATTGAAGAAAGAATGAACAATAGAAAGAATGAAAGAATAAATAAATAAATAAATAAATAAATAAATAAATAAATAAATAAATACCATAGAGAATATGCTTGGTTTCCTCTCTGACGGCGACAGTTTAGATAGCTTTTGTTTTTTCTTGCCTTTCTTTAACGCTACATGAAATCTGTGTACATAGTTGGAACGCTCATTGGTAAACAACGTACCTCTATTCATTGCTTTTTAGCGCTGCAGAGGCAGCATTTCGGGATTGCAGTGCAGACAAAAAGACGGACTCGGAAAACGGAAGTCTTTTTTTTTTTAGCTGTCGATACGAAAGCAGTTTTCACCATGACTTGCGCTCTTACACTATAGGTGTCGAGCACACACACACACACACACACAAAAAATGTATCTTTCAGTCACAGTATGTAGCGCCGCGCCTCAGCAGGCTGGCTCACTGTGGCCTAACAGTAATCTCGAAAAAAAATTTGTTTCAGCGAAGCGTACAGGAGAGAGAGGAAAGAGAAGGAGAGAGGGAGAGAGAGAGAGGAAAAAAAATTGCCCGCAGCTTCCCTCGGGGGAACACTGAGGAGGATGCGGACCATATAATTGGTTAACGGGGTGTTAAAGTGCGACTTACTTGGGTCGATGGCTAAATTGGTTAACGTGGTTGTGAAATGGGGTGTTAAATTGCGACTTACTTGGGTCGATGGCTAAATTGGTTAACGTGGTTGTAGGAGGGGGTGTTAAATGAGTGAACACGTACACACGTATGCGAAAGGGCGGCGCTGGTCGAAGGGACGTCGATCATTGTGTTTGTGGATTCGTTGGAATTCATTTCACCGCGACCTTGGACGTCGACGCGCCGTACAAACCAACCGACGAGCGGCAACTGAGCGAGCGAGCGCCGACCTTGAGTATATATACAGCACGATGGCGCATGCACTGTCAGCTGTTAAATGTTCTCGAAGCGCGACGCCACATGCGCGTCCACTGGAGAATCAGGAGAATTGTAGATGTCGAACGCGGTGTGTAGAGGAGGAAGGGTGCACAGATGGTGGAGGAGTGAAGCGCGCGCGGTGTGTAGAGGAGGAAGGGATGCACAGATGGTGGAAGAGTGGGCGACGGCGCGACGGCGCATGCGCGCGCGTCAGCTGTCGAATGTCCGAGAAGCGGTGTGGACGGCGCGGACGACGCGGACGGCGCACTACAAGGCGCGAGTATAAGATGCTCCGCATCTAAAAGAAAGACGTGGGTGATGTAGGAGAGAGAAGAGATGGTCACGGCGGTCATTTTTTGAGCGCATTCCGCGGGACGAAGCGCCGAAGCATAAATAGCAGACTGTTTGCGAGCTTGCGTGGGCGCTCTCTGGAGGGAGACACTGTATAGGTAAGCAGGGTACGCATGAGAATGGCGGCCAGAGAGTTTTGTGCTGGCTGTAAAAAAAACGAGAGAGGTTTTGTCCCTTCCCACTCTCCGTCGATTATGAGTGGGAAGGGACAAAACCAATCCCCTCTTCCCCCACCTCGTCCGGCAAAACTGCCGGACTATAAATAAAGTCTATTCATTCATTCATTCATTCAACGGTTTTGTTTCCAGCAGGTGCGTTGAGTTTCCCGGGAGTGGGCGCTAGCTGCAACTAAGCGTATGCTGACATAGCTCGCGTGCCCCCAACTGCGAGCTGAAAGAGCTGCAGCACTGTGTCTTTCTTTCGTCTTCTTTATGAGTCATTTTCATGATTTGTTAGTTGGCACGTTCTATGGGCGAAACGTCAGAATTTATCAGTGAACGAACATAGAGTGAGAGAAACAGAAGCGAAGAAGAGGGGTAAAGGTGGGGACGTTGATAAATTTATAATTGCCGTAATGCTACCCTGTATTGGGAAAATGAGAGAACGATGTAAGAATGGAAATGGCCTGTTTATTCCTGCTGTAACTGCCTCCATTTACCCTCTAGTTCAACAACTGCTTGATTTACTGTTCGTATTCTATCTTTCAACTAAGTATGTCAGCTTTAAATAGAAATGACGACACTCAAAACTGGAGATTTTTTTTTTTCACGTGGTTTCTTCACCCAGACTTCTCTCCTTCAGTCTTCCCTATCAAAGAACAGTATAGTAAAAAGGGGAGAGCTTAAAAAGATCACAATATCACGTTTACCACCCTGCATTAGAGATGGAGAGGAGGAGGAGGAGGAAGGGAAGAAATGAAAGGCAGGGAGGTCAACCAGACGCACGTCCGGTTTGCTACCCTGCACTGGGGGAAGGGGTGAGGGGATTAAAAGAGAAGAGAGAGAGAGAAGTGAAGGGCAACGTGTGTGTAGATGTGACCTTGTCCATTGCACGCTTATAAGCGGTCGCGTAGTCCGGTCGTCTTTAGAAAACTTACCAATGCCCGCGTCGTTTTGCTGGCCAGCGACGCGTAGAGCCATGAGCCAAGTATCTTCTCTTCGGAAAAAGAGATGGAGAGGGAATGCAGAAGCATATGGGAGGCCATGACACGTGCTGGAAACAAAAAAAAAACATTCATATGTATATAGTCACTCGCCCTAAGTAGTCCTTCGAAGGGATTGCATGCTCTGCTCTGACAATCTGTGCGACCGCCTTTGGATTTTTCTCTAGGCAGATTAGTGGCATTGGTTTCGAGGCATTCCCCTTTATACGGCATGGGATCACGCCAGCACTGCGTGCATTCAGTTTATTTAGCATACGCGCACGATACTTTAGTCAGACGTCGTGTTTATATAGTGACAGCACTTTAGCCTTTAGTAGAACGTCGGTAAAAGTAGACGCTCGGTGGATTTCACAGCTTACGGTATAGTCCCGTCATCGGAATAGAATGGAGGCAAGAACTTTCTTTAAAGGATGACGACAGAGAAGTCGTCTTTTCAATACAAACGCAGCACGAAGACTGAATTTATTTTGCAGTATGTACACAACTGTCGTCGAGAAAGAATGAAAAAGTAAAAAAAAATGTGCAGAGAAACACAAGTACACATATAGTGAAAAGAGTTTCCTCTGCACCCCGCACATATGCAACGTTTTTCTTATGTGATTCTTAAAAGAGAAAAGAAGATAAAAGTGAGCCCCGTAACTGTCTCCATCAGAGTGCGACACCTCAACAGTAGTTCACGAGGGATGGGGGTAAGGAGAGATTAAAAGGATAGGATTTCGTGCCGACCGATTGTTCCCCGTGATTTCCGACGACAGCGCAGCTCTTGTCAACTCGCTCGCCCTACGCCATCTCTTGCCGCCGACAAGAGCTCTCGCTGAGTGGTGCCCCATCCACGGACTCCTACGACCATGCCCATCCCTCCTATTTTCTCCTTGCTTCTGGGTGTCGCTGTCCCTGCGCCACGCTCTCTCCTTCTCCCTCTCTATCTCTATATTTTTAATCCTATGCAACGTTTTCCAGCAGCTCAGGTAGATAACACTGTCGGTTCCTGCGGCTTTCAGTCTTTTTTACACGGGTAGGCGAGTAGGTCGTGAAGGCGCGCGGACGTCAAGGACTCTCCTCTCTTCCCGACGTCAAAGACTCTCCTCGGCCACTCGCTGTCTCCTTTGAAAATGGCCGTTGCTGTTGCACCCCGGAAACGCGTCCTCCCCAAGTTACCCCTTTCCAGCCTTTTTCGTCGCGGGTCGTTCACTCAGGAGCGACGGTTGGCTTCTATATTGCGACAAGTACAATTATCGTCCCTTCGGCGACCACTCGCGCACCGAGGCCCCGTCCGCGAGCCTCTCTAAGCGTTTCCCAATGCTTACTTTTTTTTTCTGTTTAATTCCTCCTTATCCCTTCCATTGTGAACCACTACTGAAGTGTCCCGAATTGCTAGAGAAAGTTGCGAGGTTCTCGTTTTCTTCATTTTCTCTTTTAAAATCACCAAGTTTTCTTCATTCTTTTAGTTTTTTTGGTTGGGGGGCCCTTTCGCAGCGTCACGGAGGTTTAAACTGCGGCGTGCACTGCTCCTCCGCATTTTCGAACCGCGTGAGGCGCGCGACAGGCTGTATAGGAGCGTCGTCGAAAGGCGGCTGCCGGAGCGCGCTCTTTCATCGCCGGCATTTGAAATGCCAAGGCTGTTTCGCTCCAGCGGTCCCGCGGACGCTTTTGCGGACGCCAAAAAGATCGCTCAGCTCGAGCCATGCTGCAACAGCTAGCGCCTTCTTCCGACAGCGCTCCGCGCGTGCCTCTCTGTTCTTTAGCATTTGTTAGTTAGAAAAAGCTCCTATAGTTGTTTTGCTTACTTCACAAAAAGCCTCACGAGTGGAAGTATGAAGCAGTTATCCACGATAAAATGTTTAAGAGACTGATTCACTCATGAGAACGCTAGAACGTATACATCAAAAGCTTCACCATTGTGCGAAATAATAAAAACAATAACGTTATTACACTAGCCTCCCAAGCCATGGCAGAAGAAGGCTGTATATGCGCGAGAAAAATATCCCGAAGCATTCTCGCAGGAAAATAGTTTAGATTGCCTTAGAGAAATTACTTCATGTCATATAATTTGCAATGTTTTGCAAGCGTTCCCATAAACATCGAAAGCATGTGCATGTAAGAGGGCTATCGGTTATTCCGACATCAAAAAAGCGGTCAACCCAGAGAATGCACGTTCAACGCAGCACACGTGGGTAGAGCTCCGATATATAGGTCATAAGACAGCCCTTGATGAATAGGTGCTTTCAGAGGGGCCTTTGAATGTCGTCCCGCGAACGTGACCGCTTAGAGAAGAGCGCCGTCTGAGGTGAGACCTTTTGGCACGAACATACGCTGACGTGTACCTCGACTTTGCATGATGTTGGCCGAGTTACCCACATGGCCGATCGCTTTCGCATTGTCGTACGTTCGTCTACAAGAATTTGCGGGCCACGAGAACCGCAAAGCCTTAAATTGGCGCGTGACCTCGTTTTTGCGGATTTCGTTTGTCGCGGCGTCCTCAAGATTCATTCGCCATGAACCGTTCAATCACAAGTGCCTGGCCTCCGTCAAATATAAATTAAGATTTCTCGTGGTGTCTGGGTCTCGCAAACAATTGTACAGCCGACAGTGTTATAATTAGGTGCTGCCATCTTCATTCCTCCAGACTCAATTCCCATAAGGTGATTCCCGCGTTTTTTTTTTTTTAATCTAGGTCTTGTCATTTTGAAACTTCAATGCAACGGGAAATCTTATACACGCCGAAAACGTTGACGCTTCTCTCAAATTTCGTGCACGTTTTTTTCTTTTTCCTGAAAAATCGTTATCTCGTTGTCTGCCGTTTGTCGAAGTGATAGAGTTTGCTCACTTGGTCCATATTCCGCCTAAATTTAGTCAGCGTTGTTTGCCCTGGAGAATGGGTTGGGCCTCACCTCTTGATGCATTGGTAAGACGTGGAATGTTTCACAATAAAAAGCGGAACGCAGAAAAATGAAGAAAAAAGTCAGTTTTCTGGCTTGTAAGGGCGAAAATGCCCGGAAAAAGACGTTTGCTTTGCATCTAGCAGGGGAAAAAAATCTTTTCACTTAATCTCCCTTCCCCCCCCCCCCTTTTTTTTTTTTTTGTCACGGTGTTATCTTTGCTTCGTGGAAGAAGCAAACCGAAGTGTGATGGCTATGGAGCCGCCCTCTCCCTTCCACCCTGGAAGAACAAAATGGGGCTGCACGTATGCGTTGCCGAGGCGTCGGTGGAAGAATGTCCGGAAGCCCTGCGGAAGAAATAAATATGTGCGAAGAAAATTGGTGCATCGCATCGTGTCTCTTCTCGCTTTGCCCCTCAGCCCGACCCCCTCTGATCGTATTTCCCAGTGGCGCAATTGGTTAGCGCACGAGACTTATACGACCCCCTCTGATCGAGTCACCAAGGCCTGGCGGCTTTCCTTTAACGCAGTTTTGCCGCAGACACACACAGGCGCCACTCACTCATTCGCTACCCTCACCCACTCACTCCTCCTTTACATCACTCTTTCTTCATGTCATTCCATTTTCGCGTACGTTTTACCGGGGCAACCAGTATGGTTAACTGTAAACAGAGTACTGAAATATGCAATGTCATCAAATGCGCATAATGGTGACGTCAGCACTCTTTCACTGTGACGTCAGCATTGAATGATCTGAGCTCTAAACGTACAGGTAATGAGGCCTTGAACAATCAGCTGATGTCGTTTTTAGTCCCTTGATTCCTGACAACGTATGTTTCTATCAGCTTCTAAATAGACAATAAATAAAATACATGCACGAGGGAACTTTTTCAACTTTCATGCACTCGTTATTTTTTTCGTAGAACTCCAGATCTCATTAGTTGATTGATTGATTGATTGATTCTTTCAAGTGTTTATAAGAGGCATTGCCTAGTTAATGGCTATGGATCAATTTTCATCCCGCCACATTTGTATATTGATTAACATTATACGCAGCGCCAGTAATGTAATTCTCGAGGTTTTACGCCTTAGAACCACGACAAAATCATCAGAGGTGTTGTGGTGGAGGGCTTCCGAAATTTCGGCCACCTGGGGTTCATTAACGCGGACCTAAATATGAGAAGGTACAACATTCTGTTACAGAAGTTCGCCTCCATCGGAATTAGTCCGCCGGGGCTGGGATTCAAACCCACGACTTTCGGACCAGCACCATAACCGCGGATAACCGTGGCGGGTGTTATCCAACATCTGTAGATATACAATAGCGTTTTCTATCGCGTTCCTTTTCCGTGTACTGAACAAAGAGCCAAAAACAACAGCGAAAGTATACAGAGCAGACATGTTTGTTATCACGGCCTCTGGCGCATTGTCCATGCTTTGATAAGGCACCTGGACCGGCGGAACTTCGAGATGGAAGACCAACTGAAACACTTTGACTGAACTCTTCCACACCCATGCACCAATTAGTCGTTTTCATTTACTATTTCGTGCCTAAGTTTGTGCGTACAGTCACGAAAAGAGACAGATGAATGCGGCGACGCTTTTCAACTGCAGGGTGATCGAATAACCCATTCCGCGCAGTCACCCACGTGGTGATGGAGCAGACAGGGAGAGTGAGGAAAAAAATGTTCGTATACCCACGGTCATTAGTGGCCTCGATTGGGACGTTAATTGCAGACGACTCGGCCACCGGACGGTCGTGGAGGGGGTGAAACGTACATTGGGCGTTCATGGAAAATCCGTTTTCCCGCATGAATAACGACGGGAGCGTCCCCGGTGGAAGACGGGACGGAAAGGATTAGCATACATCCTCGGCTGAGCAGAAGCCGTGCCTATCAGCGGCGATGTCGTAAGCTGGACAGGCAAGAAAAAGTAAGAAGTACGAAGCATTCACCACGTACCACTTGTTAATATACCGGCGTCTTTTATTGCTCTTTTGGCGATAATTTCTCTTGAGATACTTGAACGCAAATGTATATATATATATATATATATATATATATATATATATATATATATATATATATATATATATATATATATATATATATATATATATATATATATATATATATATATATATATATATATATATATATATATATATATATGCCTGTCTGTCTGTCACACAATTCAGTCACCCGGCCAAAGATTAAGCACTTGCTGAACACCCAGCCATGTTGAGCTGCATTCATTCTTGAGAACATTGTCGGTCAAAAAGCAACTATTATACGCGTATCTGAGGCGCAACGTCAATACGTAAGTATTAGGCGGTGTGGTTTTTTTTTTACTAGAAAATGGGTAGATACGTAATTCTAAAGACCCTAGTGTTTCATACGCTGCGCTGAAAAGGCGACACCCTGCACGAAGGAAAGGTGACAGAAGGCTATCATCTTTCGACGACATTTGCAGTGAAACACGTAGATACGCGCGGATGTTTTTTTTTTTTAAGGCGATAGTCTTTCCTGGGGACCTTCGACGCAAAAGCTTTGGTCTGTCTGTACTATTGTCTGTTCGTCCGCCCTTCACGATGCTCCAAACGGCAACACACACCTCAAACGGCCGACCCCATCCGCAGCTCCCTCCAATATTGCTGCAGATTCAGCGTTCACACTTGTGCGATTGTCAATTAAAAAAGCAATTATTGCGCATATCTGAGTCACCATAACAACGCGTCAATATTCTGCATGCGTGTCTTTTTACTAGAAAAAGCATACATAAGTAATTCTAAGGACCGTAGCGCTTATGCATGCTGCGCTTAGCATGCAACGCTTGCCCGAAAAGGCAAGTGTTTCCAACGCTTTGCTAAGACAAGACGGTGGTGACACCTACCCGTCGTCTTGCGTTCTGCACCTTATCACCTCCGAGACAGGCGCGCACGCCGAGCGCTTCGTTTTCCAAAATAACCGCCAGATAGCGCTCATGTCTCTCGTGTGACGTGACTCGGTGCACTCGTTCACGTCCGCTGCACGCTCGAGACACTCTCACGCAGCACCTCCAGAATAACATTCACTGATTCGATATGCGCAGAATATCAAATAAACGTGTTTTTTTTTTTTCACTCTCTCCAGACGCAAGACTATCGTCTTTCGACGACATTTCCAGTGTAACATGCTGATACGGGGCCAATTTGTTTTTTATTTTCTCTGCGAAAACACATACCAGAAGCTCTGAAATGAAGTGGATTTTTTTTTCTCGGCCTATGAAGGCGGCGTGAAATGTATGCGCATTATACTTTCCAGCGCGCTCGACATATCTCGATTTGCGAGTGTAAACCACGTAGAAATTCGGAAAGTCTTCTGTGACACAAAAGTCGAGCAGTTAAAGTTTGTGTTTATTTCATCTATCTATCTATCTATCTATCTATCTATCTATCTATCTATCTATCTATCTATCTGTCTGTCTATCTATCTATCTATCTATCTATCTATTTATCTATCTATCTATCTATCTATCTATCCTTCTTATTACGTCCGTTACGTTTACATTGTTCTGCCATTTTTCTCAACCGTTACTTTTTTACACATTGCGCTGCTCGCACGAAGGTCGCGGCATCAAATTCCAGGCGCGGCGGCCGCATCACCGTAAACGTTGAATGCTAGAGGATCGCGTGCTTTGTTTTAGGTGCACGTTAATGTGCCCCAGCTGATCGAAATTTCCGGAGACCTCCACTAAGGCGTCTCTCGTAATCTCCTTGCCGTCTCGGGCCGTGAAACGCCAACGAATGTCATTACGTTTTATACATTTTAAAACACGACCGATTCCCTTTGCATGCTTCCCGTTCATCCCCGTTTTCCTGCCAATAAGAGTTACGGAAGGAACGTAACTGATATCAACACTGTCGCGTTCTTTAAATCATATTTATAATACCTGGGGCTTTAGGTCGACGCCCCAGAACCACGATTCGATTATGAGAGACGCCGTAGTGTATATGGCTCCAAAAATTTTGAACATCTGGTGTTCTTTAACGTGCACTCACATCTCACAGTACACATGGGCCTCTATATACCATTTCGCCTCCATGGAAATGTGACTGCTGCGGCCGGAATCGAACCCGCGACCTTCTGGCCAGCAGCCGAGCATCCTAGCCACTCATCCGCAGAGGTGGACGCGTTCTTTAAATCTGAACGTACATTTCATTTACCCGCTGCAGAGTCTTGTTCGTTGTCGTCTCTTCGCCAGATGTATTTCTGGATATAGTTTGACAACTGAGTACAGTAGTTCACTTCATTCCTGTCTTTGGACTGGCCACTATTCTTTCGGCATACGTTCGGTCTTCGCCAGCTTTCTTCCTTCAACGGACATCACCCTCTTCGTCCTCACGACGTTTCACGTGGTTTGAGTTATGAGCGATGTAGCGCCTGAGTCTTGACGTTGCCTCGCATTGAAGTCAATAATGAAACGACGTACCAAGATGGCGCGATATTTCACGTTGTTTACAAGTTTACTGGTAACTGCTCAAGCATCGTACCTTATTTTATACCATGCAGTAAACGCCGCACGAAGGCTTCGCTTGGCTCAAATCGGGGTTCTACATTCCTTACGCTTTTCCTGCTTATTTTTTTAGCCTAAGTATTTTATTTTTTATTTATTTATTTTTAGCTTCACAACCTCAAAAGAGACAACACACGCTTGAGTTGGTGCTTCTCGTCTCTTTTCCGTCCAGCGGCATCCACGTCAGTGCTCTTTTTTTTTCTTGTCTTTTTGTTTTCTTTTTTTTCTCGCGTAATCATGATTTCTTCACCACCCGCGCTCCTTCCCGAGGCGAGCTGCGCCTGGTGAGCTTCGTGCAGTGCGGCGAAGACTACAAAAGTCGAGTCGGGGGGGGGTTGCACAGACTTCGCTCTTTGCCCCCCGTCGCTGTAATCCCGCAGCACGTGCGACAGCGATATTGAATAGATGGATGGATGAGACGAGAGAAGGATTAGAGAAGTGCGAGGCGTAGTCGTCAGAGGGTTCTTACTAAATAACTCCGACACTTCATAAGCACAGCTAGACCATACGTGCTCGCCCATTATGGCGGCGACGGGAGCTGTTCTGCTTCCGCTGCAGTGCGCAGAGTTGATAGGTTATACGAAGCGTGAGCGAAGGAAGCACATGCTATATATAAGTGCTCCTTAACGTAACCGCCGGTGTGACGGAGTTTTCTTTCTTCTTTTTTCTTTATAGCTATCTCTTCTGTTCAGCTCAGCTCTTCGGCAGCACTGCTTGAGAGCACGACTTCCGCATGGTGGTGGCGTTTATATTTATAACTTCCTTTTTTGTTTGTTTCCTAATGGCGGAAGAAGGGCCTCGTTAGAGCACCATTGTCGGCGAAAGCGCAGGGAGCCTCTCGATTGTTTCGTGTGTGCGCTTGGTTGGTGGTGGCGATGGCAGTGACGGCCGCTTTCTGGAACACTTACTGCGATATGTACCAGGTTGTGATAACGATGATCATTTCTATCTGTTATCCGCTACGAAACAAGGAGGCACGAACAAATAATAATCGCCCAGTTAGCTTCCTATAATGAAGTAATGCTTACATCTAATGCACTGTCGTAATTGGTTTTCTTATATCGTTTCTTCGTCTCTGAAAGCATTTTATATTTACAAGGTGGGCGCAAGAAAAAAACATTTAAAATTGCGTATAACCATTGCAAGACTTTACTAATTTTAGTGAAACAAAAGTATCGCTTACAGTAGGAAAATTGTTATGCATTGCCGAAAATTTCGCGTAAGCATCCGCATTACTGAATTTATTTTTCGTAAATGACTAGACACGTTTGCGACATACTTCTGCAGATATTCGTGCGGTGCATTTGCGCAAATTCGCTGAATTGGCTCTTCGAATTTAACAAAAACATTTTCGAGTAAACTGGGTGTCAGCACTCCTCTTTGCAGGCCATTTTCGGGCTCCGCGACGCCCGACCAGCTTCCTGGAAAATGTAGACCGAATAACGCATGTGCCCACAAATCTCGTTCCTGCAGGTCATGCCTCTGGTATACCTCCAGTGACATTAACGAGGTATGTAATAAATCATCCACTGTAAGGACCAATTTTTTTTTATTTATTTATTTTGGCTAGGTATTATACAAATTAAAGTAAGCTCCTAATAACGCGTTACTTTTCGCCATACATACATATTGTGCAGTTACTCACTGGTGCAACGTAACTTTTTCGTTTTTGTTTATCTTCATCGGCTAAACCACTCCGTATATCCCTACGGGGAACCTGCTGATGTTTCTGTATATGTTTAGCCACAGCGCATTTATTGAACATGGACGTCTCATAAATAAGTATGCATGTATACTACGAGCACTGCTGGGTGCACTCTGCACATTCCGCGGTGATGCGCTCAATCATATCCGGATTTTTGATGGCAACAGGACAGAGCATCACAAGCTCAGACCCACCTCGCTGCCTTTTTCTAACAAATTCACTCTCTCTGCATAATACTGTCCCTTTCGGTTTCTGTGTCCATGGTGATTTTTATTTATATTCTGTGAATTCAATTTACAGTATTCACTTCTTTTTCTCTGTGTGTTCTTTTTTGTGGCTCCGGTTTATCAGTCAACTGCTTCGATTACACCGTACTTAGATGCCAAACTTCCTCGCCTCTCTTTTCGTTATCGTGTACACGCCTTCGAGCTGCGCATGCGTGATTGCACGCTGTATCTGCATATTTATTTTTCATCTATATGTTCCCTCATACGTCTCATCATGGACCTTACTTTTGCTCAGCGCTTACCGTGTGTGTGAGTGTGTGCTTGCCAAATAAAATATGGGAAGGTAGGCTACGTTAGACCCGGCGAAATTATGATAAATTAAGAACATAAGAAGAAAAAAACTAATCGGAGGCAGCACGTATAATATATTGCCGTACGGCTTATAACGCTTGAATAAGCACAGTATGTATGGGCGTAGTCCAGCTCATATATTGTCATTACATTGTGGATACAGTCCGTACAAATAGTGGCAAGGTATAATATGATGCAAAGACAGTTAGTTAAATTTGTGTTCAGTAAAAAATCACGGGAGGGTGCTAACTGCACGCCTTTGATTATATCGGAATGTGCCCACAGTCTAAGTACTTTTCCAATTGTAAACTGTTGTCTGTCGAGTTGGTTCAAGCGCGTCGTTTCACTGCTTTATTTGTGTCGGTATTGTGGGGCAACATATACTGAAATTCGCCTATCAATCTGGTCGTTCAGCGGTGGTAGCCATCTCCCGTTAACTTATTGGCATTTAATTACACTATACTCTACTGCATTGTACGCAACACGATTTCCGTTTTCGTTCAGTCGACTTCCGCGGCCGTGTAGCGCAAGTTATTGCGCGCGCCACGGAAGAAGCGGGCGACGGAGCTAAATATATACCTTCGAGAATTAGCCGGCCAATTTATTGGGTATGGCGGACGTCCAATTAATGCGCTGTCGCTGTACGTCTCCCCCGTGTGCACGTTTGCTAAAATTGTCCCGACCTGTTAAGAACACGCTACTTCTCCTTGCTGGCTTCCTGCGTGCCTCTCATGGTGTCTCTTTCTTGAAAAAATTAATTGTTTGCACAATAGATATACTGTCCTTCCGTTTGACCGGTGTTCATATTCAGCAAATACTAACAGCAACGATGGTGACACCAGATATAATAATAATAATATAATAATAATAATAATAATAATAATAATAATAATAATAATAATAATAATAATAATAATAATAATAATAACGACGACGACGACGACGACGATGATGATGATGATGATGATGATGATGATGATGATGATAAATACAGAAGTCACTTGGGAAAAGCTTCTTTAAAATACTATCAGTTTCTTGCTAGCGTATCTAAGTGTTCTGTTGACCACGCGAAAGAAGAATGCGACCGCAGACATTACGAACTTCCAAGATTTATCGCTTCCTTTCGTATTGCTGACGACTGCACACTTGCATGTTCAGGGCCTCCCTGTACGTCCTTGGATATACGGTTTTGTTTGTGTACAGTGTCTATCTCCTTGCAACGAATGAGCAGCGGATCTATTTTGATTATTCTCGGCTTCGAAATAAGATGCCATCCGACGACAAACCTGCCAAGTCTGCGCGAAGTACACTTTCTCGAATTCCGTCCATCACTGGCAGTCGGTTTGCAAACCAAACCTGTATATAGATATTAATATATATATATATGATATATATATAGGATATATATATATATATATATATATATATATATATATATATATATATATATTATTCTATATATATCATAGGGCTTCTTGCGATCATTAGCTTCGAGGGCTTCTTGCGATCATTTAGCTTCGAGCGACACAAAAAAAAAAAAACAAAGGTAGCAACTTTGTCGCGTCAACGTATAAGACCAGACACACACGTGTGTGCACAGCTCTGCTCTTTGGGGCAGCCCCTTCTATATCGATGACGCAAAAGCAAGGAGCTGTGACGTCAGCCGCCTTGTATAGCGGATTGGTGTTTTCATTGCGGAGCAGGCCGCGATGAAAAGATGAACGACGTGATCGTCTCACGACGCCCTTTGATTGTATTGGCTGTCAGCCAGCCCAGTCTCAACGTCAAGCAGCTCGGAGCTGGCGGACACACGAGCGCTCGAAGTATAGCTCTTTTACGACGCGCCTTCCGCAAACGGTCTTTCCTTGCTCGTTATCTCATTGAGATTCCGTAATCCACCGTGTATATATGGCTCCGGAATCGATAAGGCAACATCCTTCAAAAAGACACCCGGTTGCAGTTCGCTGTGGGGAAACTGTGGAAGCTACGAACAATTTGTGATCCACCCGCTGGTGTAAAGAATGGAGACGGGTCACCGGGTTATTCGGAATGTCATTGAACATTTTGTAGAGGCAGCCAAGGTGACGCATCCCGAAAACGGCGTGATAAATAGGGGTGTTTGAAGAGCTTGTTATGAACAGAAATTGAGCGACTGGTGAAAAATTACACGACAAACTCAATCGTGGGTTCTCTTCGCGCGTAATGTCAGAGGCTGGCTCAAAATGAGTCACAAGTATGCCCTGCTTAAGCATTGTTTGATTTATTGGTATACCAAAAAAAAAAAAAAAAACGCGGACGCTAGGAGATACTGTGATAGAGTACTCCCAAATGTTTTATGGAGAATCGAGGTATCGATTTTGTTTTACAAAATTCTGGGACTTGACGTGTCTCGATTATACTATTTGATTAGGCGCTTCCTCTATGCAGAAAATTCGGATTTGTAGTAGCGCACCTGACGGGGCGGAATTCACCAAGGCGTCCACGTCACGAAATAACAAGAAAGAGCGCTCGCTAACTGTATACGGAACGTGAATGGGATTCCCGAGAGATATAGTATACTAATTCACTGCATTACACCTCGGCTTATCTCATGTCACCCCCTTCGGAACGGTAAAATCTTATCGGCATATAGCCGTGCGCATGGGGGGAGGGGTGCAGGGAAGAGAGGAAGCCACGACAAACTTTCACCCCCCCCTCCCCCCAATTGTCCTGAATGGGAACTCTGCGCACGCTTATGCTCGTCGGTCAACTAAAATCCCCCGAAAGTAGTGTTCTCCCAAAAAGCAACTGTTACCATATGTACATTCACGTGTATACAATGTCTCCGATGTTGTGGACTCAAATTTCTCTGCCTGTTTCACGTAGTAGCTAACAACGTAACGTTATTCACGCAAGCCGTATGCAACGCCTTTCGTGGTTCTTTGCGTGTGCTGTGCTGAAGCCGCAAGTGTGCACACTTACTCACGCTTCCCTCTCCGTCTTTTTTTTTTTATTTCTTGATAGATTCGTCAGCACTTTGCGGGTTTCGCGACGCGCATTCGCTCATATATATATATATATATATATATATATATATATAATATATATATATATATATATATATATATATATATATATATATATATATATATAGATATATATATATATATATATATATTAATATATATATATATATGTCCTCATGGAATGGACTTCAGTTCTTTGCATGTGTGCAGATATGTATACGCTTAGAAGAAATGCGATTGCGAAGCACGATGTGCAGCTCAAACGAATAGTTGCCATTCCGTACTGGGAACGTCTGACCTTCATTTTAGTTTTTCTTTTATTTTCATTTGAATTTCCGGCATTTACAAGACACGTGGCAATGAGCGAGGCGCCCTCCTTTGGAAGAAATCGCGGCTTCAGAGACTGTTCTCCCGAAGTAGGTAATGATGCCGATCGCGAAGCCTCACGCTTCTATATATAGATACGAAACAGCCGGAATTGATTACAGGAGCGGAAACCGCGTCGTGGTTGCCACTGTTGTTGTTATCTTTTTTTTTTTTCAGCACCACGCAGTCTGGATTATGTAGGGGATACTGGTATCTAGATATGGAGCGGAATTTCTCCAAATAACTTGGAGAGATAAACAAACGAAAATGACGCGTTGAAGATAACGATGCTTGTGCGCCTGCGCTGTCGTTAAACGTGTGCAGGCAAGCAATTAGGATGACAAATTGAGAAAACATGACAAATTGAGAACACATGTAGGAAAAACAAGGACCGCTCTATCGCGCTTCGAGCGGTTCTTGTGAGAAAGCGAAAGGCATATAAATGAAGTTTTCTGATCAACGTTGAAAGTTATATACAATCCTTACCAGACATCGTTAGCTTCCTTTATCAATCTCTTTAACGATCATGACCACTAACGCTACTCCAGATGGGTAGAAGGTTCAAAGTTATCGGATACCTCAGCCGATGTACGGGTTTCTGTGAGTTTAAACAGGCCTTTAACAAGGGAGGAAATCTATCGCATCTATGATGGCCAATAAATTCATTTTTAGAGTCGTTAAGCTACTCACCGAAGAATAAATATGAGGTTTATAGAAATATAATGGCCAAAAGTATGCAGGCATGCACTATAAATTGTTACCGGCGTTACCGCTGACGTTACGATTATAAACTTATCGGGAAAATACATATGACATCAAGCTTGTATAATCACGTTGTATTATGGAACAGAGACACGGAATATAGAAAGTTGCGTGACTCAATACTTGCTCAATCGAGCCAGCGCCTCCTCTATTTTTTTAGAGGAGGCGCTGATCGGGCCTATTTGCTGGACTAGGACATTCCGACTCTTAACGGGTACGAAAATGTACAATGTACGACACGGGAGAGATAAGGAAAATGAGACAGTCCGCCAATAAAGCTGAAAAGCGACAGAAACACGCGCTCATATCAGGGTCCGCAATGCAGGCACCGCCGCAACCTACGCTACCACGAATGCGCGCGCTCTCTGTGGGATTCCGTTTTACCATAGCCTGACAGGCAATCAGTCAGCAATGATATGCCTGCAAGTACGCGGCCTGGATATTTCGAAACGTGAGAGCAACAACATCTGCAGGCGTAGCGCCATGTACAGGTCTCTATAGTGGGCGCAATACATCGGCATACGTCCACTCGGATGGAGCTTACGTCGTTGCAGAATTGACACGAGAGAGAGAGAGAGAGAGAGAGAAAACTTTGACACGATGCGCTTCTAGCCAGCGGACGTCCTCCACTGGAACAGTCAGTCCCGCTGCTCCCGCCAAGTTCTCCGACGATCGAACAAAGCGGCGCAAAAGAAAAGAGCGATCCCGAAAAAGAACTCCGCAAAAAACGCGAGAACAAACGACGCGCGCGAGGCGCAACTTCGCAAGCGCAATCGTGCGACGATAAACCACGTGCCACAAAACTCCGGACGTGACGTAACCTGCGTCGTAGTCCACAGAGAGGAAGTTCCGGCGTCCACGTGGTGACGCCACGTCCAATGGCCGTAATCCACATGAACTTTGTTGAGTGTGTTCGCCTGTCATCTGCACCGCGCCACGGAAACTTAAGCAGGACTGACTACAGCATTTAAATGGTACGATGGTACGTACGAACATTCTTTAGAGGTGCACATTATATTCTGTGACCGTTGTGCCATCGATTCCGAGCTCTTCGAGGCCCTTGTTCGCCGTGCGCCGCAGCCGAAACCTTGAATGGTGCGACGCCGGCACTTGCGGATGAATTGTCTAGGCCTAAAACGCTGTGCACGGGGGCTTCCCTTTCGGAGTGCCCTCTTTTTTTTATTGCCGTTCCACCCTCGTTATCGCCAGTTTTTGTGGCCGTGTGACGTTCATGCAGTATTAAGAACGTAGTTTAGTGCATGCTCGCCGTATATAGATTCGAGAAAAAGTATTTGCTCGGACAGACATCGCGACTTCTGAAAGTCATCGTTAAAGATTCCTTCAGAGACTCGTGTGCGTAGCTACGGGTACATTTTTTTCTGGCTTGCCCTGCGAAGAGAATCTACAGATTTGCATACAGGTCGTGATGTTCTTTGGAGCGTTAACTGACCGTGCGCTTTTGAGTTTAGTGCATGGATTTGTGCGAGCGCTAGCTAGATAGAGGGGAAAAAAAAAAGTACATAACTGGATTCTCGCACTCTGCGAACGAGCGAGTCTCAACGGGATTACGATCGTCGTTCCTAGGTCGTCAATATTTCACCATGGTGTCGTCGCGTGACTCGTGCTGGGGGATTTTCTTTCGTTATTAGTTTGTTTCCCCCGTCTTCCGCCTGCTCGGTTGTGCGAATGCCAGCACCGAGCGCCCCAGCTCGATGAGCGAAAACGTTGCCGATATTTCGTCGTGTCTTTCGGACTCGGCAGTCCCTCGTGGTTTGCGCGACATTTCGACTGATCATTTCGGAGAACTCGCTCGTTCGCTCTATAGCAGGTTGACCAACCGCGTGGTTAGAACATTCTCGTGATACAGTCGCGGTGTGCAGTTTGTTCACCCGACCGACAGGAGAGGCTGACCGTCGGCGTGCGGACAAAAAAAAAAAAAAAAACGAAACTTGAAAGGTGTGTGTGGCGAACGGACGTAAAGCGCTCCTCGCATTTTACACGCGACCTGACGCAAACGACCTGAGTGACGCAAACGCTGACGTCGAGCTTAAGAGGAGGAACATTTAATTGAAAAAAGTGATGCTCGCGCAGCGTTGGTCATGCGCCAAAGGAACGGAATAAGATAGGCGGATATTTCTGGTAGCTTATTACGTTTTCATGGCCGCTAAGGACAGCCGCTCGGCGAAAAGAAGGAATCATGATCGAACAATTGTTTACTTTCCCGAACCTTCGATGGCGCGAGTTGAGGTAGCGACGTACCAGAGAAAACAGCTCACGGCCGCCTTTTTCCTTTATTTTTTTGCCTTCGTTACGCCGCCGGAGACAATGGTTCCTGGGGACGTCAATGAGGAAGTCGCTTAATGCGATTTGTGGACCCGTCCTGAGCGCACTGTGGACAGTTGCACTTATGACTGCCTTTTCACTTATTTAACTGACAGACTGGGGAGCGTTCGCTAGCTCCGGTTTACTAAATTTGGCTCGAGAATTGCACGCTCTGTGATTAGAGGTGCCCGAAAGGTTTATGGCGCATATCTTTCAGAAATTGAAGTGTCCCTGCGACATTTAAGCCATAAACGAAAGCAAAGGGACATACACTCGGGACTATTTGGTGGCAGCTCGATAATCATGTAGATTATTGATGCAGAAGGTGAGTGTTCGTATTCACACCAATAAGATGCCCCTCTGTGTCTCTGCACGTAGAAAGCAAGAAACAGCTCTCTTAATAGTCTAACCACCTCGTCAGTTGCCTGAAACTCTGATGCAATGTTTCACCGCAGCTTGCTCAGACTGTGCAAACTCTCATAAAGAGTGGATTAGAATTGGCTTGCTATATGTGGCAAAACTCTGCACGCGAGTAGTGTTATTTGTCGTTTGAAGCAATTGACCAAGGTACGTCCAGAGAGAGTCTCGGGTCTGAAACTAGGGTGAAATCGAAAACGGTGCCGTCAACATCCATATCTACGAGCAGGTTCTGGGTTCTGGGTGCGAGACTAAATGTATTCTTTTGCACCTGTTATTTCACGAAGCAGTTGGTTCTCCTTCGTTTTTAAGAGCCCTGCGCGACTGAAAGCAAGCCTTCATGTTTGTTTGCATAGTATCCCTGCTTCCAGAGAACTTTTGCATGTGTTATGTGCACCATGACATTAGCGTAACAGTGATTACTGGCAGTGACGTGTTGTAGTACTTTGCCTAACCGAAATTGTAAAACCAGTCTTTTTACTGCTCTCCGAGTGTTCTAACTGAAAAGAGGTTTAAAAACGCTGCTCAAAATATTTGCCAGAGACAAGGTAGCTACTGAGCTACTGCCATAAAGTTTCCTAAAGTTAGCTAGAGGGGACTCTGACGCTGTGATCGTTCAGCCACTATGGGAATGATAGGTAGTACACAAATTTGCCTAGTCTTTTTGCTTGCAGGCTTTGAGCACACTTGTGGCTTTGCTTAATATTGTGCTTTGCTTTTGTTGAATATAAGAACACACCATTGTGAACTTCGGGACCCCCATCTACTTGGTGAGCCTAAAAGGTTGAGGCGGTGAAGTGCAACCGCTGAACATTTGCCAATTGTCATCGCCTGAAAAAGCAGCTCCAATCCACTTGAAGCCAAAGCCAAAAGTAGGGAGATTTAGACAAGTTAGTGTACAACCCATCATTCTTATGCTGGCTGAAGCATGGCACAATGCAGCTCCCCTAGATGCTAGCACCAGACTTCCCTCTAGTGTATTTATAAGCAACTCTATGATTACTGCAATAATAGCATTTTTTTTTTTTCTGTGTGGGCTCGGCATCACAAAGTGGCACCACCACCCTATCTGCTTTGTAGAAACTTGGAAAAAGTTTGCGGTACAACTAAGAACTCCCTTAACTGTGTATCAGCTTTGCCTTGCTCCGCGCTAGAGTTTGTGGGTGTTTGTATAGAGTACCGATAGGCGTCTCCTCCGCTCTCCTTCCACAGTATTGACAGCAGAGGGGGCCGCAGACGGGCGGGCAGCAGCAGCCAGTAGAGGCCAGCACTTGAGCAGCGGGGCCCGGCTGAGGAGGAGCGGGCACCATGGAGCAGGCACACACCAAGACCACCAAGGAGGTGCTGGACTACTTCGGCACAGACCCCGAGCGGGGCCTCACAGAGTCCCAGGTCAAAAAACTACAGGACAAGTATGGTCCCAACGGTGAGTTTGTTTCTTCCATTCATTCGTATAACAGTTGATTTTTCTTCAGTAGAGCGACTTGTTGGGCGAATCGGTTCATTGTTACGATAGCTGTTTGCGCGAAATGAAGGCGAGAGCCGGTAGCTACTTCTCCGTCTCTTGTCTTTATTTCATGCAAATAGCTACCATAATAACATGTTTCTTCCTCAATTACTTGATTATTTATTTAAGAATACCTATTGAATACCCCCCCTCCCCCCCCAATAAATGCCTGGAGACATTCACAAGGGGGGGGGGGGGGTTACATTGAAATCAGAAGTAAGCTAGTAATGAACAACACTAAGTGCACATTAATAGTAACGACAAAATACTTCCTAAGAAAATGAGTAATGTAATCATTATTAGTTAACAAGACACAAAGAGCAGATTATAGCACGTTAACCAAAAGAATGTGCAACACTTTACATTATAAAAGATCTTAATAAATAAAAAGAAATCTTGCATCACTATACCAAGAAAATGTATTTAAAGCTTGTCGAATTGTGCTGGGGTCACTTTCAGAGGTGGTATCGTCGAGATCATTTTCCATACAGAATGCTTGAAAACGAATGCGTTCAGTGGGTTGTCAGTAATAATGGGAGAGTCGTGTGCCATTATAATCTGTAATTAAACACTTTCGGTGTACATAATTCAACATTTTCTCCTTTGTATGGGAATTAATTTGATGCTCGTGTTTGCGTTTTGGTTACTCGCATAGCCTGTGACTTGCCGAGGCAATATGTACGTGTTCTGTACCTAAGTGACCCAGAAACATGCTGTGATTAGATTTTTAGGGAAGCTAACAAAATGTTTAGCAGATGACACGTTTCTCTAGGGATACATTTGCCGTGCAATGCTGCCTGTTGGCAGAACTTGTTTATGCCCCATTGTCTTAGAAAATGGCGTATTACTACGTAGCCTTTTCTTCTGTCGTATTTCTTCGTGGTTTTGCATTTTTAAAGTGATTATTGGCGTATACAAAATTATATGCAAGGGGCATACATCACATGTCACAACAATTTATGCTGATCTCGCAGCAGACTTGCTCGGTACATTATACGAGACTACTATAGAAGTTGTGGCTAACAATACATGAAAGTCAGCAGGGACATTTTTTTTTATTTTTTTATTTTGCAGACGTTTTTAGAAACACCTAAATGATACTTTGAGACAAAAGACCATCAATGCTTCATAGTACTTTTTTATTACTGCTTTTACGACCATGTTCTACTGCTCTAGAAACCATTGTGCAGTACTAGTTGCCCAAGAGGAATAATCCCTCTTTGAAATTACATTTGAGTTAGCTGATTAGCCTTTTAATTACATGCCAGAAAACACAAGGCAATGTGTAAAACTAGGATTCTTATTCCAACAGTCACGATTGACCATAGGGCACCGATTGTCTTGGTTCGAGTCGCGTGAAAAGATTGGCTACGCCTAAGACCGCACAGAGTGACGTGTGGCATGCACTTCCCTTAAAACACTTTCTCTTCGCCCGTGGGCAGACTTCGGTGGTGTACAGAGGCTGGCCACGTTGAGAGCTACGTAAGTGCGACAAAAAGCCCGACAGGAGGCGCACGTTACCACCACAACACACGCCTTCTCTGTGCACACCTGCATGTGCACCGTCACGACTTTTTTGGCAGGGGTACGTTGCGGGAGTAGGATGTCACAAAAAAACTTTGTAGCTGGCTGAGGCACGTACACACCCTTAGACACCCACAAACCACCACACTGCTTGTGGTAGGGCATGCGTTTCTGAGATTCAGTGCAGTTTCGTCCACCTTGTGTCCTGTGCTGTCTCAGTAGTGCTTTTATTTATTTATTGTTTGGTCGAGCAAGAAGGAATTGTAACGGTATGTTGGCTGAACTGCATATAGCTATTATTTTAAGCTAAACTTTGCTGAGAAATCTTAGTCTACCTAAGGGTTGGTTACTAGAAGCGTAAGTGCAGCGTTTTGTTTAAGGGAAACGTTGGTGTCTTTGTAACTAATAAACTGACATGGCCATTTTAAAGTGATATCCACAGTCCTGTGATAAGTGGGTGGTTCAGTTTGCATTGTAATTCATCAGTAATGTTTCATAACCAAAAAAAAAGGGAATGGGTCAAAATTTAAACGTGGATGGGTAGCTGCTTCATGCAATGTCTACTGTGACGTGCCAGCTTGCTCTACTGTAATGCAGACACCGTACATATGGTACTGGCACGAGAAAAAGAGAAACTGGCAATACAATTGGGCCATGCGAAAGAGCTATGCCAGCTTTTCAAAACCTCACAATGGCAATTTCTAATGGTGAATTGGGCAAGGGATGATCGCCATGTGATTTGACTGGCTGCTCTGCGAGTTTGCAGTGCAGGACATGTCATAAACACAGGGTGGTCTACATGTATGATGAAGGAACTTGCCGTAAAATCCTTAAAATTTGTTCTCGTGGGAACTAGATGACTTGCAATTGTACAGTTTGGTAAAGATTACACAGAAAATGGGATAGAAAAGTGGATCGGAACCTTTATTGCCATCAGTGGACGTTAAAAAATTGCTTAAATGTTCCTTTAAGGTGTTATAGCGTGTGTGTATAGCGTAACCGATATGCAGATTTATAGGCATAAGAACCGCTTTTCTTGCCATATTTTATGTTTTAGATATTGTTAAGGGTTATTGTTTTTGTATAGTGCAAAAATTAGGGTTGTTCTAACCTCTTTGTGTAAAAAAATGTCATCGTGAAATTCAGTTCACTATTGCGTCTGTCCATGTTTTTATTAGATTAACATGGCGATAGTAAACCTTTGCCGACTTTCATATTCCAACATTTGTCAATCAAAGAGGAGGCTTGCAACATGTAGGTAATTTAGTTCTCACATCGTGTCTCAATCTATGATAGCAAGCTGCTAGGCTGCTTAGGTGCTGGCAGTATGACTGTGCACAGATTAGTGGCTCTTGCAAGTGATGGCAGCAAGGGACAGTCTTTCTTTTTAAGAGGGCTCAACCCTGTTTCTGTTGTGTATACTCTCCAGCTCTCTTTTCCTGTAAGTCAGTTATGCAACTTGTCACGTGGTAATTGTCAGTGCAGTTGAGACGTTACTGCATATTACTACAGACCATCTTGGGAATTGTTTTTGCGCATTATTATGTGTTACAAAAAAGTGCATTTTTATATTATTGACTGTTGTTTAATTCTATGGTTTTCTTTCCACCATTGCAGAACTACCTGCAGAAGAGGGTGAGTTTTTCTTTCCTAATACCATTTAGTATTTGTGCAATTTATTTCTTTTTCTGCATATTCACTCTGCATATTCACTCGAAGCACTAATATTTCATTTACTTGGATACTTTTACACATCTTCATTGAAAGCTCACAAGTTGGTTTGTTATTGATTACTGTTGGCTAATCATCATTTATGGGAAAAGGATAGGCACAGATAATTATGTCTACTTAGACATGTTGAGAATGAACTCCATAAATTTTGATAGTTCATTAGCCTGAACAGAGCTGCGATGGCATTTGAGCCTACAGCGTTCCTGTTGTGAATTTCGCTTGCCAGATGTGGTGTGGGCTAATGCTTTGCCTTTTTTCCCCCTTCTCTTTCATTCAGGAAAGCCCCTGTGGCAACTTATACTCGAACAGTTTGACGACCTTCTAGTGAAGATTTTATTATTAGCTGCTGTTATTTCATTTGTAAGTGGTCAACGCTTTCTCTTTTTCACTTGATTTCCCAGTAGACATACGCCTCTCCGCTGTGCAGTACCACGTAGTTGATACTGCAACCACTGTGCAAGATGCTAAGGTGTTTCATATAAGTGACTGGTTTCGTGTTGTGAAGGCGCAATTGCGGGGCAGAGAGATGGTAAAGAAGGAATGGCAGGCAGGTTTACCAGTCCAGCACAACCGGTTCGCGACTGCACTTGTGGGAATGTGTGCCGAGCAGTCGTAAGTGAGTGCCGGTAAAGCTGGAGGCTAAGCCTCACAGTGGTGCACTCCATCAGATCTGGTGTAGCCGCTTACCTGCTGAAATTTGTAGGCAGTAGTGTGTTTAGGAAAAAAAATTTCACCTAGATACAAAACAGCCTTTGAGATATCGACTTGGGAGGGAAGCAACGTAAAACACGTAAAACAGCATAAGAAGCAAGGTGTCAGCTTTTGCTGCACATCCTGTTGCACAAGTAAAAGACAGGCAAGCTATATATACATCTTCAAGTTTTTTAAACAATTTCATAAAAAAAATTTTCCCCTTAGCTTTGAACAGATTATGCTTATTGGATTAACAGCTTTAATCAAATCAATGATTTGATTGAAACATGTCAACTATATGTCGCTCAGTAATTTTTTTCCGGCTGCTTGTTGATGGTCCACGCGTGTCTATAAATGTACCCTGTGCATGTGCTGTTGATCGCTTGACTTAAATATCTTCTTATGGCCTTACTTGGTGACCTTCATAATAGCGTGAGCAATTTTTTCTAGTTTACAATTGGGGTGTGAATTTTTAAAACTACTGCCAAATCTTGCTATGTCACAAACGTAAAAGGCCTAATTCTGTACTTCGGCTTGTGTAATTATCCGCACACAAAGTGATCAAAAGCACTTTTTTCTTCGTTCCGTGAAGCAAAAAGCAAGCTCTCCTTAGGACTTTGGTGCTTACACCTGAACCCCACAACAAGTTGGAAGGCCAAAAGCAATAGCGGAACCTGAATGAATGCAGGGTCTTGAAGTGTAGGCATTGATTATTGCCCTTGTTTAGCTGTCTTGCAGGTGGGCTCAGGTTTGTGTGTACGATTCTCCCATTGTGTTCCCGCAGGTGTTGGCGCTATTTGAGGAGCATGAAGACTCCATCACAGCCTTTGTTGAACCTTTTGTCATCTTGCTCATTTTGATTGCCAATGCCGTTGTCGGCGTGTGGCAGGTGAGTGGAATGCTCTCATCAAATGTTTGCGTCATTTTAGGGCGATAACGAGAGATGCGCATGCTTGTTGGCGTCGTGAAGATGGATTATGGGATTTTCATTTTTCGCCTGAAAAGCAAGCGCAACCTTACTATGTGCTGCGGCAGTTCTTTGAAGCTTGAATGTAAGCTGCCGTGCTGCAGCACATGTGTGCCATGTGTGCCATTTCATGGTAGCACGCTTATGTGCACTTTGGTTTCTGATGGACAAGTGCATGGAGAGTTGTCCATGATCAGCGGTTATTGAAAGCTGGCATTCTGGAAATCTTATAGTAGCCAAACTTAAAGAAGTTAATTATATATGCTTGTTAACTTCTTTGTAATATTTGTCATAATAGATAATGTAACTGCTCACTGATGTCTAACTTGCAGTTCGAAATAAACTGCCTTCAATATCTGTGTTAATCTCCACAGTTGTGAAGTATTTCGTTGTTGCCATTATCTCCGAAAAGTCGTGTTTTAGTGTCTGGTGCTGCATAATTCATCAGAAGCATCGTGCTACAAATTCAGACAGGTTGTGTCTACACTTCATGTTCTTATGAACCTTGCAACTGCCTAACAGTTCTCTGCGCTTTTCTTCTCTGCAGGAACGTAATGCGGAGAGCGCGATAGAAGCGCTCAAAGAATACGAGCCCGAGATGGGCAAAGTTATACGGGCCAACAAACAGGGTGTCCAAAAAATTCGTGCCAAGGAAATCGTCCCTGGAGATCTTGTGGAGGTGTCCGGTGAGCAGCAGTCAATGCTTCTTTTTTTTTTCTCTCTCTTCTCGGCTTTTCTGTATTAGTTTCGTCAATTTTGAGTGCCAATCTTTTCACATTTCATTGAGTTTGTTTCTCGCACCTATGTATAGATGTTCTATCAACTTTTTAAAGATCTTTTCTAAACACTGGAAAACGCTGACTTTGAAAGTGTCCTTTGTAAACAGTTTATATTGGTTCATTGCTTTGAAGGTCATTGACAATTCTGTTTTGATTGCAAGCATTGTTTAAAACATTTGTGGTGTTGTTTACCAATAGGCTACGATCACCTGCAAGTTAGGTGAGCAGATGTACTAAGAAGGTATCAGGTATATTGGGGCAGTAGAAAGCACATGACCAGGGTGATTGGCGGAACATGGGAGAGGTTTTTGCCCTGCAGTGGGTGTAATCAGGACAATGAGCATGATGATGATTATCAGTTATCAATTGTTGGCGAGGATCTGTGTTTTGGTACATGTTAGAATCGCACAATGACAGAAGGTTCCTGAACCTGGAAGGCCAACTACTTCTCGTCAACATTGTGCATACGTGTGCCAGCAGTGAATATAAAGATACTTATGCAGTCATCAGGATGTACACCTAGGATGACTTCAGAGCTGATGCAACTTTCATGTCTATTCCTGCAAAAACAGTTGGTGACAAGGTCCCTGCCGATATCCGGTTGATGAAGATTCATTCGACAACCCTACGAGTGGACCAGTCCATCCTGACCGGAGAGTCTGTCTCGGTCATCAAACACACAGACGCAATTCCAGACCCCCGTGCTGTCAACCAGGACAAGAAGAACATTCTGTTTTCGGTGAGTGGTTGCCTTTTTGTGCTGTGCATACCTTTTTCGTGCATCTCTTCTTCCTACTGCTCTGAAGACAGAGGGTGTTCACTGCATGTGAAGGTACTGTACTCGCGGATTGTAACAGGACAATGTAGAGTTGAGTAACACATATAATTCATTTCCACCGTTCTTAGTTAGAGCCATATGGAATAATATGTCTCGAACGGGCAAATTGAAGCCATCGTTATCTTGGTAGACCAGATTGGTCGCGACCATAATCTGGTTATTGTGAGCAGTTGCGCATACCAGTCGTACTAAAAAATTTGATGTGTCGTTTTGCCCCCAAGCACGATCTCGAAGCATGCACAAAGAAAGCACAAACGCACGCGAACATAGGACTGCAAACGAACTGGCTTGCGGTGGCAAGAGCCGAGTAAGCGACGTGCTGTGCGCAACTAGCCAGGGTTGATTAGTTCGACGTGGTGACACCAAGCTTCAGTGGAATGGCGCGAGTTCATTGCGAATGTGGTTGAATTCATTCGTGAACGAACAGGTGTCATTTAGCACGCGAAAAGGCCCAACTTGTCAGCGGAGGGGTTGTGCGCACTTCAATAAATTAATACAGGAAAAATAATAAAAAAGACACTTTTCGCGTCTATGTGAATGTTTTTATGGGTAGGTCTATATAATACGAACTACTGATATAGCGACTTTTATCGCGGCACTTTCGTTACGATTTTCACTGTTGCTTGTTAAACTACATTCACTCAACAGTTTATTTTGAGTGCTCCAAGTATAAACGTATGCTGGTTTATGACCGATGTGTGCCGTCACTTTTATTTAGGAAAGGAACACAACAGAAAGGGGTTAGAGATTGGTCGTATGCACTACAGTCTTCTTTTCTCTCTGGTGGTTAAATTTGCTGCTAACGTCATCTCGCAGTATTTCAGCTCTCTTGGAAAGCTTGCAGCTATTTAATGTGCAGAATTAACATCGTAAAACATCACGGTTTTTGACGCCTTGTAGATGATGGCTGTGCCAACATTGTACAAGGCGAGATGCCACGACTCCAGCTAGCTTTCTTTGCCGAAGTACATTGCGCACTTATTTTGCACACATTGGATGTTCTCGTTGAAGCTTTAGCATAGAGTAGCAGTCGTGATGCTATGTAAGCAATTGAATTAGCTTTCACGTACTGTACTGGCGTGTGAAAAAGCTGCATGTATATAGAGTGCCTCGGCTATCTTTAGCCAGAATTTAAAAACATGCCGACACACAAATGTCATGCGATTAATTGCATAATGTTGATCGTTGCCTGGAGTTAGTCTCACTATATTTTGTGTTCTAAAATATTGTTTAATTAGATTGTTTAATTAACTTTAAAATGAAAAAAATGGATAAAAAGTTTGAATAAGAAAGTTGTAGATCGGTTTGCAGAATGTCCAATTAGACAGTTTTGAACTTTATATCAGTTGATTATCAGTGTTTTTCTGCTAACTACAAATACGAATGCTGGCCAAATACAAAAAAATACCACAGTGACAAACCACTGGAGCTCCTACGCGTGCCTTGAGTCTGGTGCTGTCTAACGTTCCGCGCACGAACAATATACACTTCTCTCGCACTGGTTCATCACAGCGATAAGCAGTCACAGCGGTTATCGCTTTTGTGGCCGATAGCAAAACGTGTTCGTCGCAAAGCCACCACCACCTGTTGCGGCCCCGTCGAGACAGCACAGTCAGGCAAATGCTAGGGTCGTTTGTACGTGGAACGTTAGGAAGCACTAGAATCATCGCGTGCACTGGCGCATGAGCGGGTTTGTCACGTGGTATTTTTTGTATTTTACAGGCATTTTACAGGAACTACTAAACAAACAGTGCTACGACAGACTCATATGCATCAAAACGGTTGGGCTGATATGTGAGATTTTTAATGGTCTGAATAATTCAGGTTGCTGCTAATACAAAAAGAAGAAAACATCAGCTTAGTAGCGCAGCATGTGGCGGTGCCCAGGTTTCTTGCAGAAAGTAGTCTATAGGACTTTGCAGAAGCTTGAGTAGTGTCGTAAATGTAAGGGATGAAGCGCACCACAGTGGCTGAACAGTTGAACCTCAAAGGGATACTGAACAGCAAAAGTTTTTTTTTTTGCATTAGTAAAGTACTCTATCGCAGTACCGAAAACTCCACGCTAGCTACGATAAAATGCTTGGTGAGCGAAAAAACATAAAAAAAAAGAAAATGTAGGTGGGGGTGAGGTCACCTTAAATTTCCCGCACAATTCGCCGTGACATCATATATTTTGATGGCGCCTATTAATGCCTACGTAGTTCTTGAAGGGCCAGTAAACAACCCAGAAGTCCAAAAATCGTTAGGAAGTAAAATATGTGCTCTTTTGCTTTCTGAACATGCTGCGGCAAGAATTTTGCAAATTCCTGCTATATCAAGAAAGTTAGAGGTTAAAAATCCATTTCAGCTAGTTTCAAATTTTTGCCCGGCCTCTCCACTCTTCTCCCTCACAAGGATGGTAAGGCGTAGTCTGTCGTCGCAACTGGCTTAGACCAATCGACGAGCTGCCCGCTACGTCAAGTCGCGTATCAGTGAGTTCGCTTCACTGCGCGTGAAAGGAAGATTGCTCAGGCGTAGGAAAGGAGGGGGGAAATTGTTTTTCGAAATTGAGGCTCTGAGCGGCGTGCAGCACTCTGATATTCGAGAAAAGTGATCGCCATTGTCTACTCTACGAATCGCCGAGCTTCTTTGGGGTGTGTAACAAAAACATCAGAGCTTGCTGACTGGCCCTTTAGTCGGTGAAAATGAAGTACATGGCCCTCGGAGGGAGTCCTAGACATAGCAACTTTGAGGAAATTTTATTAAGACAATTGGTGCCAGATTAGGATAACTGTTATTTCAAATTCGTGACAATACACGTGAAGATCTTGGTCTTTTCTCATTTATTAAAAACGTGATGTTAAAATAAACGTCTTTGGAAATCTCATAGTATAATGTATAAATATTAACTGATTCATTATCTTAGGTGTCTCTTAATGGTAGCAAGTGCAGTACTGGCATAACACATCTATATAATGTAACATAGCCGTGACTGATGTTAGTAAGACTGTCAGTAACATCTGGATAAGGTCTTTTCTTTCAGGCTTTCAATTTTATGTTATCTTGCTATCAAGTGAACGGGCATGTAAAGAACACTTGTGGCCGAATAACTTGCAATTAGTGTTTTTCTGTGTTGTAATGAAAATCTTCCCGTTCTCACATTTACAAATTTCCTTTATTGCAATTATCTGCTGAATTCTTTTGTGGGGCCTTTGTTAAACCACTCCTGACTTCTTTCTTTGCAGGGTACCAACTATTGCATCAGGAAAGGCTATTGGCATTGTCGTTGGCACTGGCCTTGAAACTGCCATTGGTACGTGTTATCTCTTAGTGTTCTACAGATTTCTAGGACAGTGCTTGTAAAACAGTATTGGTGTGTGAAAAAGTATAGTTACGATGTCGGCATGCTTTTGAGAGGTAGTTTTGTGGTATAATCAAGGTGTTCTCTCCCCCATTTAGTGGATGGGTACACTGAAAACACATTTAACCCGTTTCAGCATTTGTTTTTTCAGTTTGAGAATCGAGATGACACAACACAGGCAACTTGTAGCATAACTGTTTGTAGTGTGGGATGAGATATAATCTTTTCTTCTCCACCCGCCACGTTCGTCTAGTGGCTAGGGCACTCGGATGCTGACCCGCAGGTCGTGGGATCGAATCTCGGCTGCAGCGGCAATGTTTCAATGAAGGCAAAAATGCTTGAAGCCCGTGTGCTTAGATTTAAATGCATGTTAAAAAACACCTGATGGTCAAAATTTACGGAGCCCTCCACTACAGCATCTCTCATAATCATATGGTGGTTTTAAGACGTTAAACCCCAATAATAATAATAATAATAATAATAATACAATGGAACCCCGCTACAACGAACACCGCTTCAATGAAATTCCCGCTACAACGAAAAATTCAAGGTTCCCCGTCAGCAGTCCATAGGAGTCTATGCATAAGTATTGTCGCCACAATGAACGCTTTTTTTTTTTTTTTTTGGATGTCCCGCTTCAATGAAATTTCGTGATGCGATTCCAGGCTCAGATATTTATTGCTATACAGTAATCCCAATCTTTAACATTTTGATGCCTTTTCAGAATCTGAAAATACGTCGACGAAGTCTAAAACACGCGTTGGCACCACCAGAAACCTCCACTGTTCAGCAAGCATGGGCGCCGCCATTGCTCGATAGCGATGGCAATGAGACTGCCATGCTTTTGTCACTGGCAAAAGCAGAGGTCTCATTTCTATCACTATGGAGCAATGGTGGGGCCGGTGCTCGCTGAACAGTGCTGGTTTCTGATGGTGCCAACGCGTGTTTTAGACTTCGTCGGCGTATTTTCAGGTTCTGAAAATGCATCAATATGTTTAAGATTGGGTTTACTGTATAGTCGCAGACGACCTGAAGCTGAAGCTCAATTGGTTAGTTCATGGTTTCCTTCGCGCAGCTTCTGGGTGAATCTGCGGAACGATGCATTTGCAGATTCCAATGCTTATCATTTTGTTGGTAACTAACTAATTGATTAGTGTGGTAACTAATCAGAGCGGCTGTTCGTCCGCATTATCAACAAAATCAGCTAGCTGCGAGTGATGGACGATAAGAATGGCATAAAATAAGGCAAAAGTCACCGCTCCACGATACCCTGCTGCCATCTCGGTGTTTTGACCGTGGACAGCTGCTGGTGTTAATGTGTTAATGCAACTGTTTGGTTCGTTCACAAAAGCGGTTGTAGTCATTGTTTCAGCATGCTTTTCACCATGACCTCGCTATGCATGGGTGAGAATTGCGCCGCGACGCTGTTGTGATAGAATAAAAAGCAGCGGACAGTTTTTGAATTTTGAGAATAAACGTTCCTTTGTTTTGCTAGTTCATATCGGCTATGTTTTTTCGATTTTACCACAACGAAATTTTCGCTTCAACGAAATTTTTTTTGCGCCCCTTCAGTTTCGTTGTAGCGAGGTTAGACTGTAATAAAAATCTTTCCTTTTCCGGCTGCTAATTGTCTGATAGTATATTTCACCAGTGTACTCTTATGCTAATACTCATGGTACTCGCAGAGATGTTAGCACTATCGCTGAACATTTCCTACTCCACTCTCAGGTAAAATCCGGACAGAAATGACTGAGACGGAAGAAGTGAAGACCCCACTGCAGCAGAAGTTGGACGAATTTGGAGAGCAGCTTTCCAAGGTTTGTGTGCTTTTTTTGTATACATGTACTATCCAGGCGTTGCCTGTGCGAGCTTGTGCACCATTTTTCACTATGTTTGCCCCCATTTTCAGTTCGTTTGGATAAGAGGATTTCAATATTGCACAGGACCTGCATTTTTACACTCAACAGATTTGTTCAAAGCTCATGATTAAAGATTTTACAGTGCATCAGCTAGACTGTTGCAGGCTACTAAGCAAATGTAGAATCTGTCAGCTTTGCTAACACCAGTGTGCTGTGCATTCTCAGGAACATTCAATTTTTAACTTTGCTCTCAGCACTGCACTTTCATTGTGCTGACCTCTTTGTTCTTGTACGTCTCTCCACAGGTGATCTCTGTGATTTGCGTGGCGGTGTGGGCCATCAACATCGGACACTTCAACGACCCTGCTCATGGTGGCTCGTGGATCAAGGGGGCTGTGTACTACTTCAAGATTGCCGTTGCGCTAGCCGTGGCCGCCATCCCCGAGGGCTTACCCGCCGTCATCACCACTTGCCTGGCCCTGGGCACGCGGCGCATGGCCAAGAAGAATGCCATCGTGCGCTCCCTGCCCTCAGTCGAGACCCTCGGCTGCACATCGGTCATCTGCTCTGACAAGACGGGCACCCTCACCACCAACCAGATGTCGGTGAGTGCAGCTGCGATGTTGCAGCAGCCAACCTTACAGCGACCGAGTTTTTGTGGTGCCAATTTGTGTGTTTTATCAAAGAGGATCAAGGGGAGACGCTACTCGAAAACACTTTTTCTTTAGTTTTCAAGTTAGGGTTTCCAAAATTTAGCCACAGAGATATTTTTTCTTGTAGATTTCAAAACTGTTATCAGATTTTGTGTAGCCTCATTACTTTTAAAGTTATTATACATGTATAGCAAAACGAAGGGATTTTTTTTCTCGCTTTTTCGACATCAAAACTTTTGTGTAGATGTTTGTGTAATAGCTTATTATGCTTGTCATGAACTACTGTGTGCATTTAAGAGGTTAAAATTACGAGAAAAAAAAGCTGTTGCTACAAAAAATGAACAGATCTGCCAAATTTCAGGGTTCCTTGTATCCTTCAGGGTTCCTTGTTTTTTCAGGGTTCCTTGTATCATTTCTTGGTATGTTTTTATTGATAATGGCTATGCATCATAAATCAGAATAGATAACGGCACTCTACACACCTTGAAGAATGTGTGTGCCAAGTTTCATCGCAATAGGACAGTTTTAAGGGGATGAAACTATGTGAGTGAAATGTGACCGTGGCCAAAAATTTCAAAATGAGAAAAACACGTATGAAAGTTTGAAACATGTTTACTAATTAAGGCGCACTTGCAAACACTCAAAAGTGTGTCTAATGCACAGGCAGTACGTCCAGGAGCTGGCCACGGTGACTAGAATTCACCCGCACTGCACGTAACTCCTTCGCGGTCCTTCCGAGCGGAGTCCTGTAGGCGAGCTCTCTTGGCCGATGTGCGGCGGTGAGCCCTCGCCTCAGCAGTCTGTTGGGCATTCATCTTCTGAATGTGCCTCTTGTCGCTGTAGTCCCCCAGGGTGGTCAAGCTTGCTGGTGGTAGAACACCAAGCTCCTCCAGGACCAAGCTTGCATGGCCCCGGTTATACCAGAGCACAGCAATGGCTGTGGCAGTCTCCACAGCACTTCGGGAAGCAAACTTTGTTTTTGGGCACAGCAGCCACACCTTGCTGTTGAGAGACTCAGCAGCGTTCTGAGTTTTCCCTCGAAGGCATCGGGCCAGCAGCTTCTCGTCAGAAAGGCGCTTGTATATGGGCAGGAGTGCCTGGCCCTGTGCCTTTGTCAGAAGTGGTGTATGCTCTGGTGCAGGCTCGCCCATTGCTTCAGCACGCTTGTGCTTGCACCACGATTCTTGGCCTGGTGGGCAGAAGTTGTGGCTGCCAGCACCATCAGTGGAGCAAGAGTGAAAGTAGGACGCCCATATGGCAGTGTACATGTCCCGTAGGTTGCCTCTATTGCCCGTGATGGCGATCTGATATGTCTGCAGCTTTTCAATGGTGGCAGGCTTGAGCTTCTCACCTCTGGGCAGTGGTGTCGGCAATTTGCGTATGCCAGTGCCTAGGCGCTTCGCAACATGATTAGTGCAGTCCTCCTTGCAGATGGCACCTGCACCGTACACCTTGGCATCACAAACTCCGTTATATGCTTTGCTGTTGCCATCACTAAGAAATGTTGCGAAGCGAAGTGGAGTCTCATACAGCAAAGTGCGCTCCCATATCCGTAGTGCTGCTTCAGCTTTCATGCCATGAGCGGAGCTGTCGGTGTTCTTCTCACAGACAGGTCTGTGGTAGGCCTGCCAGATTTCCTCTTCAGAGCCCATGTCGTTGTGTAGACTGCAAGCGTGGCAGTAATTCGACAGCACTTCGAAATCTAAGCACAGGCCGGTGTCCAAGGAGATAGCCGCGCCGACTCCGTTGTGGCTTTTATGGCCCCGTTTCTGCCAAGTTCCATCATACATTATGGCCACGTCACTACTATCAACCACCTGCTTTGTTACGGCTTTTGCCTGGTTCAAATTTTCGGTCACGGCCCTCATAGCAACATCGTGAACCTTCTTGCTGATTGCCTGGAAGGTTTTGTGGTGCATGGGCTTCGCTAGTCCAACAATCGCACAAAACCGCGAAAGCTGGTCATGTCCGATGCCTATGGCACGCAAGGCTACAACAGCTTTCACATTAGCCGCGAAGCTATCGCGCGAGCTGCCGTTGCCGTAGTGCCCCACCTCCGCGCAGTCGTCAGATGCTGCGGCGGCTTCGCCGGAGGCAACACGCCTCGACGTATGTGTCGAAGAGAGAACACCAGACGCGCACTCACTGTTCTCACACCGCAACTCGAGACAGGACGACAGTCCTTTGCGCCATTCTGCCACCTCGCGAACAACAAGTTTGCGTTCACGGCAAGACGGGCACTCCGCTCCGCCCACAAGTGCCGTCATCGCATCGATGTCGCACAGCACTGCTGATGATACGCCATCATGCGCATGCCTTTGGTTCTTCTAAAAAAACTCCAGTTTTTTTTGTTACGCGCTGACGAAGTTTGCGGCAGCGTCGAGGCCGCCGGCGAAGTCACTGTCGCGATAGTTGCCGACGCTGGGGTTAGGCCTAGACCTCTCCGGGCTGTTCACCTTTGCCGCAGTCTGACGACGCACTTTACGACGTTTTCCCACATACTTGTTTATCGTCCGGTACTTTTTCACCTTGTACACCTGCTTTCTGGCAGGACTCATCGCGTAAATAATTGAATAAATCCTTGCGAAGTTCAGCTTGCGATGCAGAGCAGGGCCGAAGGGACAAGCGGGCACTGCGCTAGCCAATGGCGCGCTCGCTACGGCACCACGTGACGCGCCGCGCGATTTGAACGGCACGCAGGGGCGTTCAAAAAAGGATTTTTTATAGTATTTTTTTCTTTTCGGACGAGACTTTTCGAGCCTGCGTTCGCGAGAGCATGGAGAACTCTAACCACCTCAGTGATTACAAATGGCGCACGGTGCCGCTGCCTCGAGATACCGGGGCCGGCAAAACGTCGATTTCGGCAGATTTCAGCAATTTTCTAGGTCTCCGGGGCTTACTTGAGCGCATTTTTCAGTAACTTCTGACACGAATTACCGATTGAAATTTATTTCTGGTAAACATGAATGTTTAAAGAATCTAATACGACTGAAAACAAAAAAGTGAAAATTTCCGGAAAAAACGCGATTTTTCGACCCGCGTCTCCCCTTAACCGAGAATGCGAATGACTGGATCCGCCCACGATAGGCGTTAATCACACTCTCTTGCAGTAGATGCTGTTCTTGTTCTTTTGTGTTATGTTTTGCACTGGATGCACAAAATTGTGCTGTCAATCAATCTCAGCACTACACCCTGTAACCCAGTAGCTTTGCTGTTGCTTTTTGATGTACCTCATTTCCCAAAGTCTGTTGGATTATTCTGATGTAGGGTATCCTTTATTGGTAAACTATCTAGGTGCATCCTCGGGTACAGTGCAAGTTTTTCAATTTTTTTATCTTGGCCTTGCTTATACAGTAAAAGCTCGTTAATTCGAATTTCACAATTTCAGCAATTTGAAAGTGAAAGTGAAATAATGAAAGTGAGCAAACATGGGTGGATTTCGGGGGTGGGGGCACGAAAAATATTTATTGGCCAAAAAAGTCGGTGATGACCATCTGCTTCTTTTCTCTGAATGCCACAGCTGCGGCTCCCTGTTCCAGCGCGCGGACGCGGCGCAGGGAATCCTCTTCACCCTCTTCAAAGCTGAAGAAGAGACGCACCACATTAAGTGCCTCCATCACCGCAGAAGCTGACGGGCGCACAGGCGCTTCGTCATTTTCGTCTTCCTCACCTTCTGGCTCTTCAGCATCAGGCTGCACACCGGCTACTTGAGCGATAATGTCCTCATCAGTCAGGGCACCACACACCGATGCACCGGTGTCAACTTCAACATAATCGGCAAAACTACGCCCCGAAGAGTGTCACGCAGCGCCGCTGGCATGAGCTCCTCAGCCCCATCCACGTCGACGTCACAACTATCCTGCACACTTCCAGCTCCAAATCCACTGTGGCTGAAAGAGTTTGCGATTGTGGTCGCGGTCACTTGTTCCCATGCACGCACCAACATGAACATGGCAGTGAGCAGCGTAGTGCCGAAGTCCTTCCTGTCGCCCGCGCACAAAATCATTCTCTCCAGCACGTGACGCCTATAAAAGCACTTAATGTTCCTTATCACACCCTGGTCCATTGGCTGCAGGGCCGCAGTCGTATTTGCCGGAAGGAACACCAACTTAGTTGCTCTCAGCTCAACGTCGACTTTGTGCGCCGAACAGTTGACGACAAGAACGCGTCTGCCACCCAGTTCCATTCGCCTGTCGAATTTCAGTAGCCACTTCCTGAATAGGTCACCTGTCATCCAGGCTTTCTTGTTTGCGGCGTACTCTGTCGGCAGTGAGCGAATGTTTTTGAAGCACCGTGGCTCGAGTGCTTTGCCAATCACAAAAAGGGGGACCTTTTCCGTACCGGTCATATTTGCGGCGACCAGAACAGTGACACTCTCTTTGCTGCGCTTGCCGCCGGCACAGCTGTCTCCCTCGTAGGTGATCGCCTTGTCTGGCTGCAACTTGAAAAATAATGCTGTCGCGTCAGCGTTAAACACATCCTGTGGTGAGTAGCTCTCCAAGTGCTGCTGCAGGGTGTCGCTTCTCCAAGTAGCGCATGTTTCGGCGTCCACTTCCTTTGCATCGCCGGATAACGTGCGGAATACGAGATTGTGCCGCTCCCTGAAACGATGAAACCATCCCTCGGAGGCGACAAAGTCTTCAATGTCCAAGCGCAGGGCGAAATCGGCTGCCTTGGCCACGATGATAGGGTCGCTCAATGCGATACTCTGGGCTCTCATTTCTTTAAACCAGATAATCAAAGCTGACTCCAGTTCCGGGAACTTCGCTGTCCTTAGCCTATTTCGACTGGCGCCAAAATCCTCGGCTTCATAGGCGTTTTCAATGGCCGTCTTGTTGCGTATGTAGGTTGACAACGTGCTCGGAGGTATGCCATGCTTCCTCGCAATTTCGTATTTGCTCGAGTTTCCTTGGTCAACCTTTTGCAAAATCTCCACCTTCTCCTTGACAGTCTTCGCGCAGTAGTTTCCCCGCGGCAGCTTGCAACTTCGATGCGGAATAAGACGGCTTGACGGTGTGAACGAACAACGTGCTCGAGGAACAAAGTGACGCTGCTGGGAGCGGCCTAGGACTGCTAGGACTACTCCGCCGACTCTTCAGCGTCCCGTGGGTCCCGCGTACAAGTGGCGCCAGGCGCTGAGATAGCGGGACAGCTACGAAAAAAAAAAAAATTGCTCCCTAGATTTTGGAGGCCATACTTTGCTCGCCCTTCGCTCGGAGGCCACTTGAAGCTAAAAAAAAAACTGGTCGTGCCACCTATAGTTCGACCGTAAAAGCTTCCACTAGTGTTTGATGATGATGACGCTCGGCGACGCGCGCTTCGAATTATCCGTAGAGGCAGCAATTTCTGTTCGAATTAACGAATCGTTTTACACATGGTCTCCTATGCACTGCGGACTGGACTGCGGCGACCATTTCGAATTATCCAAAATTTCGAATTAATGAGGTGCGAATTCACGAGCTTTCACTGTATCATAACATTACTTCATAACATCTTGTGGGCCTTACTTTCATTAGGTCTGCTTTATGACACGACTGTATGCCTGTACGTACGTGCGCAGTGTCCTGCATTAATACAGCCGTGTACTTCCCGATTTGTTTTTGAAAAGTTTACTTTGATAATGCTGCACCAGAATGTTTGGGATGTTAGTGGCAGTAATTTCAGAAAAGTGCTTTTTACCTCCCATGCAAATGATACGAGAAAGAGGAAGATCTTGTTTAGGATGGTAGGGATGGTGATTTACCGGGTGCAAGACTTTAAATAAAGGGACAGTAAAGTCAGATATTAAGTCGGTGTTGATTGTTAAAACTGTGGTCCAGAAACCTCGTAGTCCTACTCTTGTGCCAAGGAAGTGCTGATTCTGAAATAAAATCACGTTTTAGTGCTCTGCATTGCGTTAGTGCAATTCAAATTGCCCACCTGAAAGCAGTCTTGACGTCACTGTTGCCGTGCCCAACGTTGCCCGCCTTTACTGCACAGCCGTTGACACCGGTAGCAGCAGAGCAAAAGCAGCAGGAGCCTCAGTAGCGCAACAGCCGTTGAACGATTTTCTGCAATCTTGGATGCCGTGGTTCTGCTTGCTAGGTTCAACTGGGCCCCACTAGATGACACCACTATCAGCCTAAAAAGCAACATTTGAGCCACTCGCGCCGTGCCCCATAATAATGCCAGGTGTTTTTTTTTTTTCCTTTAAATCTAACAGAAACGGACAAGGAGCAATTTATTACGTCTCTTGATAAACGGAAGGTTACTTTTTATTGCAGCTAGTTCGATTACCAGGGATTAATTTTAGTTACTATCTCACGTCATCGGTATCATTTCACAAATTTCCCACTCGTGGAGCACGTTGTGTGATCATTTAGCTTAATTCCTTGGCAATTAAGGTACGGCTTTTGACGATATTGCCATTTTAGACCTTGTCATACATTGAGCTTTTACTTTACCATAAATTGTCATTTGCCTTTGATGTCCCAACAAGATTCCTCGCAAAATCTGACAAATACCTCTAGTTCGCATGAAAATAATCTCGTTTGCATTGACTCATACGATCCCCACAGGCTATTTGGCAGACATTCTCTTGTGTCTCCACAGTATATAAACTATTACATTCTCTCTATTGACGTTCAGGTAAGCCGCTTCTTCATCCTCGACAAGGCTGACCCTGGCGACATCAGCTTCCACGAGTTTGAGGTAACTGGCTCGACGTACGAGCCCATTGGTGAGGTCTTCAAGAATGGCGCCAAGGCCAACTGCGCCAACTACGAGGCCCTACACGAGCTGACCACCATTTGCTGCATGTGCAATGACTCCAGCATTGACTTCAATGAGGTGAGCACTTGCCTGTTTGTACCTCACTTTTTCCTTAATTGACTGTAAAAACGACCTCGAGCAATACGATTCTAGTAGGCTTGTGCGAATAGTGAATTTTAGGTTCGAAGCAAATAGTGATTTTGGTCAAATAATTTCGAATCTAATTGGAATATTGTGTGTGTGTGTGTGTGTCTGTGTGTGTGTGTGTGTGTGTGTGTGTGTGTGTGTGTGTGTGTGTGTGTGTGTGTGTGTGTGTGTGTGTGTGTGGTGTGTGTGTGTGTGTGTGTGTGTGTGTGTGTGTGTGTGTGTGTGTGTGTGTGTGTGTGTGTGTGCGTGTGCGGGCGGGCGGGCGGGCGTGTGTGTGTGTGTGTGCGTGTGTGTGGAGAGAGGGAGAGATTAGAGTTTTGGGGAGGGAAAAGAGGGTCCGCTGTTATGTTGCACTGAAATGCTCGCAGGCTCGTTAGAAGCACATGGGACATTGAAACTGCAGAACGGAAAACCTGCTCAAAATTTTTTTGATTGATATAAGGCCTCTATGTAAATACCAATTTTTTTCTCGTTTAAAGGAAGTTGAAAAAACTATGAGAAGTAGCAGGATTTGACTTTTGGTGGATGTAAGTGATAACCTGTCAAATACATATATTAAAATTTATTATACTTAAAGCATATAAGCTGGCGTAACAAGCTTTAAAGAATGATGAATTGATTTGAGGGTAATATGTTCTTTAAAGGGGCCTAGCAATACCTTTTTAAACAGCTATAGAATGGATTCACTATAGAAGCTTATTGCCTCACGAATTAACCGCCGTAAGAAATATTAGAATCCATACAGTACGAGCGGAATTGCAAAGATTTGTCGCTCTGCAAGTGCATTCTCTCATGTCTCGACGAAAGAGCTGGAAGATAAGCAGGGATGGACGGCATGGGTAAAGAAAATGCGTCACACGGCCTCGGGACAGCTCTCTTTCTCACTTCTTTTTTCTTCAAGTATGCCGCTTTTTAGTGCGATCGCACGTATGCATGGACAAGTGGCAGCCTCTCGTGGCAGCCCCAGTAATGACCGAGCGCGCCGTGCTCCAATGAGCCTATGGCTGATACAATGGCTGCGACGAGGGATTTTTGAGCTTGTGGCATCATTTTCGGAGAGGAGAGTAGTTTTCAGCCAACTTTGAAAATTCATTGTGAATTGGAGGCCGTGTGCTGCACTACATATTTGGATCGCATGTTCTCGGTGGCCTAGACCACCTATCGGCAGCATTTTCTGACCATTCTCCAAAGTGTTGCAGGGGCTCTTTAAATTTAACATGAGGCTTCGCGGCAGAACAGATTTTTCTAAAGACGATAGTCTTTCTTGGGGACCTTCAACGCAAAAATTTTGGTCCTGTCTGTCTGTCTGTACATTTGTCTGTCTGCTTCACTCTTACTGGCATCGGGTACTTGAAACGGCCGACCCCATCCGCAGCGACCACCAATGTTGCTCAAGGTTGAGCGTTCATGCTTTTGCAATTGTCAATTAAAAAGCAATTATTGCGCATGTCTGGGGCACCATAAGAACATGGATATATTCTGCATATGCATCTCTTACTAGAAAACGCATACATAAGTAATTTTAAGGACCGTAGCGCTTACCATGCAATGCTTGCACGGAACGGGGAGTGTTTCCAACGCTTTGTTAAGACAAGATGGTGGTGGCACCTACCCTTCGCCTCGCTTTGGACAGCTTATCACCTCTGAGACGGGCGCGCCCGGCCATGCGCTTCGTTTTCCAAAAGGAACTGCCAGATGGCGCTCATGTCCGACGTGTGACGTGACTTGATGCGCTCGTTCACCTTCGCTACACGCTCGAGGCACTCTAATGCAGCGCCTCTGGAATACCATTCACTGATTTTCTTGCGCAGAACATCAAATAAATGTTTTGTTCACTCTCTCCACATGCAAGGCTATCGTCTTTCGACGACTATTGCAGATTACATGCAGATACGGGGCCAATTTTTTCGATAGGTGCTTTCACAGCTTAGAACCCCTACACTGCAGTGAAATCACCTTTATATATATGCGCAATAATATATTGTACACCTATTGCATTCACTGCGAATACTTCAAAACTTTCAATAATTTAGATTCGAATTGAAGTGAATTCGAATACTCTACTATTCCAAATATTCAAAGCATTCAAATATTTGCACAAGCCTAGATTTGAGAGAATATCTAAATTAGCTCTTCCAGAATTACACATTTAATGAAAGCAAAAACTGTGCTTACTTTCATGATTGCACTAGCGTAATTATTACATTCTTGAATTTTGGCATCAGAACTTGATCTTTTTTCTTCTTCTCATGTCATGATTGCTCTTCGAAGTTGCTGTGGAGCCGTACCGTCTAAGGATGGCATCCATGACGGCATACATTCATTGTTGTGCAAGGCAGCCACTGCACTAAACAGTGTTGTGGTAGTATGCGCGGCACTGTCCCGTGTAGTTTTATGGTGACCTTAGATGGACCCTGATATCTTCTTGAAGCAGGGTATACTTTGCAAGAACTGGTAGCCATGTGGTGAGGTACAGAAACATGCACCATCTACTCTCACCATTGGCATTTCCACACTTAATGCATGGCTCAACTAGACTAGACGTTGCCATCGTTAAATTTTCTACCCAGTATTGAATTACATGGTGCATTTGACTTCTTCATTCCTATGCAATCGCCAGCTCATATGAACCTTGTCATCCGCTTTTGGCCTCAGCCTATTCGAATAAAAGTTACACCTCACTCTTTTTACGTGATTTAACTTTCGAACTTTCCGAAAATTTGTTTCTGTTTATTTAGTATTAAGCATTGTTTGTGGAGCATTTCATGTTTCTACATGTATGCACTACTACTTGGTGCCCACTGTACTTCTTATCAACAGTGAATTCTTTACAAAAACAATCTATAGACTGCTTCAATAAATTTCAGAAGTGTGTTAGGGCATCTATGAACCATGTGAAAGTGTGCTTGTGTCTGCCTCTTTGCAGTACAAGCAAGCTTTTGAAAAAGTGGGCGAGGCCACCGAGACTGCGCTGATTGTGCTGGCAGAGAAGATGAACCCCTTTGGATTCGACAAGAGTGGCAAGTCCAGGCGTGACGCGGCGTTGACTGTCAACCACGGTGTGCAGGCAATGTGGAAAAAGGAGTTTACTCTCGAATTCTCCCGGGATCGCAAGTCTATGAGCTCCTACTGTGCTCCAACGAGGGCTGCTGCCAACACCAAGCTTGGAACTGGACCCAAGATGTTTGTGAAGGTGGGTCCATAGAACGGCCATTTTTTCGGTCTGACAGGGATGTGCCCTACCTACAGGCTAATGAAGTCTAGCTAATGTTCCAGCACGTACACAGTCTTACCGTGCACAAATAACGTCCCCTTCTCGTAGCCCGAGTCGTCTCAGCTACAGGGGTTCAAGTGAATAAGGCAACAGGTCAACAAAACAACACTTTATTGCTACGTTAGCAATAACAGGTAAATGTCGCTTAGAGGGATTGTCCACTCTAAGAAGATAACAAAGCGTATACGCTTACACCTTTCGCGTCGATCGCCATGGCTCACAGGAGAAAACCGGAAGCTATTGTGCCAGTCCGGTGGCTGGTGCCTTGCTGGCACTAGCCACCGGGCTCCAACCTCCCGGTTTCCCTCTCCCCAATGAGCCAACCTCCCGGTTTCCCTCTCCCCAACGAGCTGGTGGGCATGCGTTGTCGCGGGGTGACCGGTCCCTTCAAAAGAGACTTCATTGTCTTGTTTCTTGAAGTGATAGACATGTCCTCGCAACTAGGCTGCCGAGCTACGGAAAGGAACCATGGGCGCACGTGCTTCCCCACAAGTCCTTTAGCTCAGACTTGTGTAGGCGTGCTCTGGCAACAAGCACATAGCCCTTTGGTAAAAGCAATAAATTTGGCATGACTTCATTATAACTGCCGGGGTACACAGGGGGTACAATGCACATGAGACAGATATCCAAATGGGCCTTTTGTTTTGCACATCTGCATCTAAAACAATTTACTTCCATTTCTTGCTGAACTGTTCGATTTACTGTAGACTCCCTTTAAGGGGAGACGCTCCTCGAAAAAGTTTTTTTTTTATTTCTAGTAATAGAGACTTCAAAAGTTTGTTATTAGTATAGTTTTTCATGCAGATTTCAAATATGCAATCATTTTTTGTGTAGCTGCTATAATTATTGAGTTATGCTATAAACAATAGCAAAAAGTTACATTTTTTGCGGGCACTCTTTTATGTACTAAACTTTCAGTAAAAGCACTGTGTCTGATCTTATTTGACTCTTGGTAGATTGAAAAGTGCAAATATCTATATAGATATGTCACAGAAATATTGGAACCAAGAAAAAAAAATTGTATTGAATGACTTATTATTTTCAATCTCCCTTGAAACAATAAGCTAATATTTTCACAACTAATGCTGGTAGGCATTGCAATTTAGAGTAGATATTTGCATTCTGCATGTGTTGAAGAATATGTGTGCCAAGTTTCGTTACTATACAATGAATATAAGTTTCTAAAGGCTGCCCGGAAAACGTGAAACTGCCAGAAAAAATGAAAATGAGAAAAACAAGTTTGAAAGTTCGCAAAGTTGGCATTTATTAGGAAATCATTCTTTTTGCATCAAATTGGGGCACAATGAAAAGTACCTTGCCTTGAATGCACTGCAAGTGTCTAGAAGTCCCCTGCACCATAGCTTGGTCCTTCACGGCTCTTGCGGTCAGTGTCCTCAACACGAGCTCTCTTCGCTGTGTTGCGACGGTGTGCCCTCGCTTCTGCAGTTTGCTTCAGGTTCATCTTCCTGATGCGCATGACGTCACAGTGGTCACCATGTGTGGCCAGATCTTGTGAGGGGAGAATTCCAATGCCTTCGAGCACTTCTTCAAAGCCCCTGTGGCCTTTGTTGTACCAGAGTACAGCAAGAGCGGTGGCTGTCTCCACAGTTGTTCTGGAGGCGAACTTTGTTTTGGACATAGCAGCCATATCTTGCTGTTCAGCGATTCGGCTGCATTCTGTGTCTTGCCATGAAGGCACCAAATAAGGAGTTTCTCCTCTGTAAGGCGCTTGTAGATAGGCATAATTGCCAATCCTTGAGCCTTCGTCAACAGTGGGGTGTGGCGTGGTGCAGGCTCCCCCAGTGCTTCCGCACGCTTGTGCTTGCACCACGAATTTGGTCCCGCGGGGCAAAAGTTGTGGCTACTGGCACCATCACTGGAGCAGCAATGAAAATACGATGCCCATATGGCAGTGTACATATTTCGGACACTGTCCTTGTTGCTCGTGATGGCGATCTTGTAATATGTTTGTAGTTTTATTATTTTCGCATCTTTCAGTTTTTCGCCTCGTGGCAGTGGCGTTGCCAATTTCCGTAGGGCAGTTCCCAAGCGCTTTGCAACGTGGTTCGTGCACTCTTCTTTGTCAATGGGGGTGTCACAGTATACATTTGCCTCGCAGACTGCAGTGTAGGCCTTGCTGTCACCATCACTTAGGAAGCTGGTGAATCGCAGTGGAGTTTCATAAGACAAGGTCCTCTGCCATATATTGACAGCTGCCGCAGGTTCCATTGCATGGATGAGCAGTCAGTGTTTTTTTGGCAAACTGGAAGATGAAAAGCTCGCCATATCTCTTCATCCTCCCCAAGGTCCCTGTGTATACTGCAAGCATGGCAGTAGTTCGAAAGAACTTCAAAATCGAGGCAGAGCCCCGTGTCCAGGGACACGACTGTGCCCACTCCATTGTGGCTTTTATGACCTCTTTTCTGCCAGGTGCCATCAAACATGACTGGCACATCTCTGCCGCCGACTGCGTCCTTCGTGATTTTCGTGCCTGGTGCAAGTTTTTGCTCACTGCCGTCATCGCCGCACTATGGAGCTTCTTGCAAATGCCGTTGAATGTCTTGTGATGCATCGGGCTCGGAAGACCGAGAATCGCACAAAATCGTGAAAGTTGGTCGTGGCCTGCGCCTATAGCGCGTGCTGCCAGAACTGCCTTCACGTTTACAGCAAAGCTGTCACGCGAGCTGCCGCTGTCAAAACGAGCGCTCGTTCCTTGGTCCCCGGCCGAAGCAGTACGTCTCGACGTGTGCGTGAATGAAAGTGCAGATTCAGGGCAATCAGAATTTTGACAGCACAGTTCGAGGAATGCCGAAAGTCCTTTGCGCTTTCCAGCTGCCTCTCGCACGCCGAGCTTCCGTTCGCGGCAGGTTGGGCATTGCGCACCCGCCACAAGTGCCGTCAGCGCATCGATTTCGCAAAGCAGCATGTTCGCAGTTAGCAGCATCTACCGGTCTACGTTCACTCTCGAAGAATCCAATCTTCCTTTGGGATGCACTGACGAATTCCACGGCAGCGGCTATTTCACAACCACTGTCGCAGGGTTCGGTGACGGTGTTAGGCCTATCCGAAGTCGGAGCGTCGGGGCGTTGGTCGGGGGCGACATCGTCGTTCGCTGTCGCTTTGCGAAGCGTCCGACGCCGTTTCCCTCGATACTTGTGGCGAGTTCTGAACTTTCGATTATCTGAACTGCACTTCTTCGGGCTTGCCATGACGCAAAAATGCAGAGAAACGCAGAAAAACTCGATCGCGACGTCCGAGGCTTCGCTCTTTTGCCGGAGAGATAGGAGGGGGAGGAGCGTGGAGCGCACCGCCGTCCAATGGCAGCCTCGCGCTGTGTGCCGCGATATTCAAAACGCGTGACGTACGCGTTGTTTTTCTCGTTTTTTGTTTTCTGCGTGAAGGCAGGAGACTGGCTACTAGTGGATTATGAAGGATACGGCCTTCGCAGCATGCGTGCACGATTGCAAATGGCGGCCAACGCGTCGTTTTCGCGACAGGACGACGCGAACTTCGCCGTTTTTCGCGACTTTCGCGCATTTCTTGCGTCACCGCTGCCCACTTGGAAGCATTTTTTGATAATTTCTCGTGCGAATTTCAGCTTGATATTTTCAGAAGTAATAGATTATAGTCCAAGGATGCCAATACAGCCGGAAAAAAAAAAGCGAAAATTTTCCGGAAAACCGCGACTTTTCGACCCGCGTCTCCCCTTAAGACGAACTCCAAGAGACCACGATCATTTGTCCGTCTTATCCGGAGTTCATCCTATCAGAAGTGCCCCGAAAAATGAAATGTACACCCAAGTATGTTGCCAAGTACACCCAAATATGTTGCTTGAAAACACTGAATGAATTATACTTACAATGGGAAGGAAACGAACAAGGAAAAGCATTTGGCTCAGCTCGATAAGAACTTTGCTTTCAAGTAGAGTACTCAGATTAATCTAAGGAGTACGCGATTTTACGAGTTCATAATAAACATGCTTATGAATAAATTGCTACCACACTTCAACAATTAACCTGTAGCGCAGCCATGTATTGACGATTAGAAAAAGATAAAAAGGGAAAAACAAGCACAGTTTTGCTTCAATGAATGGAAAATTTATTCTTCTGGCTGTTCTCTTTCTGAGAGGCTGTCTTTTATTGGCTTTGCAACTACTTTTGTATATGCCTTCATTGCATACCTTTACCTTGACAGAGCCAATATACGCCATGGCAGGGAAAAAGCCAAAGCCATGGCACGGAAAAAGTAACTCGGGCGGTTATGTATGTCGATGTCTCGGCAGAAGCAGGAGAACAACGAAAGAGCACTTGTGTCAGACTGTGTGGCGCAATGCTTGCAACCAGTGGCAGAGCTCCGATCGCACCTTGCGACTTCAAAGGCCCAGTCGTCACGCTAGAATGCAGTGGGTAAAAAAATTTTTTTCCTAGCATTTTCAGCTGGAATGCCGCGCTGCCAAAGCGGGCTCTGGAATAAGAGGGTTAGGCTTACACATCCGTGAAATTTTAAGAGCCGGGGTTGCCGCAGAGCGATGTGCCGTGTGCACGAAAATTGGGTAATTTCGCACTTTCGCAATCCATCACAAGTAGTTTAATTGTATTTTTCTATATATTCTACTCGATTCTCAGCTTTGATTTTTAATACATTAAGGAGAACGCTTAGAGGAATACAAAACATGAAATGGCCTTTTTCGAAAAAAATTACGGTTTTTCAACCCGCATCTCCCCTTAAGGAGGCAGACTGGTCCTAGACATATTTTTTAATATTTCTTCTGTGAACTTGATCAAACTGCTCAGAAATATGCAGTTTTTTCTGCTGAATTCAAATATTTAATTAGTTTTCCTCTAACTTATTTTATTTTCGAGATAAGGTCACCCCCTCTTGTTTAAGGCGGCCATAGAAAAAAAAGTGATTAATTAAAAGTGATATTTAAGATATGCCAACATAGACTAATCACTATAGATTGAAGTTATGCAAGAGTTTTTTTGTTTTAGGCTTTTCTTGGTTATTTCACAGCAAAATGAACTATTCATTTTGAAAAGCAGTTGGAATTGTTTTACAATTTTGATGAGTTATTAGGCTTGGGCTCTAAATTCTGCTTTTATACTTACATTCTACACACATACAGGTTTCCCTTGCAAAAAGAATTATTGTTGTACCAGCCCTAGGCGCAGTGATATTGAGGCCTCAAATTGCCCCGCAGCAGTGGTCTAGTAGCTAAGGTACTCGGCTGCGGCGGCTGCATTTCCGATGGAGGCGGAAATGTTGTAGGCCCGTGTGCTCAGATTTGGGTGCACGTTAAAGAACCCCAGGTGGTCGAAATTTCCGAAGCCCTCCACTACGGCGTCTCTCATAATCATATGGTGGTTTTGGGTCGTTAAACACCAGGTATCAATTGAGGCCTCTAAATTGAACTGTCGTAAATTCAATTTTTTGAGAAAAATGGAAAAAAGTAAAAACGCACAGCTTCTTCAAAAAACAACAATCATGGTGCGCATGTTTTGCAATCCTGATAAAGATGCTCATAAATTCGTAGCAGAGCTTCTAACACAGGTGCCGGCAAATTATAAAGAATCGTCAAAGTTGGTTCCCCATTTTTTGCAGGTTCTGCATGTTAACAGCACCAAGAATCTGGACAGATAGAATGACATTAAAAAAACTACCACTTCCTGTAAAAAAACTACTGCTTCCTGGTGTGTAAAAATCTGCAGAGAGATAGAAACATACTTGCAGAAACCAAATGTGCAATATTAAAAAATTAATTTTTTGTCACTTTTTGGTCTCAGAAACCAGTCTGCTCCCTTAAGCAATTTTTTTTTGCATTAAATTTATGGGAAACCATACAAACATTCCCATGTTGTGCTTAAGGGGGGATGCTACACCTTCCAAAAACTCTTTTATTTTTGCGAGTACCTCAGTCAAATTTGGAGAGCCTATGTAGATTTTACTGCTGATTTCAAAAATCTAATTCTTTTTTTGCTGTGACAATTAGTTTTAAAGATATAATGAACTGCGCTTTTTCAATTAAGGCCTAATTAGCTAATTAACTGTAACTTGGATATTGATGTGCAACCTATAGAACCAATTCGGTATGTTCACAGTGGGCAATAAAGTATAAATCATTGTTCTGGGCTATTTCGAAGCAAAGTTGTGGGATGTTGAATATGACATGAAAAATTTCCCCATCTACACTTGAAACAAAAGATCCATTTAGAGAATTTTCTCAAAAAATTATTACAATAAAACTTACTTTACGACACATCCCCTGCATTTATCTTCGAAACAAAAAAGAAATCGTAATGATAACCCAGATAGAACGAGAGATATTGCTCCGGCATAATGGGAAGCACATGAAAATTGTCGTTTTGAGAAATCGAGAAAAAACGTGGGCACACATTTTTATTGCAGAAGATGCAACAAGACAACCTCAAAACGCACCAGAAGCATAGTCTGAATGCATTCTGTGCTCATGCCTCCTCTTCACTAGCTTCCGGAGTTCCAATGAGGCTGTTCTTTTCTTGTTGGAGACAATGCTGCGACGGTGGCCTTTTTCTATCGCTCTCCTGGCACCAGTACTTGTCGCATTCATGTCCATTTCTCCTAAGATTGCCGTTGCAGAATTCAAATTGCCCGTGTTGAAGCGCAGCACTGCTTCTGCAACAGCTGCTTCAACAGCGAACAGGGACGCATGGTGCTCCTTGGGGGCCAAACTCCAGATTACCGAATGTAGGCTCTCGTTGGAGTTCTGCGCTTTGCCGCGTTCGCACCTCTGAAGCAGGGCTCTTTCCGAAAGCCGGGTATAAACCGGTAGTAATGCCTCTGCCACGTCTTTCGGTAGATTGTAGGCATGCCTGGGGTCGGGCTCACCCTTTGCTTTTGCGGCATTGTGCCGACACCATGAAGTTTCACCAGCTGGGCACAGACTGTGGTCCGAGCATTCATCAGTGGAGGTGACGTGGCGGTATGTGGCCATCACAGCCTTTTGCATCTCGCCCACGTCACCTTCATGCGATTTCAGAGCCCGGCCATAATATGTGCTCAGCCTGGTGATCAGCTCACCTGTGAGCCTGCCTTTCCCGCCAAGGCCTCTTTTCCCATCGCACTTTTGTTTCTGCACCAGGTTTCTCAATGCGGTGCCCATCCGTTTCTGTACATGATTAATACAGTCTTCCTTCTGCACGTCAATGTAACCATACACCTTGGCGTCTTGTATGGCGCAAAATGTCCTAGAGTCTCCATCAGACAGCATAGTTGTGTAGCGCAGGCCATGGCGTTCAAGCGACCTCTGAAATAGAATTAGAGCCGCCTCCACTTCCATTTGCCCCGCTTTGCTGTTCGTATTTTTTTGGCATTTGTGGTTAGCCTTCCATTCTTGATAGCCCTCACTACTAGGCTTTGGGCCCACCTCGCAGCCTAGGCAAAAGTTGGAAAAAACGACGTAGTCCAACACGTAGCCACTAAATAATTCGATAACTGTGCCCACGCCGATGTGGGAAGAATGGCCTCGCGTCTTCCACGTGCCGTCGTAGCTAACGGCAATATTGCCCCGGTGGCCGAAGCACAAGTCATCATAAATTGTTCTAACCTTTTCCGCACATTCGCTCATAGCGGACTCAGCCGCTCGCGTTGCAGCGGGTGCCAGCGTGTTCTTCAAATGCCGCTGAAACGTCTTGTGGTGCATACCGCGGTGTGAGATGCCCATTGTTGCGAAAATATCGTTCATTTTCGTTTGGCCGTTGCTGGTAGCCACCATCGCCCTCGAAGCGAGAAGATTTACTTCAAACGGATTGCACGTTTTCGTGCCGTTCGCGCGGGGCGAAGTCCATTCATTCGCGATCTCGCCGCACCTTTCACACTGCACTAGCACTTTCACGGCAAGTCCGTAGTCCCAATCCCCTCTGACGATCGTAGCCGGTCCGTGGCAGGCTTTGCAACACAAGGCACCCATTATCGCGTTTAGGATATCTAGATGCATAAGCAGATAAGGAGCAGCGTGGTCAGAGTCCTGTGCGGTTGCCTCGCTACAACTCGCGGTGAAAAAGTCAATTTTCCGTGCAGTTGCTGGCGCCGATGAAAGCCGGTCGAGCGTCGCTTTCTCCCGGGCATGATTTTCTTCAACTTCGGCATTTGTCACCACCTTGGCGTCGATTCGTAGTCGTCCGGAGTTCGCTTCACCGTCATCGTCGTCGGAGGCAATGCGCTCGGTCGCACCATCGCTGAACGGCCGCGGAGCGTCGACACATCGTTCGTCGGAGTCAACCAAGGGCTCTGATGACTTCGTAGACTTTCTCCCACGACCTTTGCGTTTCCTGCGACCAAATGCGTGCACGGTCTGATACTTTTTTGCGTTTCCAGGCATGGGGATACGATCAGAAGCTTCAGAGTGCTCTGCCGATTTCGAGGCGTCACAGCGGTAACCCTTTCAAAATGGCGTCGGGTCGCGTATGCAGGCGCAAGCCGCGAGCTTCCGGCCAACTGGAAAGCGCCATTTCAGTCACGTGCGCCGTTTAGCCAATGGCAGTGAGCGCGGCTCTTCGTCTTTGAGGCCCCGTTTTTCGAGCCGGGGAAACGCTCAATGTTGCTTACTGAATAAAAAAACAGCTGAAAACGCGTTCTTTCAAACAAGACCAAAATGGCGCCGATCGAGCGCGTAGTTCCCGCGTATCGTAGAGCCGAAACCTGCGCTATTCGCCCTCAATTTAAAGGGCAGGACGCCCGTTTTCGGTTTTTTAAAGTTGAATAACGATAAAAGTTGAAGGTATTCGGCTATGAAATTTTGTAAATAGGTGCGCAATGATGTCGGGAACGCGAAAAGAAGGTCCGCGAAAACTCGATTTTTTGGCTGATTTTCGGTCCCGAAGTGCCGCGTCCCCCCTTAAGCTAGCATTTGTCTTAACGGGGAAGTTTATGGTATTATAAAAGAGTTTGACTACCATACAAACAACTTCTCACTATATTCTCCTGCGCGCACTTCTCGGCGCATTCACAATGCACGTAGTTTCATGCGCATTCATGGTCACACGCAGGCATTTAACTTATCACTACCTCGAGCCATTGCATATTGGAACGATCTTCCGGATCATGTTGTATCCATTTCTAACCGTGAAACTTTTCGTGATAACCTGATTTCATTGTACACTAATATTGCATAACGCTGTTGCACCTTAATTTTTGTAATCTTTTTTATATATATATATTCGTCTGCTTTTCTCCTTTATTGTTATTTCGTTTGTATAGTGATGCCCCCCTTACTCAATGCCCTTCAGTGGGCCTAAAAGTTATTTTGAATAAATTAATAAATAAACATTCCCATGTGGTTCTTTTTAACAAGAATTCGTTTTAATGGGAGTTTACTGTATTATAAAAGAGTTTGACGGTATTTTTCTGCTTTATCGCATGCTGCCAGACATGCCAACAGTGCAAGATGTAGCCCACGCATACTTGTACGGCACTTATTGTGTTTCCAAACTCAAGTGAATGGCTTTTGTCTTGTGCAGGGAGCCCCTGAGGGTGTTCTTGAGCGATGCACCCACTGCAGGGTCGGCGACAAGAAGATGGCCATGTCCGGAGCTGTGAAACAGCGCATCTTGGACCTTACGCGTACCTATGGCACCGGTCGTGACACGCTGCGGTGCCTGGCCCTTGCCACCTTGGACAACCCACCCAAGCCCGAAGAGATGGACCTTGGTGACTCCACGAAGTTTGCCACATATGAGGTGCGTTTCTGCATGCACGTGTGCTGTTACTGGCGTGGTATACCGACTTATCTTGCATCGATGTCTTTGCCTAGTCGTCCCTTTTCTAGCTATTGCATGCATCTTCATTTAGACAATTTATGAATTCTCAAATGTTATGAAGTCAATCCTCGATTTGGTTGGTCAGGCTTTATGTAGTTTTCTCCCGCTGTAATGGGATAGGTTGTCTTAGTTGCAGATTGGATGTAAAAACAATGCAAAAATGTAGACAAAGACGGAAAAAGAGAAGACACGGCAGTCTTAGTTGCAGAATTGAATTCCGTATGCACCATGTCTGCCTAATTGGTTGTGGACTTGAGGTGTTTGCAACAGCTGCTAACCTGATTGTTTTTGCGTGTTTGTCACAGGTGAACCTGACCTTTGTTGGAGTGGTGGGCATGCTGGACCCTCCCCGAAAAGAAGTGTACGACTCCATCATGCGCTGCCGAGCTGCTGGCATTCGGGTCATCGTCATCACGGGCGACAACAAGGGCACGGCCGAGGCCATCTGCCGCCGCATAGGCATCTTCGAGGAGGACGAGGACCCCACGGGCATGTCCTACTCCGGCCGAGAGTTTGATGACTTGCCATTGGAGGAACAGCGACGAGCCGTCCAGAGGGCGCGGTTGTTCTCTAGAGTGGAACCCGCCCACAAAAGCAAGATCGTCGAGTTCCTCCAAGCTGATGGGGAGATCTCTGCCATGACCGGTGACGGTGTGAACGACGCTCCTGCTCTCAAAAAGGCTGAGATTGGCATTGCCATGGGTTCGGGCACGGCGGTGGCCAAGTCTGCCTCGGAGATGGTGCTGGCTGACGACAACTTCTCAAGCATTGTGTCGGCTGTAGAAGAAGGTCGTGCCATCTACAACAACATGAAGCAGTTCATTCGTTACCTGATCTCGTCCAACATTGGTGAGGTGGTGAGCATCTTCCTGACAGCTGCGCTGGGTCTGCCCGAGGCCTTGATCCCCGTCCAGCTGCTGTGGGTGAACCTCGTGACGGATGGCCTGCCCGCGACTGCTCTGGGCTTCAACCCACCCGACCTGGACATCATGGAGCGACCTCCTCGCAAGGCGGATGAGTCTCTAATCTCAGGTGAGGGCTTTCCACTAGTTACGACAAAGTATTGTCAACAAACTGTCGTTCATTGGGTTAAAGTGTCAGAAGCAAACGAGTGCAGCACATGAATTGCTTGTTAGGGATGGTCTCTGCAAAGTATTGAATTGCTGTGTGCTGCCAAACTATTTTAACTCAAAATGGATAACTGTCCGTCCTTAAAAAAAAAAGCAGTGTTTCAAGTAAGACTGAAAGTCAACTGCACGCGTGCGCTGTGTGCAATAGCTACTGCTTTCGAACATCACTGACTTGATTCAGTTAGTCATCCAGTTCAAAGAGGGAGAGCTTGTTTGAAAACAATGGCTTTTCTCTTGTGGTGGCTAATATATACTAGGGTTAAACTTGCTTAAAACGAACTGCAATACAAGGAATTTCTGGATATAACGAAGTTTTTTTATTTCCGCCTTCGCTCCATAGGAGCACATGTATTTGCGACTTCTGTGCTTGCGTTGGCTCTTTTCACACAGTCCCTTCGCATTGAAACCGCACTTATACTCGCCAAGATAGCAAGCGCACCAGCGATCGCGATGGCCCTTAAAGTCCAAGTTTATTATTGCTACTTGAGCGATTCCTTCCCCCCCTCCCCACGTTGTTTCATGCTCGTTTAAGACAGGTGGTTTACTTTCTATTTGAGCCTTCAATGGCAGTTCTAACATGCGGGAAAGGTTATGCACTTTCCAGGTGATAGGGATAGGCCAACTCATGTGATCTCAGCTTCAGCAGCGCTCGCGCGCTTTTACCTGCTTGTGAAAGTTACAATGCGCGGGGGAATTTTGTCAATTTAAACTTGTTTCGGAACATTGCGGCGACAGAAAAAACCCGCCGAGAGGGTCCATATAATTGCTATCGCAATAATAATGCAGTTCTTTATTGTAAAATGAGTGTTTGGGGTTAGCTCTGCCTTCAGTCCCCCTTTTGTTTAGTTTGCACGTTTATTTTCTGAATTTTCATACCGAACCTGGATATATTGAAAACCTCTCTGTAACGAATTTTTTGGGGAATTCATCAATTTCGTTATATCCAGGTTTAACTCTACTGTAACTACAGAGCATTACGCACTGACTGAATCTGTTGAAATCCGTTACAGTTGAAACCCGCAATAACGAAACCCCGCGAGTACGAAATCCCCATGGCAACGAAATATTTCCGGGTCCCCGGCGAACGTTCATAGAAGCCCATGTATTACGTATCTCGCGGCAGCAAAATGTTTTTGGACAGTGATCTCACATTAACGAATTTTCTACCACAGTGCGGGCCTTATTTTACCCTCCCGCCAAAGGTTAACTGTTGAAAATATGCTCGTATGCGTGTTATGCGCACTCAAAATTTGTAAATGTCTGCTTTTGCTGCGCTAACGTGGGTACCGCCATTTTTGTTTACTTAAATCCGCGATGGGATCTGTGTCAGGCAACATGCCTGGCCACACTGCAGCGGTGGCAAATGATCCTGCTGGAGTGCATATGGCGCCATCGGACGAGCTATCCCTGACCATCGCCTGGGGGGAACTTCGAGCCATCGACATCGACATCCCAGATGAACCCACCGTTGATGCGTTCGTTCACGCCGATGATAATGTAAGGCTGGTGCACACCGGTGACTTGCAGCGATCGCGCGATCATTCGCGACTGGCGACTAAAAAGCAACTGATGTTCACACCGGCAGAGGCTGCATGCGAGCGACTGGAAGTCGCAAAACTGGAGAGTCACGTCCGGATCTCGTTATGAGCTAAAACTCTGGAGACCGGTGCTGATTAGCCGATCACCGCCAGCTGAGTGAACGGAACGAACCGAGTGCGCCGCATTTATTGTTTTTGTCCGTTCTCGCACAGCGTTGAAAAAAACAAAAATTGAGCATCGCTGATTGGTTCCAGCAGCTTTGCAACTGTAGTCGCGCAACTGAAAAATCTGTCAAAGCTGGTGCACACCGGCGACTAGCAGCGGTCGCGCGACCATTTGCAACTGGTCGCAAACAGTCGCAAGGCGACTTCTTTGGCTGGTCGCTTCCTGACCGATTTTTCATTCGCGCGACTGCAGTCGCAAAGCTGCTCGAACCAATCAGCGATGCTCAATTTTCTTGTTTGTTTTTTTCAACGCTGTGCAAGAACGTGCGAAAACAATAAATGCGGCACACTCAGTTCTCTCCGTTCACTCGGCTGGCGGCGATCAGCTGATCAGCACCGGTCTCCAGAGTTTTCGCTAATAACGAGATCCGGACGTGACTCTCCAGTTTTGCGACTTCCGGTCGCTCGCATGCAGCCTCTGGCGATGTGAACATCACTCGCTTTTTAGTCGCCAGTCGTGAAGTGTCGCGCGACCGCTGCTGGTCGCCGGTGTGCACCAGCCTGTAGTCGTGCATGAGGAAGTGACCGACGAGGCCATTATCGAAAGCATGCGCGAAGCTGACACCGAGGACTAAGAAGAGATGCACACGGAGAAACCCAACCCGCGGGTTGTTTTGGATGCACTAGATACCCTTCGCTCCTACTTCTGCGCTTATGACGATGACGTAGCAATGGACCACTTTTTCCAGTGCGAAGGGAGAGCTTTAAAGTCGTTGTATGGCAAGGGTCGGCAAAGTAAGCTGACCGACTCCTGACAATAAATTTTCGTTCTGCTGGCCGTATCACTGTTTTTATGTCTCATACTCGCGGCAATGAAATTCTCGCGAGAACGAAATTTTTTGGTTTCCTCGGCGATTTCGTTATTGCGGGTTTCGACTGTATAAGTCTTGGCTATGACTGCCATTCCCGAAGCCAGTTATCGCTCCTGTTATATAAGTGCTTCTGTTTACTTGAAAGGCGTTGCACAAGCTTAAATACAGAGAAGAGAGAGAAAGAGTGGCAACTCACAACTAAGTTTATTTTCCTGAAGCATTGGCTTTTTATTGAGGCTCTTGTAGGTCATGCGCCGAACTATTTCACCGATTGCGCATGCAGAAAAGAACAGGCAAGGCATCAAAAGCCTTAATAAAAGCCAATGCTTCAGGAAAATAAACTCTGTAGTGAGCTGGCGCTCTTTCTGTTTCTTGTCGCTCTCGGTTTTTAAGCTTGCGCCACGCCTTTCAAGTTAGGGTGCACCAGGTGGCCCAACGTCGTGTACTGTAGTGCTTCTGTTTAATTTAGGCGTGTCGCGAGACTGTACTGATAATGAGCATGCATGCACCGTGTTTTGCTGCAGGCTGGCTGTTCTTCCGGTACATGGCCATTGGGGGCTACGTGGGTGCAGCGACTGTGGGTGCGGCAGCCTGGTGGTACATGGTGAGCCCAACGGGTCCTCATCTCAACTACTACCAGCTGACGCACCACCTGTCCTGCGTCACGGACAAGGTGAACTTCCGTGGAGTCGAATGCGAGGTCTTCCACGACCCACACCCGATGACCATGGCCTTGTCCGTGCTCGTCACCATTGAGATGCTCAACGCCCTCAACAGGTATGCATGTTGGTGTGCTAACGTTTTCGGTAAGTCGAAGCAAGGTTTCTCTTGTGGAAAGGCAATGAAGCAGTTGCCAATGAACTACACTAATCATTGAAAGATAACTGAAATTGCTTGTCGTTGTTTCCTTTATGATGTGAAATAAACTTAGATAAGGCTTAATTCCTTTCCTTGGTGCAGAACCGTAAGCAGCACAAGAGTTAGGAAAACAATATGCTCTATGACTACTGCTGTGCAAATACAGGAAATGAGGCCACCTGATTGTATTCAAATGTTTGTTGTAGTCGGCATAGTTTCCTACAATATTTTTCAGTCAAATCTTGATACTGTGAATGTCTAGGGTCTGTTAAAAATCATTACTTTGAAATGCCATGAAAGAATAAAAAGATTGTGCTAGACATAAATGTAACCAAATGAGTCTCCCATATGTTCTCGGTATACATCTGCAATCGCTTTATTCTCAAATAAGCGCCAAATGAACTTAACACGAATGCAGAGATGTTACTTGGCTCGCGACTTCAACTTAACTTGAGCAAGTCGGCGTGAAGCAAGCAGCGGACTTCAAAACGCCCAAGTCAGCCTTCGCGTTTCATAGATACTCAGGTTGTCTTGCTTGGTCAAGTCAAGAACGAGCTTCAAAGCAGAAACACGCTGCACGCCTGCTAACGAGAATAATAATGAAGTTGTTCGCGTAAGGCATGCATTACATTAAAAAAAAACCATACGTTTTAAAATAACTATAAAAACGAAAGGCCACAAGCATATTCTTGCCATTTTACGGCTAACGAGCGGCACGTGGTGCCTGCCGCCATAGAATTTCCCACAATACTTACTAGAGGAAACTCTGGCGCTAGTTTCTATGGGAGCTGTAACACCCGGCGCTTCAGCGAGCATGGGAATGATGGGTAGTACACACATTTGTCTAAACTTCGTACTTATGGCCTGCTTTTGGCTCCGTGTGTGTTCGTGTGGCTTGAAGCTGTTTTCTCATGAAACAAAAATCGGCAAATGTTCAGCGATTGCGCTTCACCATCCTATTTTTTTTTAATTATCTTTCCAAATTTTGTCACAAAGTTTAAAAGGGTTGAATCTTTCTTTCAAAACAAAATCGAAACACAGCAATAAACGAAGCCGCAAGTACGAGTCGCCACCCGCAAGTACGAAGACTAGGCAAATGTGTGTACTACCCATCATTCCTATGGTCGCTGAACGATCGCAGCAACAGAGACCCCTCTAGTTAAATTTTAGGAAACTCTATGGATATAAATAGCTTTTAGTTTTAGTGGCCACCCAAATGCGGGGTGTTTCTCCACGGTTGCTTTTGGAGGCGAAACAAGCATTGCGTTAAGTTCTTCCGTCGTTTTTTTTTTTTTTTTTTTTTTTTTTTTTTTTTTTTCAATCGAACACCATGGCATGTATTTGTGCTGACCTGGCTCACGAGGTGACGCGATTTTCACAGTATTTGCCTTTCTGTTCGCCTGTGTGCATGCCTGTAGTGGGGTAGGTCGCAGTTGTATATGAAAAAAAAAAAAAGGTTCTGGGAACAAATATGATTCGTATTCTTTCGTTGAGCTTGGTAAACGAGAGAAAAAGCGGGTGTCAGGACATTGCCCTCAGCAGAATTCTGTTTCACGGGCTGCAACAGTGTCTCGCTGCATGATGGCGAAGCGGATAAAAAAACCCCGTGATAGGGTCACCTCTTTTTTATATGCGCGGAATTTTACGTAGCCTTGTGCTACAAGCGATGCTTTTCTGAGCGAGAAACAGCGCTCCAGACGAGACGAAAGGATAGACGAGGCACACAGGCACAGCGCCGAGTCATTTTTGTACCGTAAGAGGTGGAAATTGTCGTTGTGTTTTAAAAAAAAACAGGAATGGCCTTTGCGGTTGCGGAACACTTTGGCGTCGTCCCCACTGAAGCTATTAATACGCACGTGTGTGTAGTCGACACAGCCTTGTAACGCCAGGGAACTCAGCCACTTCATAAAAGTCCCGCATAACTATAGAAAGTGCTGCCGGCTGCGGAAAGCGCACCAGCATTGCGCACAGGTGCTTTGCGATAAGTAGCGTAACTTTTCCTACTGCACGGCAAACTGTCGACTACAGAATGCGGACGAGATTCCCAGTGACTGTTTGGAATGTGCCAGCGCCATAAAACCTGAGAGCCACCAGTAGCAGTAACACTGGAGGCACAGGCTGTCCTCGGTTGTCCCCACTTTTACGGAGCGGCAACATACCCAGCAGCTGCCGCATGGAGTTCTTCGTGAATCTGTATCGAGCGTGGAATTATTCCTCGTCGTAAAACTCCATCAGATTTCCTCGATCACGTAAAGCGGGTCCAAGAATCTTCGGCAGGCAGTGCGCCTCAGAAAATGCTACGCTTATGGCGAGGCAAAGCAAACTCGAAAGTTGCCACCCTCCGCGCGACGTTCATTCGAGAGGTGGCCATGTTGGAATAACGCATGAGGTCGCTTTCAAGCTAGCCCCGCAGCTGACTTGAAACTTGTCCTGACTTCGACGGAGCCAAGTCGCCTTCAAGTCGTCCGCAAGTTCGAGAACGATTTATGGCGAGCGGCAAGACTGTCTTGAGTCAAGAACGAGTCAAGTACGAGTCAAGTAACATCTCTGCATTCGGGGGAAAGTGTGACGGATTGAGTGCACATCTTATTTGAGCAATAGCGTGGTATTTGCCTGGTGGGCACTGCCAGATAAAGTGCTCATCCTTCTTTTGCACTTTGAAGAATCGGCATTAGGCACAGATTCTTTGCATTGCTTCACACATATCATTGCAACTTTATCTTTTCTTCTATTGCTGTTGTTCTTATCATGACAAATTGTATAGGTATTATCGGTCATCAGTTCAGCCAACATGCATATTTCGTCAATGCGCTCTGCGTAGCGTTCAAACGTCAGTAAAGCATCTACGAGTAATCTTCGGCAACTTCATCCCATTGTTCACTTGCGTCGCATTTCTAACGTGTTGCCACATTCTTTTCGTGCCGCTTCTGAAGCTCATTATGAACGGGCAACCACCAAGTTAACAGTGAGAAAACGGGCGCGTAACAAGCGTTCGAGCAGAGCCGCTTCACAAAACAAAGGCAAGAAGGCGAAGCTGGACGTGGAAAGCAAGTACAAGCAATGGTGATGGAGATAGGGCTGTTGCAGATTTGAATTGAGCAGGCGCATAGAAAAATGCGCAGGCATTCTGATAATGATGATGATGGCATGTACGGAGCTGGGCATTGTTTACACTACAGCGAGTAGCTCGGGCATTGTTTACACTGCAGCGAGTAGCTCTTTAGAAATTGGCTATTAGTGATTTTGAAGTGTTGGGGAAAGACAAGGACAATAGAATTCTCTACATTACTCTGAAACATTCAGTATTTTAAAATTCGTAGTAGCGAAATATTTTGACATAAAACCAATGGACATTTGAAGGGGGATTTTCGAAAAACTCTGTTAATCTGAGGTTTGCTGTAATGAGATTTGACCTTCGAAGGAAATGGACTCTGCTGACTGCTCAGCCACCATTGGAATGACTGGTAGTCGCATGGATTTGCCCAGTCTTTACGCTTGCGGCTTCGAACGTACTTGTGGCTCTGTTTATAGTTGGTCTAGCTTTTCCTTTAGATAAAAGCAAACTCGTAAACGTCGTGAGCCTATGTGCATTGGTGAGTCCAAAAGGACCAATATGGTGAAGCGGGAACGTTTCGAACAATTATTTGTTTTAAAAGCAGGAGACCCACACGAAGCCGAAACAACAAAGGTTAGACACATCAATGGTTACGCATCATTTCCATGCTGGACCGAAGTGCCATGTGTTGCAGCTCTTATAGACACTAGCGTTATATTTCCCTCTAGTGTATTATGAAACACTATTGGTAGTTGGAACAATCTGAGCCACGGTAATCATGGGCCCATTTTTCTTTTATTCAGCATTTTTGCCTGAGTGTTGTGTTCATTCATTAGCTGCCCTAATGACATTGCTGCCAACTTACTGGTGACGCCACCCACTGTGCAGCTTGTCCGAAAACCAGTCTCTCCTGGTGATGCCTCCCTGGACCAACTTCTGGCTGGTGGCAGCCATGACTCTTTCCATGACACTTCACTTCGTTGTGCTGTACTGCGACATCCTCAACGTGAGTCGTGTGCCCTCTCCTACATTGCTGTGTGCCAGAGTTTAACTGGGAAGTAACGCTGTTTAATTGTATGCATGGCCTTTTATTGCACAAGTATATTCTAAATGCTGATTAAACGTCTGAAAAAAAAAAAAAATGCTCAATATTCACAAGGCAGCAATATATATATGTATCAACAAAAGCTCATGTTTAGATGTATCCAGACTTTTTTTTTTTTTTTCATTTAATGAAAGATAAGTGTTTTATCAATTGATTGTTGGCAGCAAAGGCAAATTGCGGAGAGGTTTAGGTTCAGATCCACTTAGTAGTTGCATCATGCTGTATGCTTGCATTTTGGCGCAACAAAGTAATTACAGTCGAACCCCTCTATAAGAGACCCTGATGTAAGAGACAAAAGGGTATAACAGACACCAGTGTGCCTACAGTAAAATACGGCGTGATAAGAAAATGCGTATGAGATACCTTACTCATAAGAGACATCTCATATAAAAGACAAGAATTTCTGCCCGGAGCATGCCTCTTATAAAGGGGTTCAGCTGTGTGAATCATTTCACACCATAGCAATGTAATCGGAAGACCGGCCTGTGACATTTCTTTTAAAATGTGTGAGTAAATTACCGACATTGGTGCGCAAGAAATGCATGCACGTTATATCTCGTATATTGTTTCGTGTTGCATTTCATGTGCCCGGTGGTATCTGGCTTTGAAGGAATTTAATTTATTGCAGTACAAGTGACTGTAATTACCATATTTTTTGCTCAATGAATCCACTCGTTCTTCAGAAAAGTTGACACCAATTCGGGGAGAGTGTTGATTGTGTGGGAGCGAAAAAGTCACCGTAGTTATAACAGCAAGCGTTTTGCATGACAGTATTGAGAAACTCGTGCAACTGCTGCTGGCCTTCAATTCAGTGGCAGGACTACAGAGCTTCTGAATGAGAACGTTGCTCTCGACAAGAGGAACTTGTCCTCCTTGTTTTGGGCTGTGAAATGCGCGACGAACCTTTGTTTGTAGCCCAAAACTCTTGTTTGCTGACGTGTTGTTCATCCGCTTGGTTCCCATGCTCTAACATGTGCTTGAACAACTTTAGGTTTAAAACTGGCTGTGTAGCTAGCGTAACGACTGATCGTGCTTTGTGCAGCAGGTGTTCATCGAAGTTTACTGCGACAAACGCAACAAAAATGCAGCACCGCACGTTGTGGGTGCACGTCATTCGCATTGTTTTCGCGCCACTGTGCTTGCATGGTGCTATAAGCAAAGAGGCTTTTTCTGTGTTCGACAGATGCTGCTCTGTCGCCAAAGGCGTGACTTTTAAATATTGATTGACTCCTTTTGCGCTGCTCAGCATAGTCATAAGCTATAGCCAAGTGCAGTTGGCCAGTGTGCGCAACTTTTTCGTTTGCCACTCTCGCTATGAACTGTATGTGCAGCCATTTTTACTGACCAATGCTTTCCCTCTGGTTGTGCAGACGGTGTTCTCGGTGTGCCCGCTGTCTGTGGCCGAGTGGTTTGCTGTCCTCAAGATGTCCATTCCGGTCATCATCCTCGACGAGACGATGAAGTTCATCGCCCGCAAGTTCATCGATGGTACACAGTATTACTTTGAACTCTCCATCCTGATGGGCACCTGGGTGGGATTCCTGGCCATTGTCCTCTGCTGCCCAATCTGAGCAAAAATAAACTCCTTCTCGTCGCAGACTGGAGGGAGGAGGAAAGGGCCCGGCCTTTCTTTTTCTCTCTCCCTCCTTAACTGCTCTCCCATCTATACCACCACCCTATCCTCCTTTTTTCCCCTCGGAACGCCTCCAGCTGGATTGTTGTGGTTCTGATCACTTAATTTCCTCTTGCTCTCTCCCACCCCTCATGAACTTCATTGAATACCTTGATTTCTCCTTGCTCTCCCTGTGATGCATTTGGGACTGCTGCTGCCGCTCCTCAGCCAGACTACCATCTCTGAACTGACCTTTCCCGCCTATTCTCTTTCCCTCGTGCTCGTTTTTTTTTCCTCTTAGTTGACGGTTTTGAATGCTTCCCTTCCTCGTACTACCGAATGTCTTGGCAAGTGCCCATCGTGTGTTGTGATCCCACCCTTCTGGTGGCAGCTGCAATGTCATTCTGCAAAACGGGCATTTCCGTATTTTTTTTTGTTTAGGAGCTGTGTTTCCTAATGTTCGGGAATCGGCAACACCCTAAAATGCATTTGCCTCGTGTCGATGCAATTTAAGCATCATGCGCTCATTGCGCTAGGAACTTGTGTTAAATGTGCGCTCCGAAACAATGTGTGCTCTCCATGGCTGTGCAGCTGCCACCTGAAATCGGCTGGATGACGAGGGGCCTCGCTACTGGTGTGACTGGTCTCGTTCATAGCACAAGTTGGTTGGCAGTTGTTTGTGCGACAGAACACTTCCAGGGAGGAGGGGAGCGATGCTGCCGCTCATGCGGCATACAGTCTTTCGTTGTCTTTTTTCATCTCTCTCTCACTCCGGAGCATTCTATCTGTGTCCTAGTGGCTAGCCTTAAAGTGAGTCTTGAAACGCTATCTAGGCAGCGCAGGAAACTTCATTTTCAGATTCAGCGGTCAGGTGGATTGCCTTTGAGGTCGCAACATGGGCTACGGATTTGTCCCTTGTTGTCCGGCTTGCCTTGTAAATAGCCGACAGATGCTGGTCATTGCTTGTTTCAGAGGCCAGTATGTACACTGTCACAGCCATCTCTTTCTCTCTCTGCGCTAACCTGCATATCCTAGCTGTGCGTTTTGCTGCAAGATTTGTGTGGTTTTATCCTGGGCTCATTAGTCTCCTGTTTCTTTAAGTTTATTTTCTCTGACTGTAGTTGCGCGACGAAGACAGGAGGAAAATCTTAGGCCGTGCGTCAGGTTGTAGAGTGATCTGGTCTTGATGGCAGTCACCGTTTGATTGTTTGCAGCGAGACGGCTTTTCCGCGCTCTGGTTGGCTACGTTTATTTGTTGAGTCTAACGGATTCCGAGATCGTGCGTCGGTTTTTTCCATTGTTGATCGCTGGTGCTGCTGCTGCTGTCGTGATTGGAAAGGACGGGAAGTGGTGGCAGCGTTTGTGTACAGAAGTGTTTGTTCTGTGTGCCGCATTGTCAAGAAGCAGTCAGCTCTTTTTCGTTGGTCTTGTCTTCGCTTTGTGGCATCGTGTAGCGGCTGCGCCGAGTCTTGTTTCGTCAACCTCGCTGTTTGTCGGATTTTTTTTATCTTTGTTTTTGTGAAAGTGCCGCAGATGCAGAGACACTGTGTGGAGTGCTTTCTTTTTTTGTAATGACACAACAGAGTGGGGGAAGAAGTGAATGGGCGGGCTTGAAGAGAGGAGTCAAGTGTCATGAATAAAACTGAGCTGAAGAAGAAAAAAGAAGTACTTTTCCTCACCCTCTTGTTGTCTTTGTTGACTTTCTTTTTCTGTGGGACGCTTGCTGTTAAAAAAACAGTGTGGGCAGACTTGATCCTCGCATAGTTTGGCTAGCCTCACGCCAGCAAAGGGTCTGTGTGGACAGGTGTGCAGTCGGCATTGTTTTAGTGCCTCTTGACAAAGTGCGTGTGTGTTGTGGTCTTATTGCCAGTTGTGAGGGGAAATGGTTCTTGGCACTGTTGTTGACTGCATGCTGTTGTGGCATGGCGTCTTCCGGGCTATTCCACTCTCTGGGCATTGCTTTGGGGTTTTTTTTTTTTTTTCTGCCTCATTTCTGGTCTTCCCTTCAATTTACTCCTTTTGTTTTCTCTGTATATGTGGGTCTGTGTGTGAGTGCATGCAGCGTAGTAACTTAGTGTTAGTGCCCAAAGACCACGTTACTTATTACTGATTGAAGTGGGCATGCGTAATTTCGTGAACTGTTACCCAAAACATTGTCTGTAGCTTAAGGGCAGCTTACTACTTGATATATATAGCATACAGAAATGTGATGCAAGACCTTCATTTGCGACCGCATTTTACGATTGTAAGTTGACTCGAATGTATGTCAACCCCCCAAAGATGGCACAGCATTAAAAAAAGAGAGAGAGGAGCACGAGCACATTCTACTATAAAAAAAATATTTTAGCTCATCGTAAAGTTACCGATGTGCGAAGGTGGCTTCACGGCAGTACTTGAAAGCTGCGCAGGAAAGCTAGCTTTGCGGAAATACGGCGAGATTGTTTTAAGAAAGATTTCACAACCAAAACTCGTGATTGATTCTAGGTTGAACCCCAAAATTGGATTGTCAAAACTGAAAAAATTGGTCAACCTACAATCATGTAAATACGGTACATTACGAGGACGAAACGTAGCAATGTGCTACAGTTAAATCCCACTCATATAAAGTTCAGGCAGTTAGGAGCAAAAAAATCTCTCAGCTTCACATCTAAACTGTCTAAATAAAAAAGTATGAGTGCGTGATGCGAAAAATGGAAACAAACTAACACACTTTATCCACAGAAATGAGTATTGACTGCCGGTATATAGACAGCCTGTATATATATTGGGCTAAAATGCAGTGAGGGGATGCATTGTTGTAATTTGCTTTGGTAGTGTCTTTTTATTATGTGACATCACATGACGTGAAGAACTTACAGGTTCTTTAATGTCCTTGCTGTGTTACCTTGGATTTCGATGTGGTGGGATTTGGCTGTGCACAGACTTTACCTAAATTTACATTTATTGGAACTAGAATGTCAATTATATCAGCATGTTGGTAGGGATATGTCGTGAATGTATGCAGTGATGGTTAGCTCAGATTGGTTGCATTAAAAATTAGTAAGTTGAGGAGTAGCAGTATGCTTCGACATATTAGGGCTGACAAAGGTGAGTACTGGAGCGCTGGGGCAGGTGCCAAGCAGGAGTATTGGAAAACGCATGCTCCCAACACACTGATCTAGGAGTTCTTGAACTGTAATAATTTCATGCATGAGGAATGTTTGTTTGCTTATTTCATTCCGTTGTCCGAGTTCTTTCAAAAGTTTACGGAACATGGTAGCCATGACAACGAAGCCATATGCTTGCAGCTAGTGTTGTCTAAATGTGCTTTTTTCACTTGTGTTAAATTTTGGTGAATTTTAGTTCAGGTTGCAGCACTTTTCTGAAGTGATTGCTGGCTTCAAGTTATACATGTGTAGTCATAAATGCATCTTCTTAGTAACGTGCAAACGTGTTCGGTCTTATGCAAAAAAATATTGGAAAGTAGTTCTTGGGATTCTGAAGTGCTTGTAAAAATGAAGCTACATGCAAAACCTTATGCTCTAAAGGGGCCCTGCAGCACTTTTCCAAGTAACCACTGAATTTATGTCTTCATGAAAGGTGTTGATTGCCTCTACAATCGACCACTGCAAAAATTTTTGGAATCCATCAAGTATGAGCAAAGTTGAAATTTGTGGCACGCTGTAATTGCTTTCTCGTTGCAATGAGTGCACTGGAAGCTAAGCAAGAAGGGTCGGCACAGTGCAAAGAAGTTACGTGAAGTGCACGTCATGAGCTTGAGGTTCTATTTACTTCGAACATGTGCTTGCTGTTAGTGTGATCCCTAGAGCGGGCTTGTGGTGCCATCATGCAGGGACCAAAGTAACTATGCAGCTCGCAATGCTCAAATGAGCCAATGGCTGTAAATATGGGTATATAGCGAGTTTGTTCATTTGGGTATGTGGCATCATTTGTAGAAAAAAAAACGAACGATTTCTAGCCGACTTGTAGAACTGTCAATTTCAGGCCGCGTGCTACACTATAGTGTTGGACTTGCACATTTTTCACTAGCCTAGACTACCGATCAGCAGAATTTTCCACTCATACTGAGAAAGTGTTGCAGGGCCCTTTAATCACCTTTACTGCAAGTAATAAATTGTACAAAGTACCATATTTACTCGGGTAACGAACCCAATTATTTTTTTAGAAAAGTTGACGCCAATTCGGGGCAAACGTTTATTACGCGGGAGAAAAACTTGAGGGAATCACAGCAGCGAAAATTTCGCGTGACGACTTTGCCTGTTTTGGCCCGTGAAATGAGCGACTTTTTGTGGCGCGAAGCTCTTTTTGTTTACTCCCGTAACGAAAGCGAACGGATCGACGCCAAAGTGTCGTCCGACCGCTCGGTTCCAACGCTCTCCAGTGCATGCTGTTTGTGACCAGCCGTGTCTTTGTTTTTGTGCCGCTGTGCTTGTGTGGCGCTATCAGGGAAGAGGTTTCTCCTGCATTCGACAGATGGCGCTCTTCCCCAAAAGGCGCGACTTTCAAATTTTGATTGATGTCGTCCGCGCTCGCGCTGTTCGCAACTGTTTAGCATGGTTGTAAAGCTATGTTTTGACTTTTATTGTTTCGATCGTCAACGCCACTGGCTATCATACCGAAATAGAATGAACAGATACATTAATTTTTTTTTTCCCCTTTTTTCAAGGACCAAGGTGGGGGGTAGGTTCATTATGCAAGTGAGTTCATTACGCGAGTAAATACGGTATATAGCTCCTGCTCTACAACACCTTGTGCCATTTTTCGAACAACTGATATAGTTCTTCATGGCTTCCACGTTGCGAAAACTTGCATAGGTGGTTTGGGGGTTGGGTAGCGGCTTATGTGTAATTCAAGCAGATTTTAGCAGTGTTGCCTGATGTAATGCATTGTTTTTTGCCTGTCTTGTGCAGTATATTTTTTATCGTTAAGATTGCTTGCATTTTGTGGGAAGTACTAACGTGGCATTTGCTGGTGCATGTGGTGAACTTGTGTGCGCTTGATGTAGTAATGCTTTTCAGTGGCACGTGGCAGCAGCTTCTTTTCGACCAAATGCCGTGGCCGACAAAGCTGCGAAGTTTGCGTTAACATTAATTGCGATGCACGTACTAAAAGCCTGCTAAACTCCATATTGCTGTGAAAGCTTGTGCATCTAGTGAAAGGAGGACCGAAGTGCAATATGATTGTTCCCGGCTTAGGCTAAATTTTAACGAACGATTGACCTTTGTTGCTGGTTACGTAGAATTTGTAATAAATGTGTGAGAGCATATAAGCAGTCCTTGCGTTTTACAAATTTTCATCTATTGACGCAAGAAAATACTGACCCATGGACACTGCTGCTGTGATGGTAACATGGAAAATTCGATGGCTGCCTGAATCGTGCCTAATATTTCCTAGCTGATCTTGGTCGAGCACTTTCTTGAAATGTTTCATGATGATAATAAGACTATGCCTTAACTCTTGTAGTGTAAATAATGTGCCTCTTAAAAGGACATATTCATTAGTTGTAGTTATTTTCTTTGAGTGAGATGCATAAGCTTTCCATTGTGGAGGGTACACTTCTCTCGCAAAAGTGGCCTTCTTTCGTCGGCAACGTTGGTCGAGAAGTAAGTAGTTGCCAGAACCTTGTGGGTGGTGTGCCTTGACAGCTGCTCGTGAATCACCTGGGTGGTTCTGGTTTTTTTGCCCATTTGTTCTAACAGCATCCGATCAGAGTGCATATCGCACACGTCCTGCTATGCCTTCCTCCGAGGAAGAAATGCATGACCGATCCAGGTACAGCCGAGAGTTTATCCCAGTTTGCCCTTTTAAGAATCTTGGCACCCTACACTTCCCCTATACTTTCCCTCTCAACACTGGCCAATCTGTCCCTCGACTTCCAGAGTTGTTTGTGCTGTGCTGTTTCTGCACTTGTTTATAGTCTTTAGGCTGCTTTTAATGAGAGGCCACATACAGCTTGTGTGGGCTACCCATCAATGTGATGACAATTCTAAAGATTTGTCTTTGATAGGGGCCTGTCAAACTAGCATCACTATGCAATAACTGAATATTTCATTTGTCGTCTGGGTTTTTATGGATGCATGGAGCCACAATGATGGTGCAGGCAGAGCTGTAGCTTTAGTAAAGAACTTGGTGCCTTCCTCATGTCCAGCTAGCAGTTGTCACATGTTGATTGCTGAATGTTGAGGGTAGCCCACTCAATACTGTTGCATGCTGACTTTTAAAGAGAAACTCGGAACGAAAAGTAGCCAGGGCCAACGGTTCATATTGTAGAACCCTCGAGTACGCATAGGTTGCAAAGGCATGTTAACCATGGTGAGGTTGTATCCCTTGCAGCCTGTTGCAGTTTTATGAAGTTGTAAAATTTGAGCACACATTGTTAACTATGGTAACTGCATATTTTAGTGATTTCAAGGTTTCTGTTGTATAAGAGAGTGGGCTGCAACTTAGCTGCAATTAACATGCCTTGTAGTTTGTTCAGTTGAACCTGATTATAATGGACTTTTATGCTAAAATTCGATATAACCAAGCTTGTCAATACCGAACCTTTGTTATTTGTGAATGCTATCAACCTAAACAGAAGAAAGGATGAAGTAGTTGAGGAACAAGACTTATTTCAGTGTGATGCAGCACTGTCGTCACTGTCTTGCACTGTTTCTTAGAGGCACAAAGAACATCACTGCCATTGTAGGGAATGTAGGGAACCGTTTTCACGCGAGTCTATGCGAAAACTGAACAGACCCAATGCAGAGGCAACTCTCGCGAATCGCAATTCGTTGAGGGACAGTCGTTACACGAGAGTAACGGTGGATTTCGCGTGTTCGTTATAACGAATGATTCGCTTTCTCCGAGAACGTTATTATTATCGGGTGGTTCTGTGTAACCCTTATATAGCAAACGTGCGGGTCTCAACGGCCGTGTTGTTGCTGCTGCTAAAGAAAGGTAAGACGAGCGGTGTTGCCTTCGACGGTTATACACGTACAAAGTGAGTTACGCACTCGTGCAGGCGCCCGCATGAGCAACCGCGCGCGACGAACGGTGCTAGTGGCGATCGCGATAGCGGTGCGCTACGCAGCGCAGCAACGAAGTGCTAGCTAGTCGACTTCAAACTGCGATAGCCAAGGTACGTTGCTTTTTTTTTTTTTTTTCTCTGCTCGACAGGCAAACTGCAGATACTCGCGATTTTACGACGAATCAAGCTTACGTCAGTGCGAAGCGAACGCGGCAAGTAGGTGTAGGCTCCAACCGCTGCTACATACGGTAGCTGACGTTTTAAATGGTAAGGTGCCGCCGCGTTGCGGAGGAACCTCGCACCAGAGTTGCCGGAACTGCGGATGACTCGCGGCTGTTTGAAAGCGCGGAGTGTCTCACGGTAACTATTTGTGCTTGCACGATACGTTGTCCGCCCAGGCTAGCTGCGCAACTGTGCCGCGGATCCGCCATGCTGATTTGAAGACTGAAACGCATTCGTTTGGGAAATTGGAACGCACGCGTTGAGCAGCCAACATGTCACGATTCGCATGTGCGCCTGCCCTTTCGCCGGCACCGTCTAAAGCAAGTAATGAATTCAGGGCGAATTCGCGATTTTTATAATTAAGGCTCAACACAGATGGGCGTGAGTTGAAGAATATGTATATTTGTGTGTGTGTGTGATACTGTGTATCTAACTATATTCGTAATGCATAAGCTACTTTGATTTACGGGTTTAAACTCTTGAATTGTTCGGCGCCTGCACGCAACTCACCCGCAAAGTGCGTGAAGATAAACGCGAACCATATTTCGTACGCGCAGCTGGCGCGAGCGACATCTTTTTGTCGCGTGTTTTAAACGACGTGCCGTGAGCTGACGTCGGCGCTATACGGAGAGCGGCTGTCGCCACCGTACGTGTGATACGCGTGTACTCCTACAGGAGAGCTTTCACTAGTCGTCGCGCATGATGGATGAGCCTGCGATGCCGTCGGCGACTCCACGCTGAATAATACATGCGCCGTAGATACGCGCTTCATATCGGTTTGCGGAGCCGATCGAGTTGTAAAGCGCCAGGCAGGCAAGTGACCTTGTTTCTTTGGTTTTGGACAAGGTTAAACTTAATTTTTTAGAGCGGGTTTTTTTTTTTTTTCCTCTTGTAGCTACTGCAGTAGAACAAGACACGACACGCACAATTGCGCTTATATAGTTGAACGTGTGACCTCGCTGTCGTGGTAAGTCTTTAAAAAAATGGAAACTTGATGTCAGCTGAAAAAGCGCTAATTATCAGTAATATAAACACGTACCGGCGTTTCCAAGTTGTTGACAGTTTTCTTCGTGTTCTGATTTAATTTGTCCTGACCGCGTTCAACTTTAGCTGAAAGTTGGCGCTTGTTTCTGTTGTTTGTGGTCGGAGCGTCGCGCCGAAAAGAAAAAAAAAAGATAGAAACAATGAATTGCTAGACGCGCTCTCAGACCATGTATCAAGCCCCGTGGAATGATACACCGCGGTGTGCGACAAGGTAGCATTTACCCGAAAGGAAAAGTTACTCTGTCTGCACTGAACTTCTTTTTCCTCATTTTGCCGACTTCACTTTTTTTTTCCCTTCCTTCTCTCTCTGTTGCGCATGCAGTTCACTTGCTTTTAGCAGTTTTGAGTTTGTATAGATTTTTGTTTCTTTGGTTTTGGTGTTTTATTTTTGTGTTTCTTCTTTTTTTCCCCTCCCATTTCTTTCCCACCCTTGCTCACCCCCCTCAACAGTCGCCCCCGAAGTTCACAAGAAGAAGAACTAGGCCGAATGGGGGCGAAAAAAATCAAAGCCAACGAAACAAACAAAAAGAAATGGTGCGCGCCCGCCCGCCCCCTTACGCCTTTTGCACGAACTGTTGTTTTTTTGGGCGATTGTGAGAAGACTCCAGCCGTGCGGGAGAGAAGAAGACAAACAAAAAACCATCTTCGTTAGTGAATTGTGTGACCTCAGAAACTTGTAGTAGTGCACTGTTTCTCTCGTTAGCGGTGAATTCAATTTTTTTTTCCTCTCTCGTCCTCCTCTCAATTTTTTTTCCTCCATATTTTCTCGCACTTTTTTTTTTCTTTCCCGTGTGGTCTCGGAGCTGTTTTAACGGTTCGTGACGTTATTACGAGGCGCGTTTTGCGTATTCGAATACAAAAGTTGCAATCTTTTTTCATCCCAACATGTTAACGCTCGCACATACCCTCGTTTATTTTTTTTTTTTTCTCTAGTGGGTTTTACGAGCCCCGTGTTCCGAAACTCCGATTTTTATTTTTTTTTTATTCCCGGCTATGTATACTGAGAGCTAATGTAAGGATCTTTAGGCAAGATGCGAAACTAGCCGACAGCGGCGGTGTCGGCCATGCGCGCGCCGGGGCGTTTTCCTTTCTTTCGTCTGCTATGCGTGGGCGTCTGCTAGTTGCGCGCTGGCCGCACCCACCCATTCCAAGAATAAACAAACGCGAGTGAGAACAAGCAAAAAGCGAGCAGCGCTGCCAAGAGTTGCGTGCGACGTTGACCGGAAAGATAAGATGGACGTCGTGCGAGCTCTGCTGGGGAATTAAAAAAAAAAAAAGAAACGTGGTCTTCGGAAACGCGCAACCATCACGTTACGTGTGCCATCTCATTCCCAGTTCCTGTATTTTTTTTTTTTTGCTCGCCCATGTGTGTGTGTGTGTGTGCACCCGGCACTTATTATGTTAATTTAAAACCGAGAGAGCGGCATTTTCGGTGAAGATATACGGTTCGTGTAGCATTCTACCGCACGCGTTGTGCGTTTCTCAACGTAGGGATGTTCGAAATGACCTCCTCGTTTTGTCTTCTTAATCTCTCTTGCTCACTTCTGTTGTATAGTTGAGCCTCTCTTTCGTGGTCGCGTCGTCAGTTTTTTTTTTTTTTCTTCGCTGCTTGATCGTGTGTACATGACATAGATCTTGCGTATTATTCGAGTGTTGATGAGCTACTGTGCGTGAAAGGAACAAAACGGATAATTAGTCTTTATCAGAAGTGCATAATCGAACAAGTGCATCGCCAGCGAAGGCAGTGTGACGCCGGACCTAGTCTGGGGATAGAGGGCGTTGGGGAACGGGGAAATTTATTGAAGTAGTGAACGCACCCTGACTTCAGCTCACCGCAAAATGAGAAAAGTTGTGCGACAGTGACAGTCTTCCGTGCTGCGCATCTCTGAGGCTTCTGAGCAGGCGAATTTAGGATTGCCCGCGATCCGCTGTAGATGGCGCTCGCCGCGCCTGGTTCCCTTAAGGGAGCTGGTGCGGTAACTCGTGTTCGATATGAGGGCATGACTGCAATAGATCGGGTGAGGAGGGCGTGTGGATCCTTTCAATCGCCGCACAGTTATTACATGCACATGGTGTTCGCGCCTAATGTTGTTCGGTGCTCTTTGTTTCGCGATACGGTTAAGAACGGAACCCCAAAGGAGGAGGAAAAAAGGGAGACTGCCAGCGCCACGCGACAGATGGCGCCACGCAATAACGGGCTTCCTGCGTCGCGTAGCGTCACATAATATGCACGTCCTTCGTTGCCCCGCGGACTTTTTTTGTTTTTTTTTGTTCATTCGTCTCTCGACCACTTGTGATATATGTTAGCGCTGTGTGTCGTCCCACCGCCACTATATACCCACCCCTGTTTACCACCACCACCACTACACATTTGCTCCGCCCTCCTTGCACCCCCTCCTCCTCAATCGGAATGGGAAAAGAGACCGTTTTGTACAGACCGGTGTGGACGGAGGTCAAACCGTGTACCATACTAGAGAGAAAATAAAACACGACTCCTCTACGAACGTCTCAGGTGTGCTTCACTGCGTCGCTTGTGTGTGCAAGGAAAAACCTGCTTTTCAGGCGTCATCGACAGTTAGCCATTAATACATTGATCGACAGTTAGTCATTCATACATTGAAGTGGTATCAAAGGAATTAGTAACATGCGTTATGCGTACGACGCTACTTCAGTACCTGGAAGTATAAAATAAAAACTTTGGAGCCTTCACTCTGAACGTTAAAGAAAATGTGCCGTGAGATAGTTGAACTGCTTTTTCCAAGTAATATTTCCTGATGGATCACGATACTCAAGTCACACATATTAGAGCAGGTTATTTCCTTGTGGTGCATATACAAATCCTCGCAAGTCGGACAGCAGGATGTATACTTCCATTTATCACAGTGCACACGCACAAAGTGCAAGATGTAATCCATCATGCGATGCAGTTATAGGTTGCCTTCTAATATGTGCACTACACGTGCAAGAGCCATACAGTAAGCTCTGACAACATAAGCCACAATCTTTCAAATGTGTTGTTCAGTGGACCAGACAATATTGGCGCACATGCACACACGATTCTGAAACACTTGGCAAGCGTTCGTGTTGCTTCATGGTTCTTTGTTTCATCAGCTGTTGCTAGAATTTGTCCAAGAAATTTTAAGGCAGCTACACGTGATGTGACTTCTCGACAAAGCGATTACAAATGTTTACGTTAAAAAAAATCAGTTTTACTAGAAAGGTCAAGTAGCGAATGCAATAGCGACACATTGCAGTAATATATGCAGTAAAAATATTTAACAACGTTAGGGGCAAAATGATTTGTACAAATCATTGGCGCAAATGTTGTAGGCCCGTGTGCTCAGATTTGGGCGCATGTTAAAGAACCCCAGGTGGTCAAAATTTCCGGAGCCCTCCACTACGGCGTCTCTCATAATCATATGGTGGTTTCGGGACGTTAAACCCCACACATCAATCAATCAAATCATTGGCGCAAATCATAGGAAGGTTGGATGGTCTGAGCCCCTTGTGTTCATGCTGGAAGTGGGGGGGGGGGGGGGTATTTTCATGTGTAAATCCTTGAGATTAGTCTTTCAAATGTCATATTTGCATTTCTTGTCGCCGCCATGTTCCTAACAAGTCCGGACTGATTAATTGTCCCCGCACATCGTAACTCTTACGAAGAGACTGTGAAAAAAAGAGCACTTCTCTCTGGAGCGGCCGAACTTGCTTACACAAGATTTTTGTAGGAGTTCCGCGATATCCGCTCCAAAAGAGTCGGCTGCCAGCCATTACTTCGTATAATACCTCTGTCACACAGGCACTTAAAAGTCTTTTAAGTAAGCGGTCTTTTTCCGAAAAGGAGTTTCTGACAGCAGACACACGGCACAGAGCGAACTCCTTTTCAGAAGCGGTCTTTTTCGTAAACGGCGTTCGTCGATCTCCTTTACGGCCCCGAATGAGTAGCCTCGAAACCAGTGGGCGCCAGCAATTTTCGAGTGGAGGGAAAAAAGAGCGAATGCTTATTTTTCTGTCACCAAAACTCTTGTAAAAACAAATTTCATATCCTGCAGAAGGTGTAATGAACTCTTTTAATGGTTATTTCCTTTTCTACTCTCGTAAGCAGCTACAACGCGTCGGCATTATTACGTGGTGACGCTCGGTCTTGCGCTGCTTTATCCTCTCCTTGGTGGCTTTTGCAGCGTCTGCCTCGCTTTCCAGAGCGAGAAGGCAGGCCGTGAGGCTTGCGATCCTCGCTTTTTCTCCCGTACGGTCGCCCATAACGTGTCGAGAGCAGTCGAGAGCAGCGAAAAACAAATACGGTAAATAAAAGCACAGTGGTGCCAGACGGACTTGTGCACGTCGCTAGTTATGGGAATGCTTCCTTATCTAGTGCAAAAAACTTTCACATTGGTGTTTCTTCATCTCTTATTCCTAAATTTATTTGAAGAAACGATCAGTGCAACAAGTCTTTAATTTGTACATTGTGATACATCGTTTATTTTCATTGCTTCTCTTTTAACTGCTAGCGCCACGCTTTCGCTAGCGTCTTCGAACGAAAACACTAAAAGGAGATCGCTGCTGCCGTGTGTCTGCACCGCAAACACCTCTTTGTTAAAAGTCTTTCAGCTTCGTAAAAGACCGCTTACTTAAAATACTTTTTGCGCGCCCGTGTGACACAGGTATTACATAACAATTTGTTGCTAACGTATTCATTGCATTGCATTCCACGCGCCGTCGTGTTGTTGCTTGAGTTAACTGGCGCATCGCGAAGGCTACGGTCCCGTGAACTCGCGGCGCGCTACGAGTCGACCTCCGAAGATCCGTCGTCCTCTCCGAGAGTCTCCGTCAGCGCCTAGTCTGCCATCCCCTCGGTGGGGACGACACTTTTGTCCGCATTAAAAAAAGAAAAAAAAAAAGCAAGGCTAAACGTCGTTGGGTGTTAATAATGCGCGCACGGCATCAAAAACAAAGAGTGGACGACACTCGTAGCACGGAAAACTACTCGATAAAACGCCCCCCATATGCAGCGCGGCTACAGTTACAATGTGCTTGCGCGGCCGCACATATCTGACCCCAACTGTAGTTTCCTCTTCTTTTTTTTTTTTTTTTTTTTTTTGAGGGAGAGGGAGGGTACATCCGTGCATGCGCCCGTGGCGGCAATAACGGCGGCAACGCCGGCTCGTGAGGTACAGGCGTGCCTGCCCGCCTCGAGCTCGCTGTCGCCTGGAAGTCGCCGGAGCTACGGGCGCGCCGCCGGCGCAACCGCGGAAGATGCATGCACGCGCTCGGGCCAAAATGACAGAATCCGGGGCAAAGCTTCTGGACTGTCCGTGGCGGAAATTCGTCATGGACCTCTCCGGCTGTTACTTTGTTACATAGAGGTCGCAGGTACATGTGCTTCTATGGCAGTAACGACGGGGAATAGAAAAGCTTTGTTATATCGAGGAACTTCGTTATACGGAGGTTCATTGTAAGCATGTTTAACTGTATACGCAATGGAGAAACTGGAGCTTGACGTTGCTAACCATTTCGCGAACAAAACTGTACCTTTATGCGGTACTATGAAAATAGTACTGGTACTTTTATTGCACGGTTGAGCCTGAATGGCATAGCTGGAAATATGCAAGAGCATGCCGACAAGTTATACTTAGCAACCAACTTAGCCATGCAATGTACGCTTATACTATTGGCTGCTCACGCTCATTTGCGTTTAGTTTTATTGGAAAGCATAATTTCATTTTCTTACATAATTAAATACAAAACGTATTTATAACTGCTAAATAACCACCATCACAAGGTGATTTTTTCTGGACTTACACCACTGGTACAAATCATGAACCTGCTAAGAGGGCAGGTGTACTTGCAAACACCAGACCTTTAAGGAGATGAACTCGATGGCCATGGCAAGCCACGTGTAGAATGGTGGTGCTGATGATGAGAGCCTCGTTCCCATGACCAGAGTATTCAGGTTTGTCCACAGGGGCCATCTTCCACTGGAGTGGCGGTAGCAGTGAGCAGATTCACATTTGCGTTGGTGATCGCTCGAATGTGAAGTGAGCAGTGAGAAAACATCACACAATAAATTATCAGTCTTTGTTGGAATTACTTTCTAACCTCAATTTAACAAACTTGGATATAATGAAATATCGGTTATAATGAAGTAAACGAAGTCTTGCTGAAGAAACAGTGTTATTAATATACCTTTATAATGAACTTTCAGATATAATGAACTCATTTTCATGCAAAATACAACTTTGTTATAATAAAATTTCAGTGTACACTTTGCACTACAGTAGACTAGAATGGATTGATTGATTGATATGTGGGGTTTAACGTCCCAAAACCACCATATGATTATGAGAGACGCCGTAGTGGAGGGCTCCGGAAATTTTGACCACCTGGGGTTCTTTAACGTGCACCCAAATCTGAGCACACGGGCCTACAACATTTCCGCCTCCATCGGTAGACTAGAATGGAGGTACTTGGCTCAGACGCATGTGCCGCCTAAGGCACATGATGTTGCCTCCGAGTGATGGCGCCACAAGCATTTCCTCTGGAAAGTTAATGTGGTTTTACAAGTTTCGTGCCGATGCTAAGCCGGCATTGCGGGTTATTTTAGCGTACTGTGTTATATTGAAGCAGCTCTTACTATCGATATGGTCAGAATACTGCGCACTCCCATTTCTTGTTAAGAAATACAATAGAAACACGTTGCCTTCCCGAGAGCCACGACACAATGATGGCTCGTCGCCAAAGTAATAAGGTTAAAATTCGGAGAAGCGCGGTTTTCGCACTATTTATGCATGACTCTATCAGGGATTTTATATGTGCCAATGAACGCATTGTGATGACGTTTGTTGAACCGGAGAAGTCGCAACGAAAAATGGCTGGCAAAGGCGGCCCAGGTTCTCGTGCAATCAGAGCACGGGGTTTTTCCTTCTCCTTGGAAGGCGCATACACGTTTGTGCGTATGCTCCACTACAATACCCCTCGGGGTGAAGAGTAGCCATCCTGGCGACTCAGGGAGTAGGCACAATGAGGGGGTCGTAGTAGGGCTTGAGACGGTCGACGTGCACGGTCTCGCGTCCTCGACGGCGCAAATCTGGCGATTGTGTTAGGGGCTCGATGATGTAATTCACCGACGAGGTTGCGTCAATGACACGGTATGGACCATGGTACCGGGCCAGAAGTTCAGAAGACAGGCCAGGAGCGTGCGGGGGCACCCAAAGCCACACGAGGGAGCCAGTACGAAACGTAGGCGCTATGTGATGAGCGTCATCATGTCGGGTTTTTTGTAGACCTTGAACCTCACTTGTCATAGACCGAGCCAACTGACGGAAGTCTTCAGCGTATCTGGCGACTTCCGAAAGCGGGGAGCACTCCGATGCATCAGGGCGGTACGGGAGTATGGTGTCGAGTGGGTGGGATGGTTCGCGGCCGTACAACAGAAAGAACGGGGAAAAACCGGTAGTCGCGTTGTTGTAAGCGAATGTAACAAAAGGTAAGACAGCGTCCCAGTAAGTGTGGTCGGAGGAGTTGTACATCCTCAGCATGTCGCCAAGTGTGCGGTTGAACCGTTCAGTGAGACCATTCGTGTGTGGATGGTATGCGGTAGATTTCCGGTGGATGATGTTGCATTCAGCGAGAATAGCTTGAATGACCTCCGACAGGAACACTCGACCCCTATCACTGAGTAATTCCCGTGGAGCCCCATGGCGGAGAATGAAGCTGCGCATAATGAAGAGTGCAACTTCGTGGGCGGTCGCTTCCGGGAGAGCTGCAGTCTCAGCGTAGCGTGTCAGATGATCGACGCCGACAATAACCCACTGGTTTCCAGAGTGACTATATGGGAGGGGGCCATAGAGATCGATACCCACGCGGTCTAATGGGCGATCCGGGCATGGGAGCGGCTGTAACATGCCAGTAAGGTGCCGCGGAGGTGTCTTGCTATGTTGGCAAGTGGTGCAAGACTGAATGTATTTCTGCACAAAGCGATACATTCCTCGCCAGTAATATCGTTGGCGCAGCCTTTCGTAGGTTTTCAGGACACCTGCGTGAGCACTTTGGGGGTCTGCATGGAAATTCATGCAGATGTCAGAGTGCATATGAGTTGCGACAGCAAGGAGCCACTTCCAACCACCAGGCATGTAGTTGCGGCGGTACAGAATGCTGTCTCGCACGGAAAAGTGGGTTGCTTGTCAGCGTAGCGCTCTCGTGGAAGGGACAGCAGACGGATCGGTAAGGTAGTCGAGTAACAATGCAAGGTATGGATCTTTACGCTGCTCCGAAAGCATGTCAGTGGTGTCTATTGGTGACAAGGTGGTAAAAAGTGGTTACAGAGAAGCCACATCTGGGGTTAATGGCGATCGCGAAAGTACATCGGCATCCGCATGCTTGCGACCGGAACGATATACTACAGGGATGTCGTATTCTTGCAATCGAAGTGCCCAACGTCCCAGGCGTCCGGACGGGTCTTTCAATGTGGACAGCCAACATAGAGCGTGCTGGTCTGTGACCACGTCGAAAGGGCGGCCGTAAAGGTACGGGCGAAACTTCGTTAAGGCCCAGATTATGGCCAAACACTCCTTCTCTGTCACGGAGTAATTCAATTCAGCCTTCTTGAGAGCGCGACTTGCATAGGCGACTACGTATTCGGCTTGGGTGCCTTTCCGTTGTGCCAAAACTGCACCAAGACCGATGCCACTTGCATCGGTGTGAATTTCTGTGGCAGCAGCGGGGTCGTAGTGACGAGGAATGGGTGGTGAGGTCAGCAGGCAGCGCAGCTGGCGAAATGCGTCGTCACATGCAGGTGACCATACACCTTTGCTGTTGGAAAGCAGACTCGTGAGAGGTGCGATGGTGGACGCGAAGTTGCGCACGAAGTGACGAAAGTAGGAGCAGAGACTGACGAAACTTCTTAGGGCTTTCAGTGATGTGGGCAACGGGAAGTCAGCGACAGCCCGAAGCTTATCGGGATCCGGAAGAACACCATCTCTTGTGATTACATGTCTCAAGATGGTTAGTTTTCGTGCTGCGAAGTGGCACTTCTTGGAGTTAAGTTGTAGGCCCGCAGAAGTTAGACACGTCAGAATCTCGTGGAGGCGAACAAGATGTGTCGGGAAATCAGGCGAAAAGACTACGATGTCGTCCAGGTAACATAAGCAAGTTTTCCACTTATGGGCACGCAAGATGGTATCGATCATGCGCTCAAATGTGGCAGGTGCGTTGCAGAGCCCAAATGGCATCACTTTGAACTCATATAGGCCATCTGGCGTTACAAAGGCTGTTTTAGGGCGGTCACATTCAGCCATTGGCACCTGCCAATACCCAGAATGCAGATCCAAGGGATGTAAAGTACTCGGCGCCTTGTAAACAATCAAGAGCATCGTCTATTCGTGGTAGTGGGTAGACATCTTTCTTCGTAATCTTGTTTAAGCGGCGATAGTCGACGCAAAATCGAACGGTGCCATGTTTTTCTTTACCAGAACCACAGGTGATGACCAAGCGCTTTGAGAAGGCTGTATCACTCCACGTTTTATCATGTCGTCTACTTGCTCCGTAATGACGCGGCGCTCTTCGGCGGAAACGCGGTAAGGACGCTGTCGCAGAGGCGAATGTGAGCCGGTGTCAACGGTATGAGTGATAGTCGTGGTGCGGCCCAAAGCAGATTCTTGAAAGTTTACTACGAACTTCCGGATAGTCGAAAGAAGAGCGAAACTTGTTAAGGAGAGCAACAAGTTGGCGGCGATGCGAGAGGGGAAGGTCTGCGTCAATAGCATCGTCGAAGGCTGACAAACTTGATGGCTCAGACGCATGAGTTATTGCGGCAATGTGACATGGCGTTTCGTCGGGAAAAATAATATCATCGATATGGTCGACAGGTTGCACATATCCCAACGTTTCACCACGAAGTAAGCCAATGGGGTAGTTGCAGTGGTTGGTAACCAGCATTACGGTTAAACCAGACGCAATTGTAAGAACGGCAAATGGGAGAACGATGCCCTTGCGTTCAGTAAAAACAGGAGATGGCGTAAACACCACCGTGGCGTCAGGTTGCGCCACACATGAAAGGCTTATAGGGACCGAAGCTTCCGGGGGCAAGGTGATGTCGTCGTCAGCGATGAGTTTGCAGAGCCGAGGAGACCGGTCGGGTGGTGGAAATTCATATGTTGGCACAAGGGACACTTCGGCACGGGAACAATCGATGATAGCTTTATGACGTGATGAGAAATCCCAACCGAAGATAAGGTCATGAGAGCAAGATGGCAGAACAAAAAACTGTACGACGTACAAAACGTCTTGGATGACGACGCGCGCCGTACACAGAGCCGAGGGATGAATACATTGCGCGCTAGCCGTGGACAGCACCATGCCACAGAGAGATGTGGTCACTTTCTTCAGTTTCCGACAAAATTTGGCGTCCATCACAGAAACGGCGGCCCCCGGTATCAATTAACGCTAATGTGGCGACTCCCTCAACATCAACAACATTTCGCGGTGAAAACGGAGGCCTTGGGAATTGCGCAGAAGTTGCAGTTCTTGCCTCCGGAACTGCACTGATTAGTTTCCCTCCTGAGGAGGTGGTCGACGACGCATAGGCGATGGCGATCGGCGACGAGGGGATGGGAAACGAGCAGTCGATGGGCGGCGATCCGAGTCTGAGTGCCTCCGTTCATATGCAGATGCGGTGGCCTGCTGCGGTGCGTAGGTAGCATGCGTTTGCAGGTGTGGGGCGACGGCGGCAGAAGCGTGCAATGTGGCCAGCGATGCCACAGGCGAAGCAGATAGGACGATTTTCTTGGGTGCGCCACTCATTAGATCAACGGAAAAAGCGTGGTGAGGGCCAGTAAACTGGAGGCGAGGCCGGAGGAGGTGGAGCTGATAAGGCGAGTGGATGCGGTGGGGGCCGTGCGACCACAGCTGCGTAGCTGAGAGGTGAAAGTGGTGCAGGTGGTGCGTAGCCGACAGCTGAGAGATTAGGTGCTACTGAAGTGCATGGGTAAGGGGCCTGCACTGTAGGGAGGACATCACAAATTTCAGTGCGTATGGCCTGCTGCAGTGTCGAAGTCAGGCTTGCGGTGGGCGCGTCGCTATGCGGCAGCAGGGAGAGCTGTCGGGCGACTTCCTCCCTGATGAAGTCCTAGATGTGGTTGGACAGACTTGCTTGGCGAACGTTGGCATTTGTGAGTGCGACGGCCGAGATCGAATCCGGCGGTGGAACACTGTGTCGGGCGATGGAACGCTGACGGCGCGATTCATCAAAACTCTGGCAGAGGCTTACGAGGATTGCCACCATGTTCGGGCTTTTCGCTAGCAGCATCTGGAATGCGCCATCCTATGCCCTTGAGAATCTGCAGTATTTTCACTTCTTCGGGCATAGATGGATTCACACGCCTGTAGAGGTCGAGCACGTCCTCTATGTAACTAGTAAACGTCTCGCCAGGCTGCTGGGCTCGGTGGCGCAGGCGCTGGTCAGCGCGGAGCTTGCGGACCTCTGGTCGGCCGAACGCTTCAGTCACGAGGGTCTTAAAGGAGGACCAGTTGGCGATGGCGGTTTCGCGGTTCGTAAACCAAAGTTTAGCTACGTCTGCCAAGTAAAAGATAACGTAGGCGAGCTTAGAGTCGTCGTCCCACTTGTTGCTGGCGCTTACGCGTTCGTACAAGGAGAGCCAGTCTTCGACGTCTTGCTCACCACTGCCGCTGAAGATTGGTGGGTCCCGTTGGCGAGTAGCGCCGGGGCAGGTAGACGGGACAGCCGGTGGTGCTGGCTGTGTTGGGATGGGCTGGTTGGCGACTGCGTCAGTCGTGTTTCGCGGTGGTCTCTCGGGCAACTTGCGAGAGCGGAGCTCCAGGTCTGCTTGGGGATCTCAGCAGCCTCCACCAAATGTGATGACGTTTATTGAGCCGGAGAAGTCGCAACGAAAAATGGCCGTACGACAAGTCTGGCAAAGGCGGCCCAGGTTCTCGTGCAATCAGAGCACGGGGTTTTTTCCTTCTCTTTGGAAGGCGCATACACGTTAGTGCGTATGCTCCACTACAGCATGCTCAACGCTTGCCAGGGTTCGGCAGCGACTGTAGGCCCAGCTCAACGGAACTTGCGAGTGAATTTGTGGAGGACAGTGCGCTTTTCGCATAAGAAAAGGCTTTACATGCATGTAAACCTGCATGTTTCCAGGAAAAAGAATAAAAGCATTCACAAAATGCAGTTTGATTTATCAAAAAAAAAAAAATTAGTATCTTTTTCGAAGCTACTACTATAGCTGTTTAAGTCAAAATATAGTTATATTAGAACACAGTCTCCATGTGAGCGGACGCATTGCCTTAAGGAGCAGACTGGTCTTTGAAACCAAAAAGTGACAAAAAATTTATTCTTTAAAATTGACATATTTGGTTTCTGCAAGTATTTTTCTATCTCTCTGAACATTTTCACACACCAGGAAGTGATAATTGTTTTGCAATGTCATTCTAACTGTCCATGTGCTTGGTGCTGTTAACGCGCAGAACCTGCGAAAAAATGGGGAACCGACTTCGAGGCTTCTTTATAATTTGCCCGCACCTGTGTTAGAAGCTTTGCTACGAATTTATGAGAACCTTTTATGAGGATTGCAAAATATGCACATATTGATTGTTGTTTTTTGAAGAAGCTGTGTGTTTTCAGTTTTTGTATTTTTTTCAAAAATTAAATTTATGACTGTTCAATTTTGAGGCCTCAATATCTGTGCAGCTAAAGCAGGCACAACAGTAATTCTTTTTGCAATGGAAACCTGTATGTGTGTGGAATGCAAGTATAGGGGCAGAATTTAGAACACAAGCCTTTTTTAATTATTTACTCATCGAAATTGTAACAAGTCCAATGGCTTTTGAAAATGGATAGTCCATTTTGCTATAAAATGACCAAGAAAAGCTTAAAAAAACTGTTGCGTACTTTAAATCAATAGTCATTAGTCTATGTTGGCATATCTTAAATATCACTTTAATTAAGCACTTTTTTTCCTATGGCGGCCTTATAATTATAAATTTGAAATCATAAGAAGAACTGCATAGTCCTGTGCAGTTTGATTAAGATCACTTAAGAAATAAACAAAAAAAAATGTCTGAGACCAGTCTGCCCGCTTAAACCATATTTTCAAGTTTGACTTTTACTTTGTGCAACTTATTACAGATAGAATGAGCATAAAAATTACACACAAGGTATTCACCAACCACAATAATTCACTCTAAAAACTGTTTAAAATCCAGAAATATTGCAGTTTTATGTGCTCAGAAATGGTGTGGCTGTACATAACGTTACTTTTCATTCATCATATTTACATAACAACCTATCTGCACATCCTGGCTCCAACACAAGGTTCAAAGGCGTCTCCAATTTTGGAGCAGGCTTTCTGCATCTTCCTGTGAAGGCAAACGATGTTGCTTAACAAGTTCATATGCACTTTGGAGCAAAACAAAAGAAAAAGAAAACACGACAACTTTTCCTGGCACACCGTCGCTTGTTCGCATAATGTCCAAGTGAAATGAAGTGCGTATTTATTCAGGAAAAAGAATGTTTCGTCCAGCACTTTGAAGTGTTTTGAAGTGCAATAGAAAATTCAAATTGTTCCGTACATCTCAGCTGGCTGCTCCTTGTGATTCTACGCTAGCACATAACGTATAGAATCAGGCTGAGAGCTGGGCTAGTTGGTGACCGATCATTATACCCCGTGGTGAATGAAGTAAGCGCACATTTTACAGATACAAGAAGTAGAAGATTGACATGACACTCGCAACAAAATTTATTTCAGAAAAAATACCTTACAAGTATGCACCCATGCTAACTCCGAGCGACACAGAAATGAAATAACACTCACTGAAAATTTATCAAATATCAAATTTTGCACATTTATTAAAATGCTTGCGGCATGTGTAGAAATGAGTTTAATAGCATTTTTATCCACGAAACACATTTTGGCGCATCCTCAGGCGATAAAAACGGAGCACGTGCAGCCTATACACTTCAAAGAAATATTAACGCAAACCTAAAAAAGTTTACAGTCCAGGGTAATCTGCAAGACGTTCAGATGGAATTTACACGCACTCAACACCAAATTTTTTCTGAAATAAGTTTAGCCACGAGTGTACCATGTGTCGTGTATTTCTTGTTCCAGTTGTTGCTGTTGTCACTGTTTTTTAAAAAATCTGTGTACTTTTAACCATATGGTATGACAATATGTATATACCTCTGTCATTTGGTGGTGACTGGCCGTTCAGGTCATTTTCGGCAAATGGCGCTTTCGAGGTTAGACTTCCGTTGTTGCTGGTCGTTTGGACACTTTGTCACTTCATTTTACTCCTGCCCTTGACAGTTGATTTGCGATTTAGAAAAATTGTCATGACAGCACCTGCCAGAAGCACCGATCTTCCACGAGGAATACTTACCTTTTTACCATCAATGATACGAGTGTACTCTCTGAGGACAAAATGCGGCCTAGGATGCCATTCCTCTTCCATAGGCTTCTTTATTTGTCTTGAGGGATGTTGAAAAGGGACGCTTTTCAGCACACCTTTCACACGGCTCTAACCAGTCCGGCACCACAACGCGAAACAGTGATGGATGCTGCTCAGTAGCCATATTTGCTTATACCTTAGCATGAGCATGACAGCAGAGACAGTTGTTGATGCAAATCATGACAATCTCAATGACAAAAACCAGTCGACTTGCAGCCTCGTATAACACGCCCACAGCAAGAGAGCGGCAGCTGGGAAGGAGCGGGCGTGCGAGGCATCAAAAGGTAACTGTAGCAGCACCTCTAGTGGCTCCCTGTACCGGCGATGTAAGCGGCTTCAGAGAGCCTTACGGAGAGCATAGGGCAGAGAGCACGCTACCCCCTTATAGTACAGATGTACTTTGCACACATTACTTCAAATGTCACTTTCAAGATAGGGCAAGCATCTGCGATGCTGAAGTAATAAGTAGCTTGGAGGACATAGAGTTTCATACAATAATACCTAGAGGAGAATCTGGCGCTAGTGTCTACGCGGGCTGCTTCAGCGAAGCTTGTACCCCATGGGAATCATTCGGAGTACAGGCTTCGGATCTGCTTCAATGGACCAGGTTCTTGAGATTCGCGATGCTTGTTTGCTGAGTGTAAAACAAAGTAATATGAAGTTATGTCTAATTGAAACTTACTTCACTTTTTTGTATACAAACTTTATTGCAAAAGGTTTTTGTGACTAGGCAGTACAAGTGAAACCTGGACAAATTTAACCACCAGGGTATGCATTGCTCTGCCATTGCGTTCTAGATTTGGCATCAAGATGTAATGAATTATTCTTTACAACATTTGAAAAATTAATATTATTGTTTTGCCCTAGAAAGTATGCAACATATATTTATGAAAATAACCGCACAGTATTAAGTGAGAAACACTTAGCCTTTTGTCTGCTGCGATGCCAGGTGCATCTGTTCAAGTGATCTGCCCCCAACGTACCTCTCGTTTTGTTGTGCAGTCGAGTCAGAAGAGCATGGCAGTGTGTCTACTTCGTGTCGCCGTCGTTTTGCAGTTGATTTCGATGAGTTTTGGTGAACTCGATGTAATATTTTGCACTGGCATGGGACACTACATCTAAGTGCAGCAATGAGTGGACGGCGCTTTGCTAGAACTGTCAAACACGACTTATACTGCTCCAGTGTTGCAGTAAATTGAGAGGCCTAGCAGTTTTCAGCTTCTTTGAACAACAAAGGCGCAGCTTCAGTCCTTTGCACCCACCCCACTACCCACTCTATGCGAAGAACGAAACTGAAACTGTAGAAAAAGATTCGTTGACAGTTCCCTGGCTAATGCGATCCGATCCGAAGCCTGCACTTCCCATAATTACCACGAAAGTAAACGATCGCAGCGCCAGATTCCTCTCTAGGTAATATTGTATGAAACTATGCTTGGAGATTTTCGGATTGTAACAACTAAAGGATGTGTATAAAATTGAATAGGTCGCGAATTGCACACATGAGCATGTATGGCCGAATTGTTTTAAGTTGGCACCCTGCAAAGGAAAGGGTAGGTTACGTACCTTAGGTAAAATCTCCTTTAAGGTATCATTTTTCTCAGTACACAAGGTCATGGCAAAGACAAAAATGCACCACCTATGTAATTGCTACTGTAATAATAATAAAAAAACACACACAAGCAGGAGGTGATCGCCACTTCATTTATTACGTCTCTCCTCAGCCAGAAATTGTTGCATTTACTCAGTTTGAATAAAAAAAAGGTGGGAGGGAGAGAACAACATTGTTTTCAAAAAATTTGAATGGAATTCTCACATACGCACTGAATTGTTGCTCGTAGCACTGCGATACCAACTGCATCGCAATGAACGAAAAAAAAAACAAAAACAAAGAAGCACAGTCTGCTCACAGGCGTGCACAACAGAGGGCAGCACTGGCAAACAGGACTTGCTGTTCCTGAGAGTTCCTTTTTGCTGTGCAGCAGGCGTTGCATGGTGAGTGAGCTGCTTGTTGGGCTTGTGTGGTGCGCTTCCATAACGTGCTGTTAAATGGCACAGCTTCTCAGAAGAACAGCCCCCTGCCCATGCGTCGTCCCATGCCCTTTTAAAAAAAGGAGATCAAACAAGAAAAGATGCGTGAACTGATTGCAACATTCTGAACACATTGAAATTCGACCAGTTCTGCTTCTCAAACACTGATGAAAGAGCGAAACTGGTGGCATTTACTTCGTCAGGCTAACGCATTTCCACGTTCTGAAAGTCCGTCGGATATGTAGCATCACTGTTCTCCATTACACACTCTTCTTTTAATAATAATAATAAGCATTGTCTCTATCAATATTGTGGCCACTGTGGACGGGACCTGCAGGTCAGCAGTTGATTGCCATAACCACCAAACGACCGTGGCGGGTAACTGCAAGCAGTCACAATGGAAGACCACCAATAAATGCGTGACAAGTACTAGTTAGGTGTTTATAAATCACAGCCTTCTTTAGAATGTCCTGGAATTACCAAGAATGAAGCGTGGAAGAACTTTCATGAAGGCAAATGCCTGTGAAACAATAAAACAAGGCTACCATCTTTGTAGGAAATAGATTTGCCGCAAATATGTGTGATGTCAGTAGATGCAACATTTCTACACACATAAGACCAACTCTGTTAATTAAGTTACCACGTCAAAACAATGACGTGCCCTGAACAATGTACAGTAGCCTCTTGTTAAACCGAACCTGAAGGGACTGACAAAGCATGTTCTGTTTAAAAGGAGTTTTGTTTGCTGATAGTAAAACAGGAATGTAGATACAAGAACGAGACCATTTTTGTCAGAAACATTTGTTCCGTATATGCCGCAGTTCTGTTTACATAGAGTCTGCCATATAATAACCTTAGAGGTTTCGTACGTGAAACAATAAATTGCAATTTTCAGTGACAGCATAGTAAAGAGTGCAGATCAAGGGATAATATAAGCCCCAGAAATAAAAAAAAAGAGGGAGGGGGGTAAATGTTCCAAAACAATGTTCACACGACACAGTTCAACTTGCCACATACTCTAACATGCAGTGAAGCATATAGAGTATATTTTTTCAGTACAGACAATGCAAAATGGTAGCTTCCATTCAATGGCATATATGCAATAGAAAAACTGGAGCATGCAATTGAAAGTTGATATTAGTGTGAGCAGCACACAACAATGCGGTATCCTGACAGACATAGTATTTTCCTATCAATGCAGTCAAGTGCAGTGCAAAAAGATATGTTCCTGTCTTATCAACTACTTAGCATACAAGCTTAGGAGCATTGGCGAAACACTGGAAGAAACGTAGCGCAATAGAAGACGGGCACACAAGGAAAGGCAACACATACAATGCGCATTCGTCAACAGGGACTGCACTACGTTTCTTATGATGAAAGCAAACCAGGTGACCCAACTTCCTACTCTTGTAAAGGAGCTACTAAAGCTTTTCTCTCGGGAGTAGCTCAAAGGGACTGGGGAGTAGGCGGGAATAAACGTACCTGTCGGTCGTAGAGGAGATTGAATTTGTTGACGAACTGGTTGATGATGTTGCAGCCCTTGGTGAGGGTGCCCAGGTAAGTCATGAGGGCCACATCGTTGCACTGGTTGTAGAACTGGCCCTGGAAGCTGGGCGTGTGCAGCACGGGCAGCCGGTGGCAGAGACTGAACGCGTCCCGCAGCACCTCGTGATTGGCTGGTTGGGTGCCCGCAGACACTGCCTTCACGTACTCCAGCACCAGGCGCACCCGGCTGTGCAACATCTTGATGGCGCTGTGCTGGGCCTGCGAACGCGTTACGCTGATGCTGACAACTAGAAGAGCTACGTAGTAGGTCGTTGTACACAATTACGTGTAAAATGTGCAAGTGAACCCAGACAAACGCATGGAAGAGTCACACAAAAATGACACGTGTGAAAACTGACAATTGATGTTTTGATGAGTGTGTCCTTTTAGGGTGTTCTTGTTTGCAAACTCGGTTTACTATCTATTTTCTGTGGCTCAGCACCAACTCTGCTACGCAAACACACAATAAAAATGTGTTTTTTCTAGCCTCTACAACAACAACAGTAGCGGGGGTTACAAGCTCCTGAACCCGTAAACTAGCATTGCTTAGGCATCACAACAATGGTAGCCGGCCTAAAGGGATCCACAAATGATCAAACTGGCTGAAAAATAACCATCATCACTAGCTGCTGTAAAGCTTGCGTGCGTGTGTTTTCTTTTTGCAACCGCGTGTTTGAACTTTTAGGGCATTATTATCAGTACCATATTTGGGAATTTGGAGCGAGATAGGTTAGTGATTCAGTGACAACTATGCCTTTGCACTTAGCAGCCGTTTGTGCAGGGTTTCTGTATACAATGCGCAGCCTGTGAGTGTTGGTGCCTGTTCACCAGCATTGGAGCCTATGGCGGGTAAGTGGTCGAAGATTATGTACAGTATGTCGCAAGGGAGTTGTTTTTAAGAACATGGCGACTCTGGAATCTTGCCACCCTAATTTTCAACAAATAAAATGTTGTAAATGATTATGATGTTTAGGATAATATTGTAATTATATAATTGAACATTGGAATTCATTGAATGAATTTTGGTTTTCTAAGCAATCCACACAGAAAGGGAGAACTGAGCTATCTTCTACAGACAATATATATAAAAGCTGCACTTATGAACACACCATGGAACACAGCGTACAGAATGATTAGACAGAATTGGATAAGCCGTGGACACACAAGGAAAAGAAGGATACACTAAGTCCAAGGCCTGTGGGCTTGTTCTTTTACATATGCCGATTCATATTCTTGTGCGCAATGTAACTTTCTCTAGAAATTCGTTTAGCCTGGCACACTCTTGCTGAACAAAAAAGGCAAACAAACAAAACACTGCACCTGTAAGTGCTGGGCAACAAGGGAGCTTTCACCAGACTCGCCAGCAGCCGACATGCGCGCCATGTGATCGAGACCGATGCGCTCCGCCTCTTCAGTGGCCAGTGTATAGGGCAGTTCAACGAAGAGCATGGTGGCCTGCCCGTTGACCAGGTCGATGACTGACTCGTACATGGCGACGGGCAGCTGACTGTGACGTGCCTGTGGGTTCAGCTTGAGCAGCACGGGACTCTCGTTTATGCAGCATATCTGCCGGTGCACTTGGATGTCTGACTCGGTCGGGGCACCTCCTGTCGTGTACCAGCCGAGGAAGTCTAAGTCGCTGAATACCTGCAATGCGAGCATTCGGTTGAATGACGGCATATAACATTAGAATTCCATGTTTCTTTCTTTTTTATTTGAATGTGAGAGAAATTTTTCGGGGTGAGTTGTCCTAACACGACATAAGTTCAGGTGTAGATGGAAGCTTGAGGTGATATAATAGATCATTGAATAGAAAATGTATAAGCGGAGTGTGAACGTTAATGCTCCAATGCACAGCTTTAGGTGCCCGCCTTCCCATAAGATGCCCCCTCTCCCTCACTGAAAAATTCTATATCTACACATGGCTGAAGCCAATGTTTTGACAAAAATCTTCATCAGGACAGCAACTGCTACCCCGATGAAGCTAACATTCTGCAACTAACATAGGAACAAAGTCTGCCATCTTCCTCATAGTTCTCATTTTCATGTGCTTTTATCAACATTCAACACATAGTTTTCACTGACGTCATCGTGGTCGCCGTGATGGGGTAGGGTTGAGATGCTTGCGAAGCAATAAACGGCGACATTAGGTTAGCACTGGTGCCCCCTCGTGTGCCTTTGTGTTCCCCCATGGCGCGGCTGTCGAATAGAACAAAGCGGGGAGCGAACAACTCTCTGTCCTCCCTTGCACTGACACTCTACAATAAGATAAATAGGCACTGTGGCTGCCACGTTAGAGTACACGCCACAGAGAACGTGTCTGTGACGTTACGTGAAGACTATGTGTATCAATGCAGTTGATGAAGAGTAATAGTCATGATCAAAATAGGCTAGAGTGAGTAAAGATCACCTTGCTTCTAGCTAAATTCTTACATTATATGGCAGCACTTGTCAGTGCTCCCATGCTTCGGTGTTCATACACCCACTATTTTCCAAAAGGCGTGGCAGTCCGTCCTCATAGTGAGTGGCACTACGTGTAGCTTTTAATTTTACGTGTTAGCTTTAAAGCTTGTAAAAGAAAACTACCTGAATGGCACTTACCTAGAAAACGTGTTTGAATCTATTCAGATTCCTGTGGTATAAAACGGATTAAATTGACACTAAATTATGACATGTTGAAGTTTTAGCTAATATGACAAATCAAGGTCCTAAAATCTTTTTTTTTCTTTCTTTACTGAATAAAATGATCTATGATATAGCACATACCGTGAAGACAGTGCCTGATGTGTACTCTTAAAATTGGATGCAGACGTATCAGTTACACAACAAGAATGGATATGTAACCTTCATATGCCTGCAAAGATGAAAAGCAGGAAAGCACTGCAATAAAAAATTTTGGCGGAACCCATCTACAATTAGAGTGTGACTCACGAGAGAGCAGTTGCACAGTGCACATACCTTACTTAAATTTCATTGCAGCCAATCAAATGAGGTGCGACAGCGTGCCTGTTTTGATGCATTGCTTTGGCAGCCCAACCCATTGTATGTGTGTCTCTCAAGACGTAGTATGACCCAAGGAGCGACTTGCGCATGTGCATATATTTTGTGACAACACAATGGTATCAGTGCTCTTCAAGTGTACTGTCAAACATGATCAGTGCTCTCGCCTGTGGTTGCGGCACTATAGGTGCTTGCTTGCACGGGCTACGCAATGATCTATGAGCACAACACGAGAACATACTAAACGGAGCCACTACAAATGCGCCATTCAGTGCTTTTGACGTCCGTTTGTGAATGTCCACTAACCGAACTGAATGGGTCCAAATGTACAAACATGCCCGGCTCAGATGTGGTCGTGTCTAGCAGACTAGCGAACTACAGGAGAAAACTTTTCCGCCCAATTTAGCGGCAGTCTGGCAACAACCACCCCAAAGTCTGGCAACAGATTTATGCAACGCCAAAAGGAACCTTGCCGACTGGCGCAGCAAGTAGTGACACAAGTATAACCACTGTTATAATTTAAGAACTCTGATGCAGGCCTGCGATTCAGTTGCCTGCACGTCATCATCTCGAGTCTTTGAATTATGCGTACTCGCTATCCGATCGAGGCTCCGTTGACGGTTTCGAGCGACACCTTCGTCCTCAGTCTTTCATTACAACCACACACGCCGTCAATGCGTTGGTTAGAAGGAGGCCGGCACATGTTGTGGTGACAAACACATAGCGAGACCGCGGCTTAAAGGAAAGCAGTGGCGCGACAAAACAGAGCTGCGACACTTCCACGACACGTCGTTGCCGGGATTCGAAGCGGGTACCTGTTTGAACTGCTGCTCCTTGACGTTGTAGTAGTCGTTGTCAATCACAATGTTTCCCTCGATGGTGTTGAAGACGAGCTCGAACGAGTTCATGACTTCGATGTTGCGGCCTTTCTGCTTGCCGATGAGGGCACCGATCACCTGCTGCGCCTTGCCTTCCTGGGCCTTGATTCGCGTCCAGTGCTCGGAGATGTTCATAATCACGAGCGGATGCAAGGAGATGCACACACTGCCCGTGGTGCCCGATGCAGCCATCACGTTGGCCGGGCTTTCGTCCACCTCCATGTTTAAACGGCCTCGTCGACGTAGTCCCTCACCGATAAACGACGTTCCCAGCCCTTTTGTTTTGGACGACGGCTCCGCAAACTCCGAAGCGCGCGCAGAGCTTAACAACGCCTTGTTAACTCAAACCAGCTGCCGGAACCACATTGATCGTTACTTTACGGGAGACTGTCCTTTTCAGCCAACGTCCAGTCATAGCTTGCATAAGACACGTATGTGCATTAATTCTTGAACACCTCTTAAAACATTTATTTACACAAATTTTTAAAGAACAAACGTTTGCGCTACCTGTAAACAAAACAAATACTTTACATTTTCGTAATATAATTTAAAAATAACAAAATTAGTTTATTTATTACCCTCAAGATGGCGCAGCCATTTGTAAATAACAAAAATAGTCATGTTATTGATACGTTTTTTAAAAAAAGTGAGTTAGTTTGTGACAATTACTAAAACGTTTGTAAACTTTTTAAATGTTAGTTGTAAACGTGACAATTCTGCTAAACTAAGTTTTATATTTGCTACAAATAATTTAAAAAATAGTTTTTAATGTTACAATAAAAACATTGAAGCGTAATAAATGCCAGAAAACATTATTACTTTTTAAACACACACAAAATGGTTTTTTTAAATTAGTGGCATAACTTTTTAAACACAGCAACATTGTGTAAAGCGTAAAAACGTAGAGTACACGCACTTTTGTGTGCAAAAAAGTGCGTTAACGCTGTCAAACGTCCCCAAACGCCGCTAGAAAAAAACGGCTTCGAACATGGGCTTCGATTAAGTGTAGAGAGTTGCAGCACTATTCTTTATTGAACTAAAAGAACCGAAAACATTTTTTTTTTCTGTGGTCGTCTGGCTGGAACTCGCCGTGTTGATGCTTCTGGCTGCGTTGGTGTCATGCCGCTCGCCTTAAAACGGAAATTCAGATATCGGAGTGTTGCAGAGTTGCGTGAACGAATTGAGAAAGGTGCCACTGCGCGATCCGCCGCGGGGTGCCAGGTACGGGCGTGAAACCGGTGTAGTTAGCGAGCCGACATGGCTAATGCGATGGGCATCGAGCTGGACGATGAGATTATCGTGGACGAAGAGACACTCAACGCGTTTGTGAACTTTCCGCCCGAAGTTCAGGCTGCCATAGAGCAAGTGAGTTGAACGCTACAACCTGTATGGTGTAAGGGTCGTAGCTTGATGTTACAACCTTTAACTTGACAGGTGCCGGCTTCCTACTGACTATGTATCGCCGGTTCGTCTCCAGAGCTTAGCTCTGTTTTTTTTTTTTTTTTTTATAAATAAGAGCTCCCCACTAGTAACGAAGAGGCATCGGCTAGTTATCCTGCCGTATCATTCAGCCTCGGCTGAGCGTTTGCATGCCTCTCGCTAGTTTAGGAACCAGTAGTATCTAACCGGTCCACGCCGGTAGAGATGTTCCAGCTGTGTGTGTTGTGTAATGAAATGATCCAGGTATGGAACATGCTTTGATGTAAGCGCACATTCATGTGAAACCGAACACTGGCATCGCAGCTGGTAATTTTTCAAGATTGCGCGTAAAATATCTACTAAAGCAACCGGCAATCTCCTCACTGAATTTCTGATGCTTAATTACCGTTCATGGCATATGTACACGAGAGTTTGATAACACGTACGAGCGCGTGCGCTAGTTGCGCCCAAAAATATCCGCTTACACGAAACAGGACATAGTGTTGTGTTGGTACTTGACATACGTGTACCACAATTCCGCTTGGTACTGAGCATATATTTTGCCTGCCTTGTTGTACTGCGCAGGTATTTCCCAGTACAGACCCACTGGACAGCCCAAACTTCAATCCAGTGGACTACATCAACACACTGTTTCCAACGGAACAGTCGCTTGCCAATGTTGATGAAGTCATTGCACGAATGAAGACAAAAATCAGGTATTCAATGTTGTCTTGCTTCCCATTTATTTTCTTTGAAGCGGCTCTATCACTGCATACACTGTAGCTTTGCAATGGCTCCTGTGAACATTCTAAGGCTTATGGTAAGAAAAAAAAAAGCTAGTTTTTGTCATCTTAAATAATTCTGAGGATGACGCCACACTAGTTGCCGATGAAAGCTAGTGTTTTCAGACGTTCTAGAAACGAGGAACTTGCACCCCATTTGTGAGGTCCCCGTTCATCTCTTGTACATTGTTAATGTCTCACCTTGGTCGTTTGCCTAGTTGCATAGCTATGACATTTGGTTTCCTATAAGTTTACAAATGTGGCTTTGTGTGCAGGCGCTTGGACGACCAGATCCGGACAGTCGTTCGCGGCCAGAGCAACCTTGGCTCGGATGGACGGGCATCCTTGGAGGAGGCACAGCGTTCTATCCACCAGTTGTTTCTTTGCATCCGTGACATCAAGGAGAAAGCTGAAAGTCTGAACACATGGTATGCATAAAGCTTGCGGACTCTGAGATGCTGAAAATAAGTCTTTCACTCGAATTGCACATGTAACCATCAGTAAAACTGACTTGATCCCAGTGTCCATTGCTGTCCTGCATGGTAAATTAATTGTAATGTCTGCTTGTGCCACCATTAAACACATGTTCAGCCTCTTTTGTAATTTATGAAGCTACCATACCTGCAACTGTCCGTATTTCATTAACACATTTATCTCTTTACTTTGATGATTGGACACAGAGATTAAGAGGGACAGCATGGGTGGCTTTCCTGCTCCATCAGGGTGTGAAATCATCTCCAAGATTTGTGTGCAATGCACAAAAGCTAGCAAAAGCTTTTTCTTTTTTAATGTTTGTGGTGCATCTCATCTGTTTAACTCCCTGCATACGAGTGCAGGTGAAGGAGATCACACGAGATATCAAGCAGCTGGACAATGCCAAGCGTCACCTGACAGCATCTATAACAACGCTGAACCACCTTCACATGCTCGTGGAGGGTGTGGATGGCCTCAAGTATGTCTTACATTCTCTTCCTGCTACGTTCACAGCTCATTGCCTCAAGGCACTTTTTTTTAGCACGGCTTTTAAGATGGATTGGTTGAGGCAGCACATTCTCAGTAGCATACCTGTACAGTGTTGAAGAAATAAAGCATGTCAGTTAGGACCAAGTAATGCACATACTTGCCCAGATTTCGACTCATGCTGTAAGAGCACAGTATGGGCTTGTGCACTTACATCAGAGCCTCCACCACCTTTTTAAGGGCTTAATCTGTAGCAACATGATGTGTGAATGTCAAGCAGTTGTCCACTTGTGCATTTCATTGCATGAATGCTGTAACATGTCAACGATAGTTTAACTCTGCTTTAATTTGTAGAATCACTTCTGCATGAATCGCATTTGACACTTTCTTATTGAGAAAGCTTGGAACAGTCCAGACAGTATGGTAACATTTAGGCATTGTAGGGACAGGGGACTGAACCGTCTGTGTAGCAACCGAATTTTGTGAAGAATGACTGACTGATATAGGTGCCATTCGGTACTTCCTTGTGATATTCATCAGAAAAGGCATGACAGTGTATGCTTAATGTTAGCTCTGCTAACAATTTTCGAGGTTCAGCTTTCCAGACACTGCTGCCTGTTGATAGGCTGCATAGAACGGGTACCGTTCACCTGTATGACCACAAAGTGTGAACACTAAACATCATACAAGTTAAACCCCACATATCAATCAATCAAAACATCATACAAGGAAACTTTCAAAGTGATTTTCTGAATATATGGGCTGGTGAAATGATTAACAATTGCTTTCTCTCTAAGCTTGACTGTATGTAGGTACAAGAATGCAGGTGCGGCCTCTGTTACAGGTAACACGGCGCGCGTGGCCGCGCTCCTCGGACCACGAAGCGGGTGCTGCGTGAATTATTATGGCGCAAGCGCGATCATTGCTGGAAGCGTAGTTAGTTGCATATCATATTCTGCGGTTCCTTCCACTTCGCTGCTCATGCTCTGGTAAATCTGCATGCACAATGTACCTTTCACAGCTCGAGGCGGAGTGGGAGAAACCGTAGCAGACAGCATACACCTGACTCCACCTCCAACACTGTTACGCGGCACCCGTCATGGCGCTCCGCTGATTGCGGCTACCCACTCCGTGTTACTTGTAACAGTGGCCTGTACATTCACCTATGTATTACTGTACCATTTTGAGACAGATCCCTGCTTAACCTGTGCTGTTCAGTTCTCTCGAGTTTGCACGTCTGACCTTCTTTCATGATGAATCCTTGCCGACTAACTTTCCTTTTTGTTATCCTAATGTGCTGCCCTCTCCTGTGCAGAAAGCTGACTCGCAAGCGCCAATATGGAGAAGTGGCTAACCTTCTTCAAGGGGTAGTCAACGTGCTGGACCACTTTCAGCCGTACATGGCCATCCCTCAGATACGCAAGCTTGCCGATGAGTGAGCCAAAGATACATTCTTTCTTTCCTTTTTTTTTTTTTCATTCGGGTATGGTGCAATACATCTGCAGCAACAGCTGTTGAGCTTGCATTTTGGAAAGGGGATTTGTCAGTGGTCTCTCAAAGAGAAGTTTTCTCGTCAACATTTCAAGGTACAGCAACATTTCACGTTGCACTACTATTAGTCACTTCAAAGCGCTGTTTAACGAAAATCAGGTCACGTTTCGACTCCGTAATTTGTCATTCTTGTATAAACATCAGCAGCCTCCCTTGTTGCTTAGCACATCATCGCAGCACATCTCTGTAATAAATTTTATCATGAACACTCCCTGCCGCTGTCCAACATGCATGTCGTAATTGCTGGGTATCGAAAATGAAATTTGTGAAGATTGAAAAATACCAGCAAAATTAGAGTGTAATCAAGTATACTTGTATGTGAGTTTAATAGAAAAAGAATATCTCACATTCCTACTTGCTGCCCTTTTTTATGAGAGCGAACAAACAGAGCACATCTGGTCAAGAGTTCTGATACTTTAAGACATCAAGCACATTACAGCTCACTGAAGTATGTTGTACGCATTTTTTTGTCAGTCTGTTTGATTTGATGCTCTAGTTCTTTATGGTCTCAGACCTCATGTGAATTCATCAATCCTGTCGATGCTGCGAGATCTTGTCTTTCCTGCTGTATGATTGATCACATTTTGTTGGTTTGGGAACTCCCTGTTACAATTCATTCAATGCTATCCATTCCTTTAAAACTGTGAGTGATAAACAACGCTTAACAGAGCCTCGTTGATGAAGTACAATTCTGCTGTAGCGTAGCCATAGTTCTTGCACATGGAAATTGATTCTCGGGTCAATGTAATGCAACTGGCACCTTTTGCCCAATGATTTCTGTTAATTCTATGTAAGGTGTCTTGCCTTTGGGTAGCCTCTTCATATATACATTGGGGTGATGTTTTCACTCTAGCAAATGGTTTGAATGCTTAATCAGCCTAACCCTAACTGCCTTCAATTAAAACAATACCGCACTTCTCTCTTACTGTAAACATAAAGCTTATTTTGTGCAGGTGCAGCCAGCCCAATTTCCTGTTTTTTTATGTTACTGTTGCCATTATGGCAGATCAAAAAGCAGGTGCACCTTGTTTACGGAGCTCCAAATTTATTGGCCATGTAGTTGCGAAAGGCATTGTACACAAGTATAAAGAAATGTAAATGACTGTTACTTGTTGGCAACAAAAAAAATTTGAGAACTGCTTTTAAGTTGTCATTTGATTAGGTAACAGTTATTCATGAAGTTAACTGTACAAAAAGCCATGTCTTTCTCGTGTGTGTTTCAGGCAGGAAACTGCCTATGCATGCCACGATAGGAGAAATTAGCTGTGATAATTGTTCAGTAATGAAATTCCAGATATCTTTCCTTATTAACATTTTCCACTGTGTTCTGGGCTTTTTACTGGCTATTGTCACTGATTTTATGCGCTGAATGAAGGCTGCTTGCATTTTTTTCATCATCTAGCAAAAGAAAGATTCGGGGTGATTGACAGTACGGCCTTTGCTTCCTGTTTGAAATATGAAACAATTGGAGATTGCCTCACCCTTATTATTTTCTTTTTTTCAAGGGTGGCCACCATTCAGTCTGACCTCGCACAGCAAATAACGGCCGATTTTCATGATGCCTTCACGGGGCCAAATGCAAAGGTTAGTTTGCCCAGATGATTTCGCATTGCATTTTCTATGCCATGCGTAGCTGCTCAAGTTCTAAAATCACACTGCTTCTGAGTCCCTCATGTGTCAACTATGTGCAATAAATATTGTCATAATTGAAATAAGTTACATCATTTGTGGAACGGCAGACATTTTAAGGACGGTTGACATCTCCGCAGATGTTTGCAACTTGTCATGAAGCACAGTGGTTGAGTTATAACACGGCACAGTGGCTAACTTTTGCTATTTATAAAAAAGCTGGGTTATCAGAGCTTATTAATGGTTTTTACAGTCACTATGAGTAACTTTTGTTATGGTTAATTTGCGTGCTGCTTTGGGCCAAAGTAATCTCGTAAGATCACAAACACAGTAATCGATAGATTTTTTGGAGCCTGACTTTCCATGTAGTATCTCACTAGTTCAAATGTAAGTGCTTGTCAGTGACAATGAGCCATGGCTGTTGACCTTCAGTCTGCTATTCATGAATATGTGTCGACGAGCATTCATGTTGCATGCACTATATCTTATATGCTTTGTGTATAGATTAAAATATACTGTGTATTGAATCTGTTAAGTTTCGTGCCAAACATTTGTGAGCTGTTTCTTGATCAGTGCTTTTCTTTTCTAGTGTTAAGGTTAACGGGTCTTCATACAGGGCTCTCCTCACATCATGTGTCAAGTGTAAATGAAGCAATTTGGTGTGTGCAGATACAGACTTATATATCTTGTTGGTAGTCGTGGGAAAACATCAAGGTTGTTTATTCTTTCCACTTTGTTTTGTTAATAAATCATTGTTGCTTATCTAATTTCACAATGTAACTTTACAATTGATGCATTGCACGAAAGTTTTTGAGTTTGTTTAAGAAAATTTTTGGGGCATGCTACTATTTTTTTGTGTCTCTGCCTACATTTTGTCAAAGATGCTGTTCACACTGTGCCAACTTCAGGTACAGTATGTGCATTGAGTTTACATTTCTTTGGTTTCACGTGTTTCCAGCGTTTTGGTGCATCTTGTGAAGACGCTTCAGGCACAGAGGTAAAACCAAAAGTAAGAAGATTGCCCACTGCACCATGTGTGTGTTGTTACGTTTAGATTGTTTGGATGAAGGCAGACTCGATCCTGTTTATAATGCCTCCTGCAACGTGCCATCACAGAATGCGTATCTGGAATAAGTCGGTAATGTCACTGGGCAAGAAGATGAAAGATACACTGATAAGCGTAAAACCTGAGATGTACTTAACTTCAGTTCACGAGATTCTCTCAGATCGTGTATGCAGTGTGCAGTGCACGTTTGAGAACCCCAGGTGCTAGAAATTTTCGGATCATATTGTGGTTTTGGAACATAAATATTAAGCTTGCTGGTAAGGAAACTCAAGCGAACTAGGTGATGATTATCATTTCATGGCAGAAAGACGCCCTGAAAGGTACAGTTGTTTTTTTTTTTTATGTATGTAATCTGCAGCACCATTTTTTTATGCTGTCCGAATAGTCACACCCTCGTTGACTGTGATCTCTGAGGCCCTCCTCACGACGAAATGACTGCAGTGATGTGAGACCATTTATATTTCATACGTGCAGCATTCGGCCCCTACACAGCAACTTGCGGAGGCGTGCCTTGTGGTCTCGATTCTGGACAAGAAAGTGAAGTGAGTATTTGTGGACTCGCCGCTATTGCTTGTACTTGTTCATTTCCCACCTGGGAAAGTTATGCACGATCAAATTGCCTCCTGGTAGAGATTTAAGTCATGCTTCCAATTTGTAGTACAAAGCATTAACTGTTGACGTGAAAGAGAGGAGAGAAAACAGACTGGTCCTGAGCGTGTCGCATAGATTCTAGAAGCCGTGTTTTCTCTCGCGTGTTCCAGGCAGGAGTTGCTGAAGTGGTTCGTGTCACTCCAGCTGGCCGAATACACGCACCTCTTCCAAGCAAACCAAGATGTAAGTCTCTCGCAATTTACATTAACAGAGTCCACCCTTGGTAAAACATACACCTGTGCAATAACTCTTATCTCTTTCTTCGTTGGTCAGGCATCTACAATATTATAACAGTGCTGTCAATTGTCAATAGTTTCAAGTTTTGTAATTCTGTGCTCCTTTGTGTTTGAGCACACAAAAGAGCGTCCTCAAGGAACACTAGCTGTTAAAGATAGTGTTCCTAGTGTTAAACACTAGCTGTTCCTCAATTTCAAGGCACTTTTCACAGATATGATTATGTTTTTTGTCATCACTTCATTTAACATCACCTCTTCTTTATAGCAGGCACAGCTTGTTTTGTGTATTATGCGTAAAGAGCTGCGAAAATTTCCTGATGGCCTGCACAGCTGAAAGCAATGAATGTAGACGGCATTCAGTATTATGTTAAATTGCATTTTTGGTTTTGAACATTTCTCATTTGAACTATGCCTGAAATTGTAGACTTAATTATCCACTGTTGTTTATTTTTAAAGTTCAGTTAGCACTTTTTTGTCAATAGAAGGTCTGTCTTCTTGATGGGGATTCCCACCTGGAAAACTTTTGGTGGAGGAAAGCTTGCATACGGAGTGTAAAGAAGGCATTTGTATGAGTGCATTATATAATTTTGTTTGTTCATTTTGGCCCACAAATATTTACTTACTTCTGGGAAAGATGAGAAACATGTACTTTTTACAAAGATCACTTTGTGACAAGATGGCAGCGGGTGCCAATGAGCAGTTGTTCTAATAACAGTTGTTAAATAGATGCCGTGGGCTCCATACTGTCACGCTGTTGGCTGCAAAAAGCGTCGTATGAAAGGTGATAGAACATGGGGGAGAACTACCTTGTCGTAGAACAGAGAACGAAGAAAAGCTAGCTGCAATTGTGCGCACCCACATTTGAAACTGTCATTGAACCGAACTTCTTTAATACCCAAGTGAACCAGCTAGGCTACGAATGAATCTTAGAGAATGATGTGGCATTAGTGTCGTTTGTGGCTTTCTGAATGTGTGCGTTCTTTTTTTTTTTCTTTCTTCCAGGTGGCCTGGTTAGATCGTGTAGATAGGCGCTATGCCTGGCTCAAAAACCATCTTGTCAAGTTTGAAAGCAAGTTTGGTCAACTGTTCCCTGCTGACTGGGAAGTGAGCGAACGCATTGCGGTCGAGTTTTGCCACATTACCAGGTAGGCGCCTTTCTTATTCGAGGCGTTTCGTATTTTATGTCTATTCACATATGAGCATCTCTCATAATCGTATTGAGCAAACGGCAGCGAGATGATGCAGAGATTCGTCCGATCATCGATCATTTAGAGGGCCAGGGCACAATCATACCACGTCATTTATTCCGCTCGTTGCCGTCGTTCTGCCTTCGAGACAGTGTGCTGTACAAGAAGAACGCTCGTTCGAACAACCGTGCCTACCTCCTGGTGGTTCCTCGAGACATGCGAGACGACGTCCTCTTTGCTTGCCATGGCGAACCCACATCCGTTCATCTGGGCTACTCACAGACACTTGCCAGAGTGAGCGAAAGGTACTATTGGCCAGGACTTTCGGCAAGCGTCAAGAAGTATGTCAAGAGCTGTCGAGAATGTCAGCACCGAAAGCAACCATCTGTTAAGCCAGCTGGTTTGCTTCAGCCCATTGAAGCACCTTGCACGCCATTCAACCTAGTCGGCATGGACATTCTCGGGCCATTTCCCCTGTCTGCGGACAGCAACAAATGGGTGATCGTCGCGACCGACTATTTGACATGCTACGCTAAGACGCAGGCGATTCCACGAGCCATGGCTTATGAGGTAGCACAATTTTTAATGCGCCACATCGTTTTATGACACGGTGCTCCTTCCAGTATAATAACAAACAGAGGGACGGCATTCACGGCGCAGCTTATGGACGAAGTTTTCAAACTGAGCAACACCAGACACAGAAAGACAACTGCGTACCACCCGCAAACCAACGGACTTACCGAGCGACTGAATAAGACCATCACAGACATGATCTCAATGTACATCGACAAACCGCACAAAACGTGGGACCTTCGCGTGCAATACCGCCGTGCAACGCCATTTCGGCTTCTCTACGGCCGCGAAGTGCAGGCCATGCTGGACTCTATGCTACCTTGTCAAGACGAAGGCGAGTTGGCAACTGACGCCGAAGAATTTGCAGAGCGTGCTGCGGAAACATGGCAGCTCTCGCGACTACACATTGGCCAGCAACAGCAGGCAGACGCACGGCACTATAACACCCGCCACAGTGAAGTGTTTTACAACTCCGGAGATCAAGTTTGGGTGTGGACGCCAGTCCGCTGCCGTGGCCTTAGTGAAAAGTTACTGAGCCGGTACTTTCGCCCATATAAAGTGTTACGCCGCGTCAGTGATGTAAACTACGAAGTGGTTCCGGACTCAACATCGCAGGCACGGAGCAGGACACGATCGAGGCCGGACGTCGTTCATGTGTTGCGCATGGAACCATTTATTGCGCGTTGTTCGTAACTTTTTCTTTGCCGTACATTGTTTTTTGTGTTATTTATTTATTTTTGTGAACTTGCTTCTTCGTTCATTGATTTTTCCTATATTGGCACGCTCGTCAATTTCTACTTTTACTCCATCCGAATTTCCAATTCCTTTTTTTTTTTTTTTTTTCACGTACCTATGTAGTAACATCGGGGTAGTACTATGTACTTTTCTTTCCCTCTTTTGGGACTTTTTTTTTTCTTTTCGAAAGGGGGGATACTGCCACCCACACGTAGTGGGTCGACTGCAAAAGGGGCTCTACAATCTGGAGGAAACAAAGAAGATCGCATGCTTCTTCTCGACTCGAGAGCCATCCACGACTGACGCATCGTCCCAGCGCTAGCTATTCAGTGGTTTAACAAACCCCCAGTACTTGTGATTCATCGTGACAATATGGTGCTTTTGGGACATTAATCCCATTTATCTGTCTATCCACATATCAGTGGTTCCAAATTTAGGTGACAGCCTGTGGACACAAACACTTTTGCTGTGTGAGTAAAGCTTAGATTGCCTATCATTCACAAGCTTGATGATATGTACGTAGAAGATAGGGTGAATGAAGAAAAAAAAATGCAGATCAGAAAATTTTATAGAAATGTCAATTGGCCATTCATTGTGTAATAGGTACAATAAAGAAGAACAGAGTGTGCTTATGCTAGCTAGTTCTATTTGAAGCTTTCTTAAAGAGTAGCAGGCAAAAAAGGGAGAGAGAGAGAAGCAAGGGAAGGCTGGGAGAGTAACAAGATGCTACCGTATTTAATTAATGAGGTTGTGTTTAGTATTAAAATGTTCACTATGACATCTCATGGCCCGTGTGCTTCTTCAGTATGCTAAGCCTGGTTGCGTCAGGTTATGTTAGGTAAGTTTGGTCAGTCAATCAAATGGAAGGTTACAGTCTTAGTTTGTTATTCACGAACCAAATCTAATACAGAGATCAAGCTGCTGATTTGCAGATGCTTATTGAATTTCTGAATGTCTTTCGGTAGAGTGGAGAAAAGCACTTTGACATAGTTACAGCGGTCCTTATGGATGGTCATACTGTATTTCCTCATTGGGGGAAGTTCTGCTGAAAGGAATGGCCAGCAGATCATTGATGCATTGTATTCTGCACGGCCAGGCACTGACCACGAAACTGATGTCTCTGATATGACAGGTAGAGCCGGGCAATAAATATTGAAGGAACAGCTTCTACCTGCGCCTCGTGACGTGCATTTCGTTTGCATGTCTTGGTTTGTGTCTTTTGCATATGAAGTCTATATCTTAGTTTGGTCTCTCTCCATTGTCTTGCGGTTGCAGGCGTGAGCTGAGCCAGCTGATGAGCAGCCGAGTGCAAGACATGGAGGTGCGTCTGTTGCTCAGTGCCATCCAGAAGACGACCGGCTTCGAGGCGCTCCTGGGCCGGCGCTTCACGGGTGTCACTCTCGAGCGCACCAATGTGGTGTCCCCTCCAACACCGGCACCGCCAATGCCTTCTGCACACTTGTCACAGGTATTGCCCCAAGCTTTGGTGGACGTAACAATCTGACATTCATTATAAAGGTACGTCTTCATCTCTGAAACAGCAGTCTGGAAAATGTGCCTAGGCGGTGTCATTAATTTTGAGTTGAGTCCTAAATTATGCATGTGGTTTTTCTTTGAATAAGCTTCAAACTTTATTTCTAAAATTTGCTGTGTATTTCTCAAGAGGCAATTGTTATGAAGCGCAAAGCATAATATAGAGTGAAACCAATGTAGAGAATTAAATTTTATTATTTTAAGACACTTTTTTTCAAGAGTGGTTTGCCAGTACACTATTAGCCAACAATTATACAACACTGCTCAGTGTTGGTATTATGTAAATATTAGTAAACCAGACTGTTCAAGCTACACACTTTTCATAAATACTTGATATCCTATCGCATGTATCATCTTGGTTATAGTTTCATATATTAGCTTCTATATTGTACATTGTGCTGCTTGAGATTATTTTTAAACATTTACCTTAGAAAATGGCTTTTGTGGTGCTGGTCCATAAGCGTTTTTTAACACTCCAATTTACTTTCTGTGGAATTATGTTCACAATAAAGAACACGCTGGCATCCAGCTTTTAACTATTTCTATATTGTTTGACCCTGACACATTTTGCTGCATGCTCAGACTTTGTTTTTTTCACATACTGACATACTCGAAAGCAACTTGGTCACCAAGAGTTACTACTGGTCAGTAGGAGTTCCATGCAGCAATGTAGATTATGTCAAGGGTTAATAATAAAGCAGTTCTCCCTTGTTATAATTGAAACTAATAAGGTAAATTATTGGTTATAATGAACTAAATACAAATTGCATTTGATCAAACTTATTTTTAGAGACATCTATTCTTTTTATAAAAAAACCTAGAATGTTATAGAAACTGTAGTAATGGCTGTAATGAAGAAATATTTGTTTTGCGTGAACTCGGAACTCGAAAGGTAGCTTAAAGAGCAAAATATTTGATTGAAAGAGAATTCATGACCACATTATTTTTTTTAAATTCTCAGTGTCGTGAAAGGTCGGGAGACAAACATAACATAGTTTTTAAGGTTAATGTGAATACAGGCCTGTTTTGCCAAATGAACTTTTTTCTGTTGTAATTTCACCTTCTCATGTTTTGTTCTATATAGCTTGAGGTGCGACAGGAAAACAGGCGAGACGATTAGGTCGCTTATGGCGGGTTAAGCCCAGTATAATGCATTGTTGTATCTGCGACTTTTCCCCAAGCTAGATAGCTAATTTGTTTGAGCTTGTCTTTATCGCTGCTCTTTTGACAAATATCGGATATAAAAAAAAACTAATCTATGGTACAGTCGACTCCCGTTGATACGAAGTTCACGGGAACCGCAAAAAACTTCGAATTAAACGAACTTCGAATTAAGCAAAAAGCACTAAAAACGGCACTTTTATTAGTTTAAAAGCGCGACAGTTTTGAGGAAAAATAGTCTGTCATCTTCTTCTGCTTGCCGAATCTGGCTGCGGCTAGCAAGTTTTGTAAGGAATACACGTGTCGAAGTGCTTCTTCGGCGTTGTGTTCTCCAACAAAAAACCGCTGCGCAAGAGCAAGACCCGCAGCTACATCGGCAGTCCTCGGTGGTTGCTCATTTCCGATGTCGTCGTCATCATCGTCATTTTCAGGAATGCAGTCATGGGGCCGAACCATCTGCACGATTTCGCTGTCCGTTAGTGGACCGCATGTTTCGACGTTGCTGTCCACAGCGACATACTCGTCAAAACGGACGTCACCGAGAGCGGCGCGAAAGCTACCGTCGTCGAGCTCATTTGTTTGCACTTCCACTGGCGCACAAGGAGAAGCATCCCCCGAGTTTTCCATGAAACCACAGGCCCGGAAACAATTGGCGATGGTTTCTTCTTTCACGCGGGTCCAAGCTCGCGCTAGCATGTTGATGGCACTAAGCAAACTCACCTCGTATTGCGACGAGTTGTCCATGCACAAAAGCATGCGCTCGACGAGATGCTGCCTATACAATACCTTCACATTTTTTATTATGCCCTGGTCCATGGGCTGCAACACGGACATCGTGTTTGCAGGCAGGTACACAAGACGGATGGCACTCAAGGCAGGTACGTTCATGTGGGCACTACATTGGTCCACAAGGAACAACACCTTACGGCTTGATTGCGCGAACTTGCGGTGGAGTTTGGTGATTCAGTCCTTAAATATATCGGATGTCATCCACGCCTTTCTGTTCGAGGCATAATCCACAGGAAGCGTCTTCACGCCTTTAAAGCACCTAGGCTTGGCAGCCTTCCCGATCACAAGCAGGCGACACCGTTTTGTGCCAGTCATGTTCGCCGCGACTAGCACTGACACTCTCTCTTTGCTTCTTTTGCCTCCAGAACAGTCGTCGTCTTTAATCTTTAAATGTCAGGGTCTTGTCCGGTAGCAGCCGATAAAAAAGCGCAGTCTCGTCTGCATTAAAAATGTCTGCCGGCTGGTATTCTTCGAGGTACAGTGCAGTCCACTTATAACGATATCGAGAAAACCTAAAAATATGATCGTTATAACCGGTGATCGTTATATCTGGACTGCCGCCAAAAAATCGTCGCCGGACGTACCTTTTGTAGCTCCAGGCTTCATTTTGCTATTTTCACCAATTAATAAATATTGTAGATAGTAGGATGTCAAAAACAAGACTTTATTTCTTACTCCGAAGAACGCATCACGGGTTCGCTGAGGAAGAGAGACTGACCGACGGCGGGGTGGGAGCAGTGGGAGGAAGAAAGCACAGCCAGAGGTACACAGCCGGAATGCCAACGAGGCCCCGCCCCGATGCCGCCGCGCCGCTTTGCTTTTCGCTTTTTTTATTTTCTCTCTCTTTCCTGCCTTCGTTCGGCAAGCTACGAGTAGCTTGCCGGCTTGGCGTTGTAGAAGGCGGGGAGCCGCGGAGCGCGGCGCTTTGCTTTTCGCATTTTTTTTTTAAATTCTCTCAGCCTCTCCGCGGTCGACGCGCGGCGAGGCGCAAAACGTGACACAGCTGGCGCCATCTGTAGCGCGTCGCGCCAACTCGCGATGCTCTCCTCGGCTTTTTGAACGGCCGGGACGCGCTGCCGGCGCTGTCCTGCAGTGGCGGCAGATACGTACTCGCCTACGCTAACTTTTCGTCTTGTCTCGGCATAGTTCGTTTCAGAAGAACTTATCAATCTAAATGTTACGATTATTCTGAATGAAACATGCCGTCCACGGCAAACTTTTCATCGTTGTATCCGATATGCGGTGGATAACATATCGTTATATATGGTTTTTTTCCCCATAGCCCCAATGCATAAAATGAGACTGTTAAGTCGACCCATCGTTATAACCGATATATCGTTATATGTGGTATCGTTATAAGTGGACTGCACTGTACTCGCGAAGCTTGCCCGCTTTCTATGTCAGGCACGTTTCCTCATCGACTGACGCCTTCTCCCCACACCGGCTTTTAAAAATCAAGTCGTGGTGATGTTTGAAACGCGTAAGCCACCCATCCGAAGCAGCGAAGTCGTTGATGCCCAACATTTCAGCAAGCGATGACGCTTTTGCCGTGACGACTTCACCACTGAGAGGAAGTTTGTTGTTTCGTGCCTCTCTGATCCAAATCAGCAGTGCTTCCTCCAACTCGGGGTAGGCGCCGGTGCGCATCCGCTTCCGCGATGTCTTGAATTTTTCACTTTCAAACGCATCCAATATTGAGCGCTTATTCTTTATGAAAGTCGACAGCGTGTTAGGCTTAATGCGGTACTTTCTTGCAATGTCTTGTTTGGCGGTGCCTCCCTGGTCAACTTCCTTCAAGACTTCGACTTTCGTCGCTAGGTCTAGCGTTCGGTAAGGGCCACGAGTTGCCATTATCAAACGTACGTCACCACCACAACACTCAAAATCAGAAGTGCAGAAACACGTGTGGAATCAACCCAGCGCGCGGGTGACGTGGTGACACACTCAAGTCTCGACAAAAGTCAACTAAAGAGTCAGTCGATGCCGCCGATGCGATTCGCCAGCGTTAAAAAGATTGCCGCTTCAAGATCTGTGGCGCAGCGGACAGTAGTGATGGCGAAGACACCAGCGCGGTCCGGCAGATGTTTTGGCATATGAAAAGTTCCCCATTTTACTGTAAAATTACGGTCGCGACGAGACTGTCGATGGAAAAAACTTCTAATTAACCAATATTATGGGTTTTAAACTTCGAATTATCGAGCATTTTTTTTATACGATTGCATGCAAAACTGATGGGACCACTTGTTTGAGCTAGTTTTTATCTCTGCTTTTTTGACAAATATGAGATATAAAAAAGCTAATTTATGGTCTCAATGTTACTTCGTTTTAACGAGGTTTTTCTGTATGACACTGAAAGTTTGTAATTTTCGCTCTGGAACATATAATTTTCAGTGATTGTAAGATAAGTGTTGCCTTTTGTATACCTCGTTCTAGCAGATGTCAAATAAACCTGATATGATTTTAAGCCTGCAATCTAAACATATCGTTTCTCGCATTTCATTTTGCCAGCTCTGTGTTGGTGGAGTCACAATTTCAATGAACAGTAGAGTTTTCAAAGAATAGTCCGGAGTGCTGTAGCGATCCACTTTAGTCTGCATAGCCAACACATAGCGGTGGAATGTTAATGAGCGGTCTGCAAACTTGTTCAGCTTTGCTGGCATATGGTTTTTCAGCTACCAGCAACTGCACGCACGTGTGAAGAATTTTCTTCTTTGTGTTTCTTTCTGTTTTCTGGGATTCAGGCTGAGAAAAGCACCAACCCTTTCGAGGAAGGAAGCGAGGAGAACAACCCTTTCGCTGAGGACATGGAGAAAGAAGAGAAAACGGCAGCTTCCCCGGCAACGGCTGGCGCAGGAGAGCCAATGGCTGGCAGCTCAACGCCGCAGCTGTCCCCACCTCAGGTATTTTACTTATTTTATTTATTTATGACATACTGCAGACCCTGCTAAGGGCCTCTGCAGGAGGTGCACAAGCATACACTGAGAAGAGAAAAAGGAATGAAAACTTGATTGAGTGATAATGCAATTAATTAACCAGATGTTAAAACAAGTGCAAAAGTTGAAGGCTTAAAAAAAACAAGGAATAATGCAAATGTGAAACTATACAGTGGACTTTCAGCAAACAAAAATCTCTTAATAAATGGAACTGCTGCTTGATGGAACAACTGACTTTAATATGATTAGTTCCGTACATAAATTCTCCGCCCCTGCTCATCCTTAAGTAAACGAACTCCTGTTATATATGGAACACATTGTCCTTGTTCCTTCAGGTTCTGTTTAAAGAGTGAGTACTCTATAACCAAAGCAAATAGTATAGCAGTTGATTAACATACAGTACACTCTCATTCAATGGAACCTGAAGGGAGCGTGAAAATATGATCACTCTGGTCTGTAGTATAATCAAATGTGTTTTCATGCGTAGATGTCTCTGGCCAATGTCAACCCATTCCAAGGCCTTGTTTCGAGTTGCTTTGAGCGCCATCTGGACATATACGTGGAATCACAAGACAGGTAGGCCAAACACTGCTTAAACAAAGCTTTGATTAGCTACAGATTGTCAAGGTGACAATCTGTCAGGGTGACAGCATGGCTTGCAGGCGTATCCAAATAGGCCTGCGCTATTTGCCATTTTCCACTAACTTACGCACTCCCCATTGTGGGCTTCTCAGCCAGCATCCATTTCTAATACGGAGGAGGAAATAACATTATTAAAGAAATAACTTTATTATTTCTGATACGAAAATCGGATCTTTTATCGAGGTGGCTTGTCTATTCACATTGCCACACTTCATCCCTTCCTGAACTTGAATCTACGAACATTGTTGTTGCCTGTGAACTGGGCTATTATCCACGTGTTGCGCTGCAAACACGTGGATAATAGCCCAGTTCCCAGCATGGAGGAAGAAGCAGTTGAGAGGGAGTACAGGCAACAAAAAGAAAAAAATAAAAATAACTAGGTCATGCATGCCCATGCTAAGCTTTGCTTGGCCCCATTTCCCTGATGGAACAAGGGCTCCTGATTTTTTTTTTTTTTTTGTAGGATAACTCCTCTGTAAATGCAGCCTTGTTGTATACCATGTACAGATGGGTTCACAGTTAAAGGGAACACTTTCTTGTGCACAATGTCCGGATTTCTCTCTCTGGCAAAAAAGCACAGTGGCTTAGATTTGCATAAGACAACTGCTGACTGACTGTTGTGACTCCTTTTGATAGACAATCGCCATGCACGAACAATGTTTCTGCGCCCTCTATCAGTTGTGGGGCCCAGAACATGACAGGTGCTCATTAGAGGGCTCCTTTTACCAGTGGACGGTACTGTGCATATGGATAACGTGGTCAAGGAGGATCCTAAAGGGACATTAAAATCAAATAATTTACGTCAGAGTGAAAGCTCAATGTATGACAACATCTAAAATCACAATATTATCAACAGCTGCAGTACGACATTCTAAAAAAAATCCCAATGACATCAGATGAACCACCTACAATTAATCACTAGTAATCGATATAGCTGCACTATATAAAAAACCTTCCGTGCATCAAGAAATGCAACAAAATGCAGTTTGTTCGTCTCTGTTTAATTCATTAAAAAAAAAAACACTGGACGTTACTATGGAGAATGGCATGAGTGGTTCAAAAATTCAATTTTCGCGTGGTTAAACTAGACAGATCGGGCTATTTCGCGGGGCCCACTTCAATCAAAACACATCTGCCATCTCGGAGCGAATGACAGGATATTGATCAATGGCCGTTGTTGCTGCTATGGCTTCCCCTGTTTTCGTTCTGCTGCTACTAGTGTAGGCGGCTGCGCAGTAAAGCCAGGCAACGTTATGCACGGCAACAGTCACGTGAAATAGTGCGCTTCTTGAGCTGGGTAATTTGAAGGGCACTAGCCCGATATGGACCACTAAAACGTATTATTTCAAACACAGAGGAACTTCGATTTTACGTCCCCCGGTTTCGCGACGACCCGCATTATACAGCCAATCAAATAGGTTTCGGCAAAATCCCGATAGGAATAATGTATCAAAAACCTTGGTTATACAATGCAGTTTTACGCCGACCGTGCATTTTACGACGACATTTAGATTTCATCCAAAAGGAAAACGCCTTTACTCAAATCAAGCTTCGACGAATTATTCACGAGTGCAAAATATAAACTTGCGTTCCCCTAAATTGATGATAAGAAAAGTAGAGAGCGAGGCAGATGTCTTCCTAGAATGGAAAATTTATTGTCCTAGAAGTTCATGCGCTTCTACACACGCCGCAATCGCGTGTGCACATATCTGGGGTCGTTACCTAGTCAAGCTCCATGCACACAAAGTAGCACTAGCCGGCTGATGTTCTACGCTCACTTGTGGTCGGTCGCCATTATGTGATAGCGATGACACTGTGTCTGACTCTTCTGACGGGAGGCTATTAGCAACACGGTTTCGGTTTCATGCACAGGCAATTTTCGGACTCTATTTATCGGTAGAAAGATGCGCATTGAATTCAATTCTTTTTAAACTTGAGAATAGAGATTCGCTCGCACATTTTTCAACTAAGTTACGCTGCGGTTAGCTGTCGCTGCCAAGAATAATTTAATATAACTTTCTAGCAGAGGCGCAAGGTCGTGCCGTGGGCTCATTCAGGCAGTCTATACCCATTTTTTTGGGGCAAGGCTGAGTGTCATTGCTATGTTCTTAGTTTTTCGATTATACGATGGTTTTGCGTGGTCTCCTGAAAATCGTATAATCAGGGTTCCACTGTAAGCCCTTCCTTGGCACAGAAGTAACACTGTGAGGTTTTTGGACCGCTATCAACGTCGACTTAATAGTTACCTTTAGTGTCCCTTTAAACGCAAAAACTTTGTTTGCTAGACGTTGACAGGCCAGCTAGCTATCATAAATGAAGAACAGTCATTGCAAGCCGTTACTGTGTGAAAGTAAACATGCTTTATTTGTACTGCTTCAGAATAAAATTTCATCACACATTGTTTATCCTAATAAGGGTGTGGGTCTACAATTGTAATTTTCATGCACAAAAAACTTATGTTTTTATATTTGTCTTTTTTTGCATTTATTTCTTAACAGTTAAAGAATTTTCTTGCTAGTTTTCATGACTGTGTGCTCATTAGAAAAAAGAAACTTAGGCTTTTCATTTAGCTTTGTTGTCTAGTGGCTGAGCTCTCTACGTTTAGGAAGGAAGCAAGATGTCGTTTTCACATCCAATAATTTTTTAATGTGTAACCTGAACTTGCTTTTTAATGTGGTACCAGTATTGTAGGATATAAAAATGGGGAATTGAAGGGCCTTTGTCAAGCTGTTCTCACAGCTTATAGCCTTGGCGGCCTTTTAGTTTTGTCTGGTAAATAAATAGAAAAATGTAGTTTTTCAAATGCACTGATGATTCGGGCAGTGACGTACACAAAGTTAGCAATGTCCCATAAGTTTTCATGTGCTTATGGTGACAAGAGGTCAACAGCGACTTGAGAGAACGTAACAACATGCTGTGCAAATAACTTTTCAGTTTACCTTACATCCCACATTGGTGTCAGAGGTGCTGGACAACGGTGCCAATGTCGGAGTTTTTTTAGGTTAAAACCACCAGTTGAACAAAGAAACACAGTGAGAGTATAAAAGAACTCAAGGGCTGCAATGCTTCGTGGCCCCTAACCTGTACCTCTCTGTTAACCTGTGTTAATTACTATCTTCTATTTTGCAGAAGGGTGTCTTGAAAGGCCAGTTGGTACATGATACTGAGGGGAAAACAGCGCAAAAATGGCACGAAGGATAAATGAGCAGACAACACAAGCGCTATTTTGCAGCGGTTCATGCATGAAATAATTCTTTTAATTTATCGCATGTAAGAAGAGGAAATTGACAGGCTTTTTTTTTTGTTGGACACAAACAATGAATTCAACAGACATTGAATGCAAGGAAAGCATTGGCGGACACTACTTGTTGTTGCTTCTTTAACTTTATTGTGAAGATTATTACCTGAATTGAGAATAATTAAGGGGAACAAAGAGATCGCCCTTTCCATCAATGAGATCTGAGCCCACAACACTGAAATACGCATCCGATACTCTACCAAACATGGAGGGTGCTCTCTTGTTCACACTTGTTGAGTATTTACCTTGCGTTTAACCTCTGGATTTACTACCTGGTGCCACTCCCAGGGTCTTGTATTTCAGGAGTGGGTTTGTACCTTGCAGGACCCTGAAGCAGCTGCTTGACCAGTTTGTGGACGCGGCGCAGCGGGCCCCGCTGCCGCAGCCCGACGTGGAGACGGCCGGCGTCTTGCCCAGCTGTGCCGACCTCTTTGTGTACTACAAAAAGTGCCTCGTTCAGTGCAGTCAGCTGAGCCGGGGGCAGCCCCTGCTCGCACTGGCTCGCGTTTTTGGCAAGCACCTGGCCGACTATGCCGGCCGTGTGCTCCAAGGCTCGTTGCCCAAGTGAGTGCGCACTGTGGTCGATCAATCAATCGATCCATTAATCCTCTTTTAAATTTTCTCTTTTTCATCTTTAACGAAAGAAAAAAAAAATTGAAGATACACTATGTGAACAGTGTTGTTAGCAGTGAGCTGTGAGGATACTTGACCGTGTACCCGACTGCTGCCTGGCTTCTAATGCTTCAGAAGCGTTCTAATCCTAAGTTTCAGACTGGAAGCATGCAGTTGCTGGCTTGAACTCGGGAAATTTCACTTATTTTGATGATTTTATGGCGGTGCTGTAATGGCAGTTTATAGTACAGTGGTAATTTTGTAGTTTAATGTGCTAAGGTTGTGTTGCCTTGAGTAATTATCAAAAATTAGGACTAAAAGTAGAGATGCACGAATGGTAAATTTGAGGCTTTAAGTAAATTCGAAGTGACTAATGGTTTGAATTAATAGTTTCAATAGTACGCAGCCCATGCGATAAAGAAAATTATCATTTTTATCATGACCCAACGAACCTGTACCATATTTAAGAATTTAAACTAGGCATATGCAAATGTAATATTTTGTGCTATTAAATAAAGTGTAAGCAATTCTGAATAGCAGTAGGGTGCAAGTTATGAGCAATTGGATATGTTAAGTTTTGAAATTTATTGTACTTGGTACACATGAACCTTTATAAGAAGCTTTAAACATAAATAATTAATTAATCAAGGTGAAGGTAATGTGTATGCACATTTAACTCAATTGAAGTATGGCATTGCAACAGTGGAGGTTTTTCCTAGTGTGGTGGTTTGATGACATAGATAGCATCCCTGATGCTGCAATGAAACCACCTTTACAGGGAGATTGCATGTGGTCAAATATATTGAATTGTTTTCATTTTGAATACCTCGAAACTGTGAACAATTCCAAAGATTTAAATGCATGTCGAAGCGAATTAAAATGCTGTAATATTCGTTCACCCATTCAGAGTGCCCGAACATTTGCCCATGCCTAAATGAAAGTCAATTCGACCACTTTTCAGCTTCCGTGCAGGCGTCATCCACCCTTTTTTACGAAGGTACCAATTGTATTTTTTTTTCTACTTGGCTCTTTATCGCGATTCAGGACTGGCAGTAGCAGTAGCAGCGGTGTGACAGCTGCTGGCTTGATCCAGAACTTCCAGAGCCTCTTAAAAGAAGGGGAGAATCCACGGCTAACGCCACCCGAGCTGTGTCGCATCTGCGGAGTTCTCAGCACGGCCGAATACTGCCTCGAGACTACTCAGCAGGTGGGTAGAGCGTAGTCTCTCAGTTCACTAGAGCATCGTTACAACGAAGCCACATCTGGAATAAAGATAACTTCATCGCATGCATGCTCTGTGCCTAATCTGAATGTTGAAGAAATTTGTATCGTCATTGATATGTAGCCGGAAGCTCTGCAGCAGTATCGAGTGCTTGGCTGAAAGGGTAACGGGCTCAAATTCATGTGACGGCGATGACGCTTTTTTGCGCTGATCTTTTTCTTATAGTTGAAGGGTGATTGAAATGTTATTGAAATATTACTGGCCCATACGTTGCATAGTTTTCCTTTAAAATATGATTTCTTTTCCAGCTCGAAGGGAAGCTAAAAGAAAAAATTGAGCCAAGCTTAGCATCAAAGATTGACCTGACTGCGGAGCAGGATATGTTCAACGGGTGAGTGTATTAAAGCGGCCAAAGCTGCGTGCAGCTGTAATGTCTATATTTGTTGTTTGCTTTGATGCCAGAAAAGATGCTTGTAAAACAGATGAGGATATAGTAGGAAATAGCCACGTAGCATGCACATTGTTTGCATTTCTGTGTCCGTGCTTGCGTAATGTTTGTTTTACAGCATAGATGAGTGCTAGTTTTTTTTGTTCGCTATATTGTCATTTAGTGCTGTGCAGTTGTTTAGATTTTCAAGCATAGGATTAAGCAGTTCATGCTGGAAGTGATTGGGGTGTTGCTACATTGCTCGAGGTAAAATTGTAGGTGCCTCCCCCCCTTTTCTTTTTGTAACGCAAGCATTTTGATGCTGACACTGGCAGACCAGTGTCTAAAAACATGACTTGGTCTACACTTTCAATTTTAGCACGATAGCATTAAAGAGCTTGTTTCTCAGAAATTATGGCATCTGCATCATTCGTTGCAAGCGAAAAATCATAATCTTTGCGTGACCGAAAAATGGAGAAAGATGCAAATAAAATAAATAATAAGAAAATTCTTGGTCTGAGTGGGAATTTAACACGGGTTGTTTGCGTGGCAAGTGGGTGTTCTACCGCACGACCACGCCTCTCCTTGTGAATACAGTTAAAATAATCTCCTCTGCCTGGAAATGCAGTGATAGTAACTTTCATGCTTTACAAACACACGTGTCATGTATACGTGCTTCACAATACAACATGCAATATTTGTCGTAATATTGCGTGGTACAAATATATGTTGTCATTTAACGTTAGAACTTTGAAGGCTTGTCTAAATAGCTTCATAGTTTAAAGCCACACACATTACTGCACCCCTAAAGCCACATAATATGTGCATAGCAAGTTTGAAAAGATTTCATATACTAGGTGTTTAAAATAAACACTAGGAACAGAATATCGCTATCGCGTTCAACTCTTAAATGCAAAGCTTTAAGATCTCCAAATTTTTCGTTACATTGTTGCTTCAAAGAAGTACGCGAATGTAGCTTAGCATAATCTCCCATAGACTTACAAGAGCCTTGTCTTTTTTTTTCTCCCAAGTTCAAGAAAAAAACACGTATTCATTTGAACAACTGCCAGGTCATTGTCTGCTCAATTATGGCTCTTTCCTTTGGTCACTTTGATAGGGTCATCAACAACTGCATACAACTGCTGGTTCACGACTTGGAAGCAGCGTGCGAGCCAGCCTTGTCAACGATAACCAAGGTTTGTTTACAAATAGGGTTGCGTTTTTAAAAGTCTGCTGTCTAACAGGTTAAATCACAAGGCCTGCACATGGCAAACTATGACCAAATGAGCTGGGATACCGGAATCAAGGGAAACTTTTTCCTCCTCATTGCACAGACCAACTGGTCGCTGGTGAAGGCCGTCGGTGACCAGAGTGGCTACGTGACTGCCATCACATCCCACCTGCGTCAGACCCTGCCTCTCATACGGGACAACCTGGCCAACTCGCGGCGATACTTCACCCAGTTTTGCGTCCACTTTGTCAGGTGAGCGAGAGCTTTCTTTAGAATTGCTTCCCCCCACCGCAGTGTTCCAGCGGCTAAGATACTCGGCTGCTGACTCATAAATCGCGGGATCAAATCCTGGCTGTGGCGGCAGCATTTTCAATGGAGGCGAAAATGCTGTAGGTCCGTGTGCTCAGGTTTGTGTGTACGTTAAAGAACTCCAGGTGGTCGAAATTTCTGGAGCCCTCACTACCGTGTCTCTCACAATCGTATGGTGGTTTTGGGGCGTGAAACCCCACATCTCAATCAGAATCGCTTCCAGCGGCACTAGATTATTACAGTAGTACACATACCACATCTTAATGCTCTACTGTATGGCAATTTCATTTTGGCTTAATTCATTATGAAGGAGTAATAATAGCATAGTCCTCCATCTAAATATGTATATGCACATGACAATTTTCCCAAAGCTAGAGGCTGGTGAGAGAATAGCTTTCTTCTTAGCAGCCTTCAGGTAGAACCTTAGTGATCACGCATACATCTGTTGATTGTTGCTATTACAGATGACCCAGCACACAATCTGAAGGATGTTGCAGCCTTAATCTGCTATTCCAGTCTTAACATTTCATAATCTAGGAGGTCATTCCAAGAAGCCGCATTTTTGTTGTTGTGCCCTTGCCATACGTCACTTTGACCAGGTGTTGGTGTCAGCGATTATTTGAAATTTCAGCATCGGAAGCTGCTATTTTAGCTAGTATGGTAACTGCTTCTTTGTATTCACATTGTCTGAAAACAGGCTTTTTATGAGGTCCAACCTTTGTCACAGTTTGTCTCTGAATAATAATTAACAAAAAAACTTAAAATGGTAAATGTAGCCAAGTCAGTTTTGTTGTCGGTATTACCACTGTTTTGTGATGAACAAAATCTTAACTAATAAATGCAGGTGGGACACAGCATAAGTAACTGTTATTTCGGACACTGTCTGTGGCAATCTGGCAATAACGTGCATTGGCAATCCTGGCTGGAAGAAATGCAGAGCAGCACAAGGTACCTCAACGAAAAGTGGGCGCTTACTTAGAAAGTTGATGAGCTGTTTTGATTTGGGTCGATAAATTCAAATCGCCATCTTTGCAGCATCGGATGCTTCGCAGACTGCCATAAAATTAGACGGTTCACCTGCCAAGTCGAAATTTGTTTAGTGTGCAAACATACAACCATAAAGGCCATACCATACTGGAAGCCCTGCTACAGTTATTAGATCTAGTCTATGAATCTCACTGGGGGTAGCAAAATGGTGTGAAAATAATTCTGGAGGTTTTGAGCTAAGCTACAAGAATTTCTAATAACTTTCTTTATTAAAATTAATCTAGGCTGTAATAAGTCAAATTAAGCGTAATTGTAAACGTTTCCTTCACTGCCTGTGACAGAAATAAGTAAATGCAACTACTCTTGATGTGAGAGTTCTCAACTGTCCTTGGGAGTGTAGTGGACTCTTGGCTACTGAGTTGTATGTTGACCGTAGCTCTTTATACCTTCCCAGTTCATTCATTCCAAGGCTGATCAGCCAGCTGTTCAAGTGCAAGCCCATGAGTCCTATTGGTGCTGAGCAGGTGAGTTTGGTGACGGAAAAGAAAATTCGCTATACGAACGTGGGAAAAAAAATTGCCATTTATAACTCGATGGTAGTAGTAGTAGCAGTACTATAACGTATACAGCAAATTGAGTCCTGTGACCCCTTTTGAATTTAAAGGGGCCCTGTATCGCTTTTTGAACACTGTTAGAAAACCCTGCCTATCGGTAGTCGAGACTCCTGAGAGCTTGATTGCTAAATATTATTGGCGACTCCAACAGAGCACTCGCCACCTATTGGCTGCGCCGAGAAACAGCGCTGTCAGGGTCAACCTTGAAAGAACATGCATTACCAGGTTGCGCACATTGAGAAGCGGCCGCATAGTAGTTCCTTTATTTTCGCCATGCTGCATGCACGAGCCCAAAAAAGAAAAAAGCGATGTCTAATGACCAATGCACTGTGCCGCAATGCGGGGCATCGCGATGGAAAAATGACAACGTCTCATTCTATCACTTCCTAAAGGATGCAGACGACGCATGACGAAGAACGGTGCAAATCAGAAACTTACGCATTTGAAAGAAGGTGACTGACATATGGAAGCTTGTTCTAATCAGTTCACTTGTGACGAATAAATTCTCTTCAGTGAGGACATAATTATTTAGCTGTGTGCATTCTTATCAAGATTTGAGTTTTTTTAAGCACGAAATCAAGTTTCATTTATACTCTATAAGCAAGCACATTAAACATTTTTTGCGTTGCGTGTGTGACTATTTTTCTTATATGCTTGTTTTCTGCACAAGTCGTACTGCTACCTATTCTCAAATTAAGCTGCTGTAGTCCTTTCCCCCCAAACATTTTTGATTTTGCATGTGTGTATATACACGCACACAAACAGGCACACGAATGTTACGTGCGTGTAGCATGTATGTATGTTTGTGCATATATATGTATCACGTCCGTGCATTCTTAGTGTGCGTGCATATATCTGCTTTTAGTATCAACTACTGCCAGCGAGTGTTCGGAAGCACACAACCTTATTCATTAGAAATTAACCTAAGAACATGGATCGGCGAACGAAAAGAAAGGAGCACTCCTACCACAATCGAAACTTCGATTTGCTTTATGTCAAGATACACTAGCCCAGGCATAGCACCGTTCTGTAATCAAGTGAGCGGCACGCGTAGTCAGCTTTTAACATGACAACAAAACTCAATGAGATACATGCACTTGGTAGCACGAGTCGCAGCTTAGTCACCTTGAAAACTGTTAAAGCCTTGCCTGTAGCAGTGTAGCAACGCAGCACAAAAGTGCTAGCTCTTTCAGAGAAGCCGGCCACACATGAGCAGTTGCCTTCAACCTCGGGCTTGCTAGACAGGTTCTTCAACTTGGTTTGAATCTGGCGTGGTCTGCCGAAGAGGCTCGATGTTTGCATGCACGCCACAACTACTTCCACTGTTTCACTAGTGAAATCCTTCATGTCGTTGAGAATGAGGCGGTCTGCAGCCAGCACCCGTTCGCCTTCGACGAAGCAACGCAATCCGACGCCACGATAAAAAACCTTCAGCATAGCGCCAAGCAAAAGTGCCGCGTTGACCCTGTTAAGCGTTGTCATCTTTTTGTTTTTTTTAACAGCGTTGCCAGCACACGCAGCATTTTATGGAGTTGCGAATAGAGCAGCTCGTGGCCTGGAATTCACAATAAATTACCAAAGTGAGCTAAAAATTGCTTTATCTTCTTACAACAAATGAGGAAAGAAGGTAAAAATCAATAATCACAGCCATTTTATCAGTCATCGACTGATTTGAGCATGGCGCGCTCGGTCGTTGAAGGGTTAGCCTCAACTTGTCCACACATGCCCTTTATTCGAATAAAAAAAGAGAGAGAGAGAAAGCCTCAATGTCACGTGGCGTGTGTGGTGTTTTTGTTTTTTTCGTGCCATATTTTGCTGTTTAGTTTACAGCGCTTTCGTTGGGATGAGAAAGGAGGGAATGCAATTGCAGCATGCAACAAGTCTTTGTAACTGTGCTCGTACTGGACGGAATCTAAAAATTTTTGCTGCAGTGAATTTGTTAGGTCCTTCATTGAATACTGTGCTTGTGCGAATATTCGAATGCTTCGAATATTCGAACAAATAGTAGGGTATTCGAAATCGCTTCGATTTGAATTTAAATTGTTAAAAATTTCGAAGTATTCTCAAGGAACTAATAAAAACATATTAATCCGAATGTATTGCTTGTAAAGGTGGTTTCACTAAGGTGTAAGAGTGCTAAACCGTGAAAGCACCTATCCAGGAGAAATCCGCTTTGCGGCAAAGCCTCCTTTTAAATTTGATTGATTGATTGATATGTGGCGTTTAACGTCCCAAAACCACCATATGATTATAAGAGACGCTGTAGTGGAGGGCTCCGTAAATTTCAACTACTTGCCTCGTTTTAAATTTAAACGGGCCCTGCAACACTTTTTGAGCATTGTAAGAAAAACACTGCCGATCGGTAGTCCAAGCTACCCAGGACACGCAAGCCAAACATTATAGTGCAGCACGCGGCGTGCGATTCACAAGAAATTCTCAAAATCAGCTGAAAATTGCTCTCATCTCTCGGCAAATGACTCCACAAGCTGAGAAAGCATGCGTGACGTATTTTTTCTTCTTATGCTATCCCTCCCGGCGTAGCTTCCAGCGCTTTCTTTGGGACGAGAAAAGAGAATTCGCTTGCAGTGTGCGACAAATCTTTGCAGCTTTGCGTGTGCTGGAAGGATTCTAAAAATTTTGGGCTAGTGAATTCATAAGGCAATAAGCTTCTTTAGTGAATGCATTCCATGGCTCCTTCCTTGTAAAGGTGTCGCACGGCCCCTTTAAATAGAAATATTACGCTCAATTGAATTCATTTTATTAAGCTTAAAAGCTTGTTATGATGGCTTATATGCTCAGAGAATAGTAAACGTAAAAATGTTACCGACCAAGCTGCTGCTGGGGTACCGACCAAGCTGCTGCTTTTTCTCACCTAATCACGCTACTGACGACTCCACAAATATTGGCTCACTTTGACCCATTCGCTCCGACGGAAGTTCGAACCGATGCTAGTGGTCACGGAATCGGAGCCGTGTTAGCCCAGCGCCAACGGGGACACGACCGAGTTGTCGCCTACGCTAGCCGCCTCCTCACAGCTGCTGAGCGCAACTATTCTATTACGGAGCGTGAATGTCTTGCTCTTGTTTGGGCAGTCTCAAAGTTCCGCCCATATTTATATGGCACTAATTTCACTGTGATAACTGACCATCATGCGCTATGTTGGCTTACGTCACTGAAGGATCCTACTGGCCGGCTCGGGCGCTGGGCTCTGCGACTCCAAGAGTATACATTCACGGTGACGTACAAGTCCGGACGCCTACATCAGGACGCAGACTGCCTGTCGCGCTACCCGGTCGCTGAGTCGAGCACTATGCATGACACCGACACCGAGCCTTGCGTCTTTTCCCTTTCGCAAGTGACATGCATCGGTGACAAGCAGCGCTATGATGCGTCCTTGCGTGCTATCATTGAGAGCCTCGAATCACCATCTTCCAGTCAGTCCTATCGCTCGTTCGTGCTCCACGATGGTGTATTATACCGCCAAAGTTTTGAGCCGGATGGACCGGCTCTACTGCTTGTCATTCCGAAACACCTTCGCTCGGAAGTTCTACATGAACTTCATGACCTTCCGACTGCTGGTCACCTTGGTGTGTCACGCACTTACGACCGAATACGCCGACGCTTCTACTGGCCAGGGCTTGCACGCTCAGTCAGAAGGTACGTTGCGGCTTGTGAGAAATGTCAGCGCCGCAAAACGCCATCGACACTTCCCGCCGGACGCCTTCAACCACTCGATATTCCGTCAGAACCGTTCCTCCGCGTTGGCTTGGACCTACTTGGCCCTTTCCCCTTGTCTTCCTCGGGTAACAAGTGGATAGCCGTGGCCACCGACTACGCCACGCGTTATGCCATCACACGGGCTCTCCCAACAAGCTGCGCTACAGATGTCGCCGACTTCCTCCTCAAGGACGTGATTTTGCAACACGGAGCCCCACGGCAGCTGCTTACAGACCGTGGCCGCACCTTTTTGTCGAAGGTCATAGCCGACATCTTGCAGTCCTGTAAAACGAGACACAAGCTGACTACGTCATACCACCCGCAAACCAATGGACTCACGGAGCGCCTAAATCGAACTCTTACAGACATGCTCGCTAAGTATGTTTCTACCAACCACACTGACTGGGATCTCGCGTTGCCGTACGTCACATTTGCCTACAATTCTTCGCGCCATGACACTGCCGGTTACTCTCCATTTTTTCTGCTGTTTGGCCGAGAACCAACATTGCCTCTAGACACCGTCATACCGTCTCCTGGAGTACCCACCAGTGAATATGCCATGGACGCTATCACTCGGGCCGCTCACGCACGCGAAATTACCCGTACTCGCCTTCTGACCTCTCAAGAGAAGCAACGGCGCTTGTATGACCAACGACACCGCGACGTACACTTTCGACCCGGTTCTTTGGTACTGCTCTGGTCTCCGACCCGTCAAGTTGGCTTGTCAGAAAAACTGCTTACTCGCTACACAGGCCTATACCGTGTCCTCCGTGTGGTTACGCCTGTAACGTATGAAATTGGTCCTGCCACCCCATTGCCTTCATGTGCCCAACAGGCTACCGATATTGTACATGTTGCGCGCTTGAAGCCCTACAACTCTCCTAGTGACGTTGACATCTAAATGCGCCGAGACGGCGCTTGCGCCGCCGGGGGTTATGCTACATGCATGTATACTGATATTCTAGGGGGCGACGCGCGTGTGTGCCTGACGAGGAAGACGAAGGGTTGTCTCCGCTCGATCGCTGGTGAACCGGGCACGCCATTACCGCTGGTTTGGAATATATCTAATCCCCAGCCTCGTCGTTACGGCGTCTCTTCTTTTCCGTAACAATATTATAAGGGTTATGACTCGCGTCCTGCCGAAAGTCAAATCCTGCTACTGCTGAAGTTGTTTTGACTTCTGTTGAATGAAAAAAAAAAAACGCATTTGCATAGAGGCCCTATTTCAATTTTTAAATAATATTGTGCAGGTTAGTTGGGTCATAATAAAGGTGCCCATTTTTCTTCATATATCATATGTACTATTCAAATTCGATTCGAAATTATTCGACCAAAATCACTATTCGCTTCGAGCCTAAAATTCACTATTCGCACTAGCTTAGTGAATACACTTCATGGCTACTTGCAAAAGTGTTGCAGGGCCCCTTTAACTCTTTCCTTACCACGGGAAAATTGGCCTATTTTTGTATGTTGCAGTTATGAATTTTCTGTGCCGTCGCTACTAGATTTACAGTGCCATGCAATACATCAAAATAAAGAAGAATGAATGTACTTTTGAATGCTTTTTTTATTTTAAAACAATAAAGAAAATTTATTTGGCGAAAAAAATTCGTATACAAAAAAAAATAAAAAAAATCATGAATTTTATTTGAAGACAAAGCAATATCTCAGACAAAAAATTTTTCTGAGAAATTTCGAAATATACAAAATGTTTAATAATCACAGGGCAACATTATTTACAAGAATCGTTAAAATTGACAAAGTTGTTTTTGAGTTACAAAAGAATTGCCTGATGCATAGCGAAATAGTGAAGTTCTGAGTTGGTCCTACGCGAGATTTTTTTTTTTTAAGAAAAAAAACATTACAGCAAAATATTACATACCAAAATGCAAGTACTAAATGTAGGGTTGGAAAGGTACATTTGACGGAAGAACTGGCAGATCTAAATAGGTAACAAAAATTGACAAACAGAAATAATCAGGTACGTTCACAACAAATGTCGTAATGATTTACTTATTTCTTCCGAGTATTTCACAACTTTGTCTCGAATGTATTGCCGAATTCCGGAGCGCACTTTGGATTTAACCATTCTTTCATCAACTGAAATTTCGCGATACGGCTGGAAAAACGTTGCAGAGCAGTCATTGATGTGTTGAAGAAGCCAGACACCTTGTCTAGTTTTTGTGCGGTAGCGCCGTTCGTTTCGGGATCCGAAACATGCAGCATGGCCAGAAGTGCGGTGAAATGCCGCCTTGACATGACTTTTAGCGGAAGAAGTTCCGAAAGCATTTTAGTCGTGCTCCAGTACAAATTTATACGCGGAAGTTCTAATATCCCCATATACATCAGGAGTCCGATGAACTTCATCATCTTCTCCGGCGTCACTTCCTTCCACGATCCGTCTTTCTCACTGTATGTCGGCTTTTCAAGTATGTGGGTCCACGCATACTTGTTGGTGTTGAGACAGATTGCGCGGATCACCTCCGCCGTGAAGAAGAGGCGAAAAAAAATCCAGTGCTCTCGTCAGCCGATGTGCGCGACTGCGGAGCGCCATGCCGAGGTCGATGCCCGGATCCCTCTGGGGTCGGAAGTCCATGTGTCTTTGTGCTGGAGGCAGCACATCGCCCCCATATGAAGTAGACACGCTAGAAATAATAATAACAATATGTGGGACACATACAGAGCAAGTCAGCCAGCTCCAGAACACGACAAACAAAAGAGAAAGTGAAAACCAAACATACCCGCGACTAACAGCTGACGTTCCCGGCTGATCTGATGAAATTTCTTCATCGGAGCTAAAATACGATGTCACCACATCGTTGTCTGATTCCTCACTACTCGAGGAATTCAAAAGATCGCTCGTCAAGGCGTCGGCATCGAGCGAAATTGGTTTTTTTTGAGCGCGCGTGGTTTCTGATGTTGACGCCATCGCGTGAATCACATGCGCTTCAACCTTTGAACGGGCGTGACCTTTAAAAATCACCGCCACGCGGTAAAAATGCGAACCGTACAGAAAAAGCAAATCTAGTGTGTGTACTATCGCCTAGATGGCGCTACAAGTCCATAGGCACGGTGTTTTTTGAAAAATAGGGGCGCGAAATCATCGTTCACCGGTGAACGATGCCTAGTGGCGTGGTAAGGAAAGAGTTAAGGTGGCCAGTAACTGCTGCCTCTGTTTCCTCTGGCCTGCTATGTAATTGATGACAAGATCGTCAAGGAGAGAGAAAACATTAATTTGCCCTTTTTGACATGAATTATTAAATTTCCTGCTGCATGCAGTGCCATAATTATGTCTCACTTGTTCACAGAAGCCAGAAGCTTCGATTATGGACCAGCATAGTTTTCTGACGATTATGACAAAGTGCTGTATGTGTTACAGCAAAAGCTACAGACACTTGGTGCCATTGCTCTAGAAGAGGGTTCCTAAACCACTTGTTCAAGTGATAATTGAATGACTTCACTGTCAAATATTGCTGTCTCATTAATCAAATGTCAAAAAAAGTTTCCCGAATTCGTGAAGAATGGGCAGAGTACAGGGATTCGAAACATGGTCGAAGCACTTCTCTTGTATTCTCATTCCAACGAGCGCGCTGAGAGCTACATCAGGAGGGATGGCATGAGGAAAAGAAGTTACTTCTGCATGCATCACGGCTCTGAATGAGCATGATGAATAGAGATCACTCTCTCTCATTGTGATTCGTGTGCATAATGGGGTACACTGTGTAATGTTAGCAGTGCGGTGCTGGCGTGAGCCAAAAAGCACATTTTAAGTGCGTAGACACTGCCAAGCTGTCTTGCACAGGTTTTTTTCCCCTTCACAACTGCTTTCTTTTCCTGCAACATTGTATTTGCTGCTGCAAAAATAAGTAAAGTCAATTCAATCTGATCCGGACGCCACTATTGATTGATGTCGGCTATCAGGCACTAGCATGCTATCTGTTGTTTGACATCAAACAGCGGGCACCAGCAACTTCGGAGAGATTGAGAACAGGCCTTTGTATGAAAACACAGGGCACGAGAAAACTGCAACTTTTCGCTTTGCTTGTAAGCTTTTCTTGCTGCGCATGATTGCTAGATTTAGCCGAACTGTTCATAGCAGTGTCTGTGATCTGCAGGATGTGTTTTATGAGAAAACCCATGCTCTGTATGGAACAGGAAGAGGCTGTATTCATGCACTTTAGGAATGGCATATTGAAAGAAACGTTCTGATGGCAACACATAGTAGTACATGCCAAAGCATTCTACATACTGTATTGATCTGCATACGCATTGAGAAGTTGCTAAAACCTTACCAAAAATTCTAGAGCTCATTTGATGCTCCCCTGCCATATCATTACGCGTGGCTCTTTGTTTCAGCTCTTGCTAGACACTCACAGCCTCAAAATGGTGTTATTGGACCTTCCACTGCTGGAATCACAGGTGGCCAGAAAAGCTCCTGCAAGGTACGGTGCAATGTTGAGTGTAGCGTTGCTGTCAATGTGTGCTAGAGCTGAAAAACAATTAAAAGAAAATAAAAAAAATTTGTATTTAGCTTTAAAAGCTATTGGCTAATAGTGCAAACTCTTCATACCTGTGGGTGGGGTGCCATCTTTCGCTCATATAGCAATTATTTTTGCTTGCCATTTTGTTGGGTACTGCTACTGACCTGAGGGGCTAGTTGGCTCACTTTAGTGGAAGGTTAGTAAATGCGGGAAAGAATAGATGCACTGCACACATAGAAAGCTTCATCACAGACTACAACTGCTTAATTAAGCCTTTGCTGTTACATGAATCAGCTTGCAAGACAGTCCTAGTGATAAAAGTGCATGCAGATGGAAACAAAAAAAAAAAAAAGAAAGAAAAACTTTCCCCTATGTTCACGCGGCGCCCTAAGCTTTCCGTGTGCCTTTCTTTTGTAATGTCCTTCTTCCTGACTTGCGCTTCAAAAGAGTACTGACACAGAAATTTTGGCCTCTCATTTTTTTTTTCAGCTGTGTGGTGCTGGGGGCCTGCTAGTCATAACAGGGCACATCGTTTGCTGAAGTGCACAGCATATAAATAATTACAGGCTCCTCATTACAGACCAGTCTCAGTTTTTGTTTGTGAGAGCCTCGAAAGCGACAAGTCACCAGGTGCAACTATCATCACCTAGCAAGTGCAACGCTTGACCACACTGTAACCGCTTGATAACCGCTTGACCACTTTCGTAACTTCAAGATCTATGTTTCGGTGTCTCAAAATCAGACAAGCTCTTGGAGTCGGCGAAGACAGGAGGCGCGGTCGGACCCAAACCAACACATTTATTTAACTTACTTTTACAATAACGATATAGTCAGCCGAATCATATACATGACTACTGATCAAACGCTAAAACACAACCTTATATAATCCAAATACACCCAATCAAAATAACAACAAACACAAAGTTACATGGAGGCGGTGTCGCCAATGTTCGACTCACCCCAAGGGACCCTGTCAGGAGGCGAGCATCTGCCCCAGCCGCCACACACCAAAGAGAACCGGTTATGTGTTATGTGCCACAATCGAGCCTCACCGCCATGCGTCACTGCTGGCATGACTGCACTAACCGTAATGATGATGACGGTGATGAATGCTCGCAAGCACAATGCCACCTACCGTTCGATGGTTGTGAACCCTAAATGCGACAAATGCGCAAAACACGTGTGAATCACGAAGTGTAAACAACTTTACAGGAGATGTTGGTGCCTCCACAATGTTAAATACCTTCTAAGCTACTTCCCTGTTGATATTTCGCAGATGATATACACATGTTCACAGAAATCGATCCCGCAGGCTATCTTGGGCGTGAAATTTTGTGTCAATACTCCTATGATCATTGGTCACCATTTCGTCATAAGACTCAATGACGTGGGAATGAAAACAATTTACTATGGTATCTTGATTTGGTCACAGTTCGAATGTCATATACAGCTTAGCTGTAAACACCCCCCGCCATTGCTCGAGCATGCTGGACACGTTAATATAGAGCACAAAGGTCATGCATGCATCATGCGTATTTCTCAATGACTACAATAAAACATAGCTAACTGCCAGGAATGCAGCATAAATGTGCGTTTAGTGGTAGTGTGCAGTCACCGCAAAGTAAAACATAACAATATATATTCTTATATTCACGATTGTAGTGTGCAGCATTCGTTAGTTTCGCATGTTTAAATATTTGAATTTGTGTAAATTCTCACCTATGTAACTGCATATACTCTCTGTATTTTCAAATTTCAAATATTCGCATGCCCTTACAAATAAGCTGTTGAAACATAACCATATATCTGTGGTGATTGCCACCAGAAAGACTAGCCAGTCATGCTGACAGCACTTGGAAGACAGTGTGAGAAATTACTGATAAAGGGCTAAAAGATAGAAGCAAGAAAAGGTGCTACAAAGAGTGTTTCTTAGAGGCACCTGATGATGTTTTGCTGAGCGACATTATCTCAAGTTTTCCTGCTAAATGGATTGTTTGCATAGTTGACCTCACATTACGAAAAATGAAATTATATTTATATAGTTTCACTGCAGATTTGGGTCTCTTCTTTGTTTATTGCGATTGCAATTATATGGACAGTCTCAGCTGGTTTTTGCTGTCGTTGTCGCCACCGGAGCTGCCGCCATCATTCACTATATGTATATCGTGTAAAAAACAAGATCGACTCGGCCGCACTGGCGTGTGCTGGCCTAGTAAAAAGAAGAGGAGATTGAAGTTAGATGCATGTATATATATACGAGGAAGGATGCACTAGCCTCCTCTTTCAGCGGAGCGAACATCGTCTTTCCGGCCGGGGACTGGGGTCGTCTGCGTGCACGCTTATCTCATGAGCGAACAAAGTGTGTGTGTGGGGCACCTATGGTTGCAATGCCATCGCGGCAACGATCAGCGCCCAACTTGTGCACCCAGAGCAGGCGGGAACTTCTATGGGCTGTGCTCTCAACACGAAAAAAGGGTGTCGAAAGTGTACCCGGAGCGGCCATGTTCTCTTACACCAGCATTTTGTAGAGTTACGCGAGAGCAGATCTAAACGAGTTGACTGCCAGCCTCATTTCGTATAACATTGAAATTTGTCGCTATGGCCGCACCGCAGCAAACTTGGTTACTTAGCAAGCACATGTTTACTACAATTAATATTGCTCATAAAGATGCTAGCCTTGCTTCATAAAACATTTGCATATGTTGCTATCACATTCACTGCTTCGCCCTTTTGGCGAAACTGTGACTTTTTTACTTATGAGAAGTAAATGCATTACTGGAATTGCAGCGTTACCGAAATGCATGACAGTTGTGTTCTTTTTGTATCTACACCGCGCGCCGTGCAGCTACACCAAGATCGTGGTAAAGGGCATGACCAAGGCGGAGATGTTGCTCAAGATGGTGCTGGCACCTCACGAGCCAGCCGAGAGCTTTGTGGAGCACTACACCAAGCAGCTGCCCGAGTCCGACGCCCAGGAGTTCCAGAAAGTGCTGGACATGAAGGTTCGTTGTAGCTCTCGTCAACCTTTTTCACCTCAACAGGCGCTACAAAAAAGGCTTCGACATTGCTGCTTGTGTGACCGTGCGTAGTACTCGCGTGAAGCCAACGGGTAATGACGCCAAGAAAAGCGTTGGGAGTGTTAAGTGTAGTTTGTATTGTGGAATATTTGAACATACTTTGTAGATAGCTTATCAATGAACTATCACGTGCCTCTTAATGACATGAAACTCACCATAGTTGCCTGTACTTTTCTAATATTTGTTGGCTTCATATGGTTGTGTCTTGTAGATTAGACCCCTCGATCGATTCCCCTTCTTCTGTGTTCGTGTGTAAAGTGGAATGAGAGAAACTATCATCTTCGCCGTCATAAGCTTCACAGGGCAAGAAATGCTGTCATCTTGAAGCCTTCTTCACAAATTAGTGAGAACACTGTTTGTACCATCTACGTACTACTACAGAAATGTGAAGGGAAAAAAATGAAAAGCAACACAGCTTACGTCTTACTACCTTGCAATGAAATGTGTGGTTGGGGCTTAGCCAGTTGCTCAGTGCACTTGTTGCCTTCCCCAGTCAGCTAATCGTCCAGAAGTATAGATAGGACATAAGAACATGTCTTGTTGTCTTACCCAGCATGATGCCAAGTGATACGAATGCTTTTGTGTGTCTAGGCTGCTTGCGCATTGTTTTTTCTTTCGCTCGCAAAAATGCACCATGCAGTTTCAGCTTTACAGGCACTACCAGCAGCAGTCCATAACGCTTTGGCTTGACTTTTGAAATTCATCTGTATGGTGACTGATTTCCTAACTGCTTCACTGCCATGTGTGACTGTTTATTCTGGTAAAAAGAACAAAAGCCACAGAGGACTGGACACTACCATGATGCATATCTCCTTTTCCATTTCCTTATGTGGTTAGAATGGGCTATGCTCATTAAAAGCACGGGTCCTGCATGCTCCGCATGACTCGCATAACCGCATCGGCTTGTGTAACATCTCCCGCGAAATCCCGAGCAACGCCACCATCTTTTTTTTTTTTTTGAGAAATTTCATATATTTGCTTCCTTCTACCCACTTAAATTTTTGTTGTTTCATTCACTGTTTTAATTTACCTGACGAATGTGAATGAAAATAGTGAATGCATGTATATTTAATAAAGCATTGCAGTAGAGGTGCGGTTTCGCATTCTTTTTTTTTTAAGTGGGCCATACACCGACATGTGGAATGTTGCTCCATGGCCTAGCAAGGGCCACCCCGTCAAATCTTGTCTGATTGTCGTTCACCATCGGGGAGGGGGGGGCGTGCTCAGGATTTTGTGTTGTAAATAAATTTGTCTCCCAAAAGCTGTTCAGAAGATACAGCACTTTGTAGTGCTATAACTTGCTTCTGTGGTTCCTCAAGACAACTTTTAACAGTGGAGCTGTTCCAAGTTGAGCCTGTGCCGTCTAGTGTCTCGTGACCAGAGGGGAGAGTGAATAAAAAAATATATAATATTAAATAACAATGTTGCTTTAATTGATGTTGCCAAGTCATGATGATCATGCAGTGATGCTAGAAATGATAATGATGATAATCACAAGTGATGTTTGAGATGATGCTAAATTATGGTGATTATGATGTTTGGAGATGATGCTGAATGATCATGTTAACTCTCGAAATGAGACTAAGCTGCTTAGTCGACCCTCAGACACGCTTGCTTACAGCTTGGCTGTCCGATGGTCCTCACTGTGAGCAAATGGTTTAATATTTTTTTTTCTTGTTCTCCTGGTCTCTTTTCGATGCAGGGGCTGAAACGAAGTGAGCAGAATGTGCTGACCGAAGTCTTCCGTACCCGCATCCCCACTGCCACCTCATCCTCAGCCGCACCTTCGGAAGGAGGCACCGCGGCGCAATTGCTATCTGCACTGGCCATTGTCACGACGACCACACCGGAGCATGAGTCAAGCCGCATCCGGCGGTTTGAGAAATTAATCAAGAAGAGGCTTTAACGAGCCCCGATCAAAAAAAACAAACTCGCCAGTGAAGGACTTTCTTTTTTTTTGTCTGTCGTGCTTTTCAAGGAAGCAGAGGAGGCACAAAGCTACAATTATTTTTTTTCTGCATTAATTTAATTTGGAGGCTGCTTCCTTAGGGAAATCTTCCAGATACCGGTGTAGTATTAGCTGCTGTACATATGTAAAGTGACAAGAGTTATAAAAGTGCCACTTTTGGAATCTCTGCATTTCAGTTTCCTGGGCCGTTTTCTTCAAGTTTCATTTTGGGGCAGGTTATGACAGCCGTTAGAAAACTTTGCTGTTGATATAGCCTGCACCGTCTCCATGTCTCAATTTTTCAATAATTTTTATTCTACTGTGAACTGCTGTAGCATAAAAGCCTTTGTACATTGAATAGCCCTTTACGAGGCTAATTATTCTGTGGCAATTTGAAGCTTACTCAGTGAGTAACGAGCAATAAATGGACAGCATGGCAGCCAGCACCTTTCACACCACCCTGAAGAAACTGGGAGCAATAAACTGATGCATTGTAGTATACACTCAGAGCAGCCATCTCTGTGATGCATTTGCCTCCCTCAGTGAAAACCCGGCACTAATTAGCAGCGCAATAAATGCTGGCTGTCGAGCAGTATGAGTGATCGCTGTGCTGATTACTTCCTTTGTATTGTGGAAGCCACTGTAGAGAACACTTAAGAAATGCATGGAGTCGAGATAAGGCAATATATCAGTGGCTCACTATTTCTAGAGCTCTTTTACTGAAAATAGACTTCATAAGCTGAATGACATGTCTGTAGAGGACAGAGCTCCTGTGACTAGTTAGAACAGAGGTAATGAAAAAGGTAAAAACCATTTTCTTCTTGTACAGTTAAAGCTGCCACAAGATCAGAACGGTTATTTTTTGTGCCATTGTTCCAGCTGCTGCCGGTGTCTGTTACCACTGTTGCGCGAAATAACAAAGAAAAAGAAAAAAAAGCTAATCATAAAGAATATTCACAATGGAATGGAGTTCGAACCTGGGCCCCTTGGTGGAATTCCAGTATTCTACCGCAGAGCTATATGCCACTGCTTGAAACTCTGTTGCAAAATAATTCTGTAAAGGCTTCATGTCGGAAGGAAGACGTTAACATGTGATAGACAATCGAGCCTTTTTATAAGGGACACTGATGTAAAATACAAACTGGTATAAGAGACACTAATGTGCCTTGCATTGAAATAGGCTTTGATAGAAAAATGCATACACGGTACCATGCTTATAAGAGGCATTTCATATAAAAACCAAGAATTGCTCCCCAAGGCACGCCTCTTATAAAGGGGTTCAGCTGTAGTATAACGTGATCGAGGAGTGAAATAACTAGGCGTCACACAAGGCCCCTTATGTAACTAGATGTCGTGCAATGCGAATCGAGTAACGAGTAAGTGGTTGAAGGCTTTGAACCCATTACAGAATGCTCACCTATAATTCCTCGTCGTCAGCCGCTGTATTATTGTAGTGCAGCTGTCTCATGTTAACATATGTAATACAGCATTGTAGGATAGTGAAATAAGGACCATGAATCACGCAATGTGAATTACATAACTATACTCTCAGACAACTTACCTTGGCAACAAAGAGAAAGCTCTGTTTGGGGGCGGAGCTCCTGCATGTGTACTTCTCAGCGAAGTGATCCGGTTCAGCTCGCACTTCAATTTATTGCTGAATTCGAATAACAACATTACATACCATTTGCGCCATCTCCTTAATAGCCATTTGCAAGGGAAATTCATCACAAGCTTATTCAGCAAGTAGTCGGTATAGCTGGAGGGCGACAAGTGCTCGCCTTAAGACGAAGACACCATTTTGTCTGCTAGATGCATGTAAAACGTGCAATGTTTTCACACATGACAAGATATCTCCTTGGTGTGTGCTGCGTCTCTTTCTAAACAGGATTCCGAAGAAAATGCAGTAATGTTTTTGTGGTTTTCACGCGAAAAACAAGGGCGCACTTGTAGGACTACATTCTTCAGAGATTGCACACACCCCGGATGCATTGGCTTCATAGCCTTTTCTTCATTGCCAAGGAAAGTTGTCCGCTGCGAGTATGTTGGTTCATTTTAAAGCTTCCAAACTATTACAGAGGGCACGAGCGTAATTCTTTATTGTCATCAGCCACCGCATCAACAAAGCGCACACAATGTGTTGCACTCATGTAGCAGGTACCTCGCTTCTCTGCAGAATGATGAATAATGGTTTGGCACTAGAAAGGCCACTTTCCCAGCTTACGCAGAGCTGCACTTTGCACGCAGACTTTGCGTTTTTCTCTTCTCAGTCAATGGTATTGATTCCCCCCTGCAAAAGATTTTGCAGTGCCTTCGGGGTCAGTCCCAATTTGACCGAGCGTGATACCATGCGATGATCTTGTTATGCTGGTGTCATTTCTGGTGCCCTGCGACATCATGATGACATCATTCCATAATGACTGTTTTGCATCACTTGTGTTGTCACTGATGATCGCTTTTAGCGCTTAATAAGGCCTCTCACTTTTGTAACAATATTTCCTCTCATGTTTGCACATGGAAGACACTTTGGTGCACAGGTGTGAAAAACCAACACCATGACAGAGGCAGTGCATGCATCGAAAAAGCTTTTAATTCTTAATGCGTAATTTAATGAACGGTAGTGCTCTCCCACATTTCATTGTACAAGAATCACAGTTGTCCGTGCAAATGTCACTATGTACACTTTTAACACTGATGATGATGATGTAAGTAAACGAAGACGAACAGTGCGGAACGTCACCGCAAGGTTATGCTGATGATGCGCACGTCGTCGTAAGGCTTGTCCGTCTTGGGGCTGGTCCGCACAATGCTGATGTTCTGCACCACCTCCATGCCGCGAGTGACTCGACCGAATACAGTGTGCTTGTTGTCGAGCCAAGGAGCGGGTATCACGGTGATGAAGAACTGTGAACCTGTGTAAGGAGAGGTGGTGTTACAGATGACCCACAGACGGTTAACCGTGCAATGCAAAGGCGTCGTAACCGTGCAAATGCAAAAGGCTGCTTTAGTGACAAGTAGTAAGGTGTGAAACTCGCACCAGAGTACCTCATTTCACTTAACTTCACTGTTCAGCACTCTTACAACTTGCCTGCTGCTGTTAAAGAGTTCAGTACTCTACTGGCTGATTTCACGCCATGTTGAAGTGTGAAGTTCAAGCAAAAAGGGAGCATGAAACTGCACTGGGCTCAAGGGTGTAGCTTGGAATTCAGTGCGAAATACTCGCTCTCTGAATGAAAACGCCAAAAAACAAAAATATAAAAATCTGCTGACATGGCGAGTGTTGCCACTATCTAGTCTACTGTGTCCATCATCCAAAGTCATGCTAGTTCTATGAAGATGGAACAATCTATAATGACATCATCATGCATCTTTAATTGAGCTTTGTGCAATGTGCTACTAACATATCGTAATGGGCTCTATATAAATCTGCCTATGAATTATTTAATGGTCCCTCTCCTTTCAATTCATCTGGTTACATCAACCTTGTTTAGGCACTGCCACGCCATAAACCTTTCGTCATTGCAAGGCAGGGCTGAATTCAGATGTAAAATGTTAATAATAGCATGTAGAACACAGGAAGTACAAACTATGGCCTGTTATGGTGCGTTGTGCGTGTTTTATTTTATCAGGAGGAAAGAGAGCAAGAATGGTATACCCTGCTAACACCTATCACGATACCCTTTCAATTTCAAACACATTTGATGTTCAAGTCAAGCCATTACATCTATCAATAGTTATGGCAACTTATAGTCTATGATGTGATCGTAATGCTAAAGCACATGAATCAATAATCTCGATAGTATAACTATGCACTTGTTACATACTATGAGCTGCCTTAATTTTCAGTGCACTTCTGGATCTCCCATTCAAGGGAATTAATTACATCACAAACACACCTAACACTAGTTCAGCAATTACGGGTGTGATCTTTGTTTATGTGCAGTAATGCCCTAAAAGTACAGCACATTCCTGAAGACTAGTTTATCAAAGTATGTCTGAGGTGAGCATTTATATAAAGTGGTGGTTTTCATGTTTGCATACATGTGCAAAAAGGTAAGCAAACCTTAATGTACACAAACAGCACTTTTGAAATAGCCATGAATTTCAGTATGCATGACTGTTAACGAATAGTCATATCTTATTACTGGAACAAGTAGAGTGCTACCAGTAGCCTTTATGAAGATAGTTGTAGTGACTTGTCAAAGTGAAATTGTTCCTTTCACTTTCCTCATTTTCTGTGCTGTACATTGCTTTCTTGCACTTGGTGTGCTGCATGCCTACCTGTAATAGCGTGATGCTTAGATACATCAAATTGCATGATCTATCACTTATGGTATATGAACAAGTTAATTAAACTTACTAAGCAAAAGTCTCTAAGGACCTCCTGTTTAAGAGGCCCACTAGTGGGCACATCCAAATGGTTCAAGTACAGATGAGCCTAGGCGACATAAAGTGTTCTGTTGCGTTATAGTTCAAGGGGATGTCTTACGTGACAGTCCACCTGTTTCTGTAACTGCAAGATTCAATGAGGAAATTTATTCTGCAGCGCCTACTCAGTAAGCAAAACTAGCAGAGTGTCAATGCAACTGCACTTTAAGCAGTGTCACGCGAGCAAAAAAAAAAAAAAATAAATGTTCTCTGATGCACACTGTTGTCCTTTATGAAAGGGAACATTCAAGAACAAGGCCTGCTCTCTGCAGCAGCTGCCTACGGCACCATCAACTCACAACTGAAGAAAACATCTCTGCTTTTGGCATCATCTATCGACAAATAATATAATGAGTCATGGCCGTTAGACAAGCGCTACTAGATTATGCTACCGGTCTGCTCTCGCAGCAGGCAGTGCCACCAAAAAAGAAAGGCCCTGCTTTTGTCAGCTGTTGGTTGACTAAGCTGTAGGCAGCTGCTGCCAGAACGCAGGCCAAGCGATCGAATGTTCTTCTTCATATAGTACGACAGTGTATAGTACTCATGTAATACAAAAATTTAGGACTGAGTAACACACATACTTTCGCTCCCAGCACCTGCGCAATTCGTGTCATATCGGTGCAATTTGAAGTGAGCACTTGCATCAGAGTTACCGTAACCTTTAGCGCCTAAATTTGTGGCGAAATTACATCGTCATCATGAGCAATTGATAGTAGCAGCTGTCATTGACATCTTTCAATCTGCTGAATACTATACAAAGACATTGAGAAGACAAATCAGTAAGCCCACAAGAAACTGAAACCAAAGTGAAGCTAAGCATAAAAAAGGTAGACGCTTTGACAGGCTCGTCAAGAGATCTCGGCGAGCTGTTTGCAATAATTCACTACGATTTCAGGGAAATCAACGCACAACCCACCATTAGTATTGGGTCCGGCATTGGCCATGCTCAGCGTGTACGGCCTGTCGTGTTTGAGGGTCGGATGGAACTCGTCCTCAAAGTTGCCTCCCCATATGGATTCCCCGCCTGTGCCCGTTCCCGTAGGGTCGCCCGTCTGCACCATGAAACCCTTGATGACTCGATGAAAGATGTGTCCATTGTAGTAGCCTGCCTTGGCATGCACGCAGAAGTTCTCCGCTGTCCTGGGACACTCCTTTGTGAACAGCTGTAGATGAATGTCGCCCATGGAGGTGTGGATGATGGCGGTCGGGAAGAGCCGTTGCTGTGCTGAAGACTCAGTGGCCGAAAGGATATCTTCCTTCGAAGGTCGTTCATTGAAGACGTCTCGCTCCTCCGTCTTGCCTTCGTCTGGTTCCCTCCTGGAGAAGAGGTAGAAACGGTTCTTGCGAAACGCCGTGCACACAAGCATGGGGTCGGCCTGCAGCGACTGCAGGGTCGGATTTTCCGAGGCGTGCGTCTCCATGGATGTGATCTGTCGGTTGGCGCCCGGCACTCCTTGGTAGAGCGCGATGTGAAGCGGCCTGATGTTGTCGTTCTTGCCCAGAAGGCGGGAACAAACGGTGGTACGAAGGTTGACTATCTTGATTCCCAGCAGCGTCGTGTACACCAGGAAATGACCCGTGTCGTCATACGTCAGGTTGCAGTAATGGAACGCTTCGGACTTCTCCAAGTCGCGGTCGCCTGCCATGCGCCGCCCGAACTCCATGTCGGGAAGCTGCTGCTGCATCTGCTGCAACTCCGAGAGCTGCTGCAGAGTCTCGTCCAGCACGAGCGTGATCTTACCCGTCAGGAACCGAAAGACACGCACCTTGCGGTCCGTGGCAATGGTGGCGAACTGCAAGCCGTCGGGCGAGAAGCACAGACCCGTGGGGTAGGACTTTGTCTTGACGAACTCGTATAAATCCGTGTCCAGCTTGGACTCGAAGCGAACACACTTGGGGAACTTGAAGTCGGCCCTCTGACCCGTCCAGTATTCGAGGATTCCCTTCTTGTCCACAGACACGACGGTTTCCATCTTGACGTTGTACCTGAGTGCCGACAGCGGAGCCCTGTGCAACGACTCGAGAGCGCGCAGCGGCTTTTCGTCCCCTTTACCGTCGTAGACGTAAATATTGCCCGTGTCCGCGTCGGAGACGGCCACCGCGGCGATCGCGTCACCTGGGCCGTAGACCCACTCGCAACGACCGGGCACGTAAGGAAGTTTCATCATGTTGATGAGGTCGAAGTTGACCACGTCGAACACTTTGAGCGACTTGTCATTCGACACGGAGCACAGGAAGAGACCCGTCGAGTTGGTCGCGACGTCCTGACGTTGCCCAGGTGAGTCCTGAAGTGTTTCACAAACTCGATGCCGTCCTCCGTCTTTTTCCAGAACTTGAGGTGACCGTCGCAACTCGCCGTGATCACGAATTCCGTCTTGGTTACGATCACGTGGGTGACGATGTCCCGGTGCATGTAGCTCTTCTCGTACGCTTCGGCGCACGGAAGGTTGTCGAGGTAGACACGCTCGAAAGGAAGAAACTTGGCCTTCTTCGGTTTCGCCGCCTCAGACGGCAGCGGGCCGATGACATCGTCGTCGGAGCTGTCGTCTACCGGCTCGTCCTCACTGTCGTGTTTTCGTTTTTCCGCCATTTTGACGCACTCTTTCTCTCCTCCTCTCGCGAATCGTACTAGCGCTACTCTCTCCGAACTCGTTGGACATTACTGCAAATATTTACGCATAAATCTTCTCTTTACTTGCACACATTATCAAAATAGAAAGAAATATTTTCGGCATACGTCTTTAAGCGCAGTTCACGACCCTCTTTGCTAGAGCGAGCCTCTGGCGGCGAACGCATTTAATCGGGAGCGCACGTGCGGCGTGCATTATTCCATCTGTGCCTGTGAGGTCAGCAGCATCCGGGACCTTCGTCTGCCTCGACATTTCTATTTTTGCGTCAGTTGGAAATTGTGTGTGCTTTACTTTGTTGTCTCTTTTAGTGATGGTTCGTGTGTAGTCCTTGTAAACCTGCACCAGGTTTCTGTACAGTGTATATAGCCGACTCAAGAGCCCCCCCTGTAAATACGAAAACAGCATTCTCGCGTCAGACATTTAATTTCAACACGGACCGTTGCCTGCGGACAGAGCCACTGCGACTGCGAGCTTCTCTTACGGCGGTGCGAGGACATGGCCATGGTTCAGCGCGACGGCAGCGGCGAAGAAGCTTTGAACAACGGTAAGAGAGCCGCTGCCAACCGCGCGAGATTGCATTGTCAAGCGCGAAACGAAGCGCTTGCGTAGCAGTTGCCCACGCTGGCTTCGTGACGCCCGCTGCGGAGACTTTGTTGCTTTCGGCGTTAATCAGGTGACTCGCTAGGAACCCTCGCTTCCCCTAGCGTAACCCCGAAACGTCGAATTTAACGGTTTACAGTCGCCGGTACGGGTCGTAGCACCGGTAGGCAGTCGCCCCCTCCCTCCATTCGTATTTTATTCTCGGCAGGTTGTACGCATGCCCGAGACTCTTGAGAAGGCTCGAACTATATTAGCTACATAACACGACTGCTGAGAGCAAAATGACCCTGATTCCGGATGGAGCGGCGGGCATCCTTCGACGAGTTTGTTTTTATCTCCGCTACAGAGGCGGCAGCGTTCGGGGGGTGCATTCGATGACACAGTTATCAGTTTAGCCTCCGTGTTCTTTTGTGTGTGCGTGTGGCATGAAGGTGGGGGAGAGCCAGCCCTGTCTAGCTTTCCTTCCGACGCTACCTCCGAATTAAAAAGAAAGAAAACGCTGCGACAACCGGTGTTGTGTTGCACGTTTAGCCCGGGTTTCACGAGCTCGCGGCACCTGCCTCCGAAATTTTATTTCCCTACTTGTCTCCCGAGCTGGCTTCGCTTGTGCGGAGAGTAGGAGCATCTTTTTTTTTTTTTTTTTTCGGCGTTGTACCCATGTTGCGTACGACTCTTTGGGAAAGGTGTGACCATGCCAGCCGTGGCTTGCCTCTCCCGACCAGTTGAGCGCCGACGGCACGACCCGCTATCGAGTTGGACGTGTCTCGTCGCTCGTTTTCGGTGTGCCCGTTTTTGGACTTGCCGTTTCTCGCCGTCTCCCCATGACTGACGGCTAAGTTTTAGGTTGTTTGCCGGCGGTGGCCGTCTTCGTTCGGTTTCTAACCGCCTTCCGGGTTTTGCATGCCCTGGTCGTCGCTTCTTAATAGAGGCGCAAATTAAGAACAAAAAAAAAATGCCCGAAAAAAAAAAAAGCGCCCTTCGTATCTGTCTTCTTCACTCTTTCCCTGCCATGTCGTCGGCCGCTTATGCGGACTGCCGCTGCGTCACGATGTCGAAACGACTGGCTTTTGTTTATCAACGTTCTCGGTAGTTTCTTTTTTTTTTTTTTGCTCGTTTAAGCTCATTTTGTAGACGTGTGGTCTAATCTGGCGAACTTTATGCATGCGGTGGCATTTGTAACCGAGCGAAAGACTACTGTGCTGGTTGAGTGGTGTGGTGGCGCGAAACCCGAAAGCATTTCTTCGTCACTTGGCAAAAACACCGTAAAGCACCTTCGCTTGAGTGACAGCCTGCAATTGAAAGGTCCCGGTCCGTGACGTCCCCCCCCCCCCCCCCCCCTTTTTTTTCTGTGTTCGAACGTCGCGTTGCTTGTGTTGTCGCTCGCATTACCGTAGGCTGTTGTAATGCCGCCGACCATTTATCCAGCCTTTATTTCCCGCTAACCCTCGCGCGACGCTATACGTTGAGCATTAGAATTTCGGCGCTTGTCATCCGAATAGCTGATAACACAGGCTTTTCATTATGTGCGTTTATTGGAATGTCGGTTCGCACTTAGTTTCACTTCACGGTTACTTTGCTTCGCCGCCGTAGTCTCCTGTATCTCGGCTCCCGTGCATCTCGTGCCATTAAACTTCGCGTTTTCGCTCTTGTATTCTTGGCCTCTTCGCATTTGGCTGTGATGCAGCATGGTTTCTACTTGTACAAAAAAAGCAGAAGCCATGGCGCCGCATAATTTAGAAAAAAAATGCTTTTACAACCTCTGGGGTTGAGCTGTTTTGTGAGTGGTAGGTCACATGAGGTGCTAGTTCGTGCGTTTCATGGTGGTCTTATGAGGGACGTAAAGTTAATCCTGTGGTTAAGGTGGCCCCGCCGCGGTGGTCTAGTGGCTAAGGTACTCGGCTGCTGACCCGCAGGTCGCGGGTTCAAATCCCGGCTGCGGCGGCTGCATTTTCGATGGAAGCGGAAATGTTGTAGGCCCGTGTGCTCGGAGGTGGTCGAAATTTCCGGAGCCCTCCACTACAGCGTCTCTCATAATCAGTCAATCATTGTGGTTAAGGTGATTGACAGATCCGTGAAGAGCAGAAACACTATTTGTGCATCTACTAGTTTTTGATATTCTTGAGGTGCTGCCTTTGTTTGGTAGTGTAGTACAAGTGTAGTTCAAATACCTAGCAGTGTCAACGGTGTATATATGAAAAAAAAAAAAAGCTCTATGGAGGGAGGAATCCATAATAGTGCTGATATGCAACTACACGTTCAGTTCGAAACAGCTGCAATCTCAGCCACGCGTGCATGTCGTTTTTGTTGGTGGTCAATACGAAGTCCTTCCTGCAGTGATTTTAGTGTTTCATTTAAGTGTTCAGCCTGATAAGGAATGATGACGTGTTTGCTACAGCTAAGCAGAGTGTAAAATCTATTTACCCAGTAAAAGCTGGCAGAGAGAAAATTTAACATCGTCCTTGTCATGCCTCCAGCCTACTAAATTCTCATACTGCAGCCGAACTCTTGCTGTTTGCAGCAGTGGGATAAAAATGGCCCATAAATTGTACTCTGTACTAGAAGTGTTCACTGGCAGTTGTGTCGAGGGTATTGGCCCACATTTACAGTCTCGCAAAGCAGAGTGTAAAATCTATTTACCCAGTAAAAGCTGGCAGAGAGAAAATTTAACATCGTCCTTGTCATGCCTCCAGCCTACTAAATTCTCATACTGCAGCCGAACTCTTGCTGTTTGCAGCAGTGGGATAAAAATGGCCCATAAATTGTACTCTGTACTAGAAGTGTTCACTGGCAGTTGTGTCGAGGGTATTGGCCCACATTTACAGTCTCGACTAAATGGTGTTCATATGCAAAGCTGGGGCTCGTGCTTAGTCTCGCTCTTGATTCTGTGTATTACACTGTTCTCATTTTCAGCCCGAAACGGCAAGGTCCTTGTATTTAAAAGGCTTTCAAGTTGGCCATCACTTGCAGGCTATGTTCAATTTGTACCAGTGTAGCTGTAAATTTGGCTGTGAAAATTCCTGCTGGATTCGCATCTTCATGAACTTGTACGCAAGTTCAATTTTGCTGCATCAATATGCCTTTCCAGCTTCTGTCAGTTCTGGTATGAATTTGGAGAGAGGATAGGGAGCCTTAATGTGCGCGCGTCTCCGTGTTTTAGGGTGGTGACAACTTCGATCATGGTTGCTTACAACTGGCTAAATTGGCCGCCATACTTGACAGGCCGCCTTGTTGGTTCTTAGCGGTCACTCATGTACATTGAAGGCAGTGTGTGTTTCAAATGAGAAGGGGGTGGTTTTTTTTTATATAGCAAGTTCTGAAAGCTGAAAGGTTTTCTGAAGCTAGCCACGATTTTGTAGAACAGGAAAGACGTTTGTGACTCGAGTTTGTATAAAATACCAGCTAAAACAGTTAGTTTTTTACACCTGGTATACCCACCGCATTGGCGGAGTGAGGATATTTAGGGAGCCTATATTTTCGAGGGGGAGAACCTTCGATGTCACTGTGAACGGGACTTCAATGTCTGCGCGGCGTTCCTGAAGCAAATTCACCCCTTCCCTGCAGACACCTCAAAGGCGAAGTGCAAGGCTCGAGACCATGCTGTATTATGACGGTACCCATAACGACAGGGAAAACAGATCAAACAACCAAGTAGCTTGTGATGTTCTCTGTAAACTGCATAACTCTGCTAGCCTGTTTCTCATACCCAAAATATTGCTTTTGTCTGTAATAAAAGTTCCTGCAGGAAGTTTATTTCCAACTAATCTGTACAACAGACTGCTTAAAAACCTTACAGGCTGTAAGTATTGTGAGAAAATCACTTAATCATATTACACCAGCCCTCCCCCTGCACCCACAATCTGTATATTAGGCTAGAAGAAAAGCAAAGGGAAGCAGCAAGGGACAAACCAAGTTTTTCCAGCTCAGATTTTATTGCAAGCAGCATTCACACAGCATCTGGCCTTAATTTCTTCAAACCATTCTGTCTCCTTTGCTATAAGCTTGTGTCCTCGCGGTGGGCCTACAATAAAGCAATAAGGCGAAAGTCCTACACGACGCTGAGCACATATACGGAGTCCATTTACATTTTCTCTACAAGTACTAAATACAGAGTTCAAGATATCAATTCAACTTTGTGGCTGGTTATGAAATAAAAGGATGACAAAAGATAATGATGCCCATAGTTGAGTTATGGGCCAACAACCCACCTGCTTAGTGCACATATTCTGCACTGTTCAGGACAGACAGAAGGATGGACGGACACGAACAGTAAATCTCTCGCATTCTATACTATTATAGCGAAACCCTTTTTGCCGTTGGGCGAATTTCAGTGTAGTTTCACGTGTTATTGTAGGGAAGAACGAATACCCCATGGCAAGCCACACAAAATTTAGTTGTGTTACAACTGTGCAAAACTAGAAGTCTACAGGGAATGCATTCGTCTGCTTGTTTGTGTACCTCTACAAACGCCCTTACTCAGTGACCGAGGTGAAAGTTCAGGAACGCCAACATCTGCCAGCAAAGGAAGACGCGAACTCGAGCGTCTGTTGGTGGTTTACAGGCCTGGCGTTTCCCGCAACGAATGCGGCAACGGCTTCGGGAACCTGATGAAATGCAGATAGTGAATGCATGCAGGACCACACGTTAGACTTGTAATATCATTCGATTGGTAAACTGCGCCTCGACTACGACAAACAAGTATACTCGCGTTGACCCAGCTTTCGCTCGCATAACCAGGTGTAGCCGAACGAAGCCTGATCCATTTTTTTTTTTTTACTGTGCGGGTTCTGTGTTTACTTTGCCCAAACTGCTTTTTGTCTCATGAATAAGTCAATAATTTCACGACTTATGCGGCGGTATACTCATCCACTCGCAACACAACAGGTACTCGCCTCACAAACGCGGAGAAGTACTCGGCTCCAAGCAATCGCGCTTCACTTCTGTAATCCAGTGTTTCCATTGGCTAGAGCAAGTCCAAAAGCGGCACAGTCTCCACATAGATGGTTTCGCATTGCGGCACGCAGAACCTTGGCATTTACACTCAAAAGTTCTTGTAGGTGTGCTAAGTGCGAGGAATGGTTGTAGCGGAAGCTAGGTCTACAGGTGTAGTCAAACGCAGCTCATACCACAGCTTGCACAGCCGTGCCAACATGCAGCTAGTGCAGTTCGGCGGAGCAGGAACGCCTGGCCGCAAGAACCAACATGGCGCTTGTTGCCATGGAAACTGGGACTGGCAACATTGTGTTTTAGCGGGCGGTGGCAAGTGATGGGTCAAAGGCTGACACCACGCTAAAACATGGAGACGCGCGCACATCAAAGCTCCCTAAGCGAGGACATATCGTGGCGCCACCATGCGAAGGCCTCCCTGTGACATGCATGGTTGGATTGCTCCTGCCGCCCTCTTGCATGCAGCCGCTTGCGTGTCTCCTTTTCTGTATTATTTCTTTTGTACTTCACTCAACCAAATCAGTAATATGCTACTGCAGCTTATTCACTGACTGTACAAAGTGCTAAGTAACTTCTCTGTAAAAGCATTGCACTTCTCGTTATGCTGGAATGCTAGCGTCATCTGCTATAGCCACCTATATGAAAACCATGGGGGGCCTAGCGTGCAACTTTTGAAATGGTAACTGCTCATGCGCGTCGAATTAAAACGTCAAATGTGGATTAACTCATAGGTGCGGCAAAGGAACTTACTTTTGCTGCATGAAATGCACGCAACCACGCTACTTGCATCTAATGGTTTGCATCTAAAGATGGGCCGTAGGTCACACAAGCATGTGCAAATTTACATATTTGTTTAGAACATACAGCCCTACGGAGCACAGCGGAAGTGGGATCCCCGCTGTGTGGGAAGCAACATTGCTTTCGTATAACTTCATTCATAAGCTGTGTGACATTTTGTGGCGGCTGTTAGGAGATTAAGTTTTCAAAGATGACCCCGTTTTTTGCTGTGTGTGTGTGTGTGTGTGTGTTTGTGTGTTTGTATATATATATATATATATATATATATATATATATATATATATATACATACACATAATAACATTACGAAGTGACAGTGCTTATGGGCCATTTCTATAAGCAAAGAAGCCTGTGAGCTGAAGTCTCACATTACAGGGGCGTAGGCAGAATTTTTTTTTTTTTTTGGAGAGGGCACAGCCTCGTATAGAATTGAAGCCCAGCAGGCAAATCTGGTTGACCGTTCTTTTGTGCATTATTTGGCATGGGAAGAAATTGTGTGTGGGGAGGGGGGGGGGGGGAGGGCACGGGCTTCGTGTGTTAACCCCTGGCTATGTTACTGGCAGAGGTAAACCCGTGTAGTTGTTCACACACATAGACGGACACCCGGGGAGGAGGTTGGGGAGTGGTGCAAATTGCAGTGGAATTTACCTTGGTGAGAAAAGCAAGCTTAAGCAAAAACTAGAGTGGCACATGTATGGTGCAAGAAAGTCCGTTTCGTCAAACGCATTGATCTCTCGTGCAGAAGCAACTGGCCGCAGAATAAACCGGAATAGGGTAAAATTGACAAAGTCAGGGAAAAGAACTGGACCTTCTGGCTTTATCTTGACTCTGACCGTTCAGACAATGGCACACATTCTTAAATTAATATGAATGTTGAAAGTTCCCCCATGTGTACGCATGTGCGTAGCATTTTAAGATATACATAATCAAACTGTTTGCCATTCCTTTTTCATTGTGAACGATTTTCCCATGGGGAAACTGAAACATTCTGCTTTTATGTGAACATTTGTGGTGGGTGCTCATTTTAACCCAATGGCCTTGAAATAACCACAGACAGAGAGAGAAGGGTGACAGTCTGTGGCACTGCCAGGGGCTGTGACAGTGGCACCGCGTACATAGCGCACTGTGGCACGCTGCCGATAACCTTTACTGCAACTTTCAGGATTGTGTAGTCTGTAAGAGTCTGTACACATAAAGCGAGAGCATAACAACACTGTTCAAAAGTGACAAACACCGCAATGTTCGCGGTTATAAACAACGCATCCAACCACCAGCTTTCCTTAGCCAGAGGAAGGAGAGGTCACGTGATTGAACCTTGCACGTCGAAGCGATTGCAAGGCGCGCGCTTCCAATGTTAGGCCTCCCGTTCAATAGCTGTAGCACCTTCATGTTCAAAACTGTGTTAATGAATGTTACGACACTTAAAAAGGCAGTTTTGTTGTACAATATGCATTTATAATTTAGCTCAATTTAGGCACTTTAATACCTTCAAAAATGGTTGGTCATACATGAATTGGCAAATTGATGTTGCCTATAGTGGTGTCAAAAAGTGAGATCTCCCACAAAGGCTGCGTTTTTGTTTTGGCAGTGCCAAAACAGCATATTTAGGAGCGACAGCACTCGGCAAAAGTTCAAGTGTAGCATTACATTTTGAATTGTTTTCAGTCGTACTGTTGCTATAAATGCAAGCGATTGCGAAATTCTTTTAGAGAACCCATCTCGAAGGTGCGCGTCTTGGTGGGTTTTTTCCATTTATCTGGTGGCGGTTTCACTTCATTGTTCGATTTTTTTAGTAAACGAGTGTTTCCAGAAATTTGGTGCATGCAGCTTTGCATTTTTAGGTCATTTATATATGGTAGTTACCAAGACTGATTTCTGGTTTAATTGAAATTCTGTAATCGTTTTATATTGAAAAACAAGAGGGTGTTAGACTTGCAGTCTGAATCCTGTGCTAAGCACTGTATTCGGGAAATGCTCTTCGACCTTGACTTTCCATCACCTTCAATTCAGCACACTTTAAATGATTTTGTGCTGCCTTGGCACCGTGTAAAGACAGTGCATCTGAAACGAGTTTGTGTGGCATTAAAGTGGGGCAAATAAAGGAGCATTTCTGAATAAAGGGGCGACACCTACAGTCTAAATTTTGTACTAACCATTTAATGTGGAAACTTCATTGGTAAGGTCCACTTAAATTTTGGTTATATAAAAATTACTTGGTATTCCAGACATGACCTTTTGTAATCCACATCAATCATTCCCCATTGGGAACTATAGTTACAAAACCTATTTTGAAAATTGCAGCAGCTACGTTGCTATGTAGTACAGCAACATGCATTTGTTCCCATAGCTGATTAATACCAATCACTTCCTGTTATAGAAAACAGGCTTATTTTCTTGCATTGTAGGCGAATAACCTGCGTAAATGTGTTCCAGCTACATTAAGGCACCCTCTGCTCCTCCCACATGCACGTCGCTTTGATCATCTTGGATGTGGCAGGAATAGGATGTGCGAGGAATTCTGTAAACCGCTGCTCACCTAATGAACCCTGTAGGCATATCCATGCACTGTTGGCTGCCAGCTGAACTTTACACTTTCAACATTGTTGGAAGTGTAAATGACTCCTATATTGTTTGTGCATTGCCATAGTGAAGCCTAATGGTGTCGGTGACCTGATGGCCATCTACTCGTGAAAGATTTTTGCTTGAAGTAATAGTAAAATTAGAGGCAACAGGTCAGTATGATACAAGGTGAGCTCCAGAGTGACCACCTACTGTAACTAGTGGGCCCAACAACATTCTTGAACTTTGGCACATGGAACATAATCAACGTTGTCATTAACTTGCCAACAATTTTGGAATGCTGCAGAATGACCCCTAGGATGAAAGAAATCTTGTAGAGCTGCATAAAAAAGGTGGTGTGAAAACAATGTTCAAACTATAAAGCTCCATTGTCATAGTGTCTCTCATTTGCAAACTACTCCTAAAGCATTGCAGAAAGGCTCGAAGCCTACATGATCACAGTGTAGGCTGTGCTCAGGAAAGGGCACAGCCCAGAAAACACTTTGGTAAAATGTGATCAATAAAAACCAGTACAAAAGGCCAATAGCCTTTATTTTTGTTCCATTAATTTTATTAGTCTCTTTGCTCTGTTGAATACTAAAAGTTCTGGATATATTATAAGGAAATGGATGTTCCCAAACACACAATTCTACTGAGGAACTTGTACGCTGGAGAAACTTTTGGGACAAATTGTATTTGAGCTTTCTTTACCAAGTAGTGCGGCAATCAAAATTTCGTTACAGAAACTTTTAAATGCATTAAACAAATAAATTAAGATAGTACTATAGAGTGCATATTACTTTTCCAGCAAGGTTAATCCAAGAAGGGGAACAATTTTTTTGCATTTTTCTGTGGTCCCCACTCAAAATTCTGTTTAGTGTGGCAGAAAATGCCATGCTGGTATGCTGCAATTTCTTTGGAAGTTCCAGCTTCAGCAGCTTTGATAACGCATTTGTTTTTAAGCTGTTTGTGGAGCCTTTGACTCAAAGAAGGTCATTGAACCCTCAAGAACAAATGCCCTGAAATGTCTTGCATTGATATTCGCAGGGAAACGCACGTCACTGGAACTGTGTACATGCTTGAAAAAAAAAAAAAGAGGTAGTGCAGCTGGGTTATGTAGTAGAAAGTCTTGTGCTGTCAATGGTCAATACCGTTGGGTGTTTAGTCTGAGTTCTTTTTAATTTACTTTCATTCAAAACCGAAGTGGTTAACATTGGATCATGTTGCATTTTTAAGTAGTTAGGAAGAGTGCATATCAGAGCTGTAACCATCGTTTTGGTGAATTCAGGTGTTTAACACAGGGTTCAATTGTTTCTCAAGGTTGTCTGTGGCCCTTGCACAATTTTGAAGCACAGTGTTGTCTATTTCGGATCAAATCCAATAACATCTGTCAAATGTCAAGGGGAGGGGGGGGGGGGAGGGGGGCTGCCCTCAGATTCTGTTTATGGTGGTGTCTTATTCTTCACTTTCATTGCCTTCTCCTATCTTTTGTACTTAACTAGGTATAATTTGCTTTATTAAATAGCTTTTGTCAAACGTCTGAAAAACTTCTCGTATATTTCTCACCTACCTACGTATAACTTCCTTCATTAAACAGCTTAAGTGGGGCATGTACAGCAGCTTTGTGGGTGTGCAAGCCAGTTCGTTGGAAATAGTTGGCAGCACGAATTCAGAGCTGCTGTGGTCTCCCCACTGGAATTGTCTATTGGCAGGCCATTGTATTCAGCACTACTGCAGGTGCCCATCTAAAACAGTCTAATGGAACCAACCGTATGAAGCTCTCCCGTCTAAAATCTTACAAAGAGCAAAACGCACATGAGGCGACTAACTACTTGCGAGGCAAAGCGCTGTCTCATCGCAGCAAAACACACACTTGTAGGTGACAGAATAAGCATGTGTTGCCAAGGCCACAGTGTCACAGTTATTGAGTGATGGCTGTTGGTTGTGGCCAGGCGAAAGCAAGTGATTATACAATGCAGTTTTTCTTCCCTAAAGGTGGGAACATTTACTGCCACTGTTCATTATCGGGAGAATTACTGAACAAGAAAAGTGATATATTTATGGCTCTTGAGCACAGTTTTTTAAACTTTCCTCCAACCTATCTTGAACTTACTTTAATGTGCTCTGGGCAAGCATCAAAAGACCCTCTTTCTCTGTGCACATGGCAGGACAACAGTCATGGTTTTGTCGTTTGCAAGGCTGTTTTCTGTCAGTACAAGTTTTTGGAGGCACAGGCTTGGGAAGAGCATGAAATTTCTCATTCTCTACTTTCATCAAGGTGTTGTGTACTCATAATGCCATGCGCAATTGTTGCAGGCTGTCTAAGCAGTAGGGGTTATACAAGCATTGGTTTTTATAGTGAACCTTTTTTTTTTCTGGCAGGTGAACTTGCATTCACAGTGGTAGTGGCTAAGTGTGGTGGTAATGTTCATTTGTAGCGGCATTCATTCTGTTGTTCCAAGTAACTATTGTAGAGTTTGTCTTGTAGGTAATAAAAAAACAGAAATCCTAATAGTACGATGCTTTAGCTCATTGCTCTGTGCTGCAAATGTCGTGCTTCAAGTATCTCAGAGATACTAAGTGTGCTGCTCACAGACGAGGTCCTTGATGGCGCATAACAAATCAAGTACCGATGTAGCTTGAGGGCTTCGATAAAGCCAATCGGTAGGGCAGTACATTTGTGTGCACAATGCATGTTTGTAGGGTACCAGGTACTGTGAAGTAATAGTGCTAGGTGTTATGCGACGGCAGCACTGTTTTCATTGGGCCGATGCATATGTGCTATAGGTAGCTTGTCTCGTTTGTGTATTGCTAGGTGTACTGTGCAAAGCTGCATTTGGGTAGCTAAATGTTTCTTCTCAAGGCCGCAGCATTCACTACACACAATTCTTACATTATATTGGGCAGCATTGTATCTTGTTTGAAGTTATATCTAAGGGTGGGTTGTTACAAATGTTTGTTCCAATGCAGGCCGGCTTTGCAGCAGATGAACCCAGCTGCAGTGTTCGAGTTTGAATTTTAAAGCTGATAGCCAGGCATGTGGCTTGCATCTTGTTTGTCGTGTATGTAGGGGTATGCCATAGGTTACAGATCACATATATAGGGCCAGATTACAGGCATGCCAGCTGCAAACTAACTCTGGGTAGTAAAGATAATGCAAAGCTTTTCAGTCATGTGTAGCTTTGAGAAATTGTCTGTGTCATCACTGCATGAAGGCTTCTCCACGCATACGTTTGCAGAATGTTAGTCTTTTTGACATGGTGCCATGCCCTCTCCTATGGAGAGAACAAGGGCATGGCTACGTGAAGCTGTTCGTCCTCTTTCTTCATAGAGGGTGTGGTGCTGCGTCGAAAAAACACGCACTGCAACGGGTATACGTGGTCAAGTACAATATCTATTGAAGATACTGCTTTTATGATTGGTCACATTGCTCAAGATTACCGAAGCTTTATGTGGCAAGCGCATCAACACAAACTGCTCTGGATGTCAAAAGCTCTCAACTGGGGCATAGCACTTCCTTTTTACCTGCTCTCAACTCTTCACTTAACACTTGCCGCTTGTATTCTTCAAAGGTGACTGCAAGGAAGAAGTGACAGAGGAGGAGGAAACTTGTGTGGAAACTGAGGAGTCATGTGCTGTGACAACCGAGGCTCCAACTGTGGCGGCGGAGGAAGGCGACAGCAGCGGCAGCAGCAACAGCAGTAGCAGTAGCAGCTCCGGGGACAGCAAGACTGTATCGGGAGAGGAAGCCTCGGCAGAACCCGACGAAAATGGGGCTGCCAAGAAGCCGTGCCCACCGCGGTACCGGTATTCCAGGGCGGAGCTGCTCAAGCTGCGAAATCGTGACCTCAAGCGGCCAGACTGCTTGGATCCAGCATATGACAAGTGAGTGCACTCCAACGCTCTCAGCCAGAGGGTCGTGTTTTCTCCAAAATAGCACGTGAAAAATTCGCAGTCACACCTTCTAAATTGAACACTGCAGCAATGAAATTTCTGCCAAAGCGAAAAATTGTTCGGTTTGCTGTAGAGTGCTCACAGGAAATAGGTGCAGAATGTTTGTCAGTGAATCTCTCAGGGAAACTTAAACGAAGGTTTCACAAGTTTTACCACATCGGGAACAGGCACCTGCCTAGGATTGCTGCATAATCATTTCGGCCACTTCACAATTATTTCGTTGGTTCACGACTTCCAAAGTAGCGCGACTGCATCGAAATGCCAGTATATTTACCGGAGACTTTTTTGCATCCACAGCCACATCTCACTAAATTTTTTCACCTCTGAAATGCTCGACGACCGATGCAGTCTGCGAGTTTGAAGTGGTTGACACTTGCGACGGGCTAAATTACTCAAGTTCAGGGCTTTGCAGGCCGCGGACATAAGTGTTATGAAAAAACTTCTGTGAAGATTGAGCTTTTCGTGAACCAAAGCATGTTCCTATTACACAGTGACTAGTACAATCTGCCAATTCATTGGGTGCTAGCCCTCGGTGACAGTTGTGTTGGTACTTTGCTCTATTTTTCTTGTTTTATTTCTACAGTGTCACCTTTGTGTACGCAATGTAAATGGTGTCTGCGACTGAGCGAGTGAAATATTTACTTGCTCTAAGGGCTGCAAAAGGAAGCCTCCATTTCTGCACAATTAGTTGAACCAGAACTTTGTGCACTGTCTTTTTTTTTTTGCATGAATACTCGAAAGACCTCAAGCCCTGCACTATAGAAGTACGGGGCAAGAAGCCCCTTTTTAACTGCTCATTGGCCTTTGCAGATGCTAGCTCACGCTCTGCAGTATCTCAAGGATTTCGAAATCGCCAATACATTAGGTAATGGGGTCTCTAAAATTCTCCATTCACACCTTGACATTTAGTACTAGTTTCATTTAGGATGTCGCTAACTGCACTATGTGATATGCTTGAAAGACCAAGTGGCACCCACATTGAAGATGTTGGCATATGGACAGTACATTGATTGCACCTAGTGGCGCACCAACACGGGCATGCACTAATTTATTAGTGCCTACAGAAATTGGAAAGCGAAGTGCTTGTGTATGTTGTTTAGGCATACATCTTGAATTGAAGGCCTGTGCGTTATTAGGCACACGGATTGAGAACAACACTACAATTTGTTGTAACCGCTGCGCACAAAACTGTGGTCACTATTGTTGTACTCATCAATAGCAATCATTCAGCTTGAAGAAACATGACCAAGGGAAAGAAAGATTAAGGGCAACAGTTGCGAAAAGGGGGCGAGATGCCTTAGTTTTTCTGTTCGCTAACGACTGGTGGTGTAAACCTCAGCGTTGTTCTCAGCTGGCCTCTAGTGAAGGGTCGACATGCGTGCCCGGCACATTGAGAGGCTAGTTTGAATACCATTTTCTCGCGTATAACCTGCCCCGCATGACAAACTGCATTCTTGTGTATTCATGTGAAGCCGGCTTCCTTGCATTACAATTAAGCCGTGCCATGAAGCCTACTTGTGCACCACGGTTCGCACATAACTCGCAATGAAACTCTGGAACTTTATTATTTTTTGTATCTTCTGGGTGGGTTATACGTGAGCAAATACGGTGACCATGTGCTTGCCCAGATACATCAGTTAGCCTTGCCTGGATTCGGAAAATGGGGAAAGTGCTTGCTGGAGGTCATAGCCATCAGAATTTAAATTTTGTGGGATATATAAGATATTCCTATGCAACGAAGCTCTGCCTCAGCATACTTTTTCTGCCTTCAGTCAATTTTACTTTAGAGAGACTCAAAGCCACAAATCAAGGGGGAAAGCTTGCTCTCTGTGCATCCTTCAACCAATGCACGCACGTGCGTGGCCATTTATGAATTATCGAAGCATTGCCGCTTGTGGAGGATCTAAAGTTGACTAATAATGCAAGTGGCATCCTCTTTTTTCTGTTCTATACAGTAGACTCGTTAAATGGAATCTATAGGCACCAGATAAATGTGTTCCGTGTAACTGGAGATCTGTTTACTGAAAGATGAACAGGAGTGCAGAATGCAAGTGTGAAACCAATCATATCAGAAACACTTGTTCCATTTAAGCATCCATTCCGTTCAACAGATTTTACCGAGAGTCGACTGTATATGACTGTTAAAATGGGGAAATTGATCTCGTTTCTCTGTTGCAGCCTGTCTGGCATGTGGGACCCCGAGCGGTGGTTTTCGGGCAAGCGACGAGGCGGGTCTGCGTCCCCCACTGAAGAGACGGCCGCGCCCTCGACGGGCGGCACTGCTCCCCCCCCTTCGTCCTCGGCGGGAGGAGGGCAGCAGCGCAGCAAGCGGGAGCGGCTGGACTCTGACGGAGGGGGAGAGCCCAGCGGTGGCCTGGGGGCCCCCAAGCGCCGCAGCAGCACAGACCCCAAGGAGCGGCTGGCACGGGAGGAGCGCGATGACCTGGTGCTGAGCCCCCAGCGGCGCAGCTTCGGCACGGGCTGCCACGTCAGCCAGCCGCCCCGGCCGTCCTCGGAGGCCGCATCCAAGGACGACTCGCAAGGGTAAGTGTACAGGGTAGGGCTTGAAAAGGTGGTGTTCTTTTGAAGTGCTGTCAGATTTCAATGAGATACACAAGTAAATTTGACAAAGGAAGGCTAAATTCTTTATCACTAGAGCTGTGCAAACAGCAAAATTTTGGGTGCCAAGCAAATTGGAACATCAAAGTCAGAGCGTGAATCAAACAGAATATTTTCCTAATATTTTAAAGATGTTCTACAAATACTTCAAGGTTAAATAACAACAAAAGTTGCAGCCCCGAAGCATATCCTTATAAGATGAAAACGCAAAGGCATTTCTTTTGCCTAGGCTAATGCAGCATCACAGGGGTGCTGGTAATTTTGGCTTCCTAGTTAAGCAGTGCGAAGTCGCATTGTGTTTATTTTCACGACTTGGTACCACCAAAGGGATGTTGACAGCACTTATTTACACGTGAGAGGAAAAGACTGTATTCACAGTCGCATGATCCTTGAACTTCTTTGGAAGCCCAACGGATGTAGCAGACGATGTCGTGTTCTTCTGGTTGGAAGTTTTTGCTTAGTAGATTGCTCTTTCCTACTTCGCGGCTGCAAGTAGTTTTTACAGCAGCAGCTGTGTGCGTTGATGTCAATTACTGTTGGAGAGGTCCGATGTTTTCCGCACATGAATTTTGCTGACGCCAGATAAGTGTGCACTGCAAAAAGCCTCGTACAGTGGAATCTCATTAAACCGTAGATGACAGGAACGCAAAGGAACTATGTGCTTAGTGGTACTATGGCTTACCCAAAAGAAATTTGCACTTGCAAATAAGTTCGTAACATTAAAAAATTTATATTCACACCCACGCCACATCAATAGCACAAAGTATGTCTGATTCCTCCTCTATTTTCACCACTCGGTGTTTTTGTCCTAGTTTCGGCATGTTGCAAGTACGAAGCAGCACAAGTACACCTACACAACTCATGAACGACGCTCCCGCAGCCTCTGCAGCTCTCGCGTACAGCACAGCACAGCCAGAGAACACTTAGGCATGTCGCCAAAGGAACAAAGAAGAAAACAAAGCAAGCGCACACAGCTTGTGCAAAGCGCCGCCATGTGGACAACATCAGAAGCCTTAGCTGGACAAGTGCTGAACCTTCGTCGGAGGCCATGTAGCAAAGCCGCCATCATCAACTCAAACAAGTGGGGCATGTTTTGATCTCTGGGGCTTGCTGTTCTGTAGGTACGCCCAGCGGGGGACAACATGCCATGGCGATTTCGCAGCGAAAATTGCAAAAACTACATATTGATACATACGCGATATTCTGGCACGCTTTATACGGATACAAAATTCGTTATGTTCAATGGTCGCAGTCTAGTATTTGACTTTTGCTACCTTTAAAACGAAACTACTATTCGAGCAGGTACAGTTTGACAAGGTTTCACTATCTTGCTGTTTCTAAGGCGATACTAGCGAATTTTATATTGGAGGCTGATTTTGTGGTGCCGTGACATTATTTGAAAAACATGGCAAAATGGCTCCACCGCAAACGAAACCTAAACCACGTTCACACCAAACATTGTAGACGTAGTGACAGCGTTGTTACAAAAAGGTGATGGAAGAATTTTGCAGCTGTGCCACGCAGGGGCATTTCATGTCAAGTGCCTGTCTGCGTAAAGTTTGTTCCCAGCGAAGTGGAAGTGGTGCACTTATGAAAGCTCGTATCAAGGGAAAGTTATTTCTCGTGTTAAGGGTGGCTACATCGCATCTGTTGTCTGTGCCTGAAGCCTGTGTCCGCGAGACGTGCTAACAAAGGAAGATCTTAAGCTGCACACCTCCATGCAGTGAACTTTCGACGGTCCGAAAATAGGAAAATATCTGAACCTCGATGAGTTTGCAGGCATTCTCAATAAACTCCGTTTAGACAGAGCTTGTCAAGATACGTCCCTCAAATCCCCCGGCAGTTGAGGCATATCCAAAACACTCGGGGATGGGAGGGAACTGCCAGCAAGAATTGGACACTTCGTAAATGCCAGAGTGTGTTCAGTGTAAGGCTGTGCCCATTGAGATAGGGTTGTTCAGATTGGAACGTGATGCACACATCTCCCTTGCTTGAGCTGACGCGCTCGGCACAGCGATGCTATGGTAGCGAAACGCAAGCAATGTATAGTCCCACGCCAACGGACGCGACCAGTGTCTGTTGACGTGCTTAGGCGGCCACCTGAAACCATGCTAGGGAGAAAATGGAGGGACGAACACAGATGTGAACATGACACATTAAGACTTCTACCTTAATTTAATTTTCTTTGAGGGTGAAGAAAACATCTGCCTTTTTTCTGATCGTCGACATCGGGTGCGCGTTACATTCTGTCAAGTACTGTAGAAGCAGTACTTTTTCTAGTCTGCACACAAATTAACTGTCTCTAAAGCAGTCTGCCTATGGTGACGACTGTTCACCTTTCGATAGACAAGAGTTCACGAGGAGAGTTAAGCTTAAGTGCATCATTCAGAAGCACTGCTATTTCATTTTTAGCATTGCATTTATATTTATTTTGTTAAGTAAGTATTTTATATTTTGAAGTTGTGTTTATTTTCGGGACGTTCAAATGCACTCAAATTTTGATATAACGAATTTCGATATAATGATGTATCTGTTTTATCGAAGTGACCAATAGCTTTGCCATAGGGCTATGAAAAATTTTTTATAACGAATTTAATACATATATGGCAAAGTATTTTCATGGCATATACGACTTTGTTATAACAAGGTTTGAGTGTATTTTGAACAGTAAAATTTTGTTGCAGATCACATCAAAATGCAAACCTCGTAGTCGTTTAACAGTACCATAAGTGAGGCCAGTTGTGGTTTCAATGACTTTGTCTCTGTTGCTATGCAGACTGCTTCATAGGGAGCCCACCAGCCGGCGCATAGGTAGCGGTCGAATCCTACGAGACCAGCGGGACTGGGATCGTGAGAACAGAGACCGCGAATATGGATACGGAGGGCGGCGGTTTGACGACTCTGGCCACTCAAGTGGTGGCGGGGGTGGCCATTCCAACCGCTACGGTGACCGGCGAAGAGGTGAGCAAACGTAAACTTCCCAGTTTTACAGTTTACTGAAAGACTGTGTGCGGAAATGTCATATTAAGGGGGGACGCCTCTTTTGTATCCTTTTGTATCATGAAAAATGGCAAAAAAATATTGTTTTTTTTCTTCAAGCCAGTTTTCAGTTTTTGGAACTTATTTATCAGATTCCAAAATATCTACACTGAGAACTGCGCATGCTTCAAAAAGTTTGTTTCACCCTCCTAGGTGGCAAAAAATTATTTCGGGAATTGCGAGAAAACAGCTATTTTAAAAAAAATTTAGCTTTGTGATGCTACATTCGAAAGCTACCGTATTTTGCGCGTATAACCCGCACCAAAAACCCAAAAATTTCAGTGGCAAAGTGGAAGTGCAGATAATACGCGGGGTTTTTTTCTATAGTGCTGCTTCACAGCAATGCGTGTTGTGCTGTAAAGCCCCTTAACAGTGTAGCGAGGGCTACGGAGGCGGTTTCCGCAAATTCGTGTTGCTCCGCAAGTAGGACGGCAGCTTGCGGCCGATTTTGGTTTCGCTTGCTTGCATCGTTGAAGCGTTTAGAAAAACATTTGGGGAGAGAATTCGATTGTTCGGTGTAAAATCTCACTGTCGCACAACAACGCGGCCGCTCAGTGACCCTCCACATGTTCCTATGTCACGGACGCCATGTTTACTTTTGGAAAGGGCTTGCCGAAAAGGTGGTGCTGTCTAAGAAAGTTCCTTAATAATTAAAGTAAGTTCCATAATAAATAAAGCAGTATTTATTTCAGCAAGGCAAATGAGATATTAGTGCCTATAGAGATATTATCAGTAAATTAATGTACTACTTTTTGACGCGGTAGCAGGCATGCATTTCGGTTCTGTTGTTTCCAGGGTGCTGTTACAGTGTACTAGAAGGGGTAGTGCTGTCAAGTTGTCGCAGAGTGTGAGCGCTCTTTACCTCGCTGATACCGCTAGTTCTCCACATCTAGACCCGTTCGCCAAGCCTAAGTCGATCTGTTCTGTCGCTATGAGTAGCGTACGGCGGCAGGCCTTCACGGCACAGCAAAAGCTTAAGATCATCGCCGTTGCCGAGAAATTCGGAAATCGCGAAGCGGAAAGACGGCATGATGTGGACGAGTCCTGCGTGAGACTGTGAAGAAAGAAGAGAGCCTACAAGCTGCTCGCCGCGACCGTAGGTCGTTTCGTGGCCCCAAGACCAGTGCCTACCCTGAGCTGGAGCAGAGCTAGTAAAGTTCATCGAAGATGTGAGAAGCAGGGGTCACGCCGTATCGACCGAGATGGCCCAAGTAGAAGCGCGGCGACTTTTGAGGGAGCTAGGCCTACCTCACGAGTTCCGTGCCAGCCGCGCATGGCTGCACTGCTTTATAAAGCGTCAAGGGCTCTCAATCAGCCGGCGGACTACAATATGTCAACGCTTGCCGGCTTCTTATGAGGAGAAGCTGCTCAAGTACCAAAGATATGTAATTGGCCTGCAAATTACATTTTCTCGCAAATCGGCAATGCGGATGAAACTCCTGTTTATTTTGAAATGCCGTTGGACACGATTGTCAAGACGGGCCGCAGTTCGGTGAGCGTGCTGACTGGCGGGAACACGCTGATCGGCGGGAACACGAAACTGCGCATCACAGTCTTGCTTTGTGCCCTCGCCGACGGCACGCAACTGCGACCGTACGTCATCTTGAAAAGGAAAACTCTACCAAAGGTTCATTTGCCTGCCGGTGTGGTGGTGCGCGCACATGAACAGTGACTTGTTCGTAGACTAGATCAAGACGGTATGTGAGAAGAGGCCCAGTGCGATGCTCGCAAAGAGGTCCATGCTCGTTCTTGACTCGTTCCGCGGCCACTCAACTGAGGAAGTGAAGGACCGCCTTTCACGCAACGGCACCGACTTAGTTGTTATACCCGGTTGAATGACGTCAATGTTGCAGCCTCTAGATGTGTCGCTTAACAAGCCCTTCAAAGCGCATGTCAAGCGCTATTATGCCAAGTGGATGGCCGAAGGCTGCTACGACTTGACGCCGACAGGACGAGTCTGAAGGCCTAATATTGCCCTATTCTGTAAGTGGATTGTCGAGGCATGGAAGGCCATTCCAGGTGAGATGGTGCGAAAAAGTTTCAAGAAATGCTGCATCACAAACAACATGGATGGAACCGAAGATGACCTTGTGCATAATAGTGAGGACAGCGGCTCAAGTAATAGCTCTAGCGAAAGCAGCGACAGTGAGTGAATTGTGACTGGCCTTGAAGACAGCGTATTCTGCTTGCTAAATAAAGCTTTTTCTGTCTACATATGTGCTATGTTGCTTGAGCAGTAGCTTTTGTGCAGCCTTTCCTATATATCAAATGTGCGGGCAATACGCGAGGATTTTTTCTTTCTCAGTGAGCTGAAAGTGGGGGTGCGGATTATATGCAGGGGCGGGTTATACGCGCAAAAAAACGGTAGCTTCTTGGGCTCATTGGAAAGAGCATTTACCAGTGTTCCAATTCCCAGCTTCAGCTGGCTTCTTCATTCAGAAAGAACTGCACAAAAAGCAGATGTGTTAGCAATGTTGCGAGGCCTCAGATTGCCCGCATTCACCATATTGCTGTGGCATCCCCGCAAACGCGGACCGAATCTCGGGCCTTTCAGGATGTTTACGTTCATTTCTTCAACCCACGCAGTGGGGGAAAAAGGGAAAAAGAAAACTCTCGGGGTAACAAATGCGTGCTCGGGAGTCGAGTTCCTGGAAGGATGCTGTCGACGGTTTACGCGGGCCCACCGCGCAAACACCAGGACCGGGTGGCGGCTTGTCTATATGGACACTACGGCACCTATGCACTGTGTGCGCCCTTCAGATTTATGGCAGGAGGGCAGCAGAGCACCTCTTGTTGGTTCTGTACATGCGACCCTGCTGTAGCGCCTGTGCCAGGCCTGGCATGACATTCGGTCAGCCTCCGCGGCTCCCGGGCTCATTATTGCGTTCTGCCCGGATGAGCACCCGTGGTGTTGAAGGACAAAGAGCCGGCGGGTGCGGAGAATTGTGCGGGGGACACCGGGTTGGAGGTGTCTAAATTCGATCTGGACATCGGGTCGTCGGGCACCGGAGACTGGGGCAATTGGTGCGGCCAGGGAATTTTACAGCGCAGTCTTCTAAACTCTGCGCGTCCTTCATTACAGACGGCCCGCTTTGTCTGAGCTTTGGGACTCCTGGTTGCCCATATTTCACTTGTGGTAAGACAGCTCGCCGTTTCTCTCTCTGAATTTGGCATTCGTGCTTTATTTGCTTTACTTTGCTTGAGAGAGGGCTTTTCATTGTCGTGGGCTGCAGGGGCAGTCGCCGAAGCTGACACACACCGACTGACAAAGATATATGTCGCATCAACAGTGGCAATTTGTTAGGTGCCTCAGAGGGGCGGAGTCGTGTCCTACGAAAAGAGACTGCGGAACTGCGATCGGGGAAGACAGCGCGATGAGATTGAGATGGTAGGCAGACTGAATGGAAAAGGAAGATAACTGTGCGAAGAGATAGCGATGAGAGTCGATCGAGATGATGACTGAGGCAGGGACGATATGACGAGGAATGAAAGTTGGGAATGGTAGACGAAGAGGCGAGTGATTGGGACGTTATGAAAGACTAAGATGAGAATGACTGAGAGAGACAACGAAGTCGATGATGACGAAGACGACGAAGACCTTGACGAATTTGACAGTGACCTCGGGAAGAAGCCCTGAGCGCTGACTCGAACAGCTGGCTCAGAGGCCCCCGTCAACATGGACCTTTCGTGAGACTATCTTAAACTATTTTATTTAGACGGGCTTTGAGGGATGGCAGGTGGTGCGTTGAGACACTGTGCGGTTTCGTTAACTAGTAACTCTTCATGGTGTGTGTGTCGTCGTGTGTTTACTTTATGTGCCCTGTGTAGAACGTCGCGAGTGTCTAAATCATGTTATAATTTTGTGTAGTGATTGTACACAGGCAGCATGAGTGTATGCAGTTTGCAATTAGTAATAAATAAAATTCATCAGTAATTAGGAACAGGTTGTAGCCTCTTACCGTATTTACTCGCATAATCCTCGCACTTTTTTTGGCGGAAAACTGCTGCAAAGTTGGGGGGTGCGAGAATTACGCGGGGAAAACTCGCGGGGAAAGTGGTCGCAAATCGGGATTCTCACACCAGCAACTAACGGCAAGCTTTGAGAAGCTATAATTAAAACTTACCTCAACAATAAAAGCACAGGTTCAACACAAAAGAAGTTTTATTTGAGACACAAAAAGTGCAAGGAAATTGTCGAGAATTAGAATACCAAACGCAAAGCTTGTGGGCGTTGCGGGCGTAGCGGTAGCGTTTGTCGCTAAACAGGAGCCCTCAAAAGGCAAGCGTAGGACGTCAGTATTGGGTTAATGGCTATTTAACAAAATCGTCTGCAGTTTCCTTCAGAAGAAATAAAGTTTACCATCAATCCCAGTTTTAGACACTCGGAAGGCCCAACGCGTCTTGGTGGCTTTCAGCTGCCGTAACCAATAGCGAACACAAAACTCGTAGACTCCGAAGGGCCTACTGGCGGCCCTGTTGCTGTTGTTTAGTGCATGATCTATCACTTTCAGCTTGAAATTAGCCGTGTAGCTTCAGTATCGCCCCATAACGTGACAAGATTACCGACACAACATACAAAAACGCGCCGCAACGCGCACTTGCCACTTTGGCTTGGATTGAATAATAGTACGCTTGATGCATAAGAGATGGCGCCAGATAGTGCATGCTATCATCATCAGTGGTTTTAATGAGCAGACGACATTATTGCAGCAGTTTTTTGGGGTGCGATAATTACTCAAAAAAAAAAAAAAAGAAATCATATTTTTGTTGGACGCTGTGGGGGGTGCGAGAATTATGCGAGTGCGAGGATTACGCGAGTAAATACGTACTTTCGGGCCCCAGCACGAGTCTCTGTGTGGAGTGGTTGAGAAACATAGACAAGAGTGAACCGAGGAAAAGGGTTGAGCGGCCTTCCCTCTCATTGGTGGTCGGTAGCGGGAGACGTCTCATTGCCGAGCACGCCTTGCCATTGGCCAAATGCTCGCTCTGGGAAATCGTCTGTTGCTTGTGGGTCACAAGGACACGGCTGTCGAAAATAACTGCATCGTGACGTGTTTGTTCACGGCTCGACGATCAATTAGAATATAATGGCGCTTAAAGGGACCCAGAACTGGCCAGAATGGGTGATTAGGTTTTGGTGGAAAGGAAAAGAGCGTGAATTGTGGTGACGGGCGACTGCATACTTTTTGCGAGCTGAGTAAGATTTATATTTTTAAATAGTGTTTAAAAGTACCAAAACCGGCATGTCCCGCCCCTAGCGTTAGAGCCATGAACCACAAATACGAAGTCCTAATAAATTCACTGTGATTACTTAAAGCGCACCAGAATAAGTGCTTAAATTTTGAATATGTATGTTATTGTTCATTTGGTTTGTTTCTATGCACCCAACGTAAAAGAAGTTGAATGTGAAAATCGGCGCTGCTTTCATGGCCTCCACAGGGAAACGAGTGCAATTGCGCATGCGCGCGGCATTTCCAGAGTAGCGAGATTTCTGTCGCGTCGGGCGCGTTGGAAGAAGCACGCGAGTTTGTGAATGCGATCGCTTCGGCACGCGAAATGCCATCGACATACTGCTGTATCAAGACTTGCTATCACTCATGCCTGCTGCTGGTGGTGATGGTGGCAGTCCGTCGGATTCGTTGCTACCGCTGTCGTCCATTGAAGCATGTCGCTCTGGCGCTACTTGATAAGGGTCTGAAATTTGTGTATGCACGCGAGCCAGAATTCGTTCTTTTAACCGGCTCAAGTTGTCAGCGATGACATATCGAAGCCGTCGAACTATGGCAGAACATGAAGTACCATGCGTGAATTGTTCATCACGTGTAAACGCATGGTTTCGTTTTCAAAGACTTGCATAAGTCGAACAAACAACCTGTGCGCAGCCAAAAGTACTTGCATAAGAAGCCCCAAGAAAGTGCTGCAACTCCTGTAAAATAATTTAGCACGCTAGAAAGCAGTGGTCGCAAAACTGCAGGCTTGACATACACATTATGTATCTGGGCTTAGGGTTTTACTTTTCATCACTGCTGGCGTTACAATGGCATATAATCGCTATTGTGATCACATGCACTGTTTGCAGGTGGTTTGCAGCATGTCTTGCTTGCGACTGCATAATCGCTGCAAATCAAAAATTCTGATTATAAAATTTCTACGGCATTTTCCGCGTTACCATTCTTGACAAGCTCAGACCCGTAAGCTTTCTGTTGCAGTCAAGAAAACGGGTACCATAAATATTGGTTGTGGGTCCCTTTAAATTATGAGCTGTAAACGGGTGCCTGATCAGATCATGGTGCGCTGTGCTCATAAACAGCGTGGCACGTAATCAGTCGTCACTAAGCCTAACTTCGCTGACGTCGCGATGAACCTTGAAATTTGCGGGCAAGAACATTGCGCTAGAGCACTCATAGCAGCGTGCTTCTTCCCAAGCAACGGAGCACATAGCTCGCTGGCTTTTCAAAAACTTGGATGGGCATTTTACACATCGGCAGTGGACCCATAGTGAAGCTCACTGCTCACTCCCATAGACTAGACATTAACTAGAGGGGACTCTGGTGCTGCGATCGTTCAGCTACCATGGGAATGATGTTGGTGCACACATTTGCCTAGTCTTCATACTTGCGGGTGGCAAATCGTACTTGCAGCTTTGTTTATTCCTGGTTACGGTTTTGTTTTGAAGAAAAGTAACACACTTTTGAACTTTGTGACCCGATTCAAAATGGTAAGCCTAAAAGAATAAGGTTGTGAAGCGCAAACGCTGAACATTTGCTAACTTTTTTTCTTGTGAAAAAAAAAACGCTCCAAGCCATACGAACACACACGGAGCCAGAAGCGGGCCAGAAGTACGAAAATAAGACAAATGTGTGTACTACCAGTCATTCCCATGCCCGCTGAAGCGCCGTGCGGTGCAGCTCCCATAGACACTAGCGCCAGAGTTCCCTCTAGTGTATATTAAGTAACTCTATGCCCATTGCCAAGGATTGCTCAGAACAATAGGTAGCGGTTCCTACTTTTAAATTTTAAAAAATTGTGAATAGATGTGAGGCTAATATGTTCATTTAACCTTGAAGTGGGGCTTTGCGGCAGTGTGAATTTTCCCCAATATTCATGGCACAGTACCCCTTCATTTCAGTGAAACCACCTTTACAGGGGGGTGACATGTGGTTTGTCTTGATTTATTTCAAATACTTAAACACTTCCTACAATTAAAATTTGATTCTAAGCTAATTTGAATACCGTAATATTCATTCAAATTCAAATTGCTGGATTGTTGGCGCAAGCTATCTTTTTTTGATGTTTGAAAGTGCCCATTTGGTGGTGAGAATAAGCTTTGAAAGTTGGCTGTGTTTGTGGAGTGTCTTTTCGGTTTGAGCAGGTCATACCTAACCCAACCTTGCACGATTGGTGATGGGCTTGCTTTAATTTATACATCGCTACTGCTGCACGATTGTCACTCTTCATGTGCCATTATTGTCTTGCTCTTAGGTCGTGATGAACGCATCGAGGAGGAGGAAGAGCCCGAATGGTTTGTGGGTGGCCCGACCAGCCAGCACGACACCATCGAGCTGGTGGGCTTCGAGGAGGACCCCGACGCCGGCAACCGACCCACGCGTGGGACTTCGTCTTCATCCGCCCGGCGTATGCGCCGTAACCGCGAACTCGCCAACCGCAAGCAGCAAAACGGCCCAGAGCGCCGTTCGCCCGATCAGGACAACAGCAAACAGGACCAACAGCAGCAGCAGCAGCAGACAGTCACAACAACGTCTAAGAGTTCTGCTGGAACTACCAACACCAACTCCGTGCCTGCTGTTTCAGTATCTGCAGCATCTTCTCTCAAGAGTGAGCTTGTTTTTCCTGCTTTCTCTATTCGCTTAACCTTTTACTTTCGGTAAGTGAGCCCAGCACGTGCATGCACTTTACACATTCACTGCTGTTGACTAGTCGCGGTAATGCACAGCTGAAAGTGTTCATTTCTCTTCTCCAATGATTGTCTTGGCCAGTCCACAGATCTATTTAATAAGACACGTCTTTTATTGCACAAAGGGTGTTTCAATATTGTCGTTTTTCACTATAATACTGCTAGGAATGAAGACTGAACCTGCGATGAAGACTTTCCTAAACGTAATTTTGTTGGTTTTCGCAAAAAGGCTATTGCCTTGAATGCATTTCTAGCATTTAATGTTGCAAGCAGAGCTAAAAAGTTATTGAGGAGCGTTATCTCAGACAGTTGAGAAGATCATCAGTTGATGTGGATACAGCTTTCCTGTAGCGTTCATTCTTGTGTCCTTGACGTAGCGCATTGCTGTTGAAGCTAGATGCTAGAGAAGGTAAAATCGAGTTTGCGACAATACCCCAGTGGCAGATAAAATGAAGCAAACATTTCTTTACACATACCAGGCCATAAGAAAATGTCTCAACAAAGCAGTACGAAAACAATTTTTTCAACTTTGGTAACGGTTCGTATGCTGTGTAGGAATATTAAAGTAAGGGCTTCAAGTTGTCGAATTTCATAAGTGTAAAGCTTGCTTCGTTCTCACTCTGCACGATTTCTTTGCATCATAGTTGGCAGGCTTCTCGTAAGTTCAAAGTGAGTGTGACTTTTGTGCTGGGCAACTACCTTGTCAACAGAAAATGACGGCCGAGAGTCACCGAGCACAGGCACAAATTGCATGACCGACACGAGCAAGTCTTCGAGCGATGGGCCTGGAGAGACGTCGACACCGCTGATGTCGAGTCCCACTCTGCCTGACAGTGTCAGCGCTGCACCGCCTGCCCTACCCACTCAGGATGGCTTCGATTTCAACGACATCTTCAAGCCTGACTGGTGTCCTCGCTTTCTTTCGGTTTGTGCCCCTATTTCAATCTTGGCCAGACTCAAGTCCAATCATCGGTGAGGCATTTTTTTAGCCAGTTAAAAGTGGGACAGTTCCAAATTACCTGTAAAACAAGGCCTGAGTGCAGAGAAGCTACTTGAGTGTTGTGGTATTTGCTTTGCTAGAAAGTAAGTGGGGAAGTTTGAGTAACCTGTAAAAACTTGCGAGATGGTAAACAATGTTACTGCAAATCCCCCAACTATGTTGATAATTTGCTGATTCCAAAAGATGATGCGGTGATGAGTGTTGAGACAAGAGCATGTTGCTCGTCCAAACTTGTAATTTTTTGAAAATTCGAGATGTCGAAAGCGCCCTGAGGGAGCGTCCGTATTCAGTTCAACAAGCGTGCCTTTCAATGTAGTCACTTGTGGAAAGCTTATCGGCATATCTATTAGCATTAGGCTGTGCATACACCTGGGCACACCATGACCCAACCCACAACTGCCACGAGGTGTAGCCCCGCAGAGCAAAGCCGGCTGCTCGCCTGCTCTGCACCAATGTGGACGCAGCCGTACAGGTGGCTAGCTAAGTGCCATGAGGAAGTGCATTCTAAAAGCATACACTCAGTGAGGTTATCCTCTTGCAGGAGGATGGTATGGTTGATGGAGACCTTGGCCTCAGCGGGGGCAGCCGCTTCTCGCAATGGTTCAGACGCGAGAGCCCGCCCCTAGACCAGCCACTGGTGCCTCCTCTGGACAGCGGCCTGCTGGCTGCCCTCAGTGGGAAGGCCGACGACGATGGTATGGAGCACCACCACCGCCGCCACCATCAGCAGTCCATGCAGCGTCAGGAGAACGACCTAGCCTCGCGCATCCTCGCTTCAGGTGCTTGTGCCACTGTTGCTGCCTCGGAAGGAAGTGGTGCTGCTGTCACCTCCCTGTCCCCATCTTCCCCCAATGCTTCCTTGCTCTCTGCCCAGTCTGCTCCGCCCCCTGCACAGGACTTGTGCCTTCTGCCTGAAGCCTGCCTCCCTTCTCGCCTGCTGGACAGCCCTTCCTCTTCTGGCTCATCCCCCTCCTCCTTTCCTCTCTGCTGTGCGTATCCTGCAAGTTGCTCCTACTGGGATGCTGTTCTAGATATCTTAAATGCACTAGACGTCTGAGTAAACTGAAGCAACATAAACTGAACTTCTGGTAAATGGAACAACTGCCTCTCATACATCAGTTTCATACTTGCATTCTGCACTCCTGTTAATTTCTCTGTCAATGTAACTCCCTCCCATTAAATGGAACAGCATTATAGAACTTATTATAGAACCATTACAGAACTTATTTTCACCATTATAGAACTTGATAAGGTCAGAAATAGCATCCTTGCTTCATTTTTCTGTTTCTGCTTTTTTCCATCTTTTCCCTCAACTGTAGGAGTTCTTCGCTATGCAGAATAGCTCTTTCACTGCTGTAGAGCTGCTGCTGCTGCTGAAGTGGAGGCCATCATTGCAATTATTGCATGCAAATCCACGTGCATGATCTTGAAAATGAGATTCAAGAAAATGTGAAAAATCTTCGTTTAGTTTCGCTTGTGGCAGCATAAGGAAAAAAAGTGCGGGCTTTGGCTGTGTTGCCATCGTTGTGCTGCCAGAAAAGGTTGTTGCCAGGTGTAGACCCGAAGATAGCATAGGACCACTATTTTATGGCAACAGCAATAAAGGGCTTATTTCCCACAAATTCCAGTTTGTGTTGGCATCCACAATTCTCAGCGATAAATCTGCATTTTCTAAGAACGAAAATGCAAAATGAATGCAAATAATCTTTCACCCGAGTGGAAATCAAAGCCAGAACTGCTGCATGGCAAGCAGATGTTCTACGACAGAGATATGCCAGAGCGTAAAACTGTTTCAGGAAAAAAACCCTACACAAATATTATGTTGCGAGAGGATCGTCTAAATGCATGCAGTATATGTAATATTGCGTGGCAAAACCATGGAATCCTGTCGGGCATGAATCGCATAACGGGTTGTTTGATTAAAGGCACCCTCCCCCCTCTCTAACTCCATTTACAGAGTGCACGGGCATAGTTGATCATTTACAGCAACTGCATAAACCAAGTACGCATGCGCACGTGTTGTTTAGAAATGCATAGTAGGTACTTCGTCCATTTACAAAGCAAGAATTAGGCCGCCTTCGCAACTGTGCTTGCAGTAGGCCTACTAAGATAGTTGGAAAGAGCCAATGTTATGCACACGTGCGTTTCTCTGGTTGCGATATGGGTGTCTACCAAAAAGTGAAGGCAGACTAGCAATTGAGAAGGCAGCGTGAACAAGGCCCGATTACGCTGTTGCAGTCGAACCCCATTATTAGCGACGCTAATGTAAAAGATATTTGGGTATAGGAGACACCGATGTGTCTATCTTGGAAGTAGCTGTTGAGAAAATGCATGCATGGTACCCTACTTATACTCCTGTGAAAGACTAGAATTGCTTCTTGGTGCATGTCCCTTGTGCAGAGGACCTCTGAGGTTCTCGGCGGTTATACAGAGAACCTCTGAACAGTTGAACCTCTGAGGTTCAACTGTTCATTCTACTCCACAAGGCAGTGGTCAGGTGGCCCTAGTTCTTTAGCCCTTTGCAGACTGCTGTCGAGCCCCTTTTGACAATTCATCACGGCTATAGTGGTTCACTGACACATGCCGCCTAACTATTGCTGAAAGAGTTAGGCACAATATCAACTGCAGAAATATGTAACTGTTGAGTTTTCCTTGAACAGTTATTGCTTTTATTTCCTGAGACTCGGAACTGGGAATCTCGGACTGTAGTTAAATGCTGATGGATTTTATAGTAACTCAATGTTATGATCGTACTGAATTCTAACTTTCTTGAAAAAAAAAAAAAAGTTGGAATATATGCAGTACTTTCCTCCATATAGAATCACTAGAGTATGTTTGATGCGAGGTTCTTATTGGTAGCTGGAGATTAGCAAGATTTTGTACAATGTGGTAGACTGTATATTGAACCAGGAATGGTACCAATATGTATTGGTGAAGCCACTGCCAAGCAGGACAGCTAATGTTCTCTCTTCATCTGGTCTTCTGTAGCTGGTGTAACCAGCAGTGATGGCATGCTGCGGGTGCCCACACCGGACTCCTACTTCACGCCCATCAGCCCTGCCTTGCCACCGGACCGCATGTCTCCGTCGCCTCCCATCCGAGAGGGCTCTTCCAAGAACATCCTGGATATCCTCATGGATGCCAACATCAATGTGGAGGCACACATGCTCAACGGTGATGCTGCAAAGACTGCCCAGCTACGGGAGCATGGTGAGGGCAGGGGGCCAGGGATTTTGGTCGAAATAATCGGCAGATTCACGGGGACTTGCATCCCTGCAGATACAAGGAATGTTTCGAACAGCAGCAATTGATTTGAGATCATGTCAGTGTTTGCAAGACACGGCTTATATAGCTTGACCATAAATGAAAACATCAAAATCTTCATAAATTGCATTCCAAGCTATTGCATTCACTGTTCACGTTTGGTAGATATATGCATGTTCATGAGAAACGATCCCACAAGCGATCTTGGCCACGAAGTTTTGTCAGTTAACAGGTGTAGAAATGCGACTTTAACAGCACAAATGGAAGGATTTTTTGTGAAGTGGCAAAATCTGTTGTCACTCTGTGCGTGAGTCGCTGTGCTAACTTCTTTATACAAGTAAAATCTCAGTATAACGAACTTCAGGGGACCGCAGCAATTTGTTCGCTATTTTGAAAGGTTGTTATAGTGAAAGCACAAAAGTTAACCATAGACACTTATTTTTCACTGACCAAAACGACTTACCTCTACAACGGTGGGTCCTTGAACTCATTTTTATGATAAAAACAAATGTGCAAGTGAACACCAAAAAATGCACATTTGCTTAAAGAAATCAGATTTTTTTTTTAATGCGTGCAGCACTAATTTTGCAGCGCGAAGGCCTCCAGCTCTTCCATTCTTTCTCCTTCGGGAAAACTGCTTCCGCTTCTTTGTCGCAAGCAGAGATGAATTCCTTGTAGTAGCACCGCAGTGCGTCCACCAACGTGCTTTGCGGACGGAATAATAAGTAATCGCTGAAAAGATGAACATGATTGACAAGGCCTCCCAGAGCACATGTAGTCCTCTCTTCCCAAGAAAAGACCTAAAAAAAATTTCTCGTTTCGTTTACTGCTCCCTCGCTGTCTCAGGTTTTCCGCTCCCATGCTTCTTGCTCTGCAACTCCCACTCTGCCTTGCTGACCTTGCCCTCACGTGTTGCCCTCGCACCTTACCTCTGCGTTTGTAAACCTGCCGTGTCGGCGTTTCTACAAAAAGAAAGAAGAGAAAGTCATACTTTCGTTTTTTCTCTCCGCACCGTTCCGCGTCTTCACAGAAGCAAAGCATCCGTTCGCTGTGTCGTCTGCTTGCTGCACACCACTCCGGTAGTCGCGACAGATTTTATAACATGACTTCATAGTACTGAGGCGTCAATAATATGCTGAACTAAATTAGGGTTCATTATGTTGAAGTTCGGTATTTGGACGTCCGTAGTAGTGAAATAATTTTACATCGAAACTATTAGCAGACGGTGCGGGATTTTTAAAAATTCGTTAACGTAGAGTTCGTTCTACCGAGATTTTACTGTATTCGTACTTTTTTGTGTGGACATTGAAGGTGAAATTTATTTAAAAAATTGTGAATGGAGGTCTGTAATGTTCATCGTGTAGCATATTGTAAGTGCATCGGTATCTGCAACATGGCAAGCTTATACTTTAACATAGCTTTGCAACCAGTATATTCGTTCTTCTTTAACTTACCTAGCTTCTTGAAGAGATTGCTTTTGGTGCTCTGTAAAAGTTAACTTGCCTGTTTTTTTTAAATGTCACTGTATCCTTAGCCCCAAGTAAGCTTCCTCATGTTTAATGCACCTACATACCATACAAAGTAGACAGGGAATAGCCACCATGATAGCTTATTTAGTAGAGCATCGGACTCATTATTCGAAGGTCGCAGGTTTGTACCTGGCCACGGCAAATTACGTTTTAGTCCACTTTTCTTTCTTCACATTTACATTGCGATTAGTGAAACCTAGTTATAACAAAGTTGAAGGGGTAGTTGCAATTACTTTGTTATAACCATTAGTTCGTTATAGCCAGTATTCATTTCTACCGACAATTAGCCAGCAAGAGAGAATTTACTTGCCAACGAATATCACAGCTGCCCTCCACGCAGATTAAAACAGCCGTCGGAAGGCAAAAAACTAGCAAAATAATAAAGAACAACGCACTTTATTTCCGCTGAATTCAGCACACCAGCTAACAGATCACCTCGAAGAAAAGTAGTACTTAGACTTTTGCCGACTCTTCCTCACGTGGATGACTGCTTTTTGAGCTGCAGCAGCTATTTCGTGTTCGTCATCGCCGTCATCGTAAGCACCAAAGAAGCAGCATAGAAAGTCTGTCGCATCCAGCGCTTGCGCGAGTGTCGCTATGTCGTGTTCACGAACATTAGGCTCAGGGGTGTCGACACATTTGCCACTGTCACATTGTATGCCCGTCACCGCGGGCACAATTTCCACATCTGACAACTCCTCGGTTGTCACCGCGTCAGCATCGGCACCGACGTACGTGCAGAAAGTGTTGCAGTCGGGCACAACGCCGGCGTCAAAGAGAGCGTCTCACAACGTCTGGGCCTGTTCGCCCGCGGAACCCACACATCGCCGAAATCTTCAGCCGCTTTTTTTTTTCTCTTGATGCCATACTCAAAGGCTTTCAACATTGCCGACTTCTGCTCAATTGTTATATTTTTGCGCTTACGTTTGCCGCTGCCATTGTCCATCTCGTGTCCAGTGGCGGAAATTCATAGAGGTGGTGTTGCTCTTTCACAGCGAACGACAAAGAAAAAATTGGCCCGAATCTACATGTTACACTGTAAATGTTGTCGAAAGACGATAGTCTTGCGTCTGGAGAGAGTGAACAAAACGTTTATTTGATGTTCTGCGCAAAAAAAATCGGTTAATGGTATTCTGAAGGCGCTGGTTAGAGTGCTTCGAGCGTGTAACGGAGGCGAACAAGCGCATCTAGGCACGTTAGACACGAGCGCCATCTGGCAGAAAACGAAGCTGTGCGCAACCGCAGAGAAAGATGCGTGCCAGTCTCGGGGGTGATAAGGTGTAGAATGCAAAGGACGGGCAAGTGCCACCACTGTGCCGTCGTAGCAAAGCGTTGGAAACACCTTCTTGAGCATCGCATTGCACTGTCAGCGCAGCGCATTAAACGCTACAGTCCTTAGAGTTACTTGTGTGTGTACTAGTATAAAGGCAAGTTTACAAAGCATAGACATGTTATGGCGCCTCAAATATGCGCAATATTTGCGTTTTTAATTGACAATCGCACAACTATGAACGCTAAACCTTGAGCAATATTGGTGGGCGCTGCGGATGGGGTTGGCCGTTTAATGCCGTTTGAGGTATGGTTAGGGCGGACAGACAAATCTACAGACAGACCAAAATTTTTCCGTCGAAGCTCCCCAAGAAAGACTATCGTATCGCCTTTAAAAAGCTACAATCTCCGTTGCCCCGGCGGCGCATGAGGCCCCAGTGCGGAGCTGAAAGGGAGGTCAGATGCGCGGGTGGGTCAACGAGGTTCTACAGGAGAGAAGAGGCCAGCTGACTTGCACGCTCGCTCTAGTTGCTGTGTGAGCGTGCGTTAAACCTAGTTAAACGATCTTTTAAATACATGGGTGTCTATGGGAGTTTCAAGGGGAATTATAATTGCTTTGTTATATCCATTATTTCATTGTATCCCACTTTGTTATAACGAGGCTTTACTGTACTTCTAATAACACCCCTACACTTTTCTTGACATGATTGTTTGGTAGGTCTCGTGAATACTGTGTTTAACAAAGAGAACAAGCCCTTAGAATGTACACTACTTACCCGCAAATATGGTGTTTGAAACTGTCTTCATCACTGTTGTTCATCCAGCTTTGTTCAGATGTTGAGAGACTGTTGTTCTGTGCAGCCTTGTCTGGCAAGGCCAAGAACGTGGAAGAACTGGAAGCCGACCTGAAGCAGGTGGTTCTGGGTGGCCACAACAGGGGTGTTCAGCAGCAACACCACCACCACCATCACCACCACCATGAACAGCAGCAGCGGCAGCAGTCTCAGCAGGTTCACCATCCACTGGGGATAGTGCCAACACTCAACCTGCCCCAGCAGCAGGATCAGCAGCACCTTCAAGGCCTGCTCAGCAAGCTGGGGGCACACCAGGGCGCCCACGGAGGCCCACTGATGGTGCCTCCATCTTTGCCCGAGAGGGCCCTTCTGGAGGAAGATCTCCTGAGGGCCGCCGGCCAGGCACCCCTACCACAACCTATGCAGCATCACGGTATGTGTGATATCCACTGCAATTGCTTGCTATCCCTGTGGTGCAGGGGCTAGAGCTACACATGTTGACAACTTGAGAGATAAGAGTGGACCATCATTTACTCGCAGGTAAACACGGGTTACCCACATTGCCACAGAGGCATCTCGTTGAGGTCATTGCCTCGCTATAAAGGAAGAGCAATGAGAGTTGGGGAACTCCCCCGCTTCAAACAAAAGGGGGGGGGGGGGGGGTTCCTATTGCTTAGAGGATCCACATACCGTAATTACTCTAATCTAACGCGCACGTTTTTTCCGGTTAAGCGAGTTCATAAATCGCATGCGCGTTAGAATCGAGTACGAACAAAAAAATTACGGTCAATCTATTGCCATCGGCAAATCCAAAATGGCCACCCCCTACGTGCGGCGGCATGGCGCGTCTGCCATTTCTGCCTATGTGTTTCCCATGTGCGGCACTTCGTACGTGTGCTGAGGAGTCCGTCATCTAGTAGTGCATTAGCATCGACTGCGTGGAAGGGCCGACTCCAAGAACTCGAGTGCACCACGATGCCGCTTTTAAAAGAAAAGTAATCGCGTGTGCAGAAACGGACGGAAATCGGGCCGCATCGCGGTCGTTCGGAGTTCCTGAAACGTGCGTGCGGGACCGGCGGAAACAAAAGCAGGAGATTGTCGACAGCAAAGCTTCACGCAAAGGCTTCAGTGGACCACAGAAGGGTCGGTTTCCGCAAATTAAAGAGCTCCTCAGCGAGTATGTGATTAAGCAGCGAGCGGCACAGCGGCCCGTGACGACAGAACTGCTCCAAGTGCGGGCTATGCAATTAGTCTTAGAAAACGGTCTAATGCGGAGCCAGTTTAAAGCGAGCAGGTGCTGGCTAACTAACTTTATGAAGAGGAAAGGCTTTTCCCTCCGAAGGGGAACATGCATATGCGAAAAGTTTTGCGGAGGAGTTCGATGAAAAGCTTCACAGTTTTCAGAGGTTCGTCCTAAACTTGCGGCGCAACAACGGCTACCTGCTTGGGCAAATTGGAAATGCCGATCAGACGCCTTTTTACTTCGACATGCATGGCACCACAGCCGCCGAGAAGGGGGCGAAGCAAGTTCGCGTGCTCACATCGGTCCACGGTAAAACTACAGTGACGGCGATGCTCTGTTACACGTCAGATGGGCCCAAGCTTCGCCCGTACCTCATATTTAAATGGAAGACGCTCCCGAAAGGAGTCGTTTTTTAGAGTGGTGTGATCGTGCGGGCCAGCGAGAAAAATGGGTGCGCGTTGCAATCGATGTCTTACGTTTTTTTTTTTTTTTTCCGCTGTGGAAATCGGGTGCGCCTTACAATCGGGTGCGCCTTACAATCGAGGGCGCGGTAGAATCGAGTAAATACGGTACATCACGATGAGCGTGGTCTTCTGTTGATTCTTCGTAGAGGGAGGGGGGAAAACAGATAGTTACTACAAGTTCGGTTCTTGGCACGGAGCACTGACACTACACAGCTCTCCTACTTTTGTCTCGTAATCTTGTAGCGATTTCTTGAAGTTTTCAAATGCCAGTTCGCTGTTGCATATGCTTTCAGTTGCGTTGCAAAAGTCAATGTTTGGCCACCACACTCTCTGCTGGCAGGTCTGCAGATTTCTGCTTCGCATTCTGGTTTCTTCCACCGATTCATTTTGACAGCTATTTTTCGTTTTTGACAGCCAAGCTGCAAATGTAATTTAAGAGATTGCCAAGCAACTGTTGAGGCTATCTATACCAGTTATGCTACCACTGCACCAAGTGCGTCAAACTGTACACCAAGTGTGCTACAGCCTGCTACATTTACTCAAAATGTGGCCCGTCTGCACCCAACCTGTGCCCCAGGCTGTACCCGCTTTGAGAAACGAGGCTCGTCATATTATTGCCATATGCACGAAGTCTGCATGACGTTCTTGACCCTCTTTCTTCGAAGGTCTGGCCCTCCAGAGACACTGTGCCATATCGGCATGGCCATTGATGGCTGAACGCATTGCAGAGGTTATAGCATGACAGTGGGGTCTGCTGCCGATGTGTAAAATGCCCATCCGCGGTTCTGAGGAGCTGGCAAGTTATGTGCTTCGCTGCTTGCGAAAAAGCACATTGCCACGAGTGTTCTAGCACGGCGTTCTTGCCCGGAAAGTTTGTCTCACCGCCAGCAGAGCTAGGCCTCAAGACAACTCCGATGACGCACCGCGCTTGTAGAGCGTGCGGTGCGTCATAACAATAAAGTGGCAGCATTGTGTATTTTCTAAATTAATTGACCTACAATTAAGTTTTTACATATTTGAAATCAGCAGGAGGAACTACGTAAGCATGTATATTTTCATGTTTGGTCCACAAATACAGAAAATATCTCCACACGCCATGTGTCCCCCCTTAACACAACTGGAGCGTAAGGCAGGTGCCTTTCATTGCTACCAAAAACATCAAACAAACGTGCTACATCACTTCATTTTGGACAGTTCATTAATACGTGGCACAGTCACGCTTAAAGAAAAATGCGGGTGAGGGTTTCGCGGATCGTAGAAAACACTTCGCGGACCCCTATCTGAGAACAACTGTCCCAAGTAATCGTCAAGTGGTGAACACGTCGCGAAGTAAAGATTTTTGATGGCCATGTCCTCGCGACGCACAAGCAGCAGACGACGATCTCCGGGAGCGAGCGTCGGGCCAATGGCGAGGTGGGCTGGGGCAACATGGCGGCCACAGCCAATTATGGGCCTCACAGTGACCTTCAAATATTTGCTTTTGTGCGCTTGTTTTGAAAAAAAAAAGGAGCCAGCTGAGGCGGGAAATTTGAACATAGAGAAACGCTCTTTCCGATGAGCCCAAGACTGCTCCAGGCTGCGCCCTCGCGAAGGTATAATTTTTGAAAATCGATGTTTTCTCGCCACTTACAGAAAAACTTACCCGAAGGGTGATACAAATTTTTCGAAGCACTTCTGTGCTGTTGTCAGTGTAGATATTTGGGAATCGGATAGAAAAAGGGTTCCAGAAACTGAAAACTTGATTTTTAAAAGATAGATTGTTTTGTCCTTTTTCAATTTACCAAAGCCGCGTCCCCCCTTAAGGTAGGATGCGAGTGATAATTTGTCAAGTACCTAACATGTTAAAATTCATTATACTTAGATCTTATAAGCCGCCATAACAAGCTTTTAAGCTTAATATTATGATGAATTGATTTGAGGGTAATATGTTCATTTAAAGGGGCCCTGCAAAACTTTTTGAAATAGCCATGGAATGGATTCACTAAACAAGCTTGTTGCCTCATGAATTCACCGCCGCGAAAGTTTTCCGGAATCTTTTCAGTGCGAGTGGAGTTGCGAAGGTTTGTCGCATGCTGCAACTGCATTCTGGTATCTCATCCTGACGAAAGCGCTCGAAGCTAAGCAGGGAGAGATGTCACGGGGAAAGGAAATGCGTCACGCCCTCCTCATGGCCTTTAGTAATTTTTCTTTTTTTTTTTCTTCGAATACATGGCTTTTCATTGCGATTGCGCACATACCCATAGACAGGTCGCGACCTCCCGCAGCGGCCCCAGTAATATCAGAGCGCTCTATGCTCTGGCTGATAAAATGGCTGCAATGAGTGATTTTGGAGCTTGTGGCATCATTTGCAGAGAAAACAAAGCAATTTTCAGCTGGATTTGAGAGTTTATTGTGAATTGCAGGCTGTGCGCTGCACTACATTAGGCTCGCATGTTCTCGGTAGCCTTGACAGATCGGCAGCATTTTCAGACTATGCTCAAAAAGTATTGCATGGCCCTTTTAAGGGGGGACGACGCGGCCCTTGAAAACCGAAAAATCGCGAAAAAGTCTGTTTTTGAAAAACCACATTTTTGGGTTGTATGTCTCATAAACTACCTATTCTGTAATTATCAGCACCTAATTCAACCGCAAAGTGCAAAAAAAATACTATTTTCGAGGCCGCCGCGGTGTCCAAAACAGGCGCAAATCCCGAAATCAAACCAAACTTCGCGCGCGCGCCATTCCCGGACCATGCGGTTGTCCCGCGCCATCTTGTTGTTTTGACCGTGAATTCTTTCTCTCTCGTTCCTACCTTCCTACCTTAAGGGGGGACGCGGCCTTGCAAAATGGCGTCGGCAGCACAGTTGAGACGCTATTGGCGTTTTCCCGCGATGCGATGCGGAGCGCTGATTGGCTAGAGCAGCGCATTCATATCTCGCGGGAGAAAGCGTGCCCGCCATTGGCTGCTGTGCAGCAGCGGGGGCGGTCGCTCCTCTCGATGGCGCGTCCAGCGCGCTCGCTTCGTTCTTGCTCTCTGCTCCGTCCGCCTCGACAGACGTCTGCTTACGAGTCGCTCTTCGCCTTGTGCTATCTTTTCGATCATTTTCTCTCGTTTTTTTTTTTTCTTTTTGCACTAGTTCTGTGCCTTTCGTCTTTGTTGTTGCGGGCGATGCCGGCAACGAAGCCGAAGTCGGTGCGGAAGTCCGGTGCGCGGAGGCGCGCTATGCGGCTTGTACGATCATCGAAATTCCGCTATTCTGCTGCGGGTGCCGACTGTGTAGACGCTTGCAGCGACGGAACTGTGTTGTCGGCTGTCGCCAGTCGAGAATCCGACACATCGAGTGTGGCTGGAGCCGCAAATGCACCGAGTGTTTCAGAGATCGCCGGGCTCGACACGTGCTCCGAATCGATGCCATCCAGTGTGACACCGAGTGCTTCTGATATCGCCGGACCCAGCACTTCGTCTGAATCGGTGCCATCGAGCGTGACACCGAGTGCTTCTGATATCGCCGGACCCAGCACTTCGTCTGAATCGGTGCCGCCATCGAGCGTGAGTGGACCGTCGCTTCATCTGCGGACGCGTTTCCTAACGAAGGAAGAAATCGATGCGAATGCGAAACGTCGTGACGCCGTTCGCGCTGAACTCGAGTCTACGCCGGCGACGCAGAAGAAATTTCAACTGATGCAGCCGGCTTTTGCACCTGCAGTGACAAGTGAGGGCGAACATTTTTCACTCGTTCAAATGAACATCTTTAACGTCGTGCTCAGCCGCACAGTGTGCAAAGAATGTTTGAAAGGTGCAATGACTGTCCAAGAGAGCACCAAGCTTGGACTTGCAACAAAACTTGAAGTCGTGTGCACCTCTTGTGGCACCGTCGATAAATTATGGACATCACCCCGCAAAAAGGACACGCAGGCCTTCGATGTAAATGTCCGCGCCATAATGGCTATAAAGCAAATAGGCAAGGGGCAAACGGCTCTTAATGACTTTTGGGCTGCCATGAACGTCTCTTGCAGAGGTCTTCACCACAAGACGTTTCAAAAGCACTTGAAAGAGACGTTCAGGAAGCCAGAGGCCACCGCTTTGGAGAAGTTTTATGCTGATTCTGCCACAGCAGTGATCAAAACATATAAAGAAATGGACCCCAGCTTCTGCAAGGACATCACCGTAGTGTACGATGGCACATGGCATAAGCGGGGTCACACATCGCACATCGGAGTGGGATCGGTAATTGACTTCTTTACAGGTCTCATCTTGGGTGCTGTAGTTCTTTCAAACGACTGCCTTGGATGCCAAACAGGGCCCAAACCTGGAGATGCAGCATACGAAAGCTGGCAGAAGCACCACATTTGCCAGAAAAACACAGACGCAAAATCGGGAAGCATGGAAGTGGAGGCAGGCTTGACTCTCTTTGGGCGGTCTGTATCCAAGCATGGCCTGCGGTACACCACTCTTGTGTCCGACGGAGACAGCCGTACCTTCGCTGCCCTCACAAAAGAGAATGTGTACGGGCTAGTGCCAATTGTAAAAGAAGAATGTCTGAACCATGTTCAGAGCCACTGAGTGGGAAGGGGAAGCTGACTAAAGCCCTCATTGAAAAGCTGACAGGATATTATGGTTGGGCCCTGAGAAACAATTCAACTGACCTAACAGCCATGCAGCGTGCAGTGATGGCAACATATCACCACGTCACATCGACTGATCAGGACACTCACCATGAACTTTGCCCAGAGGGGGCTCAATCGTGGTGCCGTCATAGAGCTGCAGAGGCAAAGCGTGAGCCACAGCCAAAACATAAACACAGCCTACCGGACTATGTCGCTGCAGCTATGCTGCCCATCTATGAAAGACTGTCACAAAAGTCGCTTCTTCAGTGCTGCCTGGGAGCGAAGACGCAAAATGCATCAGAATCATTCCACTCCATTCTGTGGTCTCTGATGCCGAAGGAACAACTCATCCTTGATCGCGGTAGAAACAGCACTGCATGAAGCAGTGCTGCGCTACAATGCCGGCTGCTGCAAAGCAACCCAAGTGATATCGGACTCCTTTGGACTTCAACCAGGTCATCTGGCCATCCAGCGAGCTCGTGAAAAAGACGCTTTACGCCTAGAAAAGAATTCTAAAAGACACCAAGAGAAGATGGAGGCCAGGCAAAAGAAGAAAAGAGTGCGCCAGGACACTTCTAGCTACTGTGCTGGAGCTTTTTGAAGAAAACGCGTGTTTTGAACTTTCTCGGCCTGTTTTCTCAGAACGGATTTTTTTGCTAGTTGTGGTGCTGAGGAAAGCAAGAACTCGAAAACCGTTCATCGGATTTGTGTGCCGTTTTTTTTATTCTGTTCCTGAATGACCTTGCAAGGGCGTAACAAGCTCCTTTTTTGAAATTTGGTGCTGTTAATTTATAATAAACAATTAATTTTTGATGAATCTGGTCTTTACTGGTTACATCAAATTCAAAGTTGCGTGAAAATTTTTTTGGGGGGGGGGGAAATTAAAAAAAAACGGCTTTGTAGCGCCCTGGGATAGCTATCAAGGAATGACCACAATGAATTTCAGCTTTATACTATGTCCTGGGATTTCTCACGACTCTTCCTCAGGCACCTATGTGAAGCACCCAGTTAAACCTCAATAACTCTGGAACCAAGAAACACAGCTTCGTGAAACTTAGCAGTTGTGCTAGTTTTATTTTAGTGAACAACCCCTGAAAGTTTCATCTAGATATCTTAAAAAATAAAAAAGTTTGGTCTCCAGGGTAGCCTCCCCCCTTAAATTTGACGCCGAGTTTCTCGGCCAAGCGGATTTCACCTGAATAGGTGCTTTCACGGCTTCGCACTCCTACACTGTAAAGAAACAACCTTTACAGGTGGTTTCATTTTCATTTTACACACGAATATGCACCTATTCGTTCATTGCCAATACTTCGAAGCGAAATTCGAAGCAAATTTGGATACTCTACTGTTTGTTCGAATATTCAAAGCATTTGAGTATTTGTGCAAGCTTAGTTGGCACATTCGGCCGCAATCTTATTGACAGCTCGAACTGCAAAGGGGAAAATGGCATTATCCACTGCAACATTATTATTGAACAACATTTTTTGGCATGAACAATTCAATGAATCAAAGAAATAATTGCATGCAGGACGCTTGCATGATTATCGTGACGACTTGGGAGATGCATTTATTGAGAGAAGAGCGCATTAAGCAGACACCTCAGATGGGACAGTCTATCCCGGATATATCAAGCTCGGATAAATCGAAATATTGGCATATCGAACAGCATATCGAACAGTTTGACTCAAGGAGTCAAATCTCCTTGAATTTCTAATGCAAAAGTATGGGATCGGTGCACCTGTATATCGGACTCCTACACAGCAGGACAACCACCATATCGAACACTGCACCGTGCCAAAGCCTAGAAAGTGCATTTTGCCCAGCAAATATTCATCAATTTACGGCTACATTGTAACACCAAAATGAGAATGCGAAGCGACTCTGTGATCGCGTAATAATGTTCGTAGTCCCTTCTTTGTTTTTTAGCACACAATTGCACACGAGCCTGAAAAGCATGGCCTTCAAAATGTGCAACTTCGTGACATATTTTTGGCGTTTTCAGTCTTCAAACGCACGTCTCGGAGGCTACATTTTTTCTTTTGCGCTTTGTGGACTTGTTTTTGATAAATCTTCAGTCGAGAGTTGAATAGAACTTCGACACGCATGTAGCGATAAAAATTATCGCTGGTGCTTGGAGCGATGTCAAATAAAGCACCATCGTAAATTTTCTTGTGGGCTAGGTGGCGACTTGGGGGGAGTTATGACCACTGGTGTACAGTGCTTCGGTGATTTCTGCAACTTATCAGCAATTTCGGGCACCATCTTGTACAGTGAGCGACTCATCGCTACAGATGACGACATAGCTGTTTCTGACTGCATCATTGCTGAGATTGTGGCTGCCATTGCCAGTTCTGCAGAAGTGTATCAGTGGGGTTATAAATATGCCAACGCCATCGCTGTCCCTGCTAACCAACAAGCCACGCTACTAAGCTTGCATCGGTGTTATGGGTCAATCAATGCTGTTGAGGCTGAAGGATTGAGAATAATCAACTTGATGGTACACTAGAAGCAAGACAAGCTTATGGACTATTTTCAAGCGAAATAAAGTGCAGTAATTATCATTTCATACACAGTTCATTATACTGAGAGTGAATCATTGTCAGTGTTTGTAATAATTTCTGAGGCCTGAAATGATTTAATTTAGGCATCAGATATGCATACTTTTATTTATTGATTCATCAATATATCAGTTTTCTATGATTTCCTTTGAGTTCGGTATGTATGGTATCGACTGTATGGGAATTATAATGATAAATTGGTGCCAGCAATGATCGTGGCAACAAAAGCTAATTTGAAAGGTTTAACTTTTGCTGAACCTGTACTCTAAAACAGATTCCGGGCAATAAGCATGTCAAGGGCCCTATCTTTATAAAGGAAATAGCAGTCTCCGAAGGCCATGCTTTTTATAAAACTTGCTGCATGGCAGGTTGGTTGATACTTGCAAGAAAAGAATGGTTGCACACAAACTAGACAAGAATGCAAAAGACACAAACGAGTGTCTTGTGGGACATTGTCTAGGTGTGCGCAAAGCACTTTTGTTTTTTCTTTTTGTCGCAGTCATCAGTGTGCGCTCTCTGGTAATTAACATTTTTTTTTTGTCTTGCAGGCCATAGTTTTGCATGCAGAAAACAAGTGCGACGTGGGTAACGTCCACACTACCCTGCACAGTGGTGTGGATGTTGCCCATAAAGCCAGGCAAAGCTGCGTGAAAAGTCAACATGGCCACTTAGAGGACTAGTTAATGATATATAACACAGGAATGTTTCTAAAGTAGCAACGTAATGGCGATGCTACCAGTGCATTGGATCCTGTCAGTGCTATACTGCGACTGGCCTGAAACAACAAAGCAGTCAGGAAAACTTAACACTGGGAAACATGCTAATGGCAGAGATAAACTGTAGACTTTTATATGCTGAAAGTCCAAGATTAAAGCTTCTGAAAGGCAGACATTTGAAAGGCTCAGTCTGCCCAAAATCGATGACTGTACATTATCTGTTTCGATGACTCGAAACGGCGTTCTATGTCTGGTTATGTGCCTCAGGCATGGTTCGTGGCAGTGGTGGAGACGGCATGCAACAGCCGCCCCCGGGCCTGCTGTCGCAGCTGCTGCGTCCACCGGCTCCTGCTGGCAAGGGCCTTGCCATGGCCCCCCAGCAGCAGCAAAGCAACCAGGACATGCTCGTGAAGATCCTGGCCGGAATGGGGCCAGTGTCACCTGGGCTACAGCCGCCCCCTATGGCATCCCACCAGCCCTTGAGTCCCCACTGCCCAGTTGCTCGCTGCTCGGCACGATCCCATGGCTGGTGGGTCTCTGTGCCTCTGCTTGGGCTCGGCGCTGGCAGTTTGTGAAGTGTATAGCTTTCCTTTTGGTGCGGTGTTTGGCTTTGTTAGTTGGAATGTCTACAAACAGTGCTGTTTTGTCGATGCAAATTTCTTGCATGACGTAAGAAATTGTAGACCATTAGGAGTGCAGCATGCCATAGTATTCTACATATTGAATACGCATGTGAATGGGACTTGGCTATGAGCATCGCACAAAGCTGGAGCTTTGCATGACATTTTTAGTGGGTATCAATGTTCTAAAAGATCAAGTATAGTGACTACAGTAGAACCCCACTGTTACGTCGCTACTGTGGGACCATTCCCGCATTATTCGTTCCCGAATATATCGAACTCGAAAAGGATCGCGCAATAGTTCGATATATCGAGAATTTGAAATACAAAATACAGTCGAGCCCACAGATAACGACCAAAGACGAACTTTCGCTTAAAATGACCAATATTGGCGTGACTGTGAAAATATACATTAGGTTAATGGCACAAAATCACACTTACAACGAACGGGGTCAGCGCTCTGCAGACTTCCAGGGAAACCTCTTTCAACCACCGATAAGGCATCGGCGAGGTGCCCATACATTCTTATTGTTAAACGCCAACCCTGCCTCCGCGCCCTTCTAGTTGCTGCTCTCCTCGACCGCTTTTTGTTACGCACTCCTCCGTCCTTTGTCCCTCCGCTACTCTGAGCACCTTGCATTGCCAGATGAGGACCATGTTTTCACACTGCCACCGATCTTTCGAAGACCGGTCCGTGATCGTTGGTACTATCGTTGGCGTCGCCGGCCTGGAGTGACCAGACCATTTGCCAACATGGTCACAGACTGTATCCGATCGTCTGCGTATAGTGCACCCGCGTACGTCACCCCACAGATTCTGATAATATGCGATTCGTTTCGTGTTTAGGACCTGTTCTCGCTCGCTTTGCACTCGGCTCGGCATGCCCTTCGCACGCGTGTGGAAGCACGAAAACTGTTGTTAACTTGCGCGGAACGAATCGCGAAATATTGAAGTCGGTGTGGCCACGCAAACCTGTCTGGGGCAACAAACGATTTTTTGACCACGGCCGCCGATTCTTTGAACACCGCTGCGCATGCCGATCCAGGCGGCTGTGATTTGCCCTCTGTGTGCGCAGTTTTTCTACGCGCGACTAGCGCGTTTCGCGGATCTTTCAAGCAAGGTACCCGACCTGCCTTCTTGATGCGGGTTTTGGTTTTCAAGGTCGCCTTCATGCCGTATCCTCTCCTCTCTTCACTCTATTGTAACTCCTTGCTCTTTCGAAAATCTGCTCTTTTTTCTTGATCACAACCCCTTCGCACGTCTCCACCGCTCCGCAACGCCAGCCAAGCTGGCTCGAATCAGCTTCATTTTCAACTAGAAATGGGCCCAGAACTGTTCCAGGTGTTCTGGCATGTGTGTCGCGTGTGCACCCCCTGCTTGCCTCTTGGTGTGCGTGTGTGGTCAAGATGGCAGACGGGAGGCCTTGCACGCTTTTTCCTGCCGCTCAACAAAACGTCGAAAGTGTGACTGCTTGGCTTGAGCGTAATCTGCGCGTTAGGTGCCGCATTGCGGAGCGTTTGCTCATAGCTGTTGACCGCCTGGCAGCCAACTTGCCGCTTCGGGCGTCCCGGTGTTGAGCTGTGGAGATGCCTGAATATTTCATTGGAGGTGGTGACGGCTACATGCACGCGAAACTATTTTCGCGAGGCCGACTTCGTCGAGGTCTGGCCGGATGCCGAGCCTGAAGCTTCCGAACAGAACCACTGCAACAGCGATTTGTGGCAGCGCGCCGTCGACTCCGAAATAAAAGAGCGGGTGGGACGTCTACTGCGATGGTTTCATTATAGCCGATGATGGGGACACCGCAGAACCGTGCACGAATTAAGGCATTGAGACTGAAGTTACGCGGCAAGAGCGATTTGGAGGAATTGTATTGCGAGAATGTGTAAACTTTGGAGTCGGTGCCTCATGCAGCTTATGCCATGGGCCTCAGCGAGCGAGCACGTTGCCGTTTGCAATGAACTCGAGACCTTATCGCTTCTGCGTTTCGAAACACTTGCAGCACGGACTTTTTCGGGCAAAAATTGTGTTTTCACACGCAACTTTTTAAAGAGCTGGGTTTCATTTACTACGAACTTCGGGATACAGCGAACGAATGTCGCGTCAGGTGCAGGTTCGTTATAAGCGTGCTCGACTGTATGCATATTTAAAGGGGCACATGGGCCTTAGGGTTCTCTAATTTACTTTTGAACCAAATGTGACAAAAGTTGGCATGCTTACTCAGTTTATTCTGCAGATTCTAAATATGTAGCAATTTTTTTCTGTAGCTTCATTAGTTCATTATTTAATTAGGATAACAATACCTATTGTTCCTACTACAGTAGAAAAATAACCACGAGACCGAAATTTACAGATAGCATAGGGATCAACACTAGAAAGCACAAGCTACACAACATGGGAGGCACTTTTTTGATTGGGCCATTATTTTTTACATTACAGTACAATAAACTTCATAGTTCTGAATGTGGCCATTGTGTGGTCACACAAGACTAATTTAAAAAACTTGCATGAAGAGAAATGAAAATCTGCTTCCTATGTTGTGTGCTCCAAACATATAGCTTCATGCTGCAAAAAAAAAATAATTCTGCTATCTGTAATAGTTTTCGATATATTGCAGGAATTTTCATGCAGGGTGTACAAAATCGCCATTTTGAGAAAAATCTAGAAAACAAAGAATTCTAACATTTTAAACTGTAAAAATGTGTGTACTTAGAATTACATAGTTTTAACATGACTATGGCGATAGCGATAAGACTGCGTTTAGCGATAAGACTGCGCTTCCGTTCCATCACTACAGATTGATCTCTCTTGTAGCTTCACTTCTGCTGTTTACTTGCTGTAATATTGTCGGCAACCAACGGGCTCGTACGCGAGTTAGGCCTACACCGGGGACTTGGCGACCGTTGTTGACCGCGGCGAGTTCATAATCCTCGTTCCTGAGCCATAGCGGGGCTCTTTCTGAAGTTCACAGCGAACGATCGCCAGACCCGCTTCACAAATTGCTGTGGCACGGAACTTCTTTACTGCCGCAGGCAGTGAGCAGCACCATGACAAAATGGCCATGTCCGTGCGTCTTACGGATGGTGAAGCAGACGCCGGAAACGCCACTTGGCCAGTCGGATGCCTAGGTTTTGTCACGTGCCCCAAGCAGTATATATAATCGGGTGCTAGTACTTCTCGATTATGCGTTTTTGCAGAAAAACCTATGAGCAAGGCAAGCCAGCGGTGACGAGAAATTGAAGATGAAGAGCGACCCTTCCAAACGAGACCAAGATGAACACGATAGCTCGTGTGTAACGGCAACTGTTCGAAAAGCTAGTTTTTAGCGTCACTTTGCGCTCGCATTCATCTCACAGGGATGTTATAAATTGATTTTGCACCAGAAATCATGACGCGAGGAGCTAGAAACTTGTCAGATAGGTGCGAAAATTCGTACAGATTCCGAAAATGTCAGCTTCAAAAGGTTGATTTTTTGCGATTTTTGGCCTTCTAATACCCGTGTCCACCCTTAAGGCCTCAATTAAAGAATTTCAGGCCTCTGAAATTGTTACATGAGCTAAGATAATGATTTGCTCAAAAACAAGGTGCAAACTGCAGGTTACCGCACTTTATTTAGTCTGTAAACTTGTCTTGCTTCTTGTGCGCTATCAAGCTCCAGTCATCCTTAATATCATTGAAGCTTTTCAAATACGCGAACTTAGCTCCTTCGGTCGCAACGTGGGTTGAGGCAGAACGCCGACACGGCATTGAGTAAGGGGGGCGACGTACGAGATGCATTTACATATACTACATATGGAGTTGGCAAAAATACATAAGAGAAGATACCATTGCAGTATAATAAACAGAAAGCATTATAGTTAAATATATACATGTAAAGATGACACACGCATGCAAATGGTAAGTGAAAGGGTGGGTTTATAAAGCACAAGAACGGAGCGGTTACCGTATTTACTCGATTCTACCGCGCCCTCGATTGTAACGCGCACCCGATTTCCACCGCGAAAAAAAAAAAAACGTAAGACATTAATTGCAACGCGCACCCATTTCTCTCGCTGGCCCGCACGATCACACCACTCGAAAAAACGACTCCTTTCGGGAGCGTCTTCCATTTAAATATGAGGTACGGGCGAAGCTTGTGCCCATCTGACGTGTAACAGACCATTGCCGTCACTGTAGTTTTACCGTGGACCGATTTCAGCAGGCGAACTTGCTTTGCCCCCTTCTTGACGGTTCTGGTGCCAGGCATGTCGAAGTAAAGAGGCGTCTGATCGGCATTCCTGATTTGCCCAAGCAGGTAGCCGTTGTTGCGCCGCAAGTTTAGGACGAACCTCTGAGAACTGTGAAGCTTTTCATCGTACTCCTCCGCAAAACGTTTCGCATATGCATGTTCCCCTTCGGAGGGAAAAGCCTTTCCTCTTCATAAAGTTAGCCAGCACCTGCTCACTTTAAACTGGCTCTGCATTAGACCTTTTTTCTAAGACTAATTGCATAGCCCGCACTTCGAGCAGTTCTGTCGTCACGGGCCGCTGTGCGACTCGCTGCTCAAGCACATACTCGCCGAGCAGCTCTTTAATTTGCGAAAACCGACCCTGCTGTGGTCCACTGAAGCCTTTGCGTGAAGCTTTGCTGTCGACAATCTTCTGCTTTTGTTTCCGCCGGTCCCGCACGCACGTTTCGGGAACTCCGAACGACCGCGATGAGACCAGATTTACGTCCGTTTCTGCACACGCGATGACTTTTCTTTTATCGTGGTGCACTCGAGTTTTGGGAGTCTGCCCATCCACGCCGTCGATTCAAATGCACTACTAGATGACGAACTTCGCAGCACACGTACGAAGTGCCGCACATGGGAAACACATAGGCAGAAATGGCCGACGCGCTATGCCGACGCACGTAGAGGGCGGCCATTTTGGATTTGCCGATGGCGATAGATTGACCGTAATTTTTTTGTTCGTACTCGATTCTAACGCGCATGCGATTTATGAACTCGCTTAACCGGAAAAAAGGTGCGCGTTAAATTCGAGTAATTACGGTACTTGTCGCAGCTGCGACAATCTAAACATGAGTTCATGATTTAAAAAATGAAAAGTAATACCATGGGCGATGAATATAAAAAGATATATTTCATAGCGGCAATACAGCGGGGTGAATTACCTGTGCGAAGAAAAAAAAAATTGGCGATATGTGGGATAACTGCCAGTCAGAACTAGCTCATTTCACGTAGCATACCAGAAAGTTGCTTTGATGATGGTGTAGGGTGAAGGTCTAAAAATTCATCCTTGCGCTACGAAAAGGCATCTATTCTGTGAAGTTTCTGAAGTGGCTCGATAACATGTGACTGAATGTTTCGTAGTTTGTCTTGGCAGCAATGTGATCAGGCCAACTATTCCAGAGAATAATGGCAGGTGAGAGTGCAGACTTGCTGAATGCATTTGTAGAGCCCTACATATGGGAATAGCTGGGGTGATTGTGCAATCTACATGAGGTATGGTTTGTGCAGACCAGTAATGGTAATTTGGGAGGAGTGGGGATTTTATGAAAGAATGGAATCTGGGGGGGGGGGGGGGGGGGGCAATGGCTGTGTTGTATGCTCAAGAGCGGAAGTGAAAGTTCCTGTTTTATGTACGATATACTGGAATGGGGACTGTAGTTATTGGCGATGAAGCGGGTTGCCCTTTTCTGAATTTTTTTCCAATGTATCAATTAAGTATTTTTGAGGGGGAGACCAAATCAAACAGGCATATTCTAGTTGAGGGTGAACCAGAGTCAAGTATGATAATTTGCGAATGCTTGAAGGTGCAGCTTTCAAGTTGCGTCTTAAGAAACGGTGATCTGGAAGCGTTGGCAGAGCTAGCTTTAATGAGGTCGAACTACAATATAGGTGTAAGTATAATGCCAGAGTACCGATATTGCGTTGCAGTCAAGAGAATTGACTGATGAATGCTGTATGAAAATTCGCATCTGCTAGATTTATGTGTGAATTACATTACTTAGCATTTTGAGACATTTAGTCATGAGCCATGTACTACACCAACCAATAATTACATCGAGGTCATTCTGAAGCGACAGACAATCTTTAGGTTTTTGATTGGACGGTAAATAATGTAGTCGTCGGCGAATAGCCTGATGCAAGAAGTGACACGCTGCGGAAGATCATTTATGAATATGATTAAAAGTGATGGTGCGAATACGCTGCCTTGTGGTACACCTGAAGAAACATCGGTTAGAGTAGAAAAATTGTTGACTGTTGGGTACTGCTGATGATTAGGTAGAAAATTCCGAAGCAATGATATTGTATGGGAGTCTAACTTCAAGGCGGAAAGCTGCGATATCAGGCGACAGTGTGCAACGCAGTCAAAAGCTTTCAGATAGTCCAGGAACACGCATTTAGTTTGATAATTATCATCCATATTTGCATGAAGATCTGTGGTTAATTCGAACAGCTGAGTCTCGCACGAAAAACGCTTTCGGAAACAGTGTTGATTTTTTAAAAAGAAATTATTGGATTCCAGATGTCTGTAAATATGCGAAACGATGTGTTCTAGCATTTTACAACAAATGCATGTAAGCAAAATAGGACGGTGATTTTCGCATGAGGTTTTATTGCCACATTTAAATGTTGGTATTTACTTTCGCCAACTTCCAGTCAGACGGTATTATGCCAGTTTTGAAAGACTGCTGGAATAAAGTAGAATTTCGCTTGAGGCCATTACTGCATTTTTCAGCACCTTTGAATTGATTCTATCTACACCACATGACTAAGATAACTTGAGGTTCTTTATGGTTGTAACTATGTCGGCTAACTGAATGTCTATTGGTTCCATGAATTGGTAGTCAAGCTCTGCTAAGTCTCTTTCGCGAAGACAAAAGTGAAAACGGAATTAAGTGCTGTTGGACGTTGGCTCGCTGAAACACTGAAGTTGTTACAATCGTGTAATGAGATGTCCTGGTTTAGACGATTTTCCAAAATTTAGCTCGGTTGTTTTTCAGTAGTGTGGATAGATCAATGCAATAATACTTTGCCTTAGCCTTAATTGAAGCAGTGCAGTATGCTTTCATGCAGGTTTGATATTTGAGCCAAGAACTGCCCGAGCACTTTGCATTATATAGCCGCTTTTTCTTATTCTGCATTTTCCGAAGATTTTTAGTGAACCAAGGATTTGATTTATCAGCGCTGTGCCAGTTCTGTTCTGTATTTGCACAGTTGCAATTCGAAGCCCTCTTACTTTAATAATGATTATTCTTGGGGTTTAACGTCCCAAAACCACCATGTAGTTAGGAAGGGACTTCCGTAGTGGGACTCTGGTAATTTCGACCACCTGGGTTTCTTTAACGGGCACCTTAAATGTAAGCACACGGGCCTCAAGCCTTTTCGCCTACATCGAAAATATGGCGGCCACGGCCGGTATTCGATCACGCGACCTGGGGGTCAGCAGCAGAGTACCTTAGCCACTAGGACCACCCCAGCGGGTCGCTTACGTTAACTGAAGTGAGGAAAAAGAAAACGAAAAAGAACAGCAGCGCTGTGCCAGCTCCGTGGGCTCTTGAGCGGTTGCCTGGGTGTGGGAGTGACCTTTGCGCCAACACGGGCATAGCTCCGGCTACGCATGCTTCGTATGGAATGCGTGATCACGTCCTTGTCAAATCTGCTGTTTCCTGTTGGAAAAAAACATCGTTCTTAATGTTTTTGCTACCTCATCAGCAAATTTAAAAGCTTTTCTGCTTTCCTACGTGAACTTTTGCCCTCGCTACCACTACGCAGACTTGCACCAGCTTGACTGACTTCTGTCACCGTCGCTTTCCTGGCTGCGAACCTAAACATTCTAATGCGTAGACGCCCAATCTTCATGTTTTGTACAAACTTCCCGTGACAACATGCCGAATCATAGGCTAGGCTTAATCAGTTTTGTGCTTTTCGATGGCGGTACAGAATCAATGTAACTCTTTCTGGTGGCTCTCCTTGAATGAAATGGGTTTGGGTGGCGTTTGTAACACGTTAATGGTGGTTTGAGGTACGACTGCATTGTCTTGTAAATGGGTTATAAGCTCGTGAAATCGAATGATTGGTACCTTCCAGCGCACAGATAATCAATGTGGCCTGAAATGTAATCAGTGAATTTCCGAAATGACGCTTCCTTTCCATAGTGTCTTCTTTCTTTCCTTTTTCGTTTTTTTTTTTCACGTTCATTTTGTTTGCAATGCGGGTCTTCCGATGTTAAATCTCGAAAATGTCAATGCATCGCCTGCTTAGATTCTCGTAACGCCAGACTGCATGCTCAACATGTTATGCGCTAGTGTAGCCTATGAAGGTTGTTTCGGCTGTATCGCAGACATGGGTGGGGTATACGTAGACATGGGTGGGGAGCCGAATTTTCTGTAAAAAAGTGCGCCTATGATGTGAATAAGGTATATTTGTGGAGTGTGTTTTTTTTTTTTTTTTGTGAAACTGGCTGTGCAATGGGCGGACATGTTTCTTCTGTGCACGCAGCTGCAGCTGCAGCAGGCCATGATTCGGCAGCAACAGCAGCAGGAGATGCTGAACAGCCTGCTGAAGCCACCTGCATCACCTGTGGTGACCACCCAGCGGCCATCGCCCACTCAGCAGCTGGGGCTGCTGGCCCCATGCCCATCCCCCTTGCCAGGTGTCCCACAGGACCCTCGTCGAGTGCCCTCCCCTCTTGGTGAGAATGCGAAGGAAGTTGGCTTGTAAAAGTGGCTCCAAGTTAACTAGGCTTGTGGGAACCATTTAGATTAAAAGTGAACAGAGATCTTGGTCAAAAAATTTTTTTATCTACTTCGAATAGTATATATATCGCATAATATTTAAAGAATGTACATACCTGTCATAACCCAACCAACCTGCACAGTATATTTGAAAATTGATATGAGGCATGTCCTAAATGCCATGTCTTTCTGCATCAAAGGAAGTGTAAACAGTTTTGAATAGTGTCAGGATTTGACTTTCGGTAGAATGCAAGTGATAACCTGTCAAATATGTTATGCCTTCAAATTTATGATACTTGAGCATAGAAGCCAGTATTACAAGCTTTTAAACCTAAAAAGATCTAAAGATCTGAGTTGCTAGAGGGTATATGCATTTAGGTAGAGGGCTTTCACGGCTTAGCACTCCTCTACTGCAGTGAAACCACCGGCTGACTGGTATATTTATTTGTTCACTTCAAATACTTCGAAACGTTCAATAATTTTCAATTCAAGTCAAAGAGAATTCATTTCGAATCAAAAGAATTCAATTGAAGTCAGTGGGCTCTCCAGTTCACCTTTTTCCTGCCACTGAAGGCCAGGGTGGTTGTGTAGCAGTTGCATTGCTTCGCTGCTGACCCGAAGGTTGCGAAGGTTCGATCCAGCCTTGGCCGTCATATCTCGATGGAAGGGGTAAAGAAAGCTAGAGGCTGGTGTGCGGTGTCGGTGCACGTTAAAGAACTCCAGATGATTTAAATTTTCGGAACACTTCATTCCGGCGTGCCTCGTATTGTATCGCGGTTCTGGCACGTGAAACCCCGATATTTTTTCTGCTACTAAAATTGATTGATGCAAAATTTCGATATTCGATTGATGCGGCATGAATTCGTCTTTCCAACAGTATTACCGTATTTACTCGCCTAATGAACCCACATTTTTTATCAGAAAAGTTGACGTCCAATTTGGGGGCAGGGTTCATTACACGGAAGAAAAAAAGTCGCTAGAGTTATAACAGCAAAAATTTTGCGTGACGGCTTTGCTTGTTTTGGCCTGAGAAAGGCGGGATAAATCTTTTTTGTAGCCATGTTTCCTCCCAGTAATGAAAGTGCACGAATCGACGCCAAAGTGTCATTCAGCCTGCTCAGTTTTCATGCTACAGCGCATGCTGTTCATAACCCGCCTGTGTAGCTAGCGTAATGGCCAAAGGCGCCCTGTGCAGCAGGTGTCCCAAAAAAGTTCACAATGACAAACCCGAGAACAGAAACGCAGCATTTGGATGGTGCAGCACACAAATGTTTCGGTAGACGTTGCGGGTGCATGACGCGCCATCGTCGCGGTTGCACTTTGCATGGTTTCCGGGATGGCAGGCGTGCGGCGTGTTTCTATGCCGCGCGTCCACCATTTCGGAGGCCACGTGCTTTTTGTGCAGCTGTGGCTGCGTGGCACTATCAGCATAGAGGTTTCTCTTCCATTTGACAGATGGCGCTTTGCCGCAAAAGGCGCGATTTTCAAATTTTGATTAGTCGCCTGCACTCGTGCTGCTCGCAACTACTTCGCATGGTTGTTAAACTATGTTTTGACTTTTATTGCGTTGTTGTTTTGTGATACAGTCGAGCTCGCTTATAACGAACCTGAGCCTGACCCGGCATTCGTTCGCTGTATCCCGAAGTTTGCACTACCGTATTTACTCGATTCTACCGCGCCCTCGATTGTAACGCGCACCAGATTTCCACCGCAAAAAAAAAAAAAAAAACGTAAGCCATCGATTGCAACGCGCACCCATTTTTCTCGCTGGCCTGCGCGATCACACCACTCGAAAAAACGATTCCTTTCGGGAGCGTCTTCCATTTAAATATGAGGTACGGGCGAAGCTTGTGCCCATCTGACGTGTAACAGAGCATTGCCGTCGCTGTAGTTTTACCGTGGACCGATGTCACACGCGAACTTGCTTCGCCTCCTTCTTCTCGACGGTTGTGGTGCCAGGCATGTCGAAGTAAAGAGGCGTCTGATCGACATTCCCGATTTGCCCAAGCAGGTAGCCGTTGTTGCGCCGCAAGTTTAGGACGAACCTCTGAAAACTGAAGCTTTTCATCGTACTCTTCCGCAAAAGTTTTCGCATATGCATGTTTCCCTTCGGAGGGAAAAGCCTTTCCTCTTCATAAAGTTAGTTAGCCAGCACCTGCTCACTTTAAACTGGCTCCGCATTAGACCTTTTTCTAAGACTAATTGCATAGCCCGCACTTGGAGCAGTTCTATCGTCACGGGCCGCTGTGCCGCTTGCTGCTCAAGCACATACTCGATGAGCAGCTCTTAATTTGCGGAAACCGACCCTGCTGTGGTCCACTGAAGCCGTTGCGTGAAGCTTTGCTGTCGACAATCTTCTTTTGTTTCCGCCGGTCCGCACGCACGTTTCGGGAACTCCGAACGATCGCGATGCGGCCAGATTTCCGTCCATTTCTGCACAACGCGATGACTTTTGTTTTAAAAGCGGCATCGTGGTGCACTCGAGTTTTTGGAGTCGGCCCTTCCATGCCGTCGATGCTAATGCACTACTAGATGACGGAACTCCTCAGCACACGTACGAAGTGCCGCACATGGGAAACACATAGGCAGAAATGGCCGACGCGCCATGCCGACGCACGTAGGGGGCGGCCATTTTGGAATTGCCGATGGCAGGAGATTGACCGTAATTTTTTTTTTCGTACTCGATTCTAACGCGCATGCGATTTATGAACTCGCTTAACCGGAAAAACGGTGGGCGTTAGATTCGAGTAATTACGGTAAGTGAAACTGAGCTTTTAAAAAAGTTGCGAGTGAAAAAAAGTTTTTTGCTCAAAAATCTCCATGATGCACGTGTCTTGAAGAGCAGAAGCGATAAGGATGGTCTCGAGTTTATTTCAAACGGCAGCGTTCTCTTCGCCAAGGCCCGTGGCATAAGCTGCGTGTGGCACTGGCTCCAAAGTTTTGTCGCTCGCAATCCGATTCTTCCAAAAACACTCTTGCCGCATACTTCATTCCCAATGCCCTAATTCGTGCACGGTTCCGCGGTGTCGGCATAGTCATCGGCCGTAGTGAAACCATCGCAACAGATGTCCCACCCGCTCTCCTGTGTCGGAGTCGACGACACGGTGCCACAAATTGCCGCCGCAGTGGTCCTGTTCGGAAGCTTCAGGCTCGTCTTCGGGCGCGACGTTAGCAAAGTCGGTGTCGCGAAAACAGTTTCACGTGCATGTAGCCATCACCGCTGCCCACGAAATATTCACCATCTCCACAGCTGAGTACTGGGACGTCCGAAGCAGCAAGTTGGCTGCCAGGTGGTCAACAGTTATTAGCAAGCACTCTGCGATGTGGCATTTAACGGTGGGATTAGGCCCAAGCCAAGCGGGCACACTTTCGACATTTTGTTGAGTGGCAGGAAAAAGCGTGCGAAGCCTCTCGTCCGCCATCCTGACCACATGCGCACACACGGCACACATGCCAGAACGTGTGGTACAGCTCTGGGCTCTTTTCTAATCAGAAATCAAAGCTTCTGAATTCGAGCCAGCGTGGCTGGCGTCGCAGAGCTGTGGAGACAGGCGAAGGAGTTGTGATCAAGAGAGGAGGGCCGAGAGATGGGCTACGAGTTGCGATAGTGGAGAGGGGAGGATACGGCGGGAAGACGACCTGGAAAACCTAAAACACCCGGGTAGCTTGCTTGAAAGATCTGCGATACACATAACTCTTGCGTAGAAAAAAAATTGAAAAAGGGCCTGCACGCACAGAGGTCTAAGCACGGCCGCCTGTATCGGCGCGCGAAGCAGGTGTTCAAAGAATTGGCGGCCGTGGTCAAAGAATCGTTTTGTTGTGCCACCAGGTCTGCGTGGCGTCACCAACGTCAATATTTCGCGATTCGTTTCACGCAAATCAGCAGGCGTTTTTACACTTCCGCATGCATGCGCAGGGCATGTTGAGCCGGGTGCAAAGTGAGCGAGAATAATTCCTAAACACGAAACGACTCGCGAATTATCAGAGTGGGAGGGGTAGTGTACGTGCATGCACTAGAATGATACGATAAGAGAAAACTCGGACGATCGGATACAATGCTGGCAAATGGCCAGGTCACTCCAGGCCGGCGACGCCAACGACAGCACCAGCGATTAAAAACGGAGAAGATGGCCGACCGTTCTGCGAAAGATTGGTGACAGTGTGAAAACACAGGCCCCGTCTGGTGAAACGGGGCGCTCAGAGTTGCGGGGGGACAAAGGACGGAAGGGTGCGTAACAATAAGCGGTTGGGGAGTGCGGCAACTAAAGGGGTTCTACAGCAGGGTCGACGTTTCACAATAAGAATTTATGGGCACCTCTCCGATGCCTGATCGGTAGTCGAAAGTGGTTTTCCGGGAGGTCGGCAGAGCGCCGGCTCCGTTCGTTGTAACCGATCGGCAACGCTTGGAGACTTTTATTGTAAGTGCGATTTTGTGTCATTGAAACAATGTATATTTTCGCGGTTACGCGGAAATTGTTCGTTTTAAGCAAAAGTTCTTCTTAAATGGGGCCGTTATATGTGGGCTCGACTGTATGATGTAATGTTTTGATGGTGAATCACGCTCGCTATCATACCGAAATGAAATGAACAGATAAATTTAAAATTTTTTTTTTCAAAGGACCAAGGTGAGGGATGGGTTCATTATGCGAGTGGGTTCAATACGCGAGTAAATGCAATAATTTTAAACAACACTTATTCCGAATATTGTAACAAATTATGGGAAAAGGAAATTTTATTCGGATGAAATTCATGAAACATCAGTACTATTCTGTACAAAATAAACATAATGTAAAAGAAATTTGCATTACGAACACGTGCCCTTATAAAATACTGTGAATATAAGATCTTCAAGTACAAAAGCAATTTACACACACGCAAAAATACAAACATTACCGTATTGGTGCAATTCCTGATGGAGCTTGACATCAAACACAGTCGTGTTAAAAATCCTGTTGAGGCGGAAGTCTCTTGTACGTGCCCTTACTTTCTTCTGTTTAATGATTTCCAGTCTCGAAGATTATGCTTCTGTGAGCTGCAAGCAATGGAAAATGTTGTTGCCATGTTTTGCTTCGTTGTTGACGATTCAGCTGGGTTTGTTGTCTTATTGGAACACTGATGCGCCCTGAACTGGGAGGTCATTCTCTTTAAGAAAGTATGCTGCGTTTGTGGTGTGACTATTGTGCGAAATATCATTGTGGATAACCTGGGAAGCTATAGTGCTTTCTTTAATGCTGGAGCGTGAAGATTTAAATACAAGTAGTTGACTACACAGCTTTCTTATATCGAGGTTAGTCTTGTAGAACCTTGGCTATCCAAACTTGGATATGACTGTAATAATAATGAAGTCAAGCTGAGCTCCAGTGAAAGAGCTCTCTAATAAATTGCACTTACAATGTTCAGGTTGGGGGGGGGAGGGGGTCAGAAGTTCCCAGGTCACTATTCTATGTATTCCTATGAGTGTGTGGCCTGGGAATGTTTGACCCCCCCCCCCCCCCCCCTCCTGTACATGGTGCACTGTGTACAACAGTTTCACTCTGCCCAGTTTTCAGTAAGGCGGCATAGAATTCAAAATCAACAGTAAAGGTCCGTTTTTGACTTGTTCGGAATCCTAACAACTTCGAAATTAAAGGAGTACTGACACAAAAACTTTGTACTTTTTTTTCGCAATAGGTAGCTTTATTTAGACGTCTTTAGTATGCCCAGTCTCGGTTTGTTTCAGAGAGCTTGGGGCTAGGCGGGAGCAGTTCTTGGTGCTAGGTAAACACACCTGGCCACGTGACCACGCAAACGTGGGCACTGATAAATAGCACAGCCAGCACACGCGATGCCACAAACACTGAGGAAGAAATCTCTGGTAGTGCAAGCATATGGCACATACTAGCAGCCACTCATTGCACTCTTGATGTAGGTTTGTTTACATTGTCCCAACGTTGATGTCGTCGTGAGGGGCTCCGCATCTCACTCAGTCACCCGGCGTGCACTTCAGATTGATTTTAAATATGTTCTTGGCTATATGGTATTTGCCCTTGATATCTCGTTCGCTATCTCTCCTTTGAAATTATGTCTTAAAATGGTGTTGGATTGTAAACACTTGGTCATCTGACGAAAAATGTTGTTCGTTAACATTGCAGTGTTTGGCCAGCACCCGTCGCCCATTCCTCCTGTGGCAGGGCCCACTCCTGGTGCTCCACTGCAGTCTTCAAACACTCTGCAAGTTCATGTGAGTTCGAAAATTTATTGTATTTGTTAACCATTAATTCAGATATCAAGGTACTGACAAAAATGTCTGAATTCACCTAATTCTTAGTATCAAGAGAGTGTTAAAAAAAGGTCCATCGCATCAGTATAGGGCTGGGGAAATACATTGCAATTGTATCGGTGCTATGCAATTGCATTGACATGTTGGAAGATACCAGCAGAATAAATGCATTCAATATGATATTTTCCATGTGTGTGTGGTACTGAGATACATCAGTGAATTTCTCAGTTTGGTCCCATTTTTGGTGTTATTGCAAGTTCAATTTGCTTGCAAACATCTTTCAGACATTCAGTTTCTTCTTGCAATGAAAACAAGAGTGGAGTTCGTTAGATGACAAGATTGTATTCACTGTGTTCGTCTGTGTTGTTAGTGTTGTCTTTTGATCAAGAACAAGCTGAACATGGACCATGTAGCCTAATTAAATTACATTGCGACAAAAGCAGTGCACATTTCGCGAGGACTGAGAAAATTAGCACAAGGCACAGTCACTGAGTTCACAACTGAAACTATGCTGTTTGGGTACTGCGTAAGTATACACCAAACATCAAAACAAAAGGAGGAAAGCTTGATTTAGATAATACTGAGAAATCGAAAGGGAACCATGTTTATCGATCCCCCAATAGAAAACTCAATCTATATTGGCTATAGAAGGCATACTACAGTTGAACTCCTTCACAAGAGACACTCCCTGGGGTGCTATTTTTGTCTTTTTATGAGGTGTCTCTTATAAAGCAGGGTACCATGTACCGTATTTACTCCAATGTAGGCCGATAGTTTTTTCTGAATTTCTTCGTATCGAACTCCAGGGTCAGCTTAGATTCGAGGGTTTTGAAAAACTCTCCTTTTTATCATGGAAAATGGTGCACAACTAGCGCCACTTAAAGGGCATTGTGCCCTTTAGTAGCCGAGCCAACACTTGGCTGAAGTACACACACGAGGCCGCCATTTTTATCTTTGTGGCGAGTGGTGAGGCAAGCCGTAGTTTGAGTCTCGCTTCGAGTGGGCTGTGTGTGGCTTAGCTCAATGGCCCCAAACAGGCGATGCCATTGTAATGTTGCATATAATAGAAAAGTTGTTCTAGCCATGGATTCGTCCTTCAACGTTCAAGCCGAGTGGGGCTTTGGGGTGGACGAAAAGAATGTTCGTCGCTGGAAGGGCCTATAAGACCTATAGGACCTGGAGGGGCCTATAGGACCTATTTGCTCAAACCTATAGCCTAGGTTTGAGCAAATACGGTATGCATTTTCTTATCAACCCCAGTTTGAACATAGTCACACCTGTCTCTATTATACCTAACTCTCTCTTACAAAGGGGTTCAGCAGTGTCGCAGGCGTGTTTTAGGTTCTCGATGTTCTCATCCACAGATTTTTTGCGATACTTTGTCACTACTCCTGTGCTCGTGCTACTGAGCTGAGCCAAGCATTCAGAATGCATGGCATTCGGTCTCGAGCGTTCAGTTTTTGAGCACGTGCGACTGTGTTCCATTATGCAGAGCGCGGGTCTGCGTCCTCGTGTGCCGTCCCCGCAAGAGCTGGCAGTGCACACTCAGTCCATCCTGCAGACAGCCCTGCTCAAGAAGATTCTCGAGGACCAAAAGCAGAAAGAGAACCTGCGCAAGCAACAGGAGGCCCAGAGGTGCGTCCCCTCTTTTTCTATACTTGATGCTTTATCTGTTTGTGTTTGCCAATGCTGTCCCTCAGGCGCAAATCAATCCAAGTCCCAGAGCTAGTGTTGCAAATATTCTCTAAGCAGTACCACTGTCTCCATGTGACAGTCTCCCTCACTTGCCAAAGGAATTTAACTATGTATGCTGTAGCAATGACTGCCAAAATGTTATGTGCATGTGACCTACTGAGGCATGCAAAAACTTTGTGAGGTAATCTGTGCATTTTTTTGATGGGTAATGTGATCGTTGACGATTGGACACAAAGAAAATGAGTGAACATAGGAATTTTCTTACATAATTACAATTTTTTTGCTTGATGTTGGGTTCTTTTTGACACAAGTTTCGAGTGATTGATATGAATATTTCAACATGAAATTTGTGACAGAGGTTTCACTGCACGTTTCATGTATTCAGGATGGCAGCAAAAGTAGTACGAGCTCGAGGACAGACAAAAATAAAAATGTTGCACATTGTGTATTTTTTCAAATATAAAGCAGTAGCAGGTTGCACCATGGTCGGTGTTGTAGTCATGTTAAAAATTTGTGCAAGCCCGGTTTAGTGTTCGGAAGCAAAATTGAACTGCATGAAAAGTATGGCCAGTGCACGTCGCTTCCCGTTGCGCATCGAAAATGGTAGCATGCTGCCAGATTAGTCGGTTTGCTCTATTTTGCATTGCATGTCACCACTTGCACTACTGAAGATAGTTTTTCACGTTTCTCAAGATTGGATGCAGGCATTGAGCATGTCAGAAAGACTGCCATTGTTTAAAGGACACTAGTGAAAAGACTTCTCTCATGTTAGCTAAACGCCTTTTGATGACACCAGTTACTGCATTCTTTCTGAGAGAAAACTTTGTAAACATGAAAATGTGATCAAGACACAAGTGTAGGTGTGAGCAAATGGTAGCAATTTGAAGCAAATTCGAAATAGAAGCGAATTTAAGGCTAATAGTGATTTCATCGAACAATCTGAATTGAATAGTTTGAATGGTATGTACCATGTGTTCAAAGAAAATAAGCATTTTTGTAATGGCCCAGCCTACTTCCACTATATTTTTAAGAATCGGGCTTTCGCATATATAACTTATTAAAGTGAAAGTAGCATAGAATAGTAGCAGGATTAGGATAGGAGCAATACGAAAGTTACAAGCAGCAAAATCTGTCATTTTAAAACTTCAAGCAATTTTCAACAGGGGAAATGTGTACCTTGAGCTGTGGCTTCTTGGCATTATAGTTTCCTATAGATACCTTAGAGGGAACTCTGGCGATAGTGTCTATGAAAGCTGCAACGCACAATGCTTTAGCCAGTATGGAAATGATGGGTAGTACATGGATTTGTCTAATCATCGTTCTTTTGGCTCCATGTGGCGTGAATCCGCTTTACCACAAATCAGAGTTCAGCAAAGGTTCAGCTGTTACACTTCCCCACCTTGAACTTTTTCAGGCTCCCCAATTCAAGCAGGCTTGCAAAGTTCACAGCAGTCGGTTCTTTTTCTTGGAACAAGACCAGACCACATTAACGAAAGCCACAAGTGTGTTTAAAAGCATGCAAGCACGAAGATTAGGCAAATCCACAATTATTTGTTAAAATGTTCTAAGCGCTTGAATATTTGCCCAGGGCTACACAAGTGGCAACTCCGCCTTGGGGGTTCCTGCATCTGTTGGTCATGGAGTCCTAACTTCTGGCAGGATCTACTAGGGCCCCTATATAATTCTTTTATCAGTTGATTATGATGTGTTCTGAGGGTTTTGGAGTTAAGGGTTAAAATACGAAAAATATTCAAAATCTGCAACATTGAAGTTATGGTGCAAAACTTGCATAATGTAGACATTGAACGTAGTTATTTCGTGTGGAGATGCAAAGGGTAGCAGTGATGGTTCTTAGAGCAATCAGCCTCAACTGATGTTATTCCAATAAATCTCTGTTTAAAGAAAGGGATGAGCATATGCTGTTTGTTCAAAGCTAGTCTGTGTCATGTCTTTGCCTAACACCCACTCTTACTTCACCTGAATGCTTATCTTCTGTTGCGCATGCTTCTGGCCTCCTGTGTCAATGCTGTGTGGCTCTCTCTCTCTCTATTGTTGTGCTTAGACGCTTGGCGTGGTTCCTGCATGCACCCTTTGTCTCGCACCGACAACCCATCTTCATTCCAGCGTAAGTACCTGCGGCGCTCGTTGTACGCACACAGTCTTGGCAACGTGGCAAAGCTTTCTGCCCGTACCCGGAGGAAGTTTGCCACTGTTACATCTGTGAAAATTAGGCTTGTGGGAATAGTGAATGTTAGGTTCGAAGTGAATAGTGATAATGGTCGGGAAGTTTAATGTTGAATTCTAATAGTATGACATACAAAGAAAAATTGACATATTTGTCACGACTAGACTTGTGAGATTAGTGAATTTTAAGTTTAAAGTGAATAGTGATATTGATCTAATGATTTCAAATCTAATTCGAAATGTATGTATATTATAAAGAACGATGACCTGCACAATAGTCATGACCTGCACAATAGTCATGACCTGCACAATACTATTCTTTAAAATTGAAACGAGGCCTGTTCAAGTGGCATTTTTTTTTTCTTGCATCAAAAAGTAAGTGGAAACAACTTGGAATTTTAGGATTTGACATGCTCTAGAATGCAAGCAATAGCATGTGAAATGTTACATTTAAGATTTGCTCTACTTATAGCATATGAGCTGGTATAACAAGATTTTAAACTTAATTAAATAACCGATGTGAAGATACCTTCATTTAAGGTGGCAGACTGGTCTTGGACATTTTTTTTTTATTTCATCAGTGATCTTGATCAAACTGCATGGGCTTGTGCAGTTTTTTCTGTTGATTTCAAATATTTATCACGTTTTTCTGTCACTCATCTTGTTCCTGAGATAACTTGAGTTCACCGCCAATTGTTTAAGGCCACCATTGAAAAAAGTGCTTAATGAAAAGGGATATTTAAGATACGCCAACATAGACTGACTGTGGATTGAAAGTATGCAAGAGTTTTTTTTTAGGCCTTTCTTGGTTATTTTACAGCAAAATGACCTATCCATATTCAAAAGCAGCTGAAATTGTGTTACAATTTTCATTAGTATATAATTAAAGGCTTGTGCTCTGAATTCTGCCCCCATATATGCATTCTACACACATACAGGTTTTCATTGCAAAAAGAATTTTGTACCTGCCCTAGCTGCATAGATATTGAGGCCTCAAAATTGAAGAGTCGTAAATTTACTTTTTTGAGAAAAATGTGAAAAACTGAAAACTCACAGCTTCCTCAAAAAGCAACAATCATGGTGTGCATGTTTTGCATCCTTATAAAGGTGCTCATAAATTCGTAGTAGAGCTAGCACAGGTGCCGGCAAATTGTAAAGAAGCCTCGAAGTCGGTTGCCCATTTTTTTGCAGGTTCTGCATGTTAACAGCACCAAGAATCTGGACTGTTAAAATGACATTAAAAAAATTACCACTTCCTGGTGTGTGAAAATTTGAAGATAGAAAAATACTTGTAGAAACCAAACATGTCAATTACAAAAAAATGAATTTCTTTGTCACTTTTTGGTCCCAGAGACAAGTCTGCCCCCTTAACGTTGAAGTGGGGCTTTGCGGCAGCGTGGACTGATTCTGAATGTTTTCATGGCTTAGCACTCCTACACTGCAGTGAAACCACCTTCACCGGGTGTTACATGCAAATTAATATTTATTTGTTTATTTCGAATCATTCGAAATTTTCAATAATTTATATTCTGTTAGAAGTGAATTTGAATACTGCATGATTCATTAAAATATTGGCACAAGCCTAGTGATGGCCTAACAACCTGCACAATGTTTTGAAAGTTGAAGCAAGACCTGCGCAAAGGCTATTTTTTGGGTTCATGGGAATTCAAAGCAACTTTGAATATGAGCAGTATTTTTTTTCAGTTGAATGCAGCTGTGAACCAGTAAAACGTTTCATTTTAAAATTTATTAAGATCATATAAGTCAGTATAACAAGCTTTTAAACTTTGAAGAATTATGAATCGATGTAAAGGTAATATCTTCATTTAAACTTGAAATGGGGCTTTGCGGCAGTGAGAATTTTTTTTGGGTAGGTGTTTTCACTGTTTAGCACCCCTCCACTGCAGTGAAATTGCCTTTACAAAGGTTATATGCTAATATACATTTAAGTTCTTTCGTGGCTTAAAACTGCTTCACAGCTGGCAAACCACCTTAACAGGCAATTACACGTGGACTGATAAACACCCACCGCATTTACTCACATAATTTACACTTTTTTTCAATTTTGGCACTCCGAGGACAAGGTGCGCAAATCGCGTGGGAATTTCGCGAATTCATACGAAATATGCAGTAGTGCTAATGCACACAGTATATACATTAAAAAGATTAATTGGCAGAAATATGAAGTGCTTTTGTTGATTTAGCAGAATTATCACACACTTTAAAGAGTCGGATCTGGTCAGGTGCGTTCTAGTTGGAATCGCTGATCGAGAGGTTTGACTGGGAATCGTAGCGGCAAAGTGCATCGTCCTTGCTTTCGTCGAGCGCATTCGAATATCCCATTTTATTTCTTGAAGCTCTTCTCGGCTATGCTGGCAGGAACTAGGTCCCACGACATGATACCGGAGGACCTAAGCGTTCACACGAAACTGAAAAGGTCTTAAAGGGCACAAAACTTGTATTTGCAAGCAAGCACCGTTACACGGTAAAGAACTTCACTCTGGAGCGCTTTGCGGTGGCACGGTTCCTGTTTTCTTTGGCGAACTTTATAATGGCGAGCTTGAATTTTGTTGCATATAGAATTACTGCAGCCCATCGCAAGAGAACTGTAAACTCATCGGCCAGACGGTGAAGCCTAAGCTTCAGAAATCGGCCAACTGTGCGTTGCTGCTCGGACAGAGAACAAGGGGAACAGTTGGTGCGACTGACCCTTGCACGCCTCCGCTGCAGAAAGTTGTCCGTGCCCTGACGCGAGCGTGCATTCTCGCATTCGTAGAGATTGGGAGATAGAGGAAGGCAAACGCTCGAGCAGTTTCGGTGACCTGTTTACAAATTTGAGCATTTAGTTGCACAGTTCTAGGGTCCATAGTTATGGGAAACTCTCAGAAGGGACTTCACATTTGCAGCCCATTTGACTGCTCTCGCTTTCTCAACAAGGTGCGCATGCCAGTGTGCTGGCTCGAGGGGGTTGAGGAGTGCAAAGTGTGCGAGGAAATTTTTTTAGTAAAGCTGACAAATATAAGGGGTGCGCAAATTGTTTGAGGGCACAAATTATGCGAGTAAATATGCTATTCGTTAAAATATTCGAAGCATTCTAATATTCTCGCAAGCCTAGAGTAAACCATTGTTACATTTGACTGCACGAGGACCAGCCTAATACGTTTCTCGTGGTACCACAAAAATACTTCAATAATGTAAAACAACTTGAGCACGGTTTGTGTAAATTTGGCATCAGTTAATTGCTTAAATTTGTTTTTCTGTCCGTTTCTCGTCTTTACCAAGATTTTGTGCTCCATCACTCTTCAGCATGGACACCTAGCACAGAATTCATTGCCAAAACTGATAATGCAGCATATGGGCTAGGCCATAAGAGACCACAATTTTATATATATGTATGCAAAATTTTTTGCTTAGCAGCAGTCAGTCAGTACCCTTGTGAACAAGACATTCGTACGTGCAAGTTATTTTTTCAGTGCTTCACTTAATTTTACTTTTGACTTTCATTGTATTTTTGTGTAGAGATGAGGTGTGCTGGGGATACTTTGAACTTTGTTGTAAATAACCGTGCCCAAATTTTGCTCTTCAGGTCAGCACTGCAGCCAGTCGCCGCGTAAGTAAATCGCCGCGTATTCAGCCGCTATTTTTCCCCACTGCCCCTTTTAAGGGTGATCGCAAACCTGCGGGTGGGCAGTTGAATGTAAGCATTCAATAGATGCTTTGAATAAGCCTTAAAGCAATTCGCGCACTGTATTCAAACGTTATCTGTAACGAGGGTATAGTTAGAGAAGCAATTCTTTTCCAAGCATGCTGTCTGGAGCACAGTCATATAATTTGTATTTGCATTTGTTCATGTATGCTTCCACAATGCATAACCGTGAATATATTTCTGTGGTGCATATTTCTTTATATATTTCACTGAAGTTCTTTTTTATTGCTCCTGGCCCACCATGGTGGTCTAATGACCATTACACTCAAACTTCATTGTTATGAAGCTGCATCTTACACTAAAACAAGTTTGTTATATCCAAAAACTTGTTATAAATGTGTATTCTTAACACCGTATCTATTGCAAGACCATTTTCATTACCGTATTTACTCGATTCTACCGCGCCCTCGATTGTAACGCGCACCCGATTTCCACCGCGAAAAAAAAAAAAAACCGTAAGACATCGATTGCAACGCGCACCCATTTTTCTCGCTGGCCCGCACGATCACATCACTCGAAAAAACGACTCCTTTCGGGAGCGTCTTCCATTTAAATATGAGGTATGGGCGAAGCTTGTGCCCATCTGACGTGTAACAGAGCATTGCCGTCACTGTAGTTATACCGTGGACCAATGTCAGCACGCGAACTTGCTTCGCCCCCTTCTTTTCGACGGTTGTGGTGCCAGGCATGTCGAAGTAAAGAGGCGTCTGATCGGCATTCCCGATTTGCCCAAGCAGGTAGCCGTTGTTGCGCCGCAAGTTTAGGACGAACCTCTGAAAACTGTGAAGCTTTTCATCGTACTCCTCCGCAAAACTTTTCGCATATGCATGTTCCCCTTCAGAGGGAAAAGCCTTTCCTCTTCATAAAGTTAGTTAGCCAGCACCTGCTCGCTTTAAACTGGCTCCACATTAGACCTTTTTCTAAGACTAATTGCATAGCCCGCACTTGGAGCAGTTCTGTTGTCACGGGCCGCTCGCTGCTCAAGCACATACTCGCCGAGCAGCTCTTTAATTTGCGGAAACCGACCCTGCTGTGGTCCACTGAAGCCTTTGCGTGAAGCTTTGCTGTCGACAATTTTCTGCTTTTGTTTCCGCCGATCCCGCACGCACGTTTCGGGAACTCCAAACGACCGCGATGCGGCCCGATTTCCGTCAGTTTCCGCACACGCGATGGTTTTTCTTTTAAAAGCGGCACCGTGGTGCACTCAAGTTTTTGGAGTCGGCCCTTCCACGCCGTCGATGCTAATGCACTACTAGATGACGAACTCCTCAGCACACGTACGAAGTGCCGCACATGGCAAACACATAGGCAGAAATGGCTGACGCGCCATGCCGACGCACGTAGGGGGCGGCCATTTTGGATTTGCCGATGGCAATAGATTGAACGTATTTTTTTTTCCGTACTCGATTCTAACGCGCATGCGATTTGTGAACTTGCTTAACCGAAAAAAAGGTGCGCGTTAGATTCGAGTAATTACGGTACTTCTCTATATCCGATATGTCGTTATATCCGGGTTTGTTATATCGCTGTTTCGGTGTATTCCAGACTGCTGACCCCAAGGTCATGGTATCAAGTTTCTGCATTTTAGAGAGGCAAAAATGCTTTAGGTTTGTTTACTTAAGACTTAGGTGCATGCTAAAGAATTTCAAGTAGTTGAAATTTTTAGAGCCTTCCATGCATTTCATTATTCATGACTACATTTTTACGTACATGCCTGTATCTTTCGCACGTCTTCTAAATCATCATCAGCAGTCTGAGAACATTATAATTGTCCTTAATACGACTAGCTAAAACTGCACATTTAGAAGCTTGTGTACTAAAACCATTTATCTGCTTTTTTGTTGTACATTGTTTATTGTAACCACTCCCCTCTTCAATGCCTCTGGCTGTGAGGGTTTTGTTAAATAAATAAATAAATTAGTGTTTCTTCTAATACAGCTGAATCGCTTCATAAGAGACATGCACTGGGGAACAATACTTGGCCCTTATTTTTGGTGTGTCTTGTGAGCAGAGCATCACCTATGCATTTTCTTATCAAGCCAGATTTTGATGCATGCACAACGGTGTCTCTTGTACCCACTTGTCTCTTACATCTGTGTCTCCTATAGAGGGGTTCGGCTGTATTATGGTTTTGAGACGTTAAACCTCGACACTTATTATTCCCTAATACTACACATGTAGCAAAATGTCACTTACTGCAGCATTGAACACCTTTCATGGTAAAAATTTAATCTAGGAGGCTTAAAAAAAATGGAATAACTTGGGCCAAATTACTCAATATTGGTGCAGAGAAGGCAATTCAAGTACCGCCCTGTCAGAAGAGGTGGCACACTCAATGAAAATAGGTGCCAGAACCACTGAACTATCCTCGCAAAATACCGTAGTTACACGATTGTAAGTCTACTCGAATGTAAGTCGACCCCCCTCCCCCTGATAGACATTTTTTTTTTTAATTTACTTAGGATGTTTTGAAAAAAAAATTAATTCAAATTCTGGTGTGCCGAGGTGGCTTCACGGCAGTGCTTGAAAGCTGTGCAGGAAAGCTAGATAGGCGGGGACCATTTTCAGAAGATCTTAAAAACTGAAACAAGTTTTGATTCTAGGTCGACACCTTCAAACTTCAACATTAGAAGTAAGACTATATAGGTTAACCTACACTCATGTAAATACGGTACCTTGTCTACACTTGCACGTGTTTGAGTTTACTGTTGGCTTTGTGAAGAGTGTCTCGCTCTGCACAGAAGTATTTTGTTCGTTGTGATATGGTCACAAGGCAGTTGTTCACTCAAAACTTCATGTGAAAAACCCGGATATATTGCCCCGTCGTGGTGGTCTAGTGGCTAAGGTACTCTGCTGCTGACCTGCATGTCGCAGGATAGAATCCCAGCTGCGGCTGCTGCATTTCTGATGGAGGTGGAAATTTTGTAGGCCCGTGTGCTCAGATTTGGGTGAACGTTAAAGAACCGCAGGTGTCGAAATTTCCGGAGCCCTCCACTACGGCGTCTCTCATAATTGTAATGTGGTTTTGGGGACGTTTAAACCTTACATATCGATCAACCCAGATATAACGAAATAGATTAAGAATGGTCTTGCAATATAGTATTAGAATATAGTGCTGCAAATATAGTGTCAGAAAAATATCTTAACGAATTTTCAGATATAACAATTATTTTGCTGTAAGGTGCAATTTCGTTGGGAGGTTTCAGTGTACAAGCTTTCTAAATTATAAGGTTCACAAAAGACTCATTCAGGGCTAGAGCGAAATACATGCCTTCAGCAGAGTTATTACAGCCTCTACCCTATACACGACTAATTTACTCAAGTTTCTTGGGGTAAACTGTCTAGCATTCAGATTCCTTGTGCTGCACGTGACCGTGCACTGACAAGCGGGTTCTTGTGCTCTGGATTGCAGGACTCGTTCGCCGACCGCAACACAAGGCTCTGCCATGAACAGGGGATCATCGCCATCCAAGGGCCTGAGTCCCACTATGGCGGCGTTCACACCAACATCAGTGATGCGCAAAATGCACATGGAGCGTCAAGACCCGAAAGGTGTGTGCATATTTCTTTTGTAGAGTACTGTGCGGGGTGCAGTTTTAAGCTAGGGCCAGTAGCGCATGTAGGCATTCTAGATTGAGTGTGTGGTGGTAGGCCCAATTGCCGGAAATATGCGCGATTTCATTTTCACGGATGGGCAATGTTCCTGTAAGCTTCTTCATGCCGTATTGAGGTATTGCGTACGCAAAACTGGCCTTGGGCATTGTAAGCATTATAGTGGTTGGGAACAGCAGATATTGAAAGGCTTACAGGAGTAGAAAAATGCAATAGCTTGCACAACTGTAGGAGTGCTTCAGAAGTGTTTTTTTTTTCCCGGCTGTGGCGGCTGCATTTGCGATGGAGGCGGAAATGTTGTAGGCCCTTGTGCTCAGATTTGTGTGCACGTTAAAGAACCCCAGGTGGTCAAAATTTTCAGAGCCTTCCACTACATTGTCTCTCATAATCATATGGTGGTTTTGGGACGTTAAACCCCACATATCAATAAATCAATGGTAAGCGTTTTTTTGGTTGTGGTTTTTTTGGCAGCAGTAGCAAAAATCATCTAGTGAGAAATTTTGTTGCTAGCTTTCTGGGGCTTGCATAAACTGTATCGGTACATACATGTTCGTGCAAGATGCTGTTTTAAATGTGCCTGCGCTTTTTTTTTATGCAAACAAGTTGTGTATAGGGTCCTCAACAGAAGTTGTTGTATAGGGTCCTCAACAGAAGTTGTTGTACAGGGTCCTCAACAGAAGTTGTTGTACAGGGTCCTCAACAGAAGTTGTTGTACAGGGTCCTCAACAGAAGTTGTTGTACAGGGTCCTCAACAGAAGTTGTTGTACAGGGTCCTCAACAGAAGTTGTTGTACAGGGTCCTCAACAGAAGTTGCTGTACAGGGTCCTCAACAGAAGTTGTTGTACAGGGTCCTCAACAGAATTTACGGGTCCTCAACAGAAGTTGTTGTACAGGGTCCTCAACAGAAGTTGTTGTACAGGGTCCTCAACAGAAGTTGTTGTACAGGGTCTTCAACAGAAGTTGTTGTACAGGGTCCTCAACAGAAGTTGTTGTACAGGGTCCTCAACAGAAGTTGTTGTACAGGGTCCTCAACAGAAGTTGTTGTACCAGGGTCCTCAACAGAAGTTGTTGTACCAGGGTCCTCAACAGAAGTTGTTGTACCAGGGTCCTCAACAGAAGTTGTTGTACCAGGGTCCTCAACAGAAGTTGTTGTACCAGGGTCCTCAACAGAAGTTGTGTACAGGGTCCTCAACAGAAGTTGTTGTACCAGGGTCCTCAACAGAAGTTGTTGTACCAGGGTCCTCAACAGAAGTTGTTGTACCAGGGTCCTCAACAGAAGTTGTTGTACCAGGGTCCTCATAAGAGGAGGGTGATAAGGCAGTGCTGTTCTATCTTGCATGTTCTCGTTAGCTTCTAGTACACTTGGTACAGTCAAACCTCATTATAATGAAGTTGCATCTTACATGAAAATAAGTTCTTCGTATCTGAAGATTAGTTATAAAGGTGTATTGCTAAGACTATTTATTTGAAGAATATTTCTCATTTGCTTTGTTATAACTGATACTTCGCTATATCTGGGTTCATTATATAGAGGTTTGAGTGTATTGGCGCATGTCTTCTCATGTGAAGTGCTTGTTCACGCTGTTTTCTGTGCACTGTGCAGCCTCTGACAAAGGCGGCTCCAAAGCTAATGGGGAAGCCACACCAAGCGATGGCACTACCAGACAGCAGCAACAGCACCATCGAATTAACAATGGCACGGTGCCTCGTGCTCCCACCCTTGGCAGGGCCATCATAAAAGGCAACCAGGCTGCCCAGCCACCAACTTCGTCAGACTCGAAGAACCCCAAGCTCATTCAGCAGCATCCACCTCAGCAGCAGGGTATGCTCACCTCCTGCTTGCCTCAAGTAATAGAACCAGTGTCACATTTGTGTTGCACCAGTCGAGTCAGTACTCCATACATGGAATGGTGCTACATCCTTGTGAAAACATACTGCCTTCACTTGATGATTATGGTGCTGTGCTGCTGTACTCTAATTTATATGTTGCATCCTCTGCAGCATCGGCATTTCTTGTAAGTGGGCCAAAATGAAAAAAAAAATACAGTATCGCAGCTCGGCGACATTACGATATGTTATGGTCACGGTCTGCACCATGCCTTGTACGTTTACTTGCTGTGGAGAGCGCATGTCGCTAAGACAGTTGGCCGATATTTGCACACCTAAATACACGCACAGTATAGGTAGTATGCTATTCGAGATGGAAACCAACGTGCAGCGGCGTTGTTGCTTATGTGACAGTGCTTCCCTTTGTGTTGAGGTAAAGTTTAGGTGAGCTGCATTAAATGCAGCGAGGCCGGTTGTTCAAACCTGCATGTGACCCTCCCTCTCTTTCCTGTGCTGTACTCAGCTGCGGGCAGCCTTATGCGAGGCGCTGGAGAGGTGGACATGATGGCCAAGCTGTTTGAGCAGCAGCGCCTCATCCAGCAGCAGCAGCGGGCGCCACCCGGTGTGCTGGGCATGGTCAGGCAGCAGCAGCAGGGACACCCGACCATCAAGCTGCCAGGCATGATGAGGGCCGCGGGAGGCATGACAGCTGCTCCACCAGCAGCTCCGCCACCTGCCGCCATGGCTGCGTCCCGTGCCCACCACGGTCAGTGCAGCGGTGGGGGTGTTCCGGTCCGAAGCCATTACCCACCTTCATTCTGATTGGTTCGCAACTGAAACAAAAGCTCATCATAGAGATTAAAGGGGAGATGCTAGTCGAAAAATCGCGTTTTTAGCGAAATTTCTCGTATTTCTGATTTTTATTGCATTGGTAATCTTCAAACCGTCTTCTTTCATCTGTGAAAATTTCAAAACTAAATTCGAACCGCAAAATGCAAAAAAATGGTGTATGAAGGCCTTGCGTGGCTCAAATTGTGAATTTGCGCCGATATTGGCCATCTTTGACTGCGCGCTGCTCCCCGTCGCAGTGCCGCCCGCCATCGCATCGTTGGGAAAGTTGTGCACGGCCTTCTTCTTACAAGCTCCGACGACCGCCAGTTTCGTACGTGGGCAAAAAAAAATTAAAAACGAGGCCTTTTTATCACGTGGGTTGAGCGTTTTGAAACGCGCGGCACCCCTAAGCCGCATCGCCATTGGCTACCGAGTCATTGTCAGCTGTGTTGGTGGCGGCCATCGGCGTTTGGTCCGTCTGCTTTTCTGCGCGTCTACGCATACTTCCGCGATGACAAGCCCAAAAAAGTGCACATGAGACCGCAGAAGTTTCGAACGAAGCACAAGTTCAAGGGAAGGCGGCGTTAAGGCGCCCCAAACGACTGCAACGAACGAGAACGCGCCTATGTGTGCTAGGCCTCGCGGCGGCATCGACGAGTGGCAGCGAGCGACAGTGGCTGCGATGAAGGGATTGAACGCTACAGGGTCCTCAACAGTGCTTGTTTTACAGGGTCCTCAACAGTGCTTGTTTTACAGGGTCCTCAACAGTGCTTGTTTTACAGGGTCCTCAACAGAAGTTATTGTACAGGGTCCTCATAGGAGGAGGGTGATAAGGCAGTGCTGTTCTATCTTGCATGTTCTCGTTAGCTTCTAGTACACTTGGTACAGTCAAACCTCATTATAATGAAGTTGCATCTTACATGAAAATAAGTTCGTCGTATCTGAAGATTAGTTATAAAGGTGTATTGCTAAGACTATTTATTTGAAGAATATTTCTCATTTGCTTTGTTATAACCGATACTTCGCTATATCTGGGTTCATTATATAGAGGTTTGAGTGTATTGGCGCATGTCTTCTCATGTGAAGTGCTTGTTCACGCTGCTTTCTGTGCACTGTGCAGCCTCTGACAAAGGCGGCTCCAAAGCTAACGGGGAAGCCACACCAAGCGATGGCACTACCAGACAGCAGCAACAGCACCATCGAATTAACAATGGCACGGTGCCTCGTGCTCCCACCCTTGGCAGGGCCATCATAAAAGGCAACCAGGCTGCCCAGCCACCAACTTCGTCAGACTCGAAGAACCCCAAGCTCATTCAGCAGCATCCACCTCAGCAGCAGGGTATGCTCACCCCCTGCTTGCCTCAAGTAATAGAACCAGTGTCACATTTGTGTTGCACCAGTCGAGTCAGTACTCCATACATGGAATGGTGCTACATCCTTGTGAAAACCCACTGCCTTCACTTGATGATTATGGTGCTGTGCTGCTGTACTATAGGTTATATGTTGCATCCTCTGCAGCATCGGCTGTTCTTGTAAGTGGGCCAAAATGAAAAAAAAAAAAAATACAATATCGCAGCTCGGCGACATTAGGATATGTTATGGTCACGGTCCGCACCATGCCTTGTACGTTTACTTGCTGTGGAGAGCGCATGTCGCTAAGACAGTCGGCCGATATTTGCACACCTAAATACCCGCACAGTATAGGTAGTATGCTATTGGAGATGGAAACCAATGTGCAGCGGCGTTGTTGCTTATGCGACAATGCTTCCCTTTGCGTTGAGGTAAAGTTTAGGTGAGCTGCATTAAATGCAGCGAGGCAGGTTGTTCAAACCTGCATGTGACCCTCTCTCTCTTTCCTGTGCTGTACTCAGCTGCGGGCAGCCTTATGCGAGGCACTGGAGAGGTGGACATGATGGCCAAGCTGTTTGAGCAGCAGCGCCTCATCCAGCAGCAGCAGAGGGCGCCACCTGGTGTGCTGGGCATGGTCAGGCAGCAGCAGCAGGGACACCCGACCATCAAGCTGCCAGGCATGATGAGGACTGCGGGAGGCATGACAGCTGCTCCACCAGCAGCTCCCACACCTGCCGCCATGGCTGTGTCCCGTGCCCACCACGGTCAGTGCAGCGGTGGGGTGTTCGGTCCGAAGCCATTACCCACCTTCTTTCTGATTGGTTCGCAACTGAAACAAAAGCTCATCATAAGAGATTAAGGGGAGATGCGAGTCGAAAAATCGCGTTTTTAGCGAAATTTCTCGTATTTCTGATTTTTATTGCATTGTAATCTTCAAACCTTCTTCTTTCATCTGTGAAAATTTCAAAACTAAATTCGAACCGCAAAATGCAAAAAAATGTGTATGAAGGCATTGCGGTGGCTCAAAATTTTGTGAATTTGCGCCGATATTGGCCATCTTTGACTGCGCGCTGCTCCCCGTCGCAGTGCCGCCCGCCATCGCGATCGGTTGGGAAAGTTGTGCACGGCCTTCTTCTTACAGCTCCGACGACCGCCAGTTTCGTACGTGGGCAAAAAAAAATTAAAAACGAGGCCTTTTTATCACGTGGTTTGAGCGGTTTGAAACGCGCGGCACCCTAAGCCGCATCGCCATTGGCTACCGAGTCATTGTCAGCTGTGTTGGTGGCGGCCATCGGCGTTTTCTTTCGTCAGTGCTTCGGAAAAGAAGCTCGGCTTCTTCGAAAAAGACGAAAGACAGCGCGATGAGGTATGTGCAACGACAGTTTTGTGCGACACCTTCTTGCTGACGGCACTTGTGGCAGGTGCGGCATGCCCTGCTTGCGGTATTCAAAAACTTGCCGTTCGGGAGCCGGCAGTAAAGCGCAAGGGACTTTCGTCGCTCCTCGAACTTCATTGCGAAAACAGCGAATGCTCAGCGACTGTTCTTTCGTGCTCCTATACGTCACTGTGTGTTACGGCGGACAGCAGCAGCCGAGTGAGCCAACGGTACGACAGTGAGAGCTCCCGAGATAGTTTCGCTGTAAATGTGAAGGCGGTGGTGGCTGCACGCGCTGTCGGCATTGGGCATGAGCAATTGTCGAGATTTTGCTCCATTATTGGACTCCCAAAGCCAATGCACCACCGAGGATTTTTTTCGATAGGAAAGAAGGTGCACACCGCTGCCATGGCAGCTGTGAGTGAAAACTTGCGCCGATCCAGAGAGTTGACGAAAGAAGTAGCAGGCGAAACTGATGTGGCTGTTATGTTTGACGGCACTTGGCAGAAGAGGGGCCACAAAAGCCACAACGGGATTGGCGCAGTTATCACCTTAGATACTGGCCTCTGCTTAGACTTCGAGGTCATATCAAATTACTGCCTGACATGCAGTAGGCACAAAGATATGGGCCCAGACGAGGAAGTGTGGCAGGCATTCCATGGCCCAGTCTGTGAAAAAAATGCAGACTGTTCCTCCCATGCCATGGAAACGGAGGCTGCAATGCGCATTTGGCAGAGAACATTATGACACCCCACTGCATTTCATGACATTCTTGAGTGACGGTGACAGCAAAGCATATAGTGCAGTTGCAGAGTCAAGTCTATGGTGCTGTCAATATAGAAAAAGAAGACTGCACTAATCATGTGGCCAAGAGACTTCGCACCGCGCTACGGGAGCTGCATATGCCATTACCACGAGGGCAGAAAATGAGAGCCAGCCATTCAGAAGCTCCAAACATACCATCAGATTGCCATAACAAGCAACAGGGGGAGTGTACGGGATATGTACACTGCAGTATGGGCTTCGTACTTCCACTCATGCTCTACTGACAATGCTGGCAGCCACAAGTTTTGCCCTGCAGGAACAGAGTCGTGGTGCAAACATCAACGCGCTGAAGCACTTGGTGAACCTGCACCACGCCACACACCTCTCCTGACAAAAGCACAGGAATTGGCTGTTTTGCCATTTATAAGCGGCTAACGGATGAGAAGCTCCTTGCTCGATGCATCGAAGGGAAAACCCAGAACGCATCGGAATCCCTGAACAGCAAAATTTGGCTACTTTGTCCCAAGACTAAGTTTGTCTCCCGAATGTTTGTTGAGACTGCCGCAGCTATGGCAATCCTGTGGTTCAACAAGGGTCATGCTAATTTCGAGCACCTCCTGGAAGAGCTCAACATACTGCCATCTAGAGATCTAGTTACTTTCAGTGATTCCCGCGATGCGAGGCGCATCAAGAGAATGTCCGAGCGTCTGACAGCAGAAGCAAGGGCCCACCGTCGTCGTGGAGTGAAAAGGGCACGGCTAGAAGAGTGCTCGCAAGGACCGTGAGGGCACAACCTATGCTGCAGGACAGTTCTAGTAACTTGCAGTGCTTTTCAAAGTTCTGTTGAACATTATGGCCAAAGATTATGCATTTCTAACAACTCTGTGATAAAAAAAAAAAAGGTTTCAAGCTTTCAAATGCGTTTTTCTCCTTTTGCAGTTTTGTATGATCTGTGCTTCTTATACACGCTAGTTCGTATACTTAGAATTGTCATACCTCTATGAAATTTTGCACATAGCATGATGAAGGCCCATAGAGTGCAAGTATCTATTCAGATTGTCAGTGCTGCTTGATTGTTTTTCAAAAATTACATAACATTGAAAGCCCTTGGCAACTAGAGCCATAGTAAATTTTTCTATTTTATTATTGTATTTCACCTTTTTACACACAAAATTTATATAGTTTTTTGCACTCTACAGTTCCAAAGGATCATAGTCAGCTATATCTGCATGCTTTATCTCAAATTTTTATAGGTCAGAATTGTTGCATAACAATGGCCATAATTTTGCAGTATCTGACCTGCAGAAAGAAAACCAAGCAATCTACATGAAAATAAATGACATATTTGAAAAGAGGAGAAAAAAAACTCTACCGGCATGCCAATTTGTGTTAAATTCAGACTCTTATTAAAGAAAATCGTTTTTCGAGTAGCATCTCCCCTTAACTTGAATATTTAGAGATAGAGCACCAATTGCTCTCCGATCACACGAACACAGATGTCGTCAGCCAAACCAAACACTTGTACATTTATTCACTTGCTTTTACAAACAACGATATCGCCAGCCAAATCAAATGCATCACTTATGATGCGTGAAAACAGCCTTGCACAATCTTCTAATGCAACACTCAAAGAACATAAAATGCAACGTGCCACGAGTGCGACGACGCCGATATTGGACTATCCGGGAGGCATCCACGGGACATGATCTGCGGTTGCTGTATGCCGCGGACTCCATGAAGCTCAGCCATCGTGATGGCTGCCCCAACGCCAAAAGAAACTGAACATGCACTGTTTCATGGAGGGTAGTTTAATTATTTTTAAAACATATAGGCTAGCATTTAACTTTAAGAGGTCTGAGTAAATGTAATGTTTATATTTTCCTGTAAAAGAAATGGAATATAACTCTTACCTTATTTCTGATATGGTGAGTTCTAAAATTGCCTGTTTGCTTCAAATACAAAACCACATTGGCAACATTCTCCCATCAGAGGGTTCAGTGTCGTCGCCATCACAGGGGTGACAGTGTGCGATTTTATGATGTCTCCTTTACTAGATGCCTGTGGTGCTGCCCAATTTACTACAGTGGACAGGGGTTCCTCGTAGTGCAATGCAGTCTTGTGAGTGCACTCCTTGTGGAGCTATGAAAAGCAGTAATAATAAGCTTAGAGTTCTCTATGCAGTCATTGGTACGGCATCTATGACCGATGCTGCCTCCGTGGCAGCTGTAAACCCTAGCTGTGGTATATACTCGTAGTCTCCCTGCATTTTTATGGAGGGAGAAGGCAAGCCACATGCTGAGGTGTTGCAACACGTACATATGGTTGGGGCTTGAGACATTCGTGTAATCTTTGAGCCTTGGGCATTTGGAGCACCCAATGCTACGAGTGCTCGCAGCTGACACTACTTTGGTGGAGCAGAGGAGGGAACAGGAGAGTGCTGATAACCAGCTTTGCAGCTTTTGTCACAGGCACCTAGTCCCGAAGGTAATGTTTTTTAGCTTGTTTGTGCAAGTTAATTTTGTGCGCGACTGTAGCCTGTGTGCACGTCTGTTCTAAAGTGCAGTCTGTGAAAAGTTGCTTCCATTATGAGAGCTTGTGTCAAGGGAAAATTGCCGTGCAAGCTGAGCATAGCTGCATTGTGCCATTTTCGTGTGCTCGAGGCCTGTGACCGTGAGTAGTGCATAGAATGATCGTTGATCAAGCATTATGCAGTGTTAGCACTGAATCCAAATGCCATCTACTTCCTCCGACCGTGGTGCTCGGTTCCGTTGTGCAGCTGGCGGAATGAAAGGCATGCCTGGCGGCAGTGGGCGTGGCACCTCGGTTGAGATGCTGCAGCAGGCCCTGGCCCAGGGTCTCCACCCACTGGCATTCCAGCAGTTCCTGCTCTCGGGTGCCGCTGCCCCTCCAGCCGTGGGACCCTTTGCACCCGCCTTGCACCCTTCCCCAGCGCACACCTTTGTGCCCAATGCCACAGCACAGCGTGGTGAGTTTTGTGGGGGTGCTGACACCCTCCCTGTAAAGTTGTCTGCGCCGCGTGGCGCACGTGTCTCGCCCCAAGGCTTTGTTTCGGTGGTGACCACCGCCGGGCGATAGATGGCGTTGTGTTCGCTTTGAGTACCACTGTTGGTAGAGTGGTAGCGCCGGCGGTGGCCCCCTGGCGGAAGGCGGGCCTTGGGGGTGGGCGACAGTTGAGCGAGTCTCTTCTGCGCGTGGCGGCTGCCGCGAACGGTTGTCTGTGGCGCGGGTCCCCGGTGCTCGGCACCGCGGGCTTCGCGCCGGGGTCCCGCGTGTAAGGTCAGGCGTTGGCGACGCCGCCTTGGGTATGTGCTAGTGTGTTGGGTGTGTTAGTGTGTGTTTATCATGTTATTGTGTGTTTAGTGTGTCCCTGCGTTATGTTGTTTGTATGGTGGCATGTTGGTTAAAATTGATGTGGCATTCGGCTGACGATGTCGTCGTCTGAATTGGTTAATGAATGTATGTATGTGGTGTGCTTTGTACGGACCGCGTCCACTGTGTCCGTTCACTCCAAGAGCGTGGCGTGGCGATGCGCTCGTTCTTCTTCGTCGAGATCCCACACTGGCTGCCCAACGTGGGGCTCTTGGAGTATCGGACGACAGTTTTGCGGTTCGGTACAGGGATTTTGTTGGAGCCGGAGTGGAGTAGGCCTAGCGGGGACTTCTTTGCTAGCGTCGGTGGTGTGCTTTGTTGGGAGGCGAGGAGATTGGTTTTGTAGCGTGTTTCAATTTGTCGGCAGGTTGACTTTCTATTTGTTTTTTTTGCTCGCAGGTGTTGTTATTTTTTGTTGTTGGTTTTCAAGGGCGTTGTTGAATTGGGACGAGAGCCATGCGGTCCGCATCCTGGGGTGAGCGGGGCCTAGAGCACGTGGTTTGTGGGCCAGGCCCGAGGCGAGTGAGTGCGGAGGCCTCGTGGGTGGTCCGATTTTCTGTGAATAGCTTCTTCTATCTCTTTGGGCTCAGGGAGCCGGGCGTCGTTGCTGACTTGTATTGCGGCTCGACGCCGAGGCGTCGTGACACCGCCCGGGGCGGTGGACGCCAATCGCTCGGTAAGCTGCTGTGTGCGGCGAGCGATAGGGCCACCCCACAGAGTGGACGTCTCCTCGCGGCTGCCTCTTCTGCGCCTGGGCTGGGTGCTGGGTGGATGCCGGTTGTTGCCGTGCGACTCATTGGGCCTAGGGCTCTGCGCAGCCGCCTGTCGCACGTGGCACAACTAGGTGGATCGTGGCGTTGAGGTGTCGCACTCCGCTTCCCTCACTTTTTTTCTTGTGAGCACGAGTCAGGAAAAGTGATTTTTGTTTTATTTTGATGGGCGTCTCGGCTGCCACCGATGTATTAGCTAGCAGTACTGACCACCGTACCACGTGGCCGCAAAGCCTGAAGCTCCCTCCCCTGGGCCGCGCTCCTTTGTTTCTTTCGAGTTTTGTTTTTTGTCGATGTATTCAGCGGGAGGGATGTCATCCACGGCCGGCTGTCCTGCACCTCGTCAGCGTCGCTGGCCAGGAATGCGGTCGTGAGGTCGGGCGATGGAGATGCCTGGGACCTGCGCAACTGCCTGCAGTCCGGCGCCCTCGCGAGTGCTGGTCGCAACTGGAAGACGTGTCGGCGCTAGCGACGGATCGTCGCGCCGACGGCAACGTTGCTGTTGCGGGGCCGGTACTGAGGTGAAGCCTAGCCGGACAGTGCAGCAGTGTCGACCGGCGGCGGTGTCGTGGTGCAAAGACATTATGGTCGTGCGATATCATTTTTCTGTTGAAGCTTGTGTAGCTAATTTTCGATTTCGGGATATGGTTTGATTTAAGGTTGGGGGAATGTGGGGGTGCTGACACCCTCCCTGTAAAGTTGTCTGCGCCGCGTGGCGCACGTGTCTCGCCCCAAGGCTTTGTTTCGGTGGTGACCACCGCCGGGCGATAGATGGCGTTGTGTTCGCTTTGAGTACCACTGTTGGTAGAGTGGTAGCGCCGGCGGTGGCCCCCTGGCGGAAGGCGGGCCTTGGGGGTGGGCGACAGTTGAGCGAGTCTCTTCTGCGCGTGGCGGCTGCCGCGAACGGTTGTCTGTGGCGCGGGTCCCCGGTGCTCGGCACCGCGGGCTTCGCGCCGGGGTCCCGCGTGTAAGGTCAGGCGTTGGCGACGCCGCCTTGGGTATGTGCTAGTGTGTTGGGTGTGTTAGTGTGTGTTTATCATGTTATTGTGTGTTTAGTGTGTCCCTGCGTTATGTTGTTTGTATGGTGGCATGTTGGTTAAAATTGATGTGGCATTCGGCTGACGATGTCGTCGTCTGAATTGGTTAATGAATGTATGTATGTGGTGTGCTTTGTACGGACCGCGTCCACTGTGTCCGTTCACTCCAAGAGCGTGGCGTGGCGATGCGCTCGTTCTTCTTCGTCGAGATCCCACAGTTTATAACTTGCGACAAAATGCTGCGCTGGGGGCTTCACTTGATATTGTGAGGCTTCTTACAGTAAAACAGTCAAGCCACAGTGTAACATTGATAGATACTTCAAAATATAACAGACCTCTGCATAACCCCATTGTAGTGGTAAAACCAAACCAAATGGCAAGGCATGCATGCTCGCACATGATTGCAGAGAGTTTTGCTGCCACGGGAGGTGTTTTTGTTTCAAATATGGCTGATTAGCAAATGGTGTAGGTTAGAAATCTGTGCGCAACACCTTCACTCCAGTACATTTAGGTCTTGTCTCGGCAAGGACCAGAGAAAAAGGTTTATCATCCCAAATTTGTATAAGCTATAATCGCCACCGAGATTTCAGTCTAGAGTAGACTCTCGTTTTAAATTGCAATGGCGGAGTCTGAGCAAGTTTTTCTGCTCCCTTTGGAGCAAGTGTGTTTCAATGGCAGAGTGTGGGCAGGAGTCGTATTGTTCCAATGAGAGTCTCAGTAGCTTCAGAGCGGGAGTCACTCCGAGGAGCAAGATAAGTTGCTCTGCTGAAATTGGCGAAGTGGACCAGAACTTGGCATGACACGCTCCCTTTAAAACGTTCGCCCGCTTGGTGGCGCCGCCGCAGTCTCATGTTGGCGACGGATCCGTGTCAGAAAGCTGTAGTTCCAGCACGAGCACCTCATCGGATTGTGTCACCGACACTGAAGCAACTATGTACGAGCGGTATTTCAACGGAATTTGATGGCTGAATTACCGGAATAAAATACCTACATGCAAGGTATTCTGGGCAACTCAATGACTTCTGCTTTGTCCTTACTTTCATGCTTGCTCTGGCGGCACGGATTGTGTTTCAGTCATGGATTCGGAGGCGTTGCTGTAGCCAGTCCAGTGCTCGCTCAGTCCATCAGATGCTCCGACTCTGCCGTTGGGATTCAACATCAGTAAACGGAAGTCTCTAAAATGGAAATTGCTGTTCAAACGGAACTGCAGTTAGCATGATTGGTTTTTCATCTGAATACTGTATTTACTTGCATAAATAGCGCACTTTTTTTTCTTCAGGAAATCCGGCTCGAAGTTAGGGTGCGCTAATTATGTGGGTAAAATTCTCGAAAATTTTTTCGACTCGGTTTTTACGCTTTAAATCTGCACATTTGTCAAGTCAAAGGGGACTTTATCGTTTACCAATTAATTCAGCATAAGCTTAACAAACATACTTGCGTAACTTTTAATGGACCAGCAAGAGCCGTCAACTGCACACACATAAAAAATTTATTTACACAAAAGTCGTAGGTGTTCCTCCTTTTCCCTATTCGGAATCAGAGTCGGATGGCACACATTTATCCTCCCCGAGCGGGGATTCGTTTTCGGTGCCCCAATCATCCGTACCCCACAACGTGCCATCCTTCCTCGCATCCAGTGCATTCGAGATACCCGTAGTTTTAAAGCTTTTTCCGATGACTTCGTCGGAGAGCACCTGCCACGCTTCCATGATCCAAGCGCACAGCATTTCCACAGGTGGCCACTTAATCTTACCACCTGGAGTCAGCTGATGTTGTCCTCCAGCCAATCAGGTGTGTACAGCCTTCGAACATTGTCCTTGAAATGCTTATTCAAGGACACGTCCAAAGGCTGCAGTATCGATGCGAGGCCGCCCGGAATTGCAGCTAGATCTGTGCGCAGCTCCTTTAGCTCGTCTCGTACGCGGTCTACAAGGCACCCACGAAAACTGTCCATTACAAGCATAGACGGGAACAACAGACCACCTGTCCGCCGACCCCAGACTGTTTTCACCCAATCCACGAGTTCCGCACTCATCCAGCCTTTTTCCTGGACTCTGACGTAGATGCCTTGAGGGAAATTTGCCTTTGGGAGCGTCTTACGTTTAAAAATAACGTAAGGCGGTAGCTTGCGCCCATTTGCTGTCACTGTTAGCGTTACGGTGCATTGTTGTTTATCAGTGCCAGTTTGACGATGACGCTCCGTGCACTTTTCTTCTCCTCTGTCGTGTTCTACGGCATATCAGAGCAAAGGGGGGTCTGATCAGCGTTGCTGATCTGTGACAAAATGAAGTCTTTCTGCTGTCGGAGGTTTAGAACGAAACGGTGGAAGTCCACCATTTTGTCCTCATAGGCTGCGGGCCAGCGCTAGCACAAGGTGGTCTGCCTTCACAGTGAGAGGCTATGGTGCCGCATGAAACAAGTTGTCCATCCGGAGCTGGCTTTGAACTCTTTTGCTTCGATGCACTGCGCTCGGGCTATTCTGTGCGCCTCAGTCTGCACAATATTCAATGACGCAGCACAGTAGTCTTGTCGTAGCTCCCGTACGTGCCGAACCAGTGCTCTTCGAAGTTCGGATACCTGCCTGTCTTGGCACCGTGGAAAGCCTGTCGTGTCTTCTTAGTCGCTTTAGGTTTTTCTTCTTGATCCCTTCAGTACCGAATACTGTTTTTTCCAACACCAAAATGCCTGCTTGCAGCCCGGTTGCCTTGCTCCAGCGCATACTGCACTGCCTTCAGTTTAAATTCAGCCGTGTAGCTTGCTTACTTTCCTCATGGTGGAACCAAAGTTGAATAGACTACCACAACATACGCACACCGCTTGCAAAATGGAGTTTTTTTCTTTTTCGCTCATGGTGGTGATGGCAATCGAGCGCCGGGCATTGTACGTGTGAACTCCAAGGAGCGCGGTGATTTGGGAGGTATCAGTAATTGATGGAACAGCCATTCTTTTTTTTTTTTTTCGCTCGTTAAATTTTTCCTTAAAGTTTTATTCAGACAAACACGTTCATGTCACTTTTTTTTTTATTTGCTCGCCAATTTACCTTTTTTTCTACAGGGTATGGGGACTGCATTCCAACTCTACTGCTGGGGGGTAGAATAATTTCTGACCACGGGCAACTTCGGGGTGCGCCTATTATGCACGTAATTGTAAAAAATCTAATTTTCTGCAACCAAACTAGGGGTGCGCATATATTGTGAGTGCGCCGATTATGCGAGTTGTGGGGTCTCAGCGAGGCAAACGAGCGCATCGCCACGCTCTTGGAGTGAACGGACACAGCAGGCGCGGTCGGTACAAAGCACACAACATACATACATTTATTAAGGGGGGACGTGGCAAGTAAAACTAATTTTTTTATTAATGTACTGTTTGTGATGAAATTTGGTGTGTGTATGTGGATGATTGTGAGGATTCCAAATATGAAAACCGTTTAAAATTCCAAATATGAAAACCGTTTTCAAATACCTCTTGTACTTTTTGAGTTACAAGCATAATTATACTAATTAATGCTCTTCACACTTAAAGAGATAATTATTGCTAAATGAAATTATTTTTTCATATTATTATGTTCCCAAAGCATCAACTTGTGCAAAGAAGCTATTAGTTGATTTTTCTAGTTCTTGTAACCATAAATAAAATTTCCAAAACATGAATGTTGTTTTGCGCACACATCGCAGTAATTATAAAATGTGTTCTAAAAATTTTAAATGATGAGTAAGAAGAGAGATAAAGCTTTATTGCACTGCTAAAGGCCTCCTGAGCCTAGTGCAAAAAACGGAACGACTCTATCAGTCTTTGTTAGAAAATGACAGATGTTCTAGCGAAGGCACATAGGCGAAAATCAAGAGTTGAGAAAACTGACTTTGAAAGTTCACTCTTGTTTGGAAGTTCACAACATGCCTAAAACACTCAGAATCCTCCTGGGCAGTAATCCTGAGATGCTGTGGCCTTGGCCTCTGTAGAGCGCAACCCAGTTTTGCGCTTCTTTGTCGTGGAACAATCTTCTTTGTCGTGGAACCGTCGCAGAGCACATTGATGTATCGAAGCTTGTACTTGGTAAACGATCTTTCAAACATGATCCTAGCTGCTTCTACTTCCATTTGGCCTGCATTAGCATCGGTGTTCTTTTGGCACTGTGGCTTGTGTTTCTCAAGCCACTCCTCATAGTTGTCATCACCAGGCTTGGGGCCAACAGCACAGCCTTGGCAGTAGTTGGACAGGACACAGTGGTCCAAGACCAAGCCTGTGTACAGCTCGATTACACAGCCCACGCCAATATGACTTCTGTGCCCCCTCGTCATCCACGTGCCGTCGTAAATGACGTCAATGTTGCCTGGCACTCCTCCTAGGTCCTTGTAAATGTCATGCACCTTCTGTGCACTTTCTGCTTCAATGCGGGTGGCAGCTGATGTGGTGGCAGGGTGGCTGTACTTCCTTTGCAGTCTCTGGTAGGACTTGTGGTGCAGTGCTCGATGCGAAATGTCCATCGCAGAAAAAATGTCATTTATGGCAGATTGTTTTCTGCCAACTGACTGCACAGCCCTCAAAACACGCACGTTTACCTCAAAGGGGTTCGTTTTTTGTTGCCCGGAGCACCTCGGGGACGACCACGCACTGTTCACTCTGCCACAATTGTCACAAAAAAGTTCCATCCTCGCCGCGAGTCCAAGGCAGTGCGTAGTCTCGAGGCGTATCGACCCTTCGTCGCACTTGTTGCACTTTACTGACGAAAGCAGACCGTTCAGCATCTTCTTATTTACAATGAAGAATGTGGAGTCCTTACCGCCGTCATTTTCGTCGCAGCCTTCGTTCAGAATCTCGAGCTTCCGCTTTGAAGCGGACTTCGATGCTACGGCATCCAAAACATCCCGCCTTGTCTGCGCCCGCTGCGCGATTTCTTCACTGCTCGGAATCTGGGCCGAAACTCGCGATAGAATGTTCGACGCGCGCACGCCCGGAGTTGCAACGGCTGCCGACGCGGTGCCACCGCAATCGGGTTCGCGAGAGCGTCCATCACGGTCGACGGCATCCGGCGGTCTGACATACGACGATGTGGCACCTTCCACACTCTCGGCCTCACAACAATCAGCGAAGGGTCTGAGTAGAGGCTTCGTGACGCTTGAAGAGCATGCTCCGTCCGGAACTGCGACTGGGACGGCAGCCGCAGTCGTCTGCCCTTTGTTCCAAGCTTTCCGACGCTTGCCGTACTTGTGGACGCTCCGGAACTTTTTTTGCGGCAACATAGCACCGCAGTATGAGCAAGCACTCAGAAGAGACCACCGATGTAAACAAAGCTTGGTAAAAAAAAGCACGCGAACTATCACAAAAACAGCAAACTGGCAAAAAACGAAGCGCACGCCGGATGATTCTCGACACGGCGGCCGCAGATGCGCTCGCGCTTCCAAGGTTGCCAAGGTGCGCGGCGCAGCTTTGACCAGTAAGAGGTCGCGCCTGCTACCACGTGACCCGCGCAGCCAATTGCCGTTCTTCGTTTTCGTTTTTTTACTTGCTCCTCGCGCTTTTATTTTCACTCGGCGAAATACGAGACCGCGACCATCGGGAAGCCGGCTTTCTCCTCTTTCCAAAGCTACCAAAATGGCGGCCCACGGTCAACAACTTGGCGCGTTTGTGCGGCGTGAACAACACCGTTTCAGGGGCTTTTTTTTCGCACTTTTCGGCGACTAGCCTCGGCAAAAACACTATTTGCGGGATTTGTAGCGCACGTTTCGCTGTAATATTTTAGAACAAGGAAGTTGAAGGTCTGAAGATTATGAAAAAAAATAAATCAGAAAATCGCATATTTTGACCAAAATCGGCACTTTACTTGCCGCGCCCCCCCTTAACTAATTTAGACGACGATATCGTCCGCCGAATGTTACATCAATTTTAATTAACACGCTATCTTAGAAACAACATAACGCAGTGACAAACTAAACACACAATAAATGATACACACACTAACACACCCAACACACTAACACATACCCAAGGCGGCGGCGCCAACGCCTGACTTTCCACGTGGGACCCCGGCGCGAAGCCCGTGGTTCCGAGCACCGGGGACCCACGCTACAGAAAACCGTTCGCGGCAGCCGCCACGCGCAGAAGAGGCTCGCTCAACTCTCGCCCACCACCAAGGCCTGCCTTCCGCCAGGGGCCACCGCCGGCGCTACCACTCTACCAACAGTGGTACTCAAAGCGAACACAGCGCCATCTATCGCCCGGCGGTGGTCACCACCGAAATGAAGCCTTGGGGGCGAGACACATGCGCCACGCGGCGCAGACAACTTTACAGGGGGGGTGTCAGCACCCCCACAGAGTAAATACGGTACTTTGGGCATGTTCATCTCTCGGTAAACGGAATGCCTGTTACAGGGAACACATTTTCCTGGTCCCTTCAGGTTTCGTTTAACGAGAGTTTACTGTACGTGCCTAAACTGCGCCCTAGATCGTAGTGTGTACTAATCACAAAGTGCAACTTCGCATCTTCTCACGTGTACTGATGCTGCCAACAAAGAAATTACTGCGATGCCACAGCAAATATTGCCTCAGGTACTCACTACAGTGTTTTATTTTTTCTGGCAATACGCTGATTCTGGCTCTCTTGCGCAAGCATCCAATACTTCACAGTAGCAATGCAAAGGAGCATTTCAAAACTGCTGTGGGGACAGGAATATGCAGGGACTGGAATACTGATAGAGGAGGTAGAGGTGTGTTCAACTTGCCGCAATGTGTGTGTGCATCTGTACTAGATGGAACAGTTTTTTCATTTGTACTTGTTGGGAAAGGTGAACAGGTGTGTCATGTTCTACGATCTGCATCTGAGCGAAAACAGCCTTGTTGAAAATCCCTGCTGCAGTGTGAATCAAATTATTAGTTGCATGCAACATGTCGCCTACTTGGCTTGTTTCATCATTCTTGGCCGCTTGCTGTGCCATATGTGCATCTGCCATGAGGGTGTTCTTCATACCACTTCGCTTCAGACTGTGCATGGGGGTAGCGAATAGCTTGTTCTGACAATGGGGCAACAAGCAAGTTATGGGCACTCAACATCTCTGTGATGCCCTATCACTTCTGCACAAGACAGCAGTGGATGGAGGCACAGGGCCATAGTGTCATCACCTAATAAGTGTGCAGTACAATTACAAGAGTGCCGCACTTGCTGTACTGTATGCACGTGTTTGGTGCTATAGTCCTGGTGCAACAAGGTTTTCTCTGTGCCCACGCCATGCACTTGAGTGTTCGCGTTTGAGCCAGTAACAGCAACGCCACCATTTGTGACTGTCTCATGCCTGTTAAGATGCAGTAAGCTTGGAACTGCACTGCACCACATGCGTGGCCGAGCAGGTAGCTGACAATGCGCATGCCGATGGAGTTGTTTTCAACAAGTTGCGCTGGCACAATTATCAGTGTCAGACATCATACTTTCCATTCTGGTGCTTGTATGTGAAAGCATCCCCTCAGGTGGACTGAAGCCTCGATATAGGCTGGATGACTCTTCTCTGAAGTTACCAGAAAGGTAGACGAGCTGGTGCGGCATACTGTCATGTTGTTGAATGTGAGTCAATATGGTGTGCACTGATAGACAGAGGACGCGCCAATACTTAAGTGGTAATTGAATGCATTAGGCTTCGAGACCCTGGCCAGAATATATTGTAGCTGTATTTAACAGTTAGTACATTCAAGGGGATGCACTATTACCAAGATTTAACAATAGTAAGGACATGAGCCAGTGCAGCAAGCAACTGTTTATTATTTTCGTTGTGGCATGCACTTGCCTCCTCCTCCTTCCTTTTTATAGGTAGTCTACTTGCCTTCGAGTTGACCTTCAATTTTGCAAGTACATTTACATTGAGAGACCCTGAGGAATCTTCTGTGAACTGGACACTTTTACTTTAAGTCATTTGGATTGTCTAGCTCAGTTTAGTTCAGTAATTTGCATATTCTTGGCTGTAACTCTCCTTATGTAGCAGTAATATTTCAATGTACCAACGCCGTTCATGTCTTACTTTGTTGCATGCAGATATCAAGGGTGCTGGCATGGTGCCCGGCGGACTCCCCGTCCGTGGGCCCGCTGTGCCAGCAGCGGCTGCAGCAACAGGAGTGCCTGCCGCCAATCTGGCTAAGTGGTTCCACAGTGACGTGCTCTACCAGCCCACCTTGCCCCCTGTGCCTCACCAGAAGGCCTTGCTCGTCGAGGAGGTCGAGCGACAGCAGCAGCAGGCCACGGCCGTCAAGAATTGAGCACCTGTCCACCACCCGCCGCACTTTCTCTCTCCCGGAACATTTTTTTTGTGCCGGCTATAGTCTTCTCTACGCAATAGCCCGTGCACTCGTCGTGGCAGACGACACACTATTCTGCCCTTCCGGAGGGCGTCTGAGGATGTAGGGTGCCTCTCTGGTGAACCTGTTGCCCCAACCCACTCCCCTGCTTCCTTTGCCAAAGCACCCTCCTCTCCCTTCTGCATCATGTGATCCAGTGCCACTTAGGAGACAAATGCTGTGGAACGTATTAGGAGGGCAGTGCTTCCTTTGATTTAATTTTATTCTATGTTCTTGCGGCGGCTCGTGTACGTGTTCAAAATGGTCGGGGTGAAAGGTGGTTTGAGTGAAGCAGCACTGCTAAAGTGTACCACCACTTGCGCACTTCCCTTCAGGTGCTGTTGATGACGATGGCGGGACGTGGAGGTACGACTAATGTGTGTCGTGCGAGGAGCTTACAGTAGATGTTGTGTGTAGTTTTTCCCCGCTATTATTGCCGTTTGTGTCAACTTACTTTCGTCGTTCAGATTGTTTGCATGCTGCATACAAAAGAAAGGAGTGGCGTTCCAAGAACACATACGAACTGCATGCTGTGTGAGTTACCTTGGAACTTCTTGCTGTTCTATATATTCCTCTATAAGGCTGCATTGCAGGAGTCTAGTGTATCCTGCCTTACTTGGGAGGGCACCTTAATTTAATGGGTTTCTTCTTGGCTGATTGTCTTCTTTCTATAAAGTTCTGTTATAAAATTTCCTATTTTTCACAGCTGAAGTACAAAGTGAGAAAAAAAATGGCTGCGCTTTTTTTTATTTGTATACCGTTCTTCTGTATGCTGTCCCTTGTTGCCATCCAGTGGTTTTTCTCCTCCCAAAGTGTTGTCGAGTCTTGTTACTTTGGGATCAGCAGCCCCGCATTTGCAGTCTTGTTTGTTGAAGGGAGAGGAAAACTTCACTCGGGCTGTGCAGGTCAACGCAGCCTGTATTTGTGTCTGTGTGTGCGCATTTGTCTTGTATAGGCTCGTAGCGGCGTCCAGTGCAGTTTTGTTGGTGTGTGTTAGTTTCGTGCATTAGTAGTGATACTATAGGGAACATTGCACCTTGCCGTTCTTGTTTGTCATTTGCATTGTACGCATTCAAAGTGCAGCGTCTCGTTCGAAGTGCTTTTTCTTATTTGCTTCGTGCCAGCATATTTGCTTGTTCAACCTACTTCTTTTACGATGTGCAAAGTTTTTCAGCATATTCTGCGTCGTTCGTATGTTTGTGTGCGTGTAAAGGTATGTCCTGTGTGCGGTTCTATGGTTTTGTTTATTGTACGTAGCATTTGGCTTACGGTGTCCACTTCTCACACATTGTACTGTGTAGCTCTTGCGGGGTGCAGCTAATTAAATAGATGCGAGAGGCGTCCCAATGTTTTATTGTTCCCGTTCGTTTGTGTATTCTTAAGCCATATATTTTTTTTTTGACTGTCCAGGCCGCCACTTTGTTGAATGGTTAATAGAAAGCCTCAAGGGACGCAGGCACTTGTTTACGCTGAGTGGCTGGAACAGTAGCGTGAAGTGAGGGTGCCCCGGCCATTTCGGTTGCGGCATTTCTCAACATTGATTGGTGACAATTTGCCTGCTTTCCTTTTGATGCGTGTCAGTAGCTCACTTTTCTCCTTGTAGTATTTTTCTCGGTGTTTTGAAGGTGCTTGAGTGGTCAATCCTCTTAATTTTACTAGAGTTTTTTTAGGTACCTCTCATAATGGTCTTTATACTGGGCTCGCGATGCCAGCAGTTACCCTCGCCTGTTGTTGCATCGGCTTGTGCCGTATCCGATGTTCTGCCGCATTGTACTGATGGCCGCTGCTGTCTAAGCCAGTGCATGATTTCCCCCGATTTTTCTTTTTACAAAAAAAAAAGGACACCACCACACAGCCATGCATTTGCAGTCTTGTAGCATTGGGCACCGAGAGTCACTTGTCACTGTCACGCATGGGCTAGGGGCACTGCGACTAACTGCTACGCCCCAGTTTTTTCTCCTCTCCAAGGTTTCTTCGTTCCACTGACGTCGAAAATGCAGCTGGTTCTGCTTCTTCTTTTCTTCAACCTGTTTTGACCATAAATGTGTTCTGTGCATTTTCCTTTGTATTTCTGTTCAGGCCCCTCGTGTGATATCGTAATGTCCTTGTTTTGTCCAGATGGGGATTCAAAAAGAGCTTTGAAAAGTAAACAAAAAAAACTGAAAAACTTTTCTCAAAAGAAGTGACAAAACTTGTCTGAGAAAAAAAGTAAAACGAAAGTCTGTGATAGTCATTTCAGCTCTTTAGGCCCTATATTTTTTTCTTTTTGGTTTGTGCACGTGTTTTTTGTTCCGGTATTTTATGTTTTCCGGTCTTGTGTGCCCTGCAAGCCTCTTGTGCCCGGATGTTGTTCTGGTCATCATTCTGTATTCTGTGTTGTCCTTATCTACTAGTGTGCTGTTTGTGTGTGTAAAAAAACAAATGCGGGTCTCCAGTAGTACACACTTGTAAGTTTTTTTTCTTTGCTTCAATCCAGTGTTACAATTCCTGGTGTCCTTTGTTCCCCCAACTTTAAATTTGGTGCTCAGCAGTTGTCAGTAGCATACACATATATATATATATAGGCCTGTCCAATGTGTATGTGTTATAAGTGTGCTGTAAATAGCAGCGTTTCTCCAGGCATAATTTTTTACATTTTTTGTTTCTTGGGGTCTCCCAGTCAAAACAGTCCTGTCGTGCATTTGGGCATCTCTGTACATAACCTAGGCAAGTGAAACGTGTTGTATATGTACCCCCCACGCCCTCTCCCTCGCAGTATCGCAAAGTGTCCGAGCTTCGTGTAGCACATTTTCGCTACCTGAATGCACAATGGGGGTAAAAAAAAAAATGGCCTGCTCTTTTGGTGGCCCGTAGTTGTAATTAGTGATGCTTTGTTTCAGTGTCTCCGACGGGAGGAGTATTTGTGGTGTATTGCGCATTGGTCGGTCAGATTAATGTTGGTAACCGACTTGCGTCGACGGTGTGCGTCCCTTTCTGTAAATAGATACTGTTTCATGTGAGCGTGTGTGTTTGTGAGAGTGAGCAACAGTGGTAAAAAAAAAGTGGTGCGTTGTAACTCAAGCAGAGTTTTAAGAATTATATAAAGTGAAATGGTTCTTCAATCCTGCTCTATTTTTTTTCTTCCTCCTTCCCTCGTTTACTGTAGTCCCAGCATCCCTTTTCCAGTTTCTGTGGGTAAAAGGAATTGTTAAATGTACTGGCAGTTTAAGGATGCTGGCAGGTTTGAAATGTGAACTTAAGTCTTGCAGCAGCGTCATCCACGGCTGCATTTGAATGTACCTAGTTTCAAGCATTTAGATTCGAAGCAATTCAGACCCTGCTGCTTTTTTTCCCTTTCCTCTCTGAAATAAATCGTGCCTTTTTATTGAAGCCTTGGCTGAGTTTGTTGTTTCATGTAGGAATCGACCAACGCGGCACTGCATGTTTCAACTGGATGTGCTGCGCCAAGAGCAGGCCAATAATAAATTGCAGGAGTGCTGACAAACATCGACTTTGTTTGGACATTCGTAAGCAGGTCATTTTTGCAGGGAGTATGTAGTGTTCTTACCTAATCCAACTGTGAAGGTCAATGCACCGGATCCGCAATCTAGGTATGGCATGGATATCTGTCGCTAGTGTCAAAATTGGGACTCGAAGCACAAGTTGCAAACATGCGGTGCGCGATTTTGTCGTCGCGCGAAGCGAGCAACTGCTTTCAGCGGAGCATTTTTCAAGGTCAGTGTCGTAGTACTGAATGCTCGCGCAAAACGATTTCATAGCGGGGGCAAGCTTGCTAGCGCGCACCACGAAGTTGCGACGACTGGCGTCGCAATGCCACTCGTCTGGCATCAATGCTGGCATCAATGGTGGCCGCTGCCTTTAGGGGGCGTTGCGTCGGCACCGCTTATCAGCGCCCGGTAAAGATAACTAACGAGTAATTGCCTCGCCACGACTCGAACGGCGGCACCGTGTTCCGATCTACGTCGACTGCGTCATGCCGCTTTGCACGATTAAAACGAATCTGCTGGCGAGCAGAATTCCGAACGGATTCAACGTCAAGTTTGCCCAGTATGTTGCCTCGCTCCTGAAGAAAGATATCGAGGTGAGATTGACTCGCGATGCAGGTCTGTATGCGCATGACAGGTCTCGCGCACAGCGACCGAGTCATGTTTGGTTACCTGCGTATTAAGTACAGCGCGCGAGCGAAGTTTTGGAGCTACAAATCGGGCCGAGAGAAGCTGTTATTGCAGTCGAAAAAAACTACCAGCGCCGCTCCTAATGACCTTGGCACCGTGACCCCCCCCCCCCCCCCCCCCGGCAAATGAGTGTACGAACGTGATTAGTTCTTTTTTCGGTGTTTTACAGAAAGTGACCGTCATTGTGGAGCCCGGTGTGGACATGTCTAAGGGCCGGCACGACCGATCCCAACTGTCTCTGCTCGATTCACTCAATCAGCGTCTTCTCTCCGGAAAAGAACCAGGATTACGGCAGCCAACTGAGGCAGTTCATCTCGGAAAACTTGGCAGTGCCGCCGAAGAGGTAATTAAAGCGCTCGCGGATATTTTACGCTCCAGTGGTAACGCGGTCACCTCCCCCCCCCCCCTATTTTTTTTCTGTTTCGGCTGGGTACAACTTCCCGAGAAATCAAAGTTCTCAGAAGAGATCTTGCGATCTCTCGGATATCCGAGTCGTGTATTACGTTAGCGCAGCCAGCACCGTAAAGCCTGTTGCTTGTCCTTTGCCGACACAGGCGCACAGTGTCAACGTATTAAAATAGTGCCAATGTTTTTCAACCTTCAACCTCCAGCAGTAAACGATGTAGGCAGGAACGTAATACGCATTGGAATCAAGAATGCAACTGCCGCAGGTGTTCACACATGGCAGATAAAAAACTAAACAGAAAAAAACAGTGTTGCCACATTGTCGCATTTAAGAATATTGCAACCATCTTTAGATAGTGAAAATAATGACTACAATGCCATTTGTTTGTTTTCAGCATTTGTTTTATAAGTCGATATCTTAAGAACTAAATTATTTTAGCGCGCTCCGCGCCCTTTGTTTCAGTTTTCGGTTTCGTTTCTCGAAATTGTGTGTTTGGCAGTGGATTTCATTAATTTGCCACTTTTTCCATTTTATTTGCAGGATTGTTATAACCTTATTCGACCTGAGTCCCACCGATCTCGTTGTCGCCTGAGAGGCCTTTCGTCGTTGTAGTTTTTTTCCTTCATTGCCGTCGCCGGCTTCATGAACGCTGTGGCATTTGCGTACCATTATGTGCAATAAAGAGTTTCATTCATCGTGACTCGGCCATGCGTGACACATTTTTTCGGCTCGTTCGAAGTTGTTGCATCATAATGAAAGGCATCGTAGAGTGTCCACGGCATCGGATAATGCGGGGCTGACGCGTGCCTTCGCATACGTGCACGAATTAAATTAGCGGAACGCACGGCGCGAAGCTACCCAGCCTTGGGACACGTCCGCTATGGCTAAATCGGTAGCTTCGGTGACCGTGACAGTCGTGAACATCGTGATCGGCTCACGCGTTCTCTAGTCCACCACATTTGTCAATAGCACGTTTTTAAAGAGGAACAAGGAAGACCATTGTTATCGAGAACCCCATCGGCGTTGTGGACGCTGCCAGTGTGCCGTGATGTTGGGCGCTGAAACAGCTGCTAGAACCTCACTGCTAAACCGGATGTCGTCAGCCTATTTTTGTGAGTGTTGTGTAGCTATACGATGAACGCAAAACATTTATGCTGCGCCGCGAAAACCGAGGAATTTACCGCAGAGTGAGCGTCGAAATTCGGCTGTCAAGGTCTCCCCGCCGACCAGTTTCGGTTACTACGTCAATACAAATAGCAAAGGTAAGTATAGTGAAGTAACCTTTTTATTTGAAAAAGAAAAAAGAAGTTTGATTTGCGTGGTTATATTGCCTATTTGCGTATTGAATTGCGTTACCAAATTTGACGTTATTTATGCGTTTATTTTGCAGCGTTTGACGACTTTCGCGTTGCGGTTAGGCAACTATGGGTTCAAAAAATATTTTGGATTGTGCGTTGCTGCTAGCAGAGAGCTGAGCTCGGGGTCGTAGAAAATAGATCTCCAGTTCGTTTCGCCCTCATTATTTCTTTACTGTGTGCCATAGGAGCTCTGCAACGTCGACATTGGACTATGACAACGGCCGATCCTAGCGGAACTTTCTGAAGTGAGTGGCCGTTTCTTACAAGTAGACGGTTCTCTTCAGTTGCGTTTTCCTAGTTCTACGGTCCCAGCGCGGTGTTCTCGGCCGCATCATTCGAAAGTCTGAAATGTCGGCTGTGTTTGTGGTTTAAAATGGGGCGATGCCAGCGATAATGAAGCACTGTGTGGTACATCCGCCTGCGAGCTTTCGTTTTCGCGCAGTGTTCTGCTTCCGTTGCGTGTATTCGGCAGAAAAACGCGCGCCCTTGCAAATGCAAATCGGGGACACTGGTGGTTGCGCGAACAGCTGGCTGGTGACGCGCCGACGGTCGCGTATCAGTTGTCAAAGCTCTCGTGCGCGTTTGTCCGAGGGGTCGACATCCCCCGTAACACGCCCCGTCAAGTCGGGCTGGTCTGTTTAACTAGCGCGTGCATTTTGACCTCCTGGGAAAACACCATCGATCCGGCCAGACGCATCGATTTGGCCAGACGGGTTTGTGCTTTACTTCTGTGTCTCAGCTTCGCGAGCAGACCTTGTGGGATTCGCTCGAGAGGCCCCGTTTATTTTCTTGGCCAGGACGGTCATTGCGTAGGCGTGGGGCATGCGTGACGCGCTCTTCAGTTCCTGCTGGCGTTGGCAGCCGCGCTGGGAAAGTGCCGGGCCCGCGAGTGCGCTACCACAGCTGTGTTTTTCGAGGCGCCGAAGCGCTTCGGCAGTGTTATTTACGAGGCCGTTTGTAACGACAACGATAGTTATAGCGCGAGAACAGAATGACGACACAGAGACAAGAAGGACACGAAGGACTTGTCTCTGTGTCGTCGTTCCGTTCTCGCGCTATAACTGTCGTCGTGCCATACCAACTAGCCCAAGCTGCCACGCCTTTTTATAAGTCTGCATTACCACTCTAGACCGTGCCCTAGACATCCTACTACTGCGCGCGAAATATCTTTACACGCTTGCGAAACTAAGCGATTTTCTTCCGCTTTGGCATGGCTGCGTGCACGGTTGGTTTCGATTACTGTGTATACACAGAGTTCTGGTTTACGAGGACGTATGTTCGAACACCGTTGGTGTTGGAACGTCATTTCAGTGCTACCGGTAGCTGCAGTGTCTGCTTCACGCCTTTCATTCAAAAGAAAATAAAGGTAACGTTAGTGACGTGAAAGGGGGAGGGGGGGGGGGCTGCGAAAAGAGCATGTTTGGCCGCGCTTCAAGTTTGCTGTTGCGAGAAAAGTTCTTGTCAGCGGGTGATGAGTTATACGTTCGGAAATACGTGAAACCCTGCGCCGTCCTAGGAGAGCTGAAAGGGACTTGTTTATGGCGCCTTTGTTGCACACGGAATGTCTGTTTAGCTGCACTGCCGTTTGGTGTCAACGCCTTCCAAAGACCAGCAAAAAAACAAAACAAAAAAGTCCAGTGTCTTACGTTCCTTTGGAGTTAATTCAAGCGCTTGTTTCTATCAAACAGCATCTAAACTGTTAGATTGTGGAAGGGAGAAGGTAGGGTACGGCCATCATCATGCCTCTGAGACGAAGAAAAACAGATACATAGCATCACGTCATACGATAACGACGAATTTAAGTACGTACTAAGCTGCGATAAGTCGGTGTAAACTGATGGAACATTTATCCAAAACTCTTCTACCTGACGGATGGAAAAACGTTGATAATTGCTCGATGAACTGACTTCGCCTTCCGTCTTTGAAATGCGGTGCTGATACCTGAGCGAAGAATTTTCGAATAAAGGAATGCGTCTCTTCGGTCGTGACGTCAGTGGTACGTGGCTGTGACGTCACGAATTTCCATGTTCTTAGCCGCATTTGGGCCGTGAATACGCAGGAAAATGCACAAAAACACCCCCACTTTTGTCTCGTAATTGATTGATATGTGGGGTTTAACGTCCCAAAACCACCATATGATTATGAGAGAATTTCCGGAGGACTCCAGAAATTTCGACCACATGGTTTTTTTTAACGGGCACCCAAATCTGAGCGCAGCGTTTTCGCCTCCATCGGAAATGCAGCCGCCGCAGCCGGGATATGAACCCGCGACCTGCGGGTCAGCAGCCGAGTACCTTAGCCAATAGACAACCGCGGCGGGGCACTTTTGTCTCGTAGTGCAGCCATTCATTGCAGATAGAACAGTAAACAAAACTCAAGTCGTTACGGTTGAACTGGCGCGAAAACGGTACGTTGGGTGTCGCCATCTCTCCAGTGGCGTTGCGTGGTATTCCGGCTTGCAAACTAGGAGATCTTGTTCTACAAAAACTTGTATGTGGCATGACTGTTTCTTCCTTACGTGCTTTACGCTTCTACCTTTAGTAGATAAAATTTACTGTTGCTGCTCTGTTGAAGCTAATGAAGAAGGAAACGGCGCGACTGTTTCAAGCTTTGTAGTATTATCATGGTATTTATAGTGTCATGGTCCCCGTCTGATACGGTCGCGATGGTTCCCTTTCACTATGCAGAAGCAGCTAAATTAAAGCTTGACATTACTTAGTTTAATCGTTTAATGTCTGAATTATGAAACTGCCGAGCAAAATAGAAATTGTTTTTATTTTCCAGCTTTAAGAAGCAACCTTCAAGTGATGCTGCAGATAAATATCTAAAATGCAACTTTGATGCATAGTTTTGTGTAGGCCGCGATTTCTCCATATGCCACAGAAGCGAGGACCTTGCAACAACAACAACAAAAAATCGCTCTTCGGAACTACGTAACAAGTTGTGTGCCACCTCTTGTGTGCATACACACCAAACAAAATCATTGTAGAACTTGGGTCACCGAGGCAAGTCTTGAAGAAAAAAAATGAAGAAGGGAAAGCGGTTGGACGCGCTTTCGGCCATCAGCTCCAAAACAATTGGTTCTAGCTGGCAATACCTGAAATATACAAGACAGCGCGAAAACATTTCGTTTGTATATAAAAGAAAGCCACTCTCTTTCAAGCAAACATAATTACAGTATTTGGACGCCGTTTGCTTACACACATGACTTGACTTATTTCTTCCATTGGCCTAGTCTAGAATTGGCATGATTCATTAGTGTTTGCGTGTTCAAGCTTTCAAAATTTTTGCTTGGTATGTAGCGGTTGTTGTGCCTAGTTGGGGGGGGGGGGGCGTATAGGCCCCGCTATGTTGGGCTGTTAAGCCGATATTTTTTTGTGTGTGTATATCGTAATGTGATTTAATGGGGCTATGAAACATCGCAAGCACCAACTTACCCGTTTTCAATGCGTACGTGTCTTCCATAACACCATTCGCTTAGTCGTTAAAAATAAAAAATAAAAAACAGAAAGGTTAAGAGCATGGCGGCGCTGAAACCAATCCGTTAAACGTGTTAGCTGTATCGGACACCCCCATCGCACATAAACAAAATTCTGCCTTTGGCAGTCTGGTGTCTGTTTACGATACACGTATCGATTTTCGTCGGGGGGGCAACAACACGCGATTTCATCGGACAGCGCAAAACACACGCGCCAAGCGAGGGTGCCGCGGGAAACGCATTTCATGCGTTTGCCGCTTTCGGTGAATTTAAGCGCGCAGTCAGCCCCTCTCGCGTTTACTTTTGTGGGTCTCTTTGATACGGTCGACTGCTCTCGGCCTCCGGCGTTATCAATGCAAAAAGCCGGGGGGCGTCTTCCAAACCATTGCTTTTCTCGACTGTCTTTAACTTCGTATCGGGTGGAAGTGATGCCGGCCAACGCTCGGCTCATGACCCGAGGGTCGTGGGTTCGATTCCGGCAGCGGCGGTTGCGCTTCGATGGGAGGCGAAATTCTAGAGGACCGTATACCTGTAATGTGCGAAGTTAGCCAGAGCAACGTTTAAAGCTTCCGGAGCCTCCCCTCCCTCCCTCACAGCGACCGGCCCCCTAATCGTATCGTGGTTTGGGCCCGTAAAACCCTGGAAATATTGCTATAGTTCGTCACGTTCATTTGCATACCCGTGCAGCGTTCCCAGGCGCCGCGACGTTGTTCAACACACCTCTGACTTAGCTGTATGGAGGAGTGCGTCGAAGACTCGTCCGCCGTCAGTTGTCGTTTGCCGCACGTATACTATAACAACTGCAAAAGTTTGCGGGACGCGAAATGTTCGATAAAGCTGACTTTCCGCTTTGTCTGGGAATTTTAATTTCGAAATAAATGTTCCGCACTGCACTTGGCATTCCGACCTCTACACTCACGGCCTTGGTTACAAGCATTGTGCACATGATATAGCGGAAGTTCACGTTTGTTGTGGATCCCTAGATCACTTTTGCATGTTGATAGTACTTATCTGTTTTGCTTCGATCCCGGGGCCGTGGCGCTCTCATTTTGACGGAGACGAAGTGATAGAGGCCCGTGTCCTGTGCGATATCAGTGCAGGGTCAAGAACACCAGATGGTCCAAAAATTTCCGGAGCCCTCCACTACGGCATCTCTCAACGATATCGTGGTTTTGGGACGTAAGACCCCTGATTTCGTTATTTTATCTCTTTCGCGAAGGCGTCCGCCCTCGCTCAACTGATACGGAAAGGTCATCACAGACAAGGATCGTCGTAAGCATGCTGCAGTGGCACCCAGTTATCTCCAATTTACGCTGTATCTGCGCGAGCTGAACTATGTACGTCTAAATCGGCACGTGTTTTCCATCCCTTCGTATATTCATTGAATCACCCTCATTCGCGATTGGTTGTGGTCATATACGCATAAACGTGGGCCGCCCAGTCCACTTCCTCTCTTTTGTAGGCAACAGGGATATCAACTGCCTTTCCGGTCCTCTCTGCTCCCTTTCTGTCTCTTAACGCACATCAGTTATCATTACATCGCACTGGCGTGGTCCTAAAATTTTTCAAATTTGTCGTCCTCCAACTTCTTGCGCTGTGTTGCATTGCATACAGTGCAGTATTCAATGATGGCGCAGTTTCCATATTAGGAACGGCGGCAAGGTGCCGCTCATAATTTGGGATAATTTCTCATATATACGCTTCAGTACATACTCATATTCCGCTGTTTTTTTTTTCAAAGCTGGGTTGCCCTGTTGTTAGTAATTCACCTAGATGTGCGTATCCTTACACATATTCTGTAGCAGCTGGTTGCTAAGCCAAGTCATACGCCATAATTCCCGCTTAACTAAATTCATGTGGTTGAACCTTACTGTCCCGACGTGGAAGTCGCCTGCGTGAAACTGAGCTTTAATCTTAAGGACCTGAATACCATACCGAATTCGCGTGTAGTCCTATACTCATTATTTATAATTTCTCTGTGAAGGCCTTCAATCTGTATTTTTTTTTTCAATTTGACGCCATCATTGCTGAAGATCACGATAGGAGTTCTGCAAACTGCAGCTTGATTAAATGCGTTCCGTTAAACATTCTTCATATTTTCTTCCCATTCTAGTTATTCATATACATCTTCAAAGCGTGCACTAAATGATCTTGTATCACTATTTGATCCCTTTTGTGGTCGATTCTATTGCGTAAAAGCAAGACGCCTGTGGAGCCAATAGATATTCGCTAGTAGTATTTATATATTTGTTGCAAGTATGCTTCTTGGTGACTCAGTGCTTCCAAGACTGCTGATGACTTTACCAAGTCGAATGCCTTTTCGGAATACGTGAGAGATATATGAAGGATTTCGATTACTCAGCAGGCTTCTCACTTGCTTGATCAATCGTTTTGTGATACAGTGTACTATCGTGAGCATTGTGAGAGGGAATGGCCCTGCAGCGGAAATTCTCATATGACACATATATACCTCGTCTATAATAATCTTATCTTATATGAAACATGAATCGTGTGTGTTCTCGTATAATCTTAACGAGATTATTTCACGTGTGTCATACATGTCGTATGAGAATTTTTGATAGCGAAGTTAGCGCGTCGCGAATAGCCTCAAACCTCAATGCGACCGATAATCGCATGGCGCTGCCAAAAATAAAGTGGAAAGGGTGACTATATTTTCCCATATTCTTTTTCACTCCCGCCACTCGTATTCCTTCACGATGTGCGAAATACATGAGACAAACAACGCCCTGATATCGTAGAGCTTGTTGCAGCACTCACGCGTAGCAAATAGACCGTACGAATTCCTAAAATCGTATTTCGCTGTATCTTGATTTTATGTCTTATATACGCACTCTCCTCGCAAGCCAATGGTAAGGATGCATTTTGCGCAGAGCTCTAGACAGCACACACTGTCTTGTTGTGCTTTCCATATCCGCATTATACTCGGCAGCAGCCAGTAATACGCGCTCAGCTGCAGTTATTTGTCAACAACGGCGGGGCGGGCGTGCCCGTATGTAGCTGGACCGCGGCGCCTTTCTCACGTTGTTTCTCACAGCGGCCGGTAGGGAGCCCGGCCTTTTTCGCTAGGTTTGAGGCTATTCGCCACTGCTCGCTTGTTCCCTTTCGTATTGCTCACAACAGCTCGGTATCCTTTCTTGAAGCTGCAGCTTGCTCTTTAGGTCGATGAAGACAAGCGCCTCTGTTGTCTTGTCCACATGAACGTTCTTGAAATATTTTATCGTCATCAGACGTTATAACATGGAGAGAATCGAGTAGGCTGTAAAAAGCGACAGAAAACTAAAAGCTGCGAAGGCAAACTTGTGAATTGGCAAAAATCGGATGTATGCATTAGAAGACAAGGAAGGCAGTGTCATAACCAATATCAAAATAGGATAGTTGAGGTGGCGGAGGAGTTCCACAGAGAGCTGTGTGAAAGCCGAAACAACGAGGATGATATTGTAAGAAGCGATCATAGCTCAGACTAATTTGACACCCTACCAGTAACGACGGGCGAAGTAAGGAAAGCCCTAGAAGGAATGCAAAGAGGCAAAGCTGCTGGTGAGGATACGGTTACATTGGATTTACTGAAAGATGGCGGAGAAATTGTGTTAAAAAAATCTGGCCACCTTATACGAAGTGTCGCTTAATGGGAAGGGTACCAGAATATTGAAAGAAAGAACGCCAATATCATCTTCATCCATAAGAAAGGAAATGTCAAGGACTTGAAAAATTTCTGGCCCATCAGCTTACTGAACGTTATTATCTACAAACTATCTACAAATATAATAGCTAATAGAATTAAGGCTACATTAGAGTTCAGTCAACCAAAGACGCCAATATCATCTTCATCCGTAAGAAAGGAGACGTCAAAGACTTGAAAAATTGCTGGCCCATCAGCTTACTGTACGTTATTATCTACAAACTATCTACAAATATAATAGCTAATAGAATTAAGGCGACATTAGAGTTCAGTCAACCAAAGGAACATGGAGGATTTCGTACAATAGACCATATTCATATTATCAACCAGGTGATAGAGCAATGTGCAGAATACAACCAACCCCTATGCATAGCCTTCATAGATTACGAGAAAGCATTTGATTAAGTCGAGACATCATGCAGCAGTAATTCAGGCACTACGGAATCGGAGCATTGAAGAGCCCCACATAGACACACTGGAAGAAATCTACAGTGGATCCACAGCCACCATAGTTCTCCCTAAAGAAAACGAGAGAATCCCAGTAATGAATGGCGTAAGGCAGGGAGACACGATCTCTCCAATGCTATTCACCGCGTGTTTACACGAGGTTTTCAGGGCCCTAATTGGGAAGAGTTAGGGATAAGCGTTAATGGAGAGCATCTTAGTAACCTGCGATTCACTGATGACATTGCCTTGATGAGTAAATCAGGGGACGAATTACAGCTCATGACTACTGAACTGGACACTGAAAGCAGAGTTAAGAGTAGGTCGGAAAATTAATATGCCCAAAACTAAAGTAATGTGCTACAGTCTCGGCAGAAAAAAGCGCTTTTCGATAGGTGGAGAGACGCTGGAAGTTGTAAAGGAATATGTCTACTTAGGACAGGTAGTAACCGCGGAGCCGAACCATGAGAGTGGAATAACTATAGAAGTATAAGGATGGGGCGAATCACGTTCGGCAAGCATTCTTGAAATCATGAATGGCAATCTGCCACTAACCCTCAAGAGGAAAACATATAACAGCTGCATCTTGCCGATACCTATACATAGCAGAAACCTGGGGGCTTACAAAGAGGGTTCAGCTTATTGTGGACGATGCAGTGATCGATGGAAAGGAAAATGATAGTTGTCATCTTAGGAGACAAGAAGAGAGCAGAGTGGGTCAGGGAACGAACTGGGGTTAAGGATTTCATATATAGTTTAAATCAAGAAGAAATGGACATGGGCCGGGCACGTAGCACGTAGGCAGGACAACCGCTGGTTATTAAGGAGTAGCCCCGCCGCGGTGGTCTAGTGGCTAAGAAACTCGGCTGCTGACCCGCAGGTCGCGGGATCGAATCCCAGCAGTGGCGGTGACGTTTTTGATGGAGGTGAAAATGTTGTAGGCCCGTGTGCTCACATTGGGGTGCACGTTAAGGAACCGAAATTTCCTCCGGAGTCCTTCACTACGGCGTCTCTCATAATCATATGGTGGTATTGGGACGTTAAACTCTGCACATCAATCAATCAATCAATCAATCAATCAATCGAGGGTAATGGACTGCATTCCAAGAGAAGGCGAATTCACAATGGAGAGACAGAAAGCTAGGTGGGCCGATGAGATTGAAAAGCTCGCAGCTGGCAGCAGAAAGCACAAGACCGGGTTGGTTGGCGCATCATGGGAGGGGCCTTTGCCCTGTAGTGGGTGTAGTCAGGCTGCTGCTGCTGCTGCTGCTGCTGCTGCTGCTGATGATGATGATGATGATGATGATGATGATGATGATGATGATGACGATTATGCTGACGATGATGAATGATTTTATAACAGTGAAATTAAGCAGGGGGGGGGCTTATTTTAAGGTACTTTATGTATCCTTTTTGTGTGTATTGTCATAGTGACGTTTTGCAGCTTAATGATATGTACAGCCGCCCATTTTTTAAACCGGAACGGGCGAGCATCGACTGCCCTGTCGATAAGCGGCGTTTAACGGAGTGCACCGGCAAAATGAACTGTAATACGTGCATGCCTGCGTTGAACAGTCCTGTGCAGCTGTCTTCTGCTAGGCTGTTCCGGCAACCTGACACCGAAGCCCGGAACGGGCGCTTACAGACTAGGTGGTCGATGCTCGCGCGTTCAGGTTAAAAAAATGGGCGGCTGTACGTAAATATGAGGCTTTAAGACGCTCTTTGTAGACCGTACCAAGTTTCTTGAATATAAACTCGACAGAGCTGGTCTGTCGTCCTTAATAAAGTCGACTGTTATGCATGCTGTCTTCTCTAATCGACTTTTTGCGCGGCAAAAGTTACGTGAGCTTTCCCTCCTGACCGATAGTTACCGAATTTGTTGTAACTACAAAGCAGATTGGAAATATTGCGAAGAACCCTAGTTAACCCGTACTGCATGGTACAAGAATTCACCGGATCGACATACAACACAATGCCTTGGATGTGGATTCCAGTTTATTTTTCTTTCTTTTTTAATGTCTAGCACACGAGTGACGTCAGTGTGTGCGTGTGTACATACACAGAATAAGCTTCAACCATTAAAATGTTCAGACTGCGCGATTTCACCTCTGGGCCTCCACTACAGAAGCCAGATGCTCTGTCATCTATGCCATAGACCTTTACGTTGTCCTGCGTGCAAACACGCACGTTTCTCACAGCGCCGACGGTTTGCTCGAGAGTCTCCTTCGTGCAAGGCGGCGCGTCTCGTGTTTGTCACCAATAAATTTCGGCTGTAATCCATTGGTGGTGCAGGTGGGCACTCCAGCCCTTCTCACATCCTGTAATTTTGTTTGAAAGACCGTCGGGTGGCGTGTTGCGTTTGCCCGCCCACTAATGGGGAAGCACTCGGAAGGGGCAAATAACAGCTTGGGGCTTATAACAAGCCCGTTAGAGCTCCCCCCGTGGGGGCTGTACGTAGAACAATGAACCTGGTGTAAACAATTACGAAACCAACTGCGTATGCTGAGGGTATACGGACGGCACATACGCACGACGCGGAAAGGCGCCGCGCCGTGGCTTTGGTCTAGCAGACCGTGGCGGTCGCCTCGGTCATCGCCAGTTCTTAAGTCTCCGTAAAGAAGTACATCAACCTTGCTATAACAAGCGAAACTACGGCACCTGAGTGACCAGGAAACGAGCTGTTGTGGGGGAATGGCTTCTAAACTCTTGTCCTTTTGCGCGTTAACTGTGCTTACTAGGCATCGTGTACTCGTGTACTACGAGTGGGCCGCTCGTATCGGTGCTTCGTGTGGAGCGATAAAAGCGTAATTATAAAGGTTCTGGAAGTCTTCGGAGCATGCGTAACAGTGGCCGCCCCTTCGCGCGTAAATCTTGTTTGAACTTGTTTCGTCACACTGATGCAAGAAAGAACAAGCCATTCGTTGCCACAGACAATGTGAGTTTTGTACTGAAGCTCACGCCATGCATACCAGATGTTCGAAATGCGCTCAGAACTCCTGAGTGACTCGCGGCGTCTAACACTACCTCAACTTTGGAAGAAACTTTACTGTTCGTACTTTACCGGTATAAGCGTCAGAGAAAACAACGTAAAACGGGGGAGGGGGGGGGGAGTGCTCTTTATATCTTTTTTTTTTCACTTTGAGTCGTGGTCAGGCTTCATTGAGACTGTCAGTTTTAGCATCCCCCCCCCCCCCCTTTCAGCTGTTGGCTTTACGACATAGGGTGCTCTTCAAGGTGGCGCCTCTAAAAACAAGCAGGAGTGCTGTGTCGGTCCCGCTTTGTTTTCTTTTTTTTTCTAATTCGAATAAGATTTCATGTATTTTACTCGAAGGTGCGACTGTGCGACGTTGGTTCTACACGCTTCGTTGTGTTGCTACCACGACATGAAGAAGAGTCGAAGCAGCTCCAGCTGCAGTCACATCATCGTGCCGCCTCTTGTCTGCGGATGCTTAAGTGGCGAACACGATGATTTTGCATCAGAAGGGGTACTGTGAATTAAAAAGGAAGAGAGAACGGGGGAAGGGGAAGAAAAGCTCAGGAAGGGTCGATAGACTCCTGCGTTCTTTCTTTCTTTCTTTATTTCCTTCTTTCTTTCTCTCTTTGTTTCTTTATTTATTTCTTTTTTTTCTCTTCGTCGCCTGGTGCGACGGCTTCCGCCGTCCGACACTGAACTTGACGACGAGGCGGCGTCCGTCGCCACCAGGACCTTCTTGCGTGTGCGTCATGCGAAGCAGGAAAGAGTGACAAGGGTGGTTACGTGTTGTGTACATATACGAAGCGGCCAGCGGTTGATGATGCACGGAGAGGAAGCGCAAGCGGGGCGAAATGAAGTAAAAGGGGAAGAGAGAAATGGCGGGCGTCGCTCGTGATATCACGAACCAGGAGCAGGAGCATCTTCTCTTCAGTAGTCACGACGCCGTCGTCATTCTGACGCCCTGGCGCACATTTTTTTTTATTATTATTCTCTCGCTCTGTTAGAGTCATCACCTCCTTTCGTTCTTATTTTGTTCCTCTCTTCGACGATGGGGTGGTGGGTGAGGGGCTATATCCTTTTTTTTTTCTGCCTCCTTCATCGGTGTTCAGTGGAAGTGACGTGCAAAGAGGTTGGAAGGGGGCGGAGGCAGTTGACGGCGTCCTACGAATGTGTCGTTCTCTCACGGGCAGCACCCATGAACGCTGAGAAGCTGCTGACACGGACTAGTGGTGGAGGGGGGGGGGGTGCATGCAGCAAGCAGTGCATACAACACAGCTCCAACGAAGCTGGCACACAGACAGACGTACAAGGTTCTTCGCCATAGCACCATCGTCGGCATCCTCTCTGCACGCTCGCGGTCATCGCACACTGTACGACTGCTATATCTACGGGTCACCGGCTGCTGAAGCCTGCTGCTGCAACGGCTCAGTCGTTAGGAGCCGTCGTTAGCGCGCCGCGGCAGTTGCATTGTATATCTGGCCGAAAGCAGATCACTTCCCTTTCCCGCTCTTCCCCGCGGCTCGCTCGTCCTTTTGCCCTGGAAACGGCCTGCTTCACCCGCCGGGTGGTGCGCAGAGGAGGTGGAGGAGGGACTCTTCGCCGCTCTCTGTGAAGCCCTGCTTCACTGCCGACACAGCGCTGGTCTGTCGTCCCTGTCAGAAGAGGAGACTGACCGTGTCCCGTCAGGGTTCGGATACATAGTGTACCGCGACCACGCAACAGCAACTGAGGTTGACCCGACCAGTGGGACCCTGCGGACTGGAACGCAAGTCTCTGTGCACCTGTATTAACGGCGCCACTGTGGATCTATCTCCTGTATTTGTACGTGACTGTCGGTCAGTTCGGGATCTCGCGACTGGCTGGACGCACTGACTTCTCCAAAGGACATCCGCTGGTGGACTTGTAGCCGGAGGGAACTGGACAACGGTCGGTGCGGAATCTCGTCGTCCTTTCTGTCTCTTCTCTTAGTGTGTGGTCCGATCGCATAAAGTGCACTTCGGCGTCGTCGGCTTCATCGCCTTTTCCAGCTGAGTGTCTCCATCTACGGGGTCCGTCCCAGTGTGCATACGGCCGAAGTCCCGGCAGAATGGTGCTCGTAGTCGGTGCTGCCGTGGACAGTTCGGTGCGGCTGTCGGCGACCAGTGGCGGCGGCGCTCACTCGTCCGACGCGTTCGGATGGTGCTCGTCGTCGTCCCGGCGTCCGCTGTTGATGACCGAGTCGGCGTCGTCCTTGGGCGCCCTGCTGGCGCCCACGCCGCCCCTGCTGCGTCGCATCCTGCTGCGGTCCCACGGTGACGCGCCGGCGATGCTGGTGAGTTCGGGGATGGAGAGGCCAGGGCCTGTGGGCGGGGTGGCTTGCGTCGCGCAGTATGTATGTACCTGGGCTGCGGATGCCTGCCACACGTGTAAAGCTATGCGTCTGTTTATATTTGTAGACGATATTCGCGAACGCATGCATGCGTTGACAATAAAAGTGTAGGGGATCCGCGTAGGTGGACCGAAACCACCAAGGTCACTGTACAAAAGACGCATCAACTGCGGTCGTGTTTTTGAAACATGTTGGAGTGTTGAGACAAGCGCCTTTACATGTGTGGTTGTATGTACTGCCGTTCTATTTAAATTGTTAACGAAACACTTTTGATACACTCCATTTAAACGCATAATTTAGTAATTTAGAATTCGTTGGCTGCGTCGCGTTTTCTTAGCTTTGATATCGAAATTGCAATAAGCGTCGTGAACTTGCATTAGTCATTGTTTGTAAATTAGTGCTAATATAGGTTAAACATGTAGATTCAAATAAACATACATTTAAATAGCCGTGCACGTAGGGTTTGCCTCTGTAAATAAATTACACCGTCCGATGGTACAATTCTAAAGACACTGTTATTGAGAGCACACATATATGGCCGCACACACATCTTAGAAATTGCAGTTTTAGCAGTTGTTTATCTTCATTGCGTGGTCTTACTTTATCCTTTGTGAAAGTCATACAATTACGAGACTGCCCAGCGTTTGGCTTCGCTGCCAAGGGGGTCCTCCGGAATGAATCTAGTACTGCTGTATGCCTTTGGACTAGTGTTCCGTAACGGATCTGATTGATTAAGCGACGAAACAATGATACCTCATTCGCTGCTTGAGGCGACGGTCGCCGCCTCTCACTGTGCCGAAACCTGTGGGAATTCAAGATTTTTCGTGACAACGTATGTCAAAAGAAGCGTCATGTGTGTTGCAAACTCATGCTATGTATACAGGCTGTTCACATAAAAGGAACACTTCTAACTCAAGGTACATGACTGCAGAGTCGTGTGCTCCGCGTTTACCCCAAGTGTGAAACAGTCTGTACACTTGACGGTTTTAGATATAGCAGATTTCGTATACCTTCAAATAGTGTGCACTTATTTCTTCCTTTTTTTTTCTGTACACCCGACAACGTTCTTACGCGTACTTATCCAAATTCAGCTGGCACTTATCACTCTTAATTGTCCACTTCATATCTTTCCGACCTCGCGTTGCCTGTAACGTTGCCTGTAATGTTGTTCTCGCTCGTCATTTAAATTCGTCCATCTCTGAAAGTATTGGATATGCACCTGTTCGCCTCATTTCTCGCCCACTTTCTCTCGCGCGCAGTGTTTTCGTTATACAGTGGAATCTCGCCGATTCTCGCGCTTCTCGCGTGCACGCTCTCTTTGTCCCACTTTTCATGCTTTCGAGCCTCTTTTCGCCGCCTTTTTTTTTTTTTTTCGTATACGCTCATATAACAAACCCGCGCTCGTGACGCGGCTGACCTTGAGCCTGGCGCGGAGCGTCTCTCGTGCTGCTGCTTTTGAGGGGCTTTCCCCCGCGTGCTGCGCGCGTTTGCATTGCTGCTGAAACGTGACCATCGACGCGACCGAAGTCGTGGCCGTAAATGCATCGACGGCGATGTTTCGATCTTTTTCTGTCTCCTCCGAGCACCGAGAACAAGTGCACTATACGCCGAGGAATGCGCAGCAGTTCGCACGGCTTCTTTTTCCGCAGTAAACGCGCAGCTGGTGGAGACCCGAGGGCCTGCAGAGGAAGGGTGGGCGTGGTTCCTAAGGGTCGTAACGCTGTGGAAAGAGAGATGAGGGTGAGAAGGGGGGGAGACTCCCGCTATTTCGTCCGGTGTCGCCGTTGAGCCCGTGAGGCATGTAAGCTTCGAGATCGACGATCGTGGCGATAACGGGAAGCTACGCGCATTATTCGATCCGCCGCGTGTTTGGGTTAATACGTTACGCATCGACGGTTTCTTTCCCATTTTCCCCGTGCCGTGAGTCTCTGTGCGTGCTCGTGGCTTTCCAATCTGTTTCTTGGCCTGGTTCTATATCGAGAGCGTGAGAGAACCTTCGTGCTTCTGGGGAGCGCGTCTCATGAAGCGCTGTGCCGAAAGCCGCGCGACGATGTATGCTGCCTAAATCGCGCCGCCGCCGCATCGTTATGCGTAGATCATCGGCGAAGTGGTTATATATATACCGTGATCGTGTGTGGTAGTTGGAAGTATTTGTTAGGGGTCTATACTTAAGTTGCTAAGGAACTTGGGGGGGTGGGGCAGGTTCTGCGGACGGGGCACTGCAACGCCATTGACTATTGGTTGAACACGCTTCAGCCATTCGATATACCTCCCGTGCGCCATCTCAAGAAATTCTTCAATGGGGCCTGCCTCGTACGGGAGACACAAGGGCGCCGCCACATTGGGTTGTTAAGCGAATGTTTTCTTTGTTTTCGTATATCGCGGCGTGAATTGATAAGATCGCGAAACGTCGAATGCCCCCAGTTAATCCAACCGTTCTCATGCGTGTGCATCTACCGTAACGCTGTTAATTTAGTTGTTAATGATGCGAAACGGCAAGGTTAACAGCCAATTATGGCGGCCCTTGAAACCATCCGTGAAATAATGCACATGTAGGTTATGGGAGAATCGTTAACGGTAGAACTTTTTTTGTTTTGATGGCCTGCCCGTAACAACAACAACAACAACAACAACAACAACAACAACAACAACAACAACAACAACAACAACAACAACAACAACAACAACAACAACAACAATAACAATAACAATAACAACAACAACAACAATAACAATAATAACAATAATAATAACAATAATAATAATAACATAATAATAATAACAATAATAATAATAATAATAATAATAATAATAATAATAATTATAATAATAATAACAACAATAATAATAACAACAATAATAATAATAACAACAATAATAATAATAACAACAATAATAATAACAACAATAATAATAATAACAACAATAATAATAATAACAACAATAATAATAATAACAACAATAATAATAATAACAACAATAATAATAATAACAATAATAATAATAATAACAATAATAATAATAATAATAACAACAATAATAATAATAATAATAATAATAAATAATTTTCCTGTATACGATGTCCTTGTTTCGTTATATGGTTGATATGGAAGCTCCTGTCGTGGCGTTTGAAATTCAATTTCTGCACTGCGTTATGCAGCGGGTCCTTGTAATGCAAGGGCGCGTATTTCGTTCAATGCAACTATATAGGCAGATAAATTGGTTGTAACACACTACACGAAGATGTGTAGCGTGCAAGGCTGCGTCTCTCTTCGCGTGAGTAAAAAATGCCTCGTCTTGCGTGAGCAGATATCGCGACACGGGAGTAAGCTTTGTCCTCACGCAAGTATAACATAACGCGCACTGTTTGAAACACCTTTTTGCTTTAGTTAAAGTGTTATTTCCTTGGAAGGGTTAACTTTTTGCTTACAACGAATCCAAGAAACACGTATATTTCAGTTCAGTTTTCAAGCTTTCTTCACCTAGCACCTGCAGGCCGACGAGTCAACACAGTTCGGTTTGCAAAGTCTACGCCCTGGGGATACGCCCGAAATTACTGTCGGAGCCGCTGGATGGCAGTTCACTTCTATAGCTCTTGTGGAACACGTACAAGTGACTGCAGGTTTACAGAGTGCAGTGGTGACTTAAATGTGCGTTATACGTCACTGTGATACCGTTCATTCCATGTCGAAATCGGAAGTGGATATTTAAGGGAACCACGATGCTCTCTTTGGTGATCTTGGCACCAGTGCTTTTATTTAGAGCAACAGTACGGAAACTTCTGGAATTCGTGTCAGTTCTTCTTTAACGCGAGGAACTCGGCCTCAGCCTTAATGCATCAGTGTGACGACCCGGGTTTCAGTGTTTTTTTTTTTCTTCTTGTTTTACCGCGAAAGCTCTTATGAGATCACACAGCAATTAAGGGTCGCGTGCGCTGTAGTTGTCCGCCGACGCTGCCGCTGGTGTACGTAACCACTATCGCGCAAGATAACAAAAAAAAAACTAAGTAAATAAATACACTATAAGGTCTCAATGGGGCTTGAAGCCGGGTTGCCAGTGTGCCGCCCATCAGTATTCTACCTCAGAGCGACGCCGATGCTTGAGGCTCCCTACCAAACTGTCCTTAGGCAGGCTTCATGTCGGGAAAGGGATCGTGTTTCTATAACAGCAAAGGAACAACCAGGCGTCACACAGTGCGAATCGCGTAACGAGTGGGTCATTCAATGTTGCAATCCTTTATACAAAAGCTGCCGGCATAATCCTTCCTTGTCGTCTGCCACAATAAAGAATTGCGCTAAATTCCTTGCAAGTGTGTAGCGGGCACCACGCTTCTCCGAAGAATGACAAAGGATGGCATAGTAATGCCCCCCCCTATACTACGCAAAGCTTGTGTTGATTAATGGCGTAGTGGGTACCCTTCAAGTGTGCTTGTAGTAGTTATCCAAAGAGCGTTGAAGAAATGCTGTGAAATGCCGCTCTTCCAGCTGTCGCTGTGAATGTGCTGCGCCTTGCGTGCAGGCCCAGCTGTTTTTAATTGTCATATTTAGGAGAATCGCTAATAGACCGAACTCACCTCTTACAAGAGTGCGACGCACATATATGTGACTTTTTTGTGTTATAAGTTGCTACATGTGACCCTATAGGAGTACATGTAAGAGTAAGTGTCGGTAAGATTTTGTCTTGGATGTGCAAAGTCGCGTTGCATTGTGGTGGGAAGGGAAAGTTGCGTGTGGATTTTTCACCACCCTGCCGAGGCTCATGCGTATGTGGTCTTAATCAGCCATACGTTTGCGCATATAATACCATACAATAGTCCAATGTGAAACTCTCAAATGTCGTATATGACTGTATATATAAGCCTTTTTATACTACGTAAGGGTGCTCATAAGGTCGCATATTGCCACATATAAATGCAGGTTAGACCTTGTATAGTCATGTATGCGTAAATGTTTGGCCTGTTGTTGCCTGATCAGGATGTAAATACACGACTTGTGGTGAATATGGATTTCCAAATCTACATGCACACACGCGTGCAGTGGTCACACGTGAGACGTACACAAGCGTTTGTTTCAGTGATGTCAAACTTTTTTCAGCGATCCTTGAAAGGTTAGTGCATAGGTTACTTAACTGCGCCCAGTCAACCAGACGCCTTTGAAATAATTACGGCGCTCCGAGGTAATCCGTGTGAGAGAACTTTCGACGAGGCGTGGCTACCCGCATTTCTATTTTCGCGCCCTTTCGGCGTGGCTTACCACGAGTCTTGCGTCTAGATTTTTGTTTAATCATTTGTAGGGAAATAATTTACTGCGATAGCTTGCAGTTTGTTCTGCTGCTCCCTTTGACTAACCGTAGCGGCACATGGAGATTGATTTCTTGAAAGAACACGCCACGTATACATACTGGTGTACACTTGTTCTTGAACGCCCATGCGCCCCAGGATTTGGTTGCTTGATGTTCGCAGTGCACCGTCGGTACGTACGTTTGCCGAGGTTGGGTGTCGAGCCTCCGACCTTGTGAAGTAACCGATGAACTTGGTTTGCAATCGTGACCTTTTGATCGTGACGAAACGCCTGTCTTAAGTCTGTTTCAGCACGCAATAAAACAAAAAAATAAAAGAAGGTGTACGTCTCTATAGTAAAGCAAATTGTATAGGTGTTTTAGGTCACGAATACACTTTTTCACCAGTTTTTTTTTTCGGGGTGCAAGCAGAGAGTTATGCTCTCAAAGGATAATTGTTGGGGCAGTTGGTCGTGCATTTCTGACAGAGATGTATGAGCGCAAGGAATATAAAGTTACAAACACAAGAAATTGAATGAAGACCAGTGCTTCTTCATCCACTTTTTTGTGTTTGTTGTTCAATTCCTTGCGCTCATACATGACAGCCAGTTATGAAAAATTTGTGAACGCTGCGCGCGCGTACGAATTCGCGCTGCGCATGCGTTTTTTTTTTCTTCGGTCTTCCGTCTTTCCCTGAGCTTCGGTCTTTTCTGTACAGCCAGTTACGGGTGAGTTATGGACGCGGAAAGCACCTTTAAAAGGGTGCAAATCGCGAGCGCTTGGTGCAATTGCGAGGTATATACACTCGGAACTTCTCGCAAGCGCTGAACAGCGCTTCTATCGCGGGCGGCCTTTCGTGTGCCGCATTTGCTTGTGAGGCAGTTTTCGTCGTTGCCGCGTGCACTATATGGTTCGCACGCCGTAAACACTGTTGGTGCTGCTCTCTCGCGCGTCGCGGTGATTTGGCGCGGCCTCTTCAAAGAGGCTTCCCTTCTCGCCGTGCGAAAGTGTCCGTATCGCAAACACGTATATATGGAGACCGCGATGCGTGCGTGCTTGAGATTTTGTGCGCCTTCATTTTCGCTTTTTTTCTTTTGAACTGCTGTAACGCTTGTTGGGAAAACTCGAGGTCTGCACGTTGAGTTACGCTCTACGAACCGGGATAACTGTACGGGCACTTGGCATATCGGACAGAATCCCTGCTCCGTTCTGCATGCAGTGAGTATGAAGCCCATGCAGCTTGGTTGTTTTGTTGTGTAAAATGTAGGGGAGTTTTCCCGTTTTTTTTTTCTCGAGAGACTGTTCCTCGCACGCTATTGCACGCGTTGTCAGGTCGTCGTGTAGACCATGTAGAATTAAAGCTCAGACGCAGCGCATTCGACGCGTGACGAAGGGCCGACAACGAGTACACGGTGTGGTCTGCATGCCGCCCTTTTGTACCGCAGTGATTACAGTATGCATGCATTGTATACATTGCGTGCCATCGAGCCCAACGTACAATTTCGTGTGTAGGTGCGTGCAAGCCGTATCACATCTGTACTATAGGTCGACGCGAAACGACATAATGACAGAGCTTGTTTACAATAGTTGTGTTGAGGCCGCTCTCAGTTCTCGATTCTTCGTTCGTACTACCTTCAGGGCCACATCTATTTCGCAGTCGGTCGGTCGGTCGAACTTCATTAGAGTCCCGGAGCGGGGCTCCTATACGAGCCCATCGAGATCCTCGTCTGCGATGCGGCTGCAGCCAGAGGCTTGCGACAGCTTCACAGGATCCAGCTGAAGGGCCCCGAGTTTGTCGACTGAGGCATTTGGATCGATAGATAAATGTCGGTCTCGGCGTCATGGTGTCCTTTGTCGCGTAAACAGGGGCACCACCTCATGAGGTGTTGAAATGTAGCCAAGTGGCCTGGGCCAAGTCAGTTGGGGGGAATATCTGTATACAAGAAGGCCATGCAGGCCATGGAGGGGACGTCTCCGTCTGGATTAGGTGAAGGGCGTTTTCTTGACGTCTGGTTAGATCCCTGTGTGGAGCTGGTGTAATCTTATATGCAAGTGGCTATGAGAAGCTGTCTCGTGGAAGATGGTCAACGAGTACCCGTCGGCGACGTCGACAACTCCGGTCCCGTGTGAAGACTGGACGGGGGAGGGGTGCTGTTGCCCGAGACTCACAGTTCTCGCGTTCGGACGTGGGATAATTCATTAGGATTGGCGAAACCATTGGAGGTGGGGCCAATGTAGGCAGGAAACCACGTCAACTTGTGAGGGTAAATTCTACCGCTTGTAAGGATGCCCTGAGCGGCAATGGGAACTCGATTCTCGTCAAATGACTGAATGACCGTCGTCGAATCTCAGAATATTGGCAGAGGTTTCCTAGTTGTGAGTGTTTGAGAGATAGGAAGTCGTTCTGTTTCCCCGGAGGAATTTGTCCTGACCGAAGCGGCGCCAATTATGCAGCCTGTCATGTCAACCACGGAGGGCACAAAGCTGTCTGATACTGATCGCGATGCATCGACAAGAGCGCTTTCCTTCTGACTGTGAAGCTTGAAGATGAAGGTTTTGGCCCCCGCTTTGCTCCTGCCGTGACTCGTGATTGTGCACCGGGTTCATGTTTCGTGGAAGCGGATGAACCATAACCATCGTCACAATATAATCCGGTAGTGAAACCGTTCCTTGTCTTTCGTGAGAGCTGACGATGGGACGCCTGCTCTGGTCAAAAGCCTGGAAAATCGGGCCGAGCAGTGGACTTCATTTCGTTCTTCTAGCTTATTGTGTACGCCAAGTGCTTCATCAAGTTTGGCTGAGCTCCTCTGAGTGCGGAGCAATATAGTACCATTTTGACCGTCTGCCGAATGAACACCTCGAATGGGATTTTTTTTTTTCAGGAGCACTCCATGTATGCATAGAGACTGTAGTTAATGGGGCTGAGAAAGAATGCACGAAAGAGTCTGAGGAGGGAGTCTTTCTTGATGTATCCTATCCTGCTCGAGATCCTTTCACTGAGTCGAATGGTGGAGATGGTTTGTTATTAAAGCTTTTTTTTGTGGTGGCAGCGCTTCTACCATTTTTAGAAGTGGGCATATCTAACTCGCGGAATGTGTCCTTTCGCAGAATCTGCTCACCATATTCGGTGTAAATCATCATCATCATCATCAGCCTGTCTACGTCCACTGCAGGACAAAGGCCTCTCCCATGTTCCGCCAGTTAACCCGGTCCTGTGCTTGCTGTTGCCAATTTATACCCGCAAACTTCTTAATCTCATCTGCCCACCTAGCCTTCTGTCTCCCCCTACCCCGCTTCCCTTCTCTGGGAATCCAGTTGGTGACCCTTAATGACCAGCGGTTATCCTGTCTACGTGCTACATGCCCGGCCCATGTCCATTTCCTCTTCTTTATTGCAGCTATGATATCCTTAACTCCCGTTTGTCCCCTAATCCACTCTGCTCTCTTCTTGTCTCTTAAGGTTACACCTACCATTTTTCTTTCCATTGCTCGCTGCGTCGTCCTCAATTTAAGTTGAACCCTCTTTGTGAGTCTCCAGGTTTCTGCTCCGTAGCTAAGTACCGGCAAGATACAGCTGTTATATACCTTCCTCTTGAGGGACAGTGGCAATCTACTTGTCATAATTTGAGAGTGCCTGCCGAATGTGCTCCACCCCATTCTTATTCTTCTAGTTACTTCAATCTCGTGGTTAGGCTCTGCGGTTATTACCTGCCCTAAGTAGACATAGTCTTTTACAACTTCAAGTGCACTATTACCTATCGCAAAGCGCTGCTCCTTTCCGAGGTTGTTGTACATTACTTTCGTTTTCTGCAGATTAATTTTAAGACCCACCTTTCTGCTCTCCTTGTCTAACTCCGTAATCATGAGTTGCAATTCGTCCCCTGAGTTACTCAGCAATGCAATGTCATCGGCGAAGCGCAGGTTACTGAGGTACTCTCCATTAACTCTTATCCCTAACTGTTCCCATTCTAGGCTTCTGAAAACGTCCTGTAAGCACGCAGTGAATAGAATTGGGGAGATTGTGTCCCCCTGCCTTACACCCTTCTTTATTGGTATTCTGTTGCTTTTTTTATGAAGCACTATGGTAGCAGTTGATCCCCTGTAGATTTCTTCCAGAATGTTGATATATATTTCATCTACGCCCTGATTCCGCAGTGTCTGCATGACGGCTGATATTTCTACTGAATCAAACGCCTTCTCGTAATCTATGAAGGCTATGTATAGTGGTTGGTTATACTCTGAGCATTTCTCTATTACCTGATTGATAGTATGAATGTGGTCAATTGTTGAGTAGCCTGTTCTAAATCCTGCTTGTTCCTTTGGTTGATTGAATTCTAATGTTTTCTTTACTCTGCTAGCAATTACCTTTGTAAATAGCTTGTATACTACAGAGAGCAAGCTGATCGGCCTGTAATTCTTCAAGTCCTTGTCATCTCCTTTCTTATGTATTATGATGATGTTAGCGTTCTTCCAAGACTCTGGTACTTTTCCCGTCAGGAGACACCTCGTAAATAGAGTGGCTAGTTTTTCTAACACAATCTGTCCTCCATCTTTCAGCAGATCTGATGTTACTTGATCCTCACCAGCAGCTTTGCCTCTGTGCATGCTCTCCAAAGCTTTTCTGACTTCTTCTATCATTACCGGTGGGGGGTCGTCTGGGTTACTGCTAGTTCTTATAGTATTAAGGTCGTGGTTGTCTCGGCTACTGTACAGATCTCTGTAAAACTCCTCCGCTATTTTAACTATCCTATCCATATTGGTAGTTAATTTGCCTTCTTTGTCCCTTAGTGCATACATCCGCCTTGATTATCCCAAGTTTCCTCTTCACTGCTTTCACGCTTCCTCCGTTTTTCAGAGCGTGCTCAATTCTCTACATGTTATACCTTCTTACATCGCATACTTTACGTCTTTCAATCAGCTTCGAAAGCTCTGCCAGTTCTATTTTGTCTGTTGTACTTGACACTTTCATGATTTGACGCTTCTTAATTAGGTTCTTCGTTTCCTGGGAAAGCTTGCCGGTGTCCTGTCTAGCTACCCTGCCTCCAACTTCCACTGCACACTCCCTGATGATACTCGTCAGATCATCAGGGAGTGTGCTTCATTGTATCTACGCTAAGGTTGGTTTCCTCGCTAAGAGCAGAGTACCTGTTCTGCAGTGACACTCTGAATTCCTGTACTTTCCCTCTCAGTGCTAGCTCATTGATTTGCTTCTTGCGTATCAGTTTCTGTCGTTCCTTCTTCAAGTCTAGGCGGATTCGAGCCCGCACCATTCTATGGTCACTGCATCTTACCTTGCCAACCACTTCCACATCCTGCACGACTCCTGGGTGTTTAGTCATTATAAAGTATATTTCGTTCTTATTTACGCCATTAGGGCTCCTCCATGTCCACTTGCGGTTTTCTCGTTTTCGGTAGAAGGTATTCAAAATACGCAGATTATTGCGTTCTGCGAATTCTACTAGTAGCTCTCCTCTGGCGTTTCTAGTGCCGATGCCATAATCTCCTACTGCCTGGTCTCCAGCCTGCTTCTTCCCTACCTTTGCATTAAAGTCGCCCATTACTATAGTATACTGTGTTTTCACCTTACTCATTGCCGATTCCACGTCTTCATAGAAGCTTTCAACTGAAGCGTCATCATGGCTGGATGTAGGCGCGTAAGCCTGTACTACCTTCATTTTGTATCTTTTATTCAGTTTAATTACAATGCCTACCACCCTTTCATTAATGCTATAGTAATCCTCTATGTTTCCAGCTATGTTTCTGTGAATTAGAAACCCTACTCCCAGTTCTCTTCTGTCTGCCAAGCCCCGATAGCAAATGACGTGCCCATTCTGTAGCACAGTATAGGCCTCATCTGTCCTCCTAACCTCACTCAGCCCTATTATATCCCATTTAATGCCTTCTAGCTCCTCGAATAATACAGCTAGACTTCCCTCACTAGATAACGTTCTAACGTTAAACGTTGCTAAGTTCAAGTTGCAATGGTGGCCTGTCCGTATCCAGAGATTCCTAGCACCCTCTGCTGCTTTGCAGATCTGACCGCCGCCGTGGTCAGTTGCTCCGCAGCTGGTGGGGACTGAGGGCCGTGAGTTAATTGACGAATGCCTACGGGAGGGGGTGGCCAGATACTGCACCAGGGTGGCCAATCCTTCTCTGGTGAGATCATCGGTGCGTACCGGCTTTAAGCCGGTACGCACCGATGTAACCGCACCGGTGTAAATATGTGTATATTAATATTATCTATCGGTACCCAGTCTTTGAGGGGGGGGGGCACCCAATAACGTCGGTTGATGGATGAGAGGCACGGTTTTTTTCTGATAGCACTAATTTCATGTAAGAATGGTGTAATTGTTAAGCTGTGACGTCAAATTGTGTATAAAAAATAAGAATATATAACAGCAGGCAAACTTTTTGGCCACCAGCGCTTTTGGAGGCTCTCGATCATCATCATCATCATCATCATCATCATAATTATCATCTGCCTATTCTAAATTTTTATTCACCGCAGGATAAGACGAAAACCCCTACCAGGCTACGCATTTATTCCATCTTGTGAGAGCTATTTTAATTTCATTCTTGCGAATTTCTCTGTTTCATCACCCTACCTACCTTGCTGCCGACCTCGGCTGCGTTTCGCATCCTATTTGATAATTATGCCATTGCTCTGACTGACCGCCGGATGCTGGTCTACGCATTAAGTGGGCCGCCAGGGTCCATTTCGTTCGCTAAATGTCAGCCATGTAGAATATTGATCCACCCCTGCTTGTCTCTTGGCCCATATTCTGCTTTCGAGGGGGCCGTGACACCCAATTCTCGATCGCATTCAACGTCGTGTTCGTTACTCCTTGTGGGACGATCTGCAATGTGCGGGCAGATTGCAGGTCGCCCGAACATATATTCACCCTGTTGCTTCGCTATGGCGCTTGCGCCATGTGCCGGCCCTTATAGCCAGCATACCGGCCGCTGTATACAGTCTCGTACGGCGGCCCGCGCATCACGACCGAATAACGGGACGGGTGTCCCACTCTGCGGCACGAATGCCTGCTGCAGCTGCCGTTCGACGTAGCAAGGGCACGCGGTGACGTTGCACGCACCAACCATCGCAGCTGTCGGCGACAGGCACGCACTCGCCGCGGGACATCCGTGGTGGTGGCCGTCGTGGAAATTGAGAACCGTCATTATACGACCAGTTCGCGTGTACGTATACCACCACGCCTGGATGACCCGCGTGTGATTGATTGCGAGGGAGCTGCAGGTTCGCTCGCGCGTCTGCCGCGTTTCTCCCGCCTCGACAAGGCCGCGTTGCATCGCTCGGCCGGCCTCACCTGTACTCTTTTTCTTGCAGGTGATGCATGCGCGCGTGTGTATACGACGCGGAAGAACAATGGTCGGTGCAAGTGCGTCGCGTCAATCGTTTCTCTCGAAACTCGCGCCGCGTTCCGCCCTGCGCGGGAACGTTTGTCGATACGCGTGGGCGAGCTGCCGGGGGCAGTCACGAGGAGGCGCTGCACGCGCGCTTTAGCCGTATCCATCCATCCAGCTCGCCTCAGAGCCCCTCTGTCCTGGGTCAGGGATTCTGGCCCACCTGAGAGGAACAACGAGAACAACAACAACAACAACAACAACAACAACAACAACAACAACAACAACAACAACAACAACAACAACAACAACAACAACAACAACAGCAACAACAACAACAACAACACAGAAAAAACATTACTGGAGGTGGTGTTCGCAGCAATATGATTCGTTTATCTCCTGCAACAAGCCCCGCGCAACAACAAAACGCATCGTCATGATGCCATGCTATACTCGTCCGGAAAGGCTTATAGATGGCGAATATGCAGCCTTTAGTGGCTATGGGATTCAAAGTGAGTGGGTTGAGATGAGCAAGAGACGTTTATAGAACGTTAGGGGAAACAGAAGCAGCACGTTTAAGTAGAGCCGTTGTCGCTGCGTGCAGTGTGTGTAAAACATAGAAACAGTACAAATTAAAAAAATATATATAACCTATGAAATATGTAAAGCCCGGGTACTGCTGCTTCAGATTATCCACATTTCCAAGCGTGCACAAGCTGCAGTAGGCGATGATGCAGTAGGTATCACTGTCTACACTCCAAGAAGTCGAGAAGGAAGGGGGTTGTCGAAGTTACTGCTTTGCAGGAGTAACGGACTCCTACCACTCCCATTCCTTGGTTTTTAGGGTGACTGCGAAGGAGACCACTATTTTCGACGCGCTATGGCGCACGAGTTGTATAATAATTTTGGTGTTAAACGTCCCAAAACCAGCATATATGAGAGACGCCGAACAGGAGGGCTGCGGAAATTTTGACCACCCGGGGTTCTTTGACGTGCGCCTAAATCTAAGCACACGGTGAAAAATGTCTTAGGCGTTTTCGCCTCCATTGAAAACTATACGGCCACACTTGTCCGACCTTCCCTCATCCCACACCACTTGCTGTGGTGGTGTCACGCTGGGAGACCATCATGCACCAGCACATCCGCTTTCGATCAGCGCCGGATCACCTCGTGCGCTATATGAAGCGCATTGCGCTTCAAGGACTTTGCTTTGTAAGGGAGCCATTCTCGCAGTAAGGGAGCACCCATGCGCCATGAGGGAACTCGGCCCCCGCGCTCTACAGTGGCAATAAGCGTTTCTACCACCGCCACAACCAAGGATACTGGGCCACCGTGGCGGGTATAGCGCGAGTTATGTGGTACGTAGTTCCTGTGCTGGCATGTCAACAGATGAAGCACGTGTGTGTGTGTGTGTGTGTGTGTGATTGACAGTTTCCGTGCGTGAGAGGCCGGGCGTGCGCGAAGTCGTTTGATTGTGTGTATTCCGTGTCAGCACTGAGCTATAGCTCGAATTTGCCCTTCGCAGTTTGTATACCGCGTAATCATTTTTTTTCTTTTAAAATACGTGTATAGTGTGCTGCAGAATCGTATACGCCTATTTTCTGATCACACAGTTTCAACGTGCACGCGCTATATATAGTGAAAATACGGGTACACGTGTGCTAGTTCATAACCTTAAAACCCGTGGAATTCATAGTAGACGAAAATACAAGACGTATTCCACTCATGAAGAAATTGAGTTACTAGTGAGTTTTAGCAAGCTACGGAAACAGGTTACGGAAATACGACACGGTTCCTTTCCGTATGTGCGTATACAATGATCGCGCATGCGCACTCGTCAGCCGGTTCCGTGTGGCCGTCTTTCCGTAACCTGTTTCCGTAGCTTGCTGAAACTCAATAATATGTACCGTAAGTGCATTAAAGGTAGTAACTAACAGAGAAAAAAAAAACGCGGTGAGCGCGGCCGTAAGTAATGATGTATGTATGATGCAATACGAACGTCCTTGTGTGCTCTAATGAATGAGATAAAGGATTTTGACAACTAGTTTATTTGTTTGTTTGGCTCGACCTTAATGAGAACCGACAAATGTGAAGTGGGTGGTAACTGGAGTGTTCGAAGTGTATACTGTCGTATAATTGTGATATACACTTTTAAAAAATGTGGAGTAAAAAGGGTGTATTTTTGTCCCACAACAATAATCGTCATCAGGCTTACGTGCGCTTCCTTTCTTGAAAACTCGGCGCTGGCCACTTTCCTATCGAGAATGCAATGTAACCCTGATAATGGGCGTGTCGATCGTGACCGGAATGTACCGGGCGCGGAGCGATAGCGCAAGGACGGAACGCAATATAGATGACGATTATTGTTGTGGGACAAAAATACACCCTTTTTACTCCACATTTTTTTAGAGTGTAGATTTGAATATAGTAAAGCAAACGAGAAGATAACCACCGCCGTAGTTCAACTGGTGGAGCATCGGACGTGTAATTTGGAGGTTGCAGGTTCAATTCCTGCCGGCGGCGAATTGTCCTCTCGTCCACTATGCTTTCCCTATGTTTGGATCGTAATTACTGCAATACAGTTAGAACAGTAAATTCAACGTCCATTACACCATCCTCGGTTTCATTTTCTGCTTTATTTGAATGGGTTTTACTTGACTATGCGCGGATTCTCCAATCAACCGAATTTTTTTCTGCGAAAAGAGAGCATATGGGAGCATATTGGACTGTACTTTAGGCTATTTTGGTTTCCTCATTTAGCCTATAGCTGCTCGTCACTAAATTGCGGTGCTTAGAGAACCTGCCATTGTTTACCTGTCAAATTCGGTTGAACGCGCTTTAAACGTGCGGCCTCTTCCGTATTGTTTCGGACCAGCTGATTGCCCTCTGTGAATCGCCAAGTTCTGTGCACCCCACGTGCAGCCTTCTGTGGCTTTCTATGATAGACGACATTTTCTTTTTGCTCCGTTAAGCATGCTATTACGTCTATTGACCTTGTCTGAAGCGAATACAAAAATAAAGGCCGATCGGCCATTGCGGACGACGACTGTGTGGTCCGTTGTGAGATTTCTTTTTTTTTTATTTTACTGTATAGGCGGTGTAAGGCATGCGGCGCGGAAATAATGCGGCACTGCGAACCTTTTCGAGACTTCCGGCCTGTACGTGGCCATGATAGCCTCTCGGAGCAAAAGTCGAGCGGATCGTTTCGCGACGCGCGGCTTTTCCTCGGCCGCTCTTGGGTACACACTGTGTGTGAGGAGGCTGCTCCACTTCCCGAGTATATATACTCGCGCGGGGGGACGCCCTTAACCCAGTCCTTTTGTGAGTCCGTAACGACCAACGTTACTGGATGAGGACAGTTGGAAAACTCGCGCGAGGAGGCGGCCGCAAATCGTCGCCCATTCCAGGTGTCGCTGGCATCGCTTTGCGACCACGTCACGTGACCTCTCCGCCGCGCAGCCGGCATCGCGCGGAGCAGACGGAGCAGCGACGCGGCTAGCAGGGCCTGCGCTTGCAGACGATTTTTTCCCTGCTGGTAATAATGGTTAAGTAACCTAAATTAAGTAACGTTAAGTAACCTAAATATAAAAAAAAGGCTGGCTCGTTGTTTCGTAACAGACCTTATGCATTAAATTTCAACCATGACAGAGCAGACGATAATGTTTACGCTGTTCTGCTTTCTGGAGAGAAAGCGGACGGTGACTCTGAGCAAGCAATTGTTCGCGGTTGAATTTTGCTCCCTTCGGGAGAACGGTCGGCATGCCGAGGTGTGCTGTGCCAGGCTGTCGAAGTGGATATTCATCGGCAACGTCAAATGAAGTGCCCTTCGTGCAGCGACACTTTTTCAAGCCACCGAAAGACCCCAATGTGCTGAGGGAGTGGAACAATGCGGCAGGCCGTGCAAACTTCGAAGTTACTCAAAGATCATACATATGTGATCGTCACTTTGATGAAGCGGACATTTGCACCTCCTTCCAGCATGTTGTGAATGGCGAAACAGTCTCGATTCCGCGAGGACGCTGGGAACTGAAGAAAGGTGCGGTACCGCGGCATTTTGCTAATTGCGCTGAGCTTGATTTGAAGCTTTGTGTAGAAAATGTTGGCACAAATGCAGCAAGCGTGCTAGTGGCCGAAGATGACATTACCCCAGTTCTTCAGAGTGAAAGTGAGACGTGCACTGAAATGCTTGAACACGAAAACAGGGCTGCCTCAAATGCTGAAAGCATGGAAGTCATCATGAAAGAAAGCTCCACAGGTGAACATTGGTTTGGTGGCATAGAAGACTTGCCCGTGTATGGAGCATGGTGTGTGCAACACACGGATGAGCGTGTTGTTTTTTACAAACTTCAAGAAATTGGTGGCGTAGTTTTTATTGAAAGAGCTGTCGTTATAAACAAAAACTCGACCGTTGTTGTCAGCGCTAAAGGGAAACTTGTGCCGGAATCGTCTTACACCTTTATTAACAGTGACAAGCTCAATTTTACCACCTTGAAAGACGCAGCGCCCTTTCTTCATCTCATTGAGAGCCTGGGTATCTGCAATGGTTTTGATTCTCGTTTATGTCCTTTAATATCAACTTCTAAGACGGCTGAAAGGTCTGGGAGAACATGGAGAAGCAAGCGATGTGCAGTGCTGTCGGCGAAAGCCTTATGCGTTCAGTGCAGGAAAGCAAAAAAGAACTTGCAGTGCAGGCAGAAACGACGTTCAAGAAAGAGCAAGTACGTGCCTTTGCCATCTGCGCTGTTGAGAAATTTAAGAAAGAAGACTATAAGAGCAACAGTGCTGCGGGAGAAATACAAGAGGGACCTGCTAAGCTTGAAAAAAAAGTTGTCATCAGATCCAAGCAATGCACTGTTGAGCGAGGTTTTAGCTGAACTTCCACCACTGCAGCAACTTGCATTTCGGACAGCACTGCAGTCGATGAAAGCGAAATCTTCAAGAGGTGTGCGGTATGACTGTGGGTGGCTGCTGAGTTGCCTTCTCTTGAAGATTTCAAGCCCACGTGTGTACCGCTTGATGTCAAGAATGAAAATCCTCCCTCTTCCAACTTCGACTAGGCTCCGACAAATAATAAGAGGAATGCCTTGTGAGTTTGGCTTTAATAAGCTCTCCCTTTCCAGCATAGGGGCTTTCATGAAGACTATGAAAGGAGTCCAGTGTTACGGCACACTAGTAATAGATGAAATGAAGGTACGCCAAGCCGTAGCTTTCAACCGTCAAACATACAAGATTGATGGGTTCGTAAATTACGGAGACGGTGAAGTTTCAGCAGCTACTGCTGATCATGCATTGGTTGCAATGTTTGTGCCTCTATTCCACTCATGGGTTCAACCGATTGCAAGTTTTGCAACAAAAAACGCAGCCCCCGGACACGTGCTCGCCAAAATAGTTCTTGATGCAATCGTGCAGCTACGCAAACACAACGCCATAGTCGTCGCAGTAATCAGTGATGGCGCCAGCACGAACAAAGCAATGTGGTCCAACTTTGGCATATCAGGAAAGCTTCACACAGCAAACCACAAAGTTCAGCACCCATGCGAGCCAAATCAAAGCCTCTACTTCCTTTGCGATGTACCCCACATTGTCAAATGCATTAGAAACCATCTTCTTCGACACAAATATGGCATGGTAAGTACCACGTACAGTACAATATCGCAATAAATAGTGTCGCGGTGCCAATCAAAATACATTTTCTTCGCAGCACTACATACGACTGACGGACTTTTTTTTTCCCTCTCTTCTTCTTGCTCATAGATTGGTGAACATCGCATAAACTATGACCACTACCGAGTTTTGCAAGAAGTAGACGGCAAAGAGCAACTCCGCATTGTTCCGAAGCTTACCGCTGAACACGTCTGCCCTGACAACATGAGAAAAATGAGTGTGAAGCTCGCAGTACAGGTAAGATTACGAAAAGCTGCTTTTGAAAGAACTTATAGCTTACCTGATTATTTAGGCAAATTCTTCACATGTGAAACACAAACTTAACTGGTACTGTGAAGTGTTCTCCTTAAGTCTTTTTGCGATTAATAAAATGCCCCTATACGTTTTCTGTCCCCTAGCTGCTCAGCCGAAGTACGGCTATCGGCCTTGATGTGTACCGGAGACTCAAGCAAGATGGCCTGGAAGACTGCGAGGGGACAGCCGCGTTTACCCGCATCATAAATGACCTTTTTGATGCCCTGAACATCAAGCTTCCTCGTTTTGGGATAAGGAGCACATCCAAGGAAATTAAGGCAAGGGCGATAAAATGTGCTACTTTTGAAGAACATTCGCAATAGGTAATGTTAATCAAGAACTGAGGCACTGGGCATATAAATAAAATACAAAACGCCGACAAACATTTACACCAACAAAAGCCTAGTTTAAGTAGACATTTATTTTGTAATTGAAGGAAGGTATTATTGAAAGAAAGACGACGAATAAATGTCTTGGAACTTAGAACTTCTCCTTCCAGATAACTGAAATAAACGTCGATGAGAAGGCGACACGCCGCAAGCGTGATTTCAAGTATTACCAGCTTCCATTTTCATTCAGTGGCACACATGTTTCATTAAAAAATCAGGTTAAAAATAACTTTATGCCTTTCTTCAAAGGTCCCTTTTTTTATAGGCGTCGACGTTTGCATGTAAGAGCTAGCTTGCACAAAAAAGTAATGTCTAACATAAACTTTTCCCTTTTCTAGATCATCCAAGATTTCATGATTATCTTGGACTTGACAGAGAGAAACCACGTTGAGAAAGGAACAGCCATGTTCGCATCTCAAGTAACAATGGAGTCTCTAAGGGTGACTTTGTCATCTATCTTGGAACTAACAAATGACCTCCTTGCTAAAGGTGCACGCTACGTGCTCACAGGCAAGCTTAATCAAGACCCCTTGGAGGTGAGATTAGCATAATTCCATAAAACTGCGCACTTACTTCATTGCATGGAAAATAAACAAAACGGTTATGAGGAAGCATAGCGTGGTTTTAAACAGTCGTCATATCTCTATGTGAGATGTGCAATTCCCGCCTGAGACTTGCACTCTATAAATCCTCTTTATGCATTCCATACGCCATGCGTACTTTGACTTCTGAAAGAGATACATACGGTGAACTGACGTACGGCTTTATTACTACCATTACAGAGGTTCTTCGGAATCACCAGGAGCTTTGGAGGTGACGAAGACCATCCGACGATCCTGAGCTTTTCCCATATCTACAGGTTGCTGAGCCTGTACACACCTGTCAAGGCTTCGATTGCAGGCAATGTCCAAGAGGAGCCAACCTTAATACTAGCCACAGTGCAAGAGACGATGAAGCAAGGGAAGAAGCAGCAGCTGGCAACGTATGAAAAGTTGCGTGAGACAATCAGCGCAAAGATTTCCGAGGTTTGCTTGCCTGGAATAAGTTCAGCATCCCACTCGGGACCGACACCGCTTCCGGACCACGGATATGCTTTGCCAGCAGTACAGGAGTGCGTCGTATATTACCTCTGCGGCTACATTGTACATTCTTTTCTGAAGCACGTCAACTGCGCTGCTTGCATAAGCAGCATCCAGTCAACAAACACTAAATTCCCCGCTTCACTACTGACATTGGCAAGAGAATTCAGGAACGGAAGCCTCAAGCATCCCTCTACAGAACTTTACACAATGTTGAAACGCGTCGAAGAAAAACTGTCTCTCGTGCTAGGAGAAAACCATCTGTGCGCCGACATGTTTTGGGATGCGCTGGATGTCATCAAAGACTGCGATGTTCCAAGCGTTGGTTGTTCAGTTCATAAGGACATCCTGACATCGGAGATTGTACACTCATACGTTGTTTTGAGAATGCACTTTTTTACGAGAGATGTTTGTAAGAAGCTGAGTGCTTCTGGCAGGGTGTCTTCTACAAAAAAGAAAGCCAAACTTCTCTAGACTACGCACCAATAAACTACGCAGTGATTTAACATAGAAATGTTGCCAAGTAAAAAAAAAACAGGAACTTGAACAAATGTGTTTGGTGGCTTTTCTTACAGTTATTGCACAGCAACATGCACAGATCTCAGTGAATTAAGGGCTGTAATGAGGACACGGGAACATCGGAACAGCATTAAATAACCTAGCAGGAGTCCCACGTAGAACACAGCCAGCTTACCGGCGACGCATGTCATTGGTTCGAAATTTGGGTATTCGAGTGTCAAACTAAAATGACGCTGTTCTTTTTAATTCGATTGCATTCCTCCCTTCATGAAGAGGTGACGAAGAGATGAAGGAGCTTCTCCAAGCTCCTTAATTCATATCCACTCGATTGGCATTCCGTGTTCCTAGTCATGCACATTCGATACATTTAATTGTCAATCGGAAAAACAATCTTTACACTTAATAAAACTTCTAGGCGCGTAAAACTTTTTTTTCGCCTTTTGATTTTTTTTTTTTTTTTTTTTTTTTTTTTTTTTTTTAAGCAAGTGATCTTATCTTCTTTCTAACATATATATGTGTGTCGTAGTAGTAATAAATCAGTTGAAAGTCTGCGCTCGTCCTCGTCTCTTGTGTTAGTTGTCTGAAGTTTTACGCGCCTAGAAGTTTTATATGGATTACCAACTAGCCCAATCCCACACTTTACTTAAGTACACTTAATAAAATAGTTGAATTTGCACAATTTAAAAACTGTATCTACTTACAAACGGTATGCATTTAAAAAATACAAGCCGACTGTTACGAACCATTCTGTTAAAATTTGTTTGTAACTACGTGTTTCTTCTGCAAAAGATTGCTGTGCTGGGAACCAAAAAAAAAAAGTGAGTTGTCTCGTAAGATATACATCATCGTATTATTCTCCCTGACAAGCCACACAGATAACGCACCGCACCGCAGCGTAAATGCAGCGGCATTGTATACAATAAAAACATGCGCAAGTTTTCAGAACTCGCGACTGTTTCATTTAGAACGCAAACCCGGTTGAACGCGCTTTAAACGTGCGGCCTCTTCCGTATTGTTTCGGACCAGCTGATTGCCCTCTGTGAATCGCCAAGTTCTGTACACCCCACGTGCAGCCTTCTGTGGCTTTCTATGATAGACGACATTTTCTTTTAGATGCGGAGCATCTTATACTCGCGCCTTGTAGTGCGCCGTCCGCACCGCTTCTCGAACATTCGACAGCTGACGCGCGCGCATGCGCCGTCGCGCCGTCGCCCACTCTTCCACCATCTGTGCATCCCTTCCTCCTCTACACACCGCGCGCGCTTCACTCCTCCACCATCTGTGCACCCTTCCTCCTCTACACACCGCGTTCGACATCTACAATTCTCCTGATTCTCCAGTGGACGCGCATGTGGCGTCGCGCTTCGAGAACATTCAACAGCTGACAGTGCATGAGCCGTCGTGTCGTGCTATATATATACTCAAGGTCGGCGCTCGCTCGCTCAGTTGCCGCTCGTCGGTTGGTTTGTACGGCGCGTCGACGTCCAAGGTCGCGGTGAAATGAATTCCAATGAATCCACAAACACAATGATCGACGTCCCTTCGACCAGCGCCGCCCTTTCGCATACGTGTGTACGTGTTCACTCATTCAACACCCCCTCCTACACCCACGTTAACCAATTTAGCCATCGACCCAAGTAAGTCGCAATTTAACACCCCATTTCACAACCACGTTAACCAACTTAGCCATCGACCCAAGTAAGTCGCACTTTAACACCCCGTTAACCAGTTATATGGTCCGCATCCTCCTCAGTGTTCCCCCGAGGGAAGCTGCGGGCAATTTTTTTTGCTCCGTTAAGCATGCTATTACGTCTATTGACCTTGTCTGAAGCGAATACAAAAATGAAGGCCGATTGGCCATTCCGGACAACGACTGTGTGGTCCGTTGCGAGATTGCTTTTTTTTTATTTTACTGTATAGGCGGTGTAAGGCATGCGGCGCGGAAATAATGCGGCACTGCGAACCTTTTCGAGCTCGTCACATGACCAGGTCGCAAAGCGATCGCAGCGCCCCCGCGTTTTGGGAGACTGTGAGCGGCCACGCCGCTTCCGTGGCGAGCCCATGCAGTTTCCCAACTGGCTCCATCCAGTAACGTTGGTAACGACCTTGAGAGACGGTCGCCCGATCATTCTCCCAGCGCCAAGCGAGAACTCGCAATGCTCCCGGAGGCCGGCACGTCGTTCAATGCGCGAGTTTGCGCCGTTCGGGCTAAATGCGTGCGCGAGTGCGGAAGCGTGGGCAAATGGTTCGATTGATAGCATCGGAAACGGGCTTTTTCCATGCACGAGAGGGGCCACCTTTATTTTCTGGCATGCAATGGCTTCGCTAGAGGCGTTCTCTCAGCTCCACCTGTGAGCACCTGTGCCTCTCCCTATACAGCAGTTAAAAGGCATTGTTCGGAGTGGTTGTCGTGCCTCCCTTGCTGTGTGTTGCCTCCGCTACGGTGGTGGTACAGTGGTTGTACGGTGCTCGGTTGCGGACGCGAAAGTCGCTGGTTCGAATCCCGGTCGCAGCGGCAGCATTTGGGTGGGGGCGGAAGGCATGTACAGGCCCGTGTACTGAGCGATGTAAGTGCACGATCAAGAACGCCAGATGGCTGAAATTTTCGGAGCACTTCGCTTCAGCGTGCCCCATAATAGCATCGGGGCTTTGGCGTATAGGACTTCCCCAGGCTTCATTGCCCCAGGCAATGGTACCATTGCATTCTGATGGAGGCGAGGATGTTGTAGGCCCGTGTGCTCAGATTCGGGTGCTCGTTAAAGAACCCCAGGTGGTCGAAATTTCCGGAGCCCTCCTCTACGGCGTCTCTCATAATCATATGGTGGTTTTGGGACGTTAAACCCCACAAATCAATCAATCAATGGAACCATTGCATGGGGCAAAATGGACTTTGGCGCATGGAAGAGGGCGTAAGGCGTAGAGCACACTTTTACATCGCGGGTAAGGGTATAGAGGAGGAAGGGTACTCTGCCCTGGACCACGGTCGGGCTCGACTCGCCTCCTCCACAGCGGAAGAGGGAATCGAGACCGGCCGTGTCTGGACATTGTCCAATCCGCCGTCTTGCCAGTTCCGATTGGCTACCCGTGTAGGGCTACTGCAGCATGCCGCATTGACAACCGTGTCTCACGTGCGGGGAATCTCCATCTATAAATGGCGGGTGAAACGTTGCAGACATACAGGATGCGAAGTGTGTTCGCTTATGGCCTTTACCGGATTGCGGTCGGCTACATCAGGGTGCAGATCGACTGTGGTTTCCCTGGCGGACATTTCCGTTACTCTTCTCGCTTCGTGTTTACTCTCGGGCCAAGGACGCCGTCGGGGTATGCGGGTATACGACGGCGCCCACACATTGTTATGTGTGCTTGCACAGGCGCGCTCGACAGATATGACGCTGCTGCTGAAACGAGAAATGGGGTCCTTTCTCCCACGGGACCTCTGGAGGGGGACGCCTGTGTTTTTCGAATGCGACGTGTATTGTCCGGAGCTGCGTTGCGGCATAAACACAGCCCCGAGTCAAAACGGAATGTCTAGACATACGCGTGTGCACGCGCTGGTAGCTCATAAATTGATGCGAGACAATTGATGAAGTGGAAACAGTAGATCATTTCTTCTTTGTCCTGCAGGCGGTTGTTGAACACATTACGAAAAACCCTTTTAGAAATACCTTTACGTAATATTGCTACGGACTTATCTGTGCCTGTCATTTTGTCTTTTGGAGCTTCCATTTCTGGTTTCTCTAATGCGACAGTATGCGCAGCCGTCCGGGACTATATTGATGAAAACTAATAGGTTGACTAATTAACCAGTTTCGTTATCCTAACATGTCCACATAGTTATATACGTATAAAATCAGATTATTGCTATATTCTATTAATAAATTCGTTTATGTAAACATTTGCATGCATTACATTAAGCACCACACTTTCCCTATAGGCTATCGGTAATCTTTCTGTTAAACTTCCGTCATTCCAAATTTGAACAGTAATTTTTAAAACCACTCGATTCTTGGCCAATTCCCCATGGTGGGTATGCGCCACTAACAATAGGTGAACAACGACAACAATTGCTCTCGCGAGCGTCTCCAGCAGCTCAGTCTAGACGAAGTTATATTGTAAGTCTCGCGTGGATTCTTGTCTGCAGATGTCGCCGTAATGGGACGAATATTCACCCTTCGTTTGTGAGAAAATAGAACGGCGACTTCCTTTGATTTATTCTATAGAGACATCGAAAATGCAATCGTTCGCTCAAACAACGGTGTAGATAACCGTGCCACAAACATACCCCGCAACCACCTCTATGCCCATGTATGCTCCACAGACGGGAGCCGCCAGCTTTCCCTTCGTGCTTCCGCTTCTTTTACAATACATAACTAACAGAATGACTGAACAGTCAGCACCGCGTGTCGAACGTACACAAGATCAACCCACGCCTGCGAGGGTCACATATCATTTCGTTTTCACGTCGAGGTAATTGGAAGAGCCTGCTGCCGCGTCACACGGAATATAGCGTGGTCTTTACTAATAGGTGCGCCACGCGGGGTGCGTGGGCTTCCGATGTATAGGCGTATAGTTTCACTCGGTCGACCCCCTACCGCCCGCCTGCGCGCCAATTTGGCGCCGCGTAAGTGTGTAGCGGCAGATTGCGTAACTCTCGCTACCTGTCGGATTTACTATTAGGGATATAAGCTATGAGAAGAAGAGTTGGGCCACTCGGCGCATACGTTGGCGATAAGTTAACAGCTCAGACTCTAAAGAAATGATCGGAATGCCACCGTTCTCTTCTTGCTATATGTATATGGTCGAGGACGCCGGTTCGATTACCGGCCACAGCGGCCACGTTACAATGGAGCCGAATAGCAACGACGGTTTCGTACTTAGATTGAGGTGAACGTCAAGGAAATTCTCTGCAGGTAAAAATAACTCGGGAGTATATCTGCTGCCCCGTAGTCATGTCGTGCTCGATTTTTCGCGCCTAAAACTTCGGGAAGTTCATTCGCTCTTCGCGATTCGGCTCTTCCGTGAATTTGTGTTGCCGCACTTGTCTTGCGCCATGAATGAGTGCTTTGTTTTTTGTTTTTTTCACATACAGGGTACCTGAAGCTGTAGCATGTGCAACGCTGTTGTGCGTCTCCGTCGCATTACGCGTAATGTGCAGTAATATCCAATATGTGTGTGTTACATATATATGTAGCAGCCGTAGGGGTATATAGATGATTTCGTTGGTGCACGCTTGACTTTTGTAAGACAGTGCTGCTGTAGAGCTTGCGGTCTCAGGCAGATTCCAGTTTTTTTTTCTCTCGCCAAGAAAAATAGGTCGGCGTGGCCAAGTTTTCGAACGTAATTTTGCAATTGCTTTAGAGCGACGCGAACGGCGAAGAGAAACGTCTAAGCACACCACGTACAGTTTGCTCATAATGTTTAAGCGTGTGCAACACGGCAAGGTAAACAAGTAAAATCATCGCGAGGGTATCGATGTTTTTAAATTTTACTAATGATTTTTAATGACCGATTGTTGTTTTCGCCTGTGGATTGTGGGCGTTTGTTCCTTTAATTTTAGGGAGAGAATATTCACTGTCGCAGCTGAAGCGTTGCATTCCAAGGTTATATTTCTCGAATAGATGCGCCAATGCTTCCGACAGTGGCCACTCCCGTGCTAATACGCTTGAGCCTCCGCGGGCTTTCCTTGCTCATTCTCAGTAAGAATATAGAAAGCGACGTTTTCTCTAAAAAAAGTGTGCTAATAAGGTTGGATTTTGAGACTCGCGTAGCCTGACACCTTTGCAGCATATACTCAGCCGAACGCTTTTACAACGAAGTCACCTGTGTAACGGAGGAGTCCCGGCGTTGATTTAGAGCGTTACTATGTACTATTCAAATGCACCACGTTCCGCAGTGAAGTCGCTTGTGGGTGGGTGGGTGGAAGCACAGCGCTGAAGTTGTCCGAGTCGAATGCCTGCGCATGTTTTCAGTTTGAAGGCCGTTAACCACTTGAAGACCGATGGTAACGCTCTAACGCAGTTATCTCTCAGAGATAGCGCGTGAAAGATATAGCGAGTCCTATGGAACTGGCTATAGGCTATCACTGTGTTCAGTTGTGTGCCGTTGCTGCGTTTTTAACTATCACCTGTCACTGCGCCAACGACGTCGTTTTTCTTTCGTCTCAGTACTTGGCTTCCCCCAGAATCGCCATAAGTAAGAAAGCATTCGTGTCGTGTTAACGAGCGTCGCCGCTAATATATACGCTATTATATGCCTGCTGCGCGCGCACCATGCTTGCACTTTGTTTTCGCCTTGCGTACACACGCCATGAAACGGGGTCACGAGGCGTAGGAAACGGATTGGTTTAAGGACTTCTTCCATTCTGGTTATCCGTAGCCTTGAATGTCGTATATGGCGGTGGCCATGCGGGACGCAGGCACCGTGCGAAATCCATGATGAGGGGTATAGGCTTAGCGATACGTGCGCATACTGTAGGTCCTGCCACGAGGGCGCATAAGAAAGGGCAATCTTTTTTGTCATAGGAGCTCTGTGTTGGGCTGTTGAGCAAGAGTGCCCATACCGAGAAGGAGCGGGGTTGGCACCGAGCATGCGGTGTATACACAGAGTGTATAGTCTACATGCCGGCGGAGATTCTCTCGTATACACACCCTAATTGGCGTGACGTTCCGCGGTCGTCACGCCTCGGGCAAGTGGGTCATGGAGCGACACCCCGCGGCTTTCCCCTATATTATACCAGAGTCCTTCTATATGCCTATGTGTATGACTACTCAGGAGTAGTGGTGCCACGTGTGATATTATAGCCGCGTACGATGTCTTTACGCTCGTGCGTGGGTTTGGCGAAGCAGGACAACTGAAATTGCGGCGTTATTCGCGTGACTTGAGATTCGAACTGCATGCGTACTGACGACCACAGTTTGGTTTCGGAATATGCATTCGCGCGGTGCCAGTTCTGCGTCGCCGTTGTGTGGGGTGCACCGTGGCGGGCGTTTCGACGAGGACGTGCGTCCGGCTGTCGTTCCTTCCTTAGTGTTCCTCGCACATTGCATACAGAATACACGCAGTTTTTTTTTTGTTTTTAGGGGCGAAGCTCCTTATGGTCTAGGGCAGTCCATCTTTCCGGCGTAGCCTCCACAGAATATCCACAGACAGACGGACAGACGGACGGACATATGGATGGGCGGACGGATAGACGGAGCTTCGCCCCACTTATCATCATTCTGTCTGTGAATATGCTGTGATTTTTTTATCCTCCTGGACGTCTGCAGTTCAATATATATACGCATCGCCCGGAGCTGATCTGTCTGTGCCTGCGTAATGGCTTTATCTCCCGCTTTCAGACTTAACGTGATTGTTCGTCTGCCACGTGTACAAACTCTGGCACCATGTTGCAATAATTGATTTGATATGTGGGGTTTAACGTCCCAAAACCACCATATGATTATGAGAGACGCCGTAGTGGAGGGCTCCGGAAATTTCGACCACCTGGGGTTCTTTAACGTGCACCCAAATCTGAGCACACGGGCCTACAACATTTCCGCCTCCATCGGAAATGCAGCCGCCGCAGCCGGGATCATGTTGCTATGAATAGCCGACATTACCCGAAAACGTGAAAATTATGGGCATATTTCCTTTTTTTTTTTCAGGCCTGGAGCTTGCTGATGATAGCTTATTGTTATCACGTCATTCGACAGCGTTGTCGCAAATCTCGAATGCGAACTCGAATGCGCAAACGATAAAGATGCGTAGTACGCTGTTATTATTATTCGGTCTTCTATAAGCTACTTTTCTCTGAGTGCACTTTACGTTTGCACGAAGGGTGAATCGCCTTTAACTGCGACGCCAGTGAGCATCATTATACGCTGAGTGCGTCAGGGTGGTGATTCGCATGTGTGATTACGTATATACGGGCCTGGTATATCTAGTCCGACAATGATTGTCGTATATACAGGCCCTCGGCGGTGATTGTTGCCCGGAGGGGGGAGGCTGACACCCGCGGCATGCATGCGGTCGCTCCCATTGTTGCCGTCTGATCTGCAGCGTTTCCTTTGTGAGGCGGCAGCGCGAGAGGCGCGAATCAACGACACCAGAACAACGGTGTTGCTTGCTGCATGCATATCTCTGCAGCAACGACAACACGGAGAATGACTCGTGCATGTGAACGCGCGCGGCGCAAGCCTCCTTCGCGCGTGACACGACAGTTTCTCATTCATATACCCGCATCCCTTTTTTTTTGCGTGCAAGCGCTTGTTCCCGAGGGTGATTGAATGAAGCGGGAGTCCTTTAAACGGATGTTGCGTGGTGCTGTAGCAGTTATTTTCCTCGGCCTTTTTATGCGCGTGGCGTAAGAGAACAACAACAACAAGAAAAACAATGAAAGGAAGCTGTTGCCAAGCTTTTAGCGGAACAAGAGGTTCTTATACTGCTCATCAACTAGAGTAATAAAAGCACTGCAGCGAGGGGCCCGGTCACGCGAACTTCGTGCTAGCGGGTCCGGGATAAAACGGGTGTTCTCTGCACGACAATCTCCCTGATTGGCGCCTCGGACATGCTGTGTGCGACTCCGACTGCAACAATGCACGCTAATAACGCGCGCGGAAGAAGTGGGCGCCTGCCTGCCTGCCTTTTCTACAGCACGACTGAGACTTTTTTATTCTGCACCGCCTGCTACCTGTTGCCTTGGCCGACATAGCTAGGCGCCCCTGTGGGAGCGACGGTGTCATGGATGCCGGTGGAGGGCGATGAGGAGGCATCGAGGCAAGCATGCACTCAGGCCAGGTATACAGGGCAGCCTTTGCGCGGTGGCCTCGGACTTGGCCCTCAAGACGTCATCCACCCGTCAGGCGCCGTCATGCTTATTCTTATTCTTCTTCTTTTTTTAATAATCGTGCGCGTGTTTACGTTGCCGTCGTCCTGGCCGTGAACGCGCATATGCAGGGGTGCAGCATATGGACACCGAGTCCGCTGCTGCTGCGGCGCACTCCAGTATATTTTATGCGTACTTGGGCAGTGCCCGGGGCCGGCAAAGGTCGTCTTCGCGTGCGTCTTGTGAACGCGCGTGAGCGTATACATGTATGTGTGAGCCGGACGGCGGGCTGTATTTTCATTGTCTCCCCGGCCATCTTCCCCCCTCTCACCCATTGCGTGCAAAGGGGGCTTGCCTGTCAGAGCGTGCAAGTAATTGGGGAGAGAAGGGCAGTTGCAATAACGGCGGTTCGAGCCCGAGGGTGTGCAGGCTTTGTAGTATGGGCGCTGGAGAGGTTATTCTGTTCTTTATAGCGCGCCCGTCTGATGACTGACCGTGTTCTCGAGGGGACTTGTCAGTTTTGCGGTCAGCTCCGAAACGCGAGTGCGCCGAGGTTTTTTAGGCTCGCTTGACAGGAGCGCCGAGTAGGCGTCACTTGGAAGAGGAGAAGGAGGCTTAGATCTTTTCTCCTCTTCTTCGTCTAGCGTGGCGTTCCTCAAAGGAAAGATATGATGGAAGCGGACGAAGAAAAAAGAAGATAAAAGAGTGAAGTATATAGAATATTGAACTGACAAGGGTTGTGGGTCAACGCGATATTGTTTCTGATTGCCGTCGTCTTGCAGAGTGATGAAATGGGAGGAAACACCTGGCCGCGTAGCACGCAGAAATGGGGCCAATAGCTGGCCTGATATAGATTTCGCTCTTGGTGTACGCCCGCCCCCATTGCCTATTATTGTTGATTACTTTTTTGCTTCGTCTTCAGCAGCGTGAGCGGCATGACATCAAGGAAACGGAACAGGTATACGTGGGCGGCGTATTAAAGTTTGCAACGCGTTTGAAGTAACTCGAGAATCGAGCTGTCAGGATGGTGGAGACCTATCTGAGGTTGTAATCCCTTTTATTATTTTCCTTTTTTTTGCAACCATGAATATCAGCGGGCGTGACTCAGCCACAGCACAGGTTTTCGTTCGCCGATGGTCTGAATGAAGTACCTGAACCATATGGACTATTCGTTGACCCACGACTGGCTGGAGGAGATGGACACCCGCTGACATGGACTACATACATCATACATACAATATACAACCTACATACATACATACAATACATACATAACATACATACATACATACATAGGGGGGAGATAAGAGTACATACATACATACAATACATACATACCTACATACATACATACAACATACATACATACATACATACAACATACATGCATGCATGCATACTTGTCATATGCTGAAGTTCTCATAGTATATTAATATCATTTAAAAAGTTAGCTGTACAGAAGTTTCGGGTTGCGGGAAGGGGGGGGCACACACTTACGGAAAATGGGAGGCGTAGACACGGTATAGTAAGAACCCTGTGGTGAAATCTGTGCACTTCATTCAACCACCCCGCATTGCAGGAAAAGCTTCTAACGATTACGTTGCTAGCAACAATTTACGCAAGTGGCTAGTAGAATGTGGTCGGTAACTCGTGAAACAAAGGGGTTCTCTCTCTTCGGTACAGTTAAATACAGTGCCACCAGATTGCGCCACCAACGCGGTTTATTTATTTATTTTATTTTTTATTTATTACATACTGCAGTCCTATAAGGACCAAGCAGGAGGGCAGATGGGAAAGTTACATGTGTCGCATTACATGTATCGCATGTAATATCGCGAGCATGGTTGCTCGCGTCTGCGTTGCCCTAGGTTGAAGGTAAGAGGCATGAAAACCTCAAGTTACCTAATCACAACCTAAAGCTTTTTCTCACTCGTGTTCGACACCGATCGTCTAAACAGGGTCCGTTTGATTGAATCTAAATTGACTAGAGTCGAGGGTCGGACGGACACCTATTTGGCCGGTGAAATATATGAGGGCAATTAAAAACGGACGCCACGCACGAAAGTTCATAAAATAAAAAATGCATCCCCTGCAGGGCAGCCCTGTTCACGTGATAATGTTAAACGTTTTTCGCGTTGTCAGCTTTCGTGGATGGTGTCCGTGTTTAATTGTCCGCGAAGCCGACTTTAGCACGCGTGCCAGCAATACGGACTTCTCTCGAGTTTTCAGTTACAGCTGTTCTCACCGTCTCGGTTCATTCGCAGTACAGTCTCGAAGGCGCCTTCCCTTCGGGAGCCGGCGTTATTGCGAGTGATGCGGCTATATACACAATCTCGGCCGACCGGCCTTGGCACCTCATCGGGCCGGATAAATTAGGCCCTCGCTGGGTCTGGCCTGCGTGTGCCGCGGCCTGCTGCGACTTCGAGGAAATCGCCGCGCTTCCGACAGGCGTCTCGGTGGCAGCCACGTTCTTTCGACATCCGAAGAGTGTGACGTCACGCGCGACGTCACCGCCTGACGCGCAACTGCACATCGTGGCAGGTGCGCAGGTGCGCAGGTGGATGCGCGGCTCACCTGCTTCGTCTAGCAGCAGTCTCTCTTCCTTTCTTTACTCTAGTCTAGTCCTCATGCGGCGCCTCTCGTTGTATTCGTTATGCAAACGTCCTGCAATTGAGGTTTGTTCCTGCTGTCCCATCTGTTTGCCTTTCATTAGTAAAGGGCCTTTCCGCGAACGCACATGTGTATACATGCACGTCCTTCGCGTCAAAGAGAAAAGCGAGATCACGGATGGACGTGTGTGTGTGTGTGTGTGTGTGTGTGTGTGTGTACGTGCGTGTGCTTAAGGTGGATCGCATTTCCGCGTCGACGCCCTTTCTGCTTATTGCGTGCACGGCATGGCTGAGAAGAAGCACCGTGCTGTAGTGCTGCGTGCGCGGAGACCTACAGCCGGGGGTCGCCTTGTACTGCCGGTGCAGTGACCTGCGCGTTGTCATTCCGAAAACTACAATGTGAAACATGACATGTCGCAAACTCATGCTCTGCTTTCACGCAACATGCCAACTATATAGTAATGTTCAGGTCGTCTATTCGGAAATTCTCTTATTCCCGCTTGTGAAGCCAGTGCTATTCGTCCGTTCGGTTTTCATGAACGCTTACCACAGAACCTTTTCTGCTCGTTTTCCTTTTCCTATTTTAACCTATGAAACTAGTCAGGTCACTAGGCCTAGTGACATGCTGACATAACTGCCGAATTCGGGTCAGACCTAGGTGACGTTATAAGCACTGTTTACACTTAACAGTTACTGCACACATCCTTACAGTGGTCTACTGTCTTCACCGTATGATGTGATTGCAGGAGGACTATACTGTGTACATCATAATGATAAAAAAAGATGTCCAAACTGCTTACTTAATTGGTTCACTAGAGTCAGCGCTGGGCGGGTCTTTCTTTTTCGGGGGGGGGGGGGGGGGGGTCCGTGTTTTTCGGGCAGGGAAACCATACCTTTTTTTCAATTTGGCATACTAACTTTTATTTAATGTATTGAAGAACTGCGTTCAAAATATTCATTTAACTCTTTCGTGCACGTAACTATTTTTGGCGGGAAACAGGAGTTTATTGAAAAAAAATGGTGAACTCTTTTGCATAAAATGATTTTCTCGCAAGAAAGAAACAAATGGCAATTTTAGTTTAGAAGATATGAGGTGGCCACCTGAGTTGACCACTGTGCAAGAAGGGTCTGCTGGTCACTTTTTTCCCCGCAGGAGTCAAGGGGCAATGTGTGTAGCGCACATTCATCACATTCCTGAGGGCTTTGTATATATATATATATATATATATATATATATATATATATATATATATATATATATATATATATATATATATATATATATATATATATATATATATATATATGATTACTGCAACGCAGCTTCATTAGAACGATAGAAAATAATGCATCGATCATCCTTTTAAAGGCTTTCATGCTGGCGCATAGCCAGAAATATTTTTCCGCGAGGGGGGGGGGAGGCACCCTTTTAAAAGGGCCATTTTTTTTTGCTCTCTATGCCATGGCGAAAAAATTTCTGGGGGGGGGGGGCACGTTCCCGGTGGGCCACCCCTTGGCTGCGCCCTTGCCTTCGTGCATGCTAGTCACCTGAGACGATATATATCAGCGTCGCAGGGCTAAGTATACTGATTGAGTACAGCTTTTCGTTTCTAGATTCTTTAGTATTAGCAACTCGGATGACATCACGACCGACTCTATCAAGGTAATAACGGCAAAACATTAGTACACTGGCTATGGGCGCTTGATTCGTGTTCGCCTTCTAAAGGCGATCTGCTGGACAGCACGTAACGTCGATATTGGGAATCGCACAATTCAGGAAAGTTTGAACTTCGACAATATGTATTGTGGTGTTCTGGCGGCTGCTGGCCAGGAACACCTTATAGGCGATACCGAGGCACACAAGAACACGTCTTTACTCGTCCACGCCTCAGCCACGATGATGATGATGACGATGATGATGATATTTTCTTGCTGATGAGGTTCGATGGCGTGTCAGCGGCCGCTCAGGACGGCCTGCTAGCATGTCGTCGTTCATCGTTATCTTCTTCTATGGTCGGTGAGCCCGTGGTCATCGCTCTCATGATATGTATCAACAGCCCACTGGGACCCTTTATGCACGGTAGTCACTCCAGGTGACCGGCAGCTGTACTGACCGAGTACAGCTGTTCGTTTCTTAATTCCTTAGCTTTGGCTACTCATACAAGATGCCCTCCTACATTATCAACATAAAAGGGACAGCACATACTTTTATATCTATAAAAAATATATCGGGTCCACCATCTAGCGCGCCTCGAAAACGATAGCAGCCGGAAAAAAGCAAGCGTAAGATGTCACATCGAAGCACAAACGAAGCGGCGTTTGCTTTGTCAGATTGCCAAAATATATTAAAAAAACGCGCCATTAAAGATCTGACACGGTTGGCTCACGTGTTTGAAAAGAAAAAAAAAAGAAAAAATGGTTACCCGGGGGGACCACTCTGCTGGAAAGAGTTAAAGCATGATCATTGTGACTGATTTCGCCTGTCGCGTGGTCGTGTTTCAATTTAAAGTCGAACACAACTTGTTTGCATTTGTGCACCAGGGGGATAGCTGCGATGCCTCGGAAAAGACCGACCTATTATTGGGCTCATTGCCACAACAGCCACTATACATGGTATCCTCCTTATGTAATTCCCCGTAGGAGGAGTCTTCATGGTAATATGGTGATGTAATGAAATGCGGAACGGTCGTATATGTTTAATTTATTGCGGTATTACCTTGGGAAAAACCCGGCTTCACTGCCTGATGCAAGTTTCTGAACACGCGGTTTGACGCCATGATAAATAGCGGAATCCGTCGGCAGCCATGAGTCGGCTGACAAAAGTGGTGTCGGGGCGTATATGCGATTGACAAATGACCGTGTCCAGGCATGTGTTCCAGGTATATATGTGAAAGACAAAGGATCGTGTGCTGGCATGCATGCGAAGAACCATTTACTGGCATATATGCGGAAGAATGACCCTGTACAGACATATAGGTCAGCCATATAGTGTGAAGGGCTATGTTGAAGCATATATTACAGACATACTTGCGAGCGATCATGCTGTGACATATAAGACCGGCATATGTGTAAGGGACAAAGGACCGTGTTCATGCGAATGACCATGCATGTCCAAGCATATATGCCAGGCATATATGTGGAAGCTAGGCAATGTAAAGACATACAAAACCACCATATGTGCCGAAGACAAAGGATCGTGTTTATGCGAATAATCATGTCCGAGCATATATGCCAGGTATATATGCGAAAGACCACGCTGAGACCGGCATAAGACCGGCGTATGTGCCAAGGACAAATGATCTTGTTTATGCGAATGGCCATGTACTAGCATATATGCCAGGCATATGTGCGACATGAAAACTATGTCAAGGCATATAAGCATATGTGCCAAGAACGAAGGATCGTGTCCAGGCATACCTGTGAAAAATGAAACACCGTGTCGAGGCATATATGCGAAGGATAAAATATTGTGCCAGGGCATGTATGTCAGGTGTGTAGGTGACAAACAGTGTACGGGCACATAGGCGAAAGAATATATACCGAGGCGTATGTATGCTTGGCATTTGTGCGAAGGATCGTGTGCGCATATATGCCAGGTGTATATGTGAAGGACCCTGTGAAGTACCCAGGCATATATGCGCGAAGGACTATATCTAGTCTTTCGCGCATATATATATATATATATATATATATATATATATATATATATATATATATATATATATATATATATATATATATATATATATGCCTGGGTTCTAAACAGGGTCCATCACATTTACATTTTACATATCCAGGCATATATGCCAGGCGTATGTGCGAAGGACGCATGATCGTGACCAGGTCTATAACGCAGACGTATATGCAATGGATGAAGGACCGTGTCCAGGTATATATGCCAGGCAATTATTCGGAGGACAAAAAGGCGTGTCTAGGCATATGTTCCAGGCACATACGCCTGCAAAGCGTTAACACGATAGCGTTAAAGGTCTCGTTTCGCAGAAATTGTGAGCGAAAAGTCGTCATCTTATGCGTGACCGAAAAATCGAGAATGATGCAAATAACATAATAAGATAAAACAATCCTGCAAAGTGGGGACCGAACCAGGGTCGTTTGGGTCTGAGTGGCGGTCGAACCCGTGTCGCCTGCGTGGCAAGCGGATATTCTACCCCACGGCCACTCGTCTGCTTGTGAATACAGTGAGAAGAACTTCCTCTGCTTGGAAATGCAGTGAAAGTAGCCTTCACGCTTTACAAACACGCGCGTTCTGTATACGTGCTTCACAATGCATCGTGAAATATTGCAGCAATAATGCGTCCTACAAGTGCCCATTGCCTGCGGGCATAAGAACACGTGATTAATATAATGGCCTCGTGGTTTAATGTCGGTCTCCCACTACAAAAGGCACACATGCTACTTCGCGTATTGACTCCATGTAGTGGGTGCATCGCTAATTCGAAAAGATTTCATGCACTTAAAGTGTCTGAAGTACGCACTTGGAAAAGGATATCGGTATTGCGTTCGACTCTTAAAGGTGAAGCTTTAGGATCCCCTAATTTTTTACACCTCACCGGCCACCTTATTCTATATGGGGCGTCATTGTTCGCTCTACACTCGCCCTCGATATATATCTCCATTGTATTCACATTTGAGTGGCCAAGTTTTAGTGACCACTAAGCCTGCGTATGGGTCACGTTTATCTGGTGGCCAGCTTAACCCTGGCGAATAGCGCCAACTAGGTGCTGGACTGGGGACTTTTTCGTGCGATCGATGGTTTCGGTGTTTTTGAAGTCGAATATTTTTTGAAGATTTTTTTCTATGTGTGGTACAGGCTGTGCGATTCGCTGCTCATATCGTGCCTTCTTGCGCGTTACAATGGACCGTCCGCATCACGTCAGTTGACCTAGGAGTTGGGAACGAAGCGCCGCGCATTTTGACAAACTTTGGAATGTGAGGGATTTTCATAAACTGGTGCTCAGTTTCAGTGGGCGGGAAAAAAAAATCCCGATGACGGCTACAAAGTAGGTTGCGGCTGATGACGAATCGTAGCCTTGTCTAAACGCGAACATTGACGCACGGCAGGCGTCCCAGCACGTCGTCCGTGATTGGCAGAGCCGTGTCGCTGCATCGATTTCGACGAGACGCGAGCGTCGGCGTGCCCCGTAAACTTGTCTGACGACGTGACGAGGCGCTCCTCCAGTCGCGTATACTTCACTCCGAAACTACGTGTCTCATGTCTCGCCGCATGGTAGGAGTAAACAAGTTTATTAAGGCAGCTGGCGGTTTCCGAAGTGGCGAGGGCTGTCAGGCCATGCCTGGTCGCCACCTCTAGGTAATAAAACAAACGGGGCCCGCCTGGTGATGGTGCTGCCGCATGTTACTCGTCGCTGCCAGTAGTGCAGCGGTGCGTATCTGCGCCGTGCGAGCTCATTCGCGCCGAGATGAGAGAGTTTTAGTACTGCGTACGCGGCGGCGTTGCGTACGTAAGAACGCCACGTTTTGCGTAGTGCGCATGCGCAGACCGCAACGCGCACGTACCGCATTACGTACGCAGCCACTACGTACGCACGCATGAGATGCGTGCGTGCGGACGTATGAGGTGATCGCGCCGCTCTCGAACAAGTTCGCGACAGCGCGAGACTTCGTTTTGCAAAATGGCGGCATCGAATGCAAGCACCGGCCGGCTCTGTGGCTTAAATAATGGCCATAATCTGGCTATAACACTTGGATTGGCTCACATTGGCTGTCAACAACACGTGCTTCTATTTTGATCTACCAGATGACGCAACACGCTTCACGCTCGTTACGTGCGCGGGTACTACGGCGTACTAAAAGCCGATTAGTGGCAAACGGCGCCACGTAACGCAAGGCGCTTGCGTGATGCGTACGTAGCACCATTACGCAGTACTAAAACTCTCTATTCTCTTGCGCAACGTGGGTGTATCGCGTGAGGGACGCGACCGCGGTCGCACTTCAAGGCTCGCCGCGTGGCTCTGTCATCGGGGGTCGTTGCGCGGGAGCGTTTCTTTAATTAACGCAGAGAACGCGAACCTCTCTTGTTGTCATTGGCCGCGAGGGCCTCCACTAGAGAGGCCAGCGCTGCGATCGTTTTGACGTCACAGTTAGGATGCGTAGTTGTGAAATGCGGCAGCTTTGCTCTCGCGACACCACTTGCATCGTACCCCATGGCTGCAGCGGCATAGAGCTTCTCAACACTAACTAGAGGGCACTCTGGCGCTGCGATCGTTCAGCGACCATGGGAATGATGGGTAGTACACACATTTGCCTAGTCTTCGTACTTGCGGGCGGCGAATCGTACTTGCGGCTTCGTTTATTGCTGTGTTTCGATTTTGTTTTGAAAAAAAAAAGAACAAACCCTTTTGAACTTAGGGACTTGATTCGAAATAGTAGGCTTAAAAGAATAAGGTTGTGAAGCGCAACCGCTGAACATTTGCTAATACTTGTTTCGTAAGAAAACAGCTTTAAGCCACATGAACACACACCGAGCCAGAAGCAGGTCAGAAGTACTAATATTAGACAAATGCGTGTACTACCCATCATTCCCATGCTCGCTGAAGCGCCGTGCGTTGCAGCTCCCATAGACACTAGCGCCAGAGTTCCCTCTAGTAAGTATTGTGGGAAACTCTATGTGCACCGGTTCTTATTCGCGATTTTACGATGCAAATTAGACACGAAAGTGCCGCCGGGGGCACCGATTCGTAGTTTGCTTGCCCGTATTATTAGGTCTTACCGCTTTTTTAAGCACCGAGCTTCAAAAGAAAGCGAAGCATGCACGGTGTTCACAGCAAACGCGCAGGAAATGCGTTGTTCTAGCAGACAATACAACCCGGCATCCTGTGAGTGACGTCATCACGTAGGTGGCGCCACGGTATGTCCTCGAGGCCAATGTCCGTTCGGATAGTATTGGAGCTCGTGGATCAGTGCTACTCGTTTGTTACACTCGCCAACTGTATAGCCATGACATATATGCGTCTGTCGTTTCGCGTGCGTATAGATATCGACTTTGTTTGACGAGCCAAAAGGAAAATGCGTGACATGTACAATGGCGGAGGTGAGGTCGTCGCTTCTTTGTGTATGTGCGCCGGTATAGGGACGCGTGATTTGAGTGTTGGTGTGCTTACACTTCGTCCTTGTGTAGTTTAGCGGGCGCGTTTCACTGATGCCCGTCGCTATACGCAGTAAACTTTAACGAATATTGTAACGTGCGGTTTGATTTCGGATATAGACGTCCTGCATGACATTTTGCAAGATGTGTAGCTCGAATAATTTAAACAACACTAGCCGACGAAAGCGTTGAAAGAAAAAAAATTTAGCAGTGCTAGCGAGAGGCGGCAGTATGCAGTTAAATACGGTAATTGAAGTCACCTGACACAGCGAGGCACTCGGTTAATCTACATTGCCTTCGAAATCGACCCATATTTTCGAATGACCGTACGTGATTGCTGAATATGCGTAGAAGCTGCCAAGATCTTCACCATCTTCAACAGGCACTGTCCTTAAAAAAAAAAACGCGTCACTATTGGTCTTCAAAGCAATGCTCCTTGAGACTGTATGCACGAGTGTGGGACCCCCCAGCAGACGTTCCTTGCGCTTGATAATAACGGTCACGCGTTGCCCTGTACGATGGTGCCCGAGCTGCAACTCCCTTTCACACGTGCGCAACAACATCGCGCACGCATGAGCGGCGGAGCGTGGAGTGCGAAGAGACGCACTCCTGCGCCGTTGCGCGCGCTCCTTTGCATCCGAATGGCGCTCCTCGATCGCAGATACCAGTTGGCAGCGGCTCTATGCGTTTGCTATCGCGGCGCCGCACATGCTGTGCTGCTGTGTGTGCCTCCGCACTTTCTGACTCACCGGTCGCCCGAGCGAAGCGAAAGCGTTAAAAGACGAAGAGAAAAAGAAAAGAAAAGAAAAAGGAAAAAAGAAAGAAAGAAAAAAAGAAAGAAAGGCTTATAACGCTACGTGGAAACCGTATGTAGTTGGGAATGCACGAAGTAACGGTTCGGACTTCCGGAAACTGAGTTTCTTTTAATTTTTTATACGTTTTTGTTTTACCCCCGACCATCTGGCCACTCGATGACCGACCTGCTGTATCGTGCATCCCGATGCGCCAGCGTAGTATACAGCCCCCCCCCCCCCCCCCCCCTGGTCTCGGCATGGTTGTACACGAACGCTCGTATACCACGAAAATATTCCGGGAATGGCGTAACGCTTTCAGGCTGTGCGTCCGCTTTTACAGCGAAAGCTTTTACGAGATGGCAACACGGGTCGCGCGTGCCATAGTTGTCCGCCGCCGCCGGTGTCCGTAACCACTATCGCACGAATTCAGGAAAAAAAAACTCAGTAAATAAAATGATGTCAAGAGACACCGTGCAATGGGCTCTTCTTCCTCTAAGCATTCAACTGCCAGCAGTGACGAAAAACACCAAGGACATAATGGGATTCGAACCCGGATTCCCTGCATGCGTGCCAGCCCAGTATTCTACCGCTGAGCCACGCCGTTGCTTGGAAAACCTTTGCAAACTGGCCTTAGGCAGGCTTGTTGTCGGTAGAAGAATCGCGTTAATGTGAGTAATATAAAGCGTTTCAGAACAGCAAAGGAACAACCAGGTGTCACAGAGTGCGAATCTCGCAACGAGTGGGTCGTCTAATGCTGCAATCCTTAACAAACGCTAGGTTTTGTTCACCTATGTTCACCTGTGGCGCATAGCCAATAAGGGGATTGTGGGGATTACAAAAACTTCTGGCGTAATTCTTCGTCGTCGTCAGCCACAGCGCAAATATGCACAATGTTGCTTGCAATTGTGTGCGACGGGTATACCATGCTTCTTGACGAAGAATGGCGTAGTGAAGGCCTGCCTACTACACAATGGTTTATGGAGTATTGGGTACCCTGCAAGTGTTCTTACAGCAGCTATCCAAAGAGTGTGAACCCTTTAATGTTGTAATTATTAAACTGCCAAACAAAATGTAAATTCTTTCTGTTTCCCAGCTTTAAATAGCAAGCTTTAAATGATTCTGTAGTTAGGTTATCCCAAAGGCAATTTTAATGCATAGTTTTATGTATGTCGCGAATTCTCCGTATGACACAGAAGTGACGACCTTGCAAAAAAAAAAAAAATAAACTAAAACGTACTTCAGAATTACGTAAAATGTCGTGTGTCACCAGTTTAGTTGCATACACAACAAATAAACTTATTGAATATATAACTTACGTCAACCAGGCGAGATGGAACGAGCTGATTCTTAATCGAATCAAGGCGGTTTTGATTGCCAATCTCTCTGTTAGTAAAATTTAATTTCTTGCAACCGTTTTATAGTTCATTTGATTTACAAATAATATAAGATCTCCTCTGTCTAATTACTCGTATCTTGGCCCATCCTTCAGAAGTGGGTGTGAGCCATGCATTTAGGCCACCACCATCATCATGCTGCACGCGCTTCGCCGTCTTCGCCATTAACTACGAAATAGTTTGTTCTAGAATGAAATACTTTAGATGAGACAGCAGCGCTATACTTTTCGTGCTGAAAGCTACGTTCCCCCTGAGTACTTGACAGGCGACATTAAAGGCGGTATGCCTTTGTTGACCTGCTTGCTCGAAGTTTTTCGGTATGTCGCGAAGTAGCGACACTATGCAGCAAAGGGTAAAAAAAATAAAAAAAAAAGGCTCTGAGAGGCCACCTTCCAGCTTTCGCTGTGGCAGTGCTGTGCGTTCCGCGCAGGCCTGGTTTTTTTTTAGAGACAATAGACTTTCTTGGGGACCTTCGACGCGAAAATTTTGGTCTGTCTGTGCATTTGTGTGTTTGTCCGCCTTTAACGGTACCGTAAACGGCACCAGACGATATGCCAAACGACCGACCCCATTTCGCAGCGCCCACCAATATTGCTCAAGATTCAGCGTTCATACTTGTACGATTGTCAATTAAAAAAGCAATTATCGCGCATATCTGAGGCATCATAACAACACGTCTATGCTTTGTATGTGTGCCTTTTACTAGAAAAGGCATACATAAGTAATTCTAAGGACCGTAGCGTTTATGACGCTGCGCTGACCATGCAATGCTTGCACGAAAAGGCAAGTGTTTTCTAACGCTTTGCTAATACGACACAGTGGTGGAACCTACCCGTCGCCTTGCGTTCTACACCTTATCACCTCCGAGACAGGAGCGCACGCCAAGCCCTTCATTTTCCAAAATAACTGCCAGATGGCGCTCATTTCTCACGAGTGACGTGACTTGATGCGCTCGTTCGCCTCCGCTGCACGCACGAGGCATTCTAACGCACCGCCTCCAGAATACCATTCACCGATTTTCTTGCGCAGAACGTCAAATAAACGTTTTGTTCACTCTCTCCACACGCAAGACTATCGTCATTCGACGACATTTCAGTGTAACATGTAGATACGGGGCCAATTTTTTTCCCCTTTTTCCTTTTTTGTTGCCGCTTTTGTCGTGAAACTCTGTCCGTCCTTGACGCAAAGCATCGGCGTTTAACTATAGGCGAAAGCTCTGAAATGGTCTTTATCCTTAACGATAGGCTTTGCCGCTCAAATTTGTATCGATCACTTCCAGTTCCGGAAAGCCTATCTGAGTGCTGTTTGCTTGCTTGTTTGTTTGTTTGTGGCCTTTTCGACGCGTGCATTTATATACAGGGTGTTTCAAGAAATGTGTGCCATCTTCTTAAAAAAATCAGAAAAAGGTGGTATTTGCTCATTGTCTTCACAGTTGCTTTTTCTGTAGTGTGAGGCATCTCAAGAGGGTTGAAGATATTATCTGGAACGGTAATTAGGTAAACGGTAAATAATGGACATTTTAATTAGTGAAGTTTGGCAGTTAAGTTAAATGGGAGAATCGAAGTTCCTTATGGGTAGAGCCGATCGCCGCTTTGAAATTTCAGAAAAGTGGCCTTTAGTAATAACTGCGAATTGATGAAATTCTCCCCAAGTCTGCGCCGAATTCGAAACGCGAAAGAGCGTGACTGAAATAAGGGAGCGTTGTTATATCAACCGACTTATTTGTGTGGGCGTGTGGGGTGCACTCGCAGTTGCAGCACGCACAACGCACATCGTTGACGAACGGGGAAGAACTGTACCCCTGTAACCGCTGTTTCGAACGGTGACGTCATTGTAGTATATAGTCTGCTTGTTGCGCTCCTCGGTCCGTTGATTTCGGTTTTGCCGCAGCATATAAGAGCATTTTGTTAACTTGTAGTGATTACTAGAGGCCGCTTTTCCGAAATCTCAAAGCGGCAATGAGTTTTTCGTATCAAGGACTTCATTTTTCTCATTTGACACGTCTGCCGAACTGCAATATCTAAAATGGTAATTAAATTACCTCTCCTAATTACCGTTTATAATGATGTCTTCCACCACCTTAAGATGCCTGTCGCTACAGAAAAGCGACTGTGAACACAGCGAGCAAATAGCGTCTTTTGCTGATTTTAAACACTATTTTTGTTTTGTTTGTGGGCAGGGTCCTGCCCACGGCAAGTAATGTTGTCACCCACGCATTATTGTCTGTTAGATCTCATTAATATTGTGTCAAAACAACACGAAAAAACGAGCCCTTAGGTATACACTTCTTTACCATTAATATATATATATATATATATATATATATATATATATATATATATATATATATATATATATATATATATATATATATATATATAAAGAAATGAATGCTGACGCGTCCGTACAAAGTCACCTGCAGATTTCATATACGCGAATGTTGTGAAGCAGGCTTCATATGCTTTCTTTATTTCTTTATTTTGTATTTTTATTTCTTTTACGATAAAACTGAAGGCAGGTGATCCGCCGCGGCTTTGTCGGTTCTGCAGTACACGCTGCATGATTACCATCTCTAATTCATTCTCAGTTAAGCTGGTTTGCCCGACATTAATATTGTGTTCAGTTTCGTCGATCTGAGATACCTTTACGTGTGCCTTAATCGAATGGCGCGCTAAAGTTTTCGCGCACCGCCGTGGTGGTCTAGTCGCTGAGGGTACTCGGCTGCTTACCCGCAGGTCGCGGTATCGAATGCCGGCTGCGGCAGTCGCATTTTCGATGGAGGTGAAAGTGCTGTAGGCCCGTACGTGTGCTCAGATTTGGGTGCACGTTAAAAACCTGCAGGTGGTCGAAATTTCCGGAGCCCTGCACTACGGCGTCTCTTATGATAATATGGTGGTTTTGGGGCGTTAAACCCCATAAGTCAATCAAGCAATCAATCAATCAATCAATCAATTAGAAGAGTTTTCGTACTTTTGTGGCGGAAAAATTGAGTGCCATTACATAGTTAAAAATATTAAAAACACAAATACAAAGACAGAGACGTCTCGGTTCCCATAGGGGAGCCTTGTCCACAGCCCCGCCGTGGTGGTCTAGTGGCTAAGGTACTCGGCTGCTGACCCGCAGGTCGTGGGATCAAATCCCGGCTGTGGCGGCTGCATTTCCGATGGAGGCGGAAATGCTGTAGGCCCGTGTACTCAGATTTGGGTGCACGTTAAAGAACCCCAGGTGGTCAAAATTTCCGGAGCCCTCCACTACGGCGTCTCTCATAATCACATGGTGGTTTTGGGACGTTAAACCCCACAAATCAATCAATCGAGCCTTGTCCACAATGAGTAAAGTTGCCGTATAGCGAGAGCGAAACTATACTTTGTGTTTTTGATGATTGGTCGGCGCTTGATCTTTCCGCCGTGAACTTTCTCGAACAGACGGGTTTCTGTCGAACTCTGGGTTTACTATATCTTCATTGCGTGAAATGCGGTCGCCACCGTGCCGAACCTGCGACCTCTCGCTCACCGGCGCACTGAATATATTCTGCCATCAAGGGACCGCGGCGTGCACGCAACCATCGCTGCACCTTTCGCTTTAAAACTTCCTTGGTAGAGTGTAAGTGCTTATGAGGACGTATAAACAGACACGGTGCTGTGTGTGTTCCTTTCTACGTCCTCAATCAGTCGTGCATACACACTCTATCTACAACATTCGGCCCGAGGTGCAGTATCATGAAGCCCCCGGCGATAGGACAGTAATCCCCTCCCCGGGTCACTTCCTACCTGAAGGCCGACGTGGCAGCTTTGACCTCAAAATGGGTTTTTGTTTGTAACGTAGGCGTGTATACATTGCAACCCTGTGACATACGTGCTGAAAAGAAAAATGAATTATAGTCTAATTTTTACGTTCCCGCATTGACCGTCTGGCCCCCGGCTGTGTCGGCTTCGGCTTCATGCTTCATGTCGGCTTTAGAAGATTGCCGAACCTTGTTCTGTTCGGTTTCAACCAACTAGGTCGCTTACTTGTTGTAAAACCTAAAGGGGCCCTGAAACACGTTTTTGAGCAATCGTGGATTTAAATCAGTGGAAGATCTGATTGCCTCACAAAACGCCGCAAAAATTTTAGGAATCCGTCCAGTACGAGCGGAGTTACAAAGATCTGTCATACGGTGCAATCGCATTCTCTTTTTTTTCGTCCCCATGGAATCGCTGGAAGCTAAGCAGGGAGGGATAAGAGGGGCAAACAAAAACGTCACGTGCACCTCGTGACCTTGAGCATGTTTTTTTTTTTCGAATACGTGGCTTTTTTAGTGTGATCGCGCGCGCACGCGTGCACAAGTGGTGGCCTACCGCGGCGATCTCTGTAATGACCAAGCGCGCCATGTTCAAATCAGCCAATGGCTGATAGATGGGCTTACTACCAGTGATTTTTGAGCGTCTTTCGTCATTTGTCGAGGCAAGAGAAAGCAATTGTTAAGTGACTTTGATCATTTATTGTGAATTCCAGGCCGCGTGCTGCGCTATAACATTTGGCTCGCGTGTTCTCGGGAGTCTCTACTATACCGATCCGCAGCGTTTTTTGACCATGCTCAAAAAGTGTTGCAGGGCCCCTTTAAGTTTGACACCGGGTTGACTTGAGAGAGCGAAAGAGCGATTGAATTTTGGATAGATTGACAGGTTTCGAGATTTGATTTAGTTTCTGTTCGTATAAGAGAAAAGGAAACGAAGCAAAATCAAAAGGCTATATAGCCTGGCGGAGGCTTTTGCTCCTATATACAGTCTGGTACAAAAAGAAGCATACACAACTTAGACGCAATTAAAAAAAAAACATCGTTTTACACAAATACAGTTAACAAATTCTGATCGGTATGATAAGCATCACAAATGTAAAAAAAGGAACAAGACTGCGAAAAAGTGAACAGTCAGCTTTCCACATTGTGTCTGGTGGCGCGCGGTTGATTTCTGAATATTGATGCGGGCGTGTATACGCTGTGCTGGGAAATATATGACCGTGCACGTGTATACGTGGAGGTCGTAGTTTAGAATAACATGTGTGCCGGGCGATGCGTCCGGTGAATATATTTACGGACAAGACCGCTATATAGTGTGTGTATGCATGGATAATGTGCACGGGCGACTGTTTCTTTATTTCGTCTTGTCCTTCTGAAAATGTTCTGTTGTCCTTCTCAAAATGTACTTGATCGTACTGCGCGTATACGATCAAGTATATATGAGTTACTGCAGCCGAAATAAGCGTTACCCTTCGTTGTGAGAGGATAGTCTGTAGACTACACTTGGACCTCGAGATCAACACTCGCCTCGGGACGCCGCCATCTGTGTCTTTCCACAGCGTGGGCGTGTTTCCTTTCTCATTCTGAGATAGCCTTACTTTTATGTTTATTTTTTTTTATACTGACAACAGCCCACGAAGGGACAAGGTAGGAAAAAAAAAACACAGTCGAGCGCTGAA